>JAZGTH010000058.1:6719062-7389375 GCA_036877525.1 Chromobotia macracanthus
AATGGTGTAGTTTAAACAGGCTTCATAGTGCCACAGAGTTTACATTTTTTAAGGCAATAAACCTATGACTGGCTTACATATAACTGTCTCTGTATACTGACCTGTGACAGGAGAAAATATTGTAGCATCTGGAAAAATTATGCACTTCACTTTAAAATGCTTAAAATATGCTGACTTAGGGCACGAGTGAGGTTTTATGAATAGAAATAGGTTTTATGAAAAAATAGGGCAGAATTTACTTCAGGTTACAAGTTGCAGTTGTGAAAAAGCATTTCATTTTAGAAACGTGTGGAACTGGGGTGGCAACACAGGTGTCAAAAATGCAAAGTGTATGTGCTTACAATTTAGCCCAGCCTCCTGTTCACAGATGAAATATGTTCCTCAGCACTGTACATGAGTGTTTGTTATGTTTGAAACATCAGACCATGTTGTTGTCAGTGAGCTTCATACTTTAGGTTTCTACGCAAAAATACGTGTCATGATTGGACATGTATAGGGGATTTTCACACACACTTTTGTAGAACATACACAAGCGTAATGCTTTCCATATGCATGTGCATGCATATCATACATTTTCCCCTATTGTCAGCAGTATATTACATCAATTAAATGTCAATTTATATTATATACATAATTCATTACAGTTGAACAAATGTCAAGTGGAAACATACCATCTTTATCTTTGAAAAACATGACATTTGTAAAATCTCATCACTGTCAACATCTATAGATGTTTTGGCATAACAGGCTTTTCACTTGTTTAAAGGGTCATACATATCAAATATGGTGTTAAATGATGTGTTTGTATTGGTAATCAAATACATCAGTAGTGTGTAATGAAATCTTAATTAGTGCTTAACCATTTCTACCCATAACAGTGTAGTGCACATATGGTGTATTCATATGCACATATGGTGACTGTTTTCTGCTATCGTCTTAATTCCATAAGAAATGAAACCCTGTTAT
Organism: Chromobotia macracanthus; assembly: GCA_036877525.1. Classification (NCBI taxonomy): domain Eukaryota; kingdom Metazoa; phylum Chordata; class Actinopteri; order Cypriniformes; family Botiidae; genus Chromobotia; species Chromobotia macracanthus. The sequence continues at coordinate 6,720,029 of JAZGTH010000058.1, forward strand.
TTATGTTCAACAAACAGAAACGTAAGTTCGTAGCACAATTACAAATTGTGTTATTATTATAATCTGTGTATTAAAAAGAGTTGGTTGTGGAAGAATTGATGGATAACTTGATTTTAGCTCAGACACTAAATGTAAATATGCATTAAATATGAATTTATTTATGATGCTGACATTTGTGGGGACACTCTAAAATGAGATGCATATAAAATGTACATTTGAAATAATCCTGCATTCTTTGTATTAAATGTTTTCCAGTTCGTTCTGTAAAGTGTGTGTGTCACTGTGTGTCACTTTTTGGTTTTTGGTTTGGTGTCAACCTTATTAGCTGGACACATTAATATTATTTAGGTGATGTCTAAAAGTGGATTTATGATGGTCTGTGATGATCAATATCAGTTATAATGATTGCTATGCCCTGCACAACATGATAAATTCACACATAGTACATTTGTAAAGGTAAAAAGTTCACACAAAAATGTTAAAAAAAAGTTAGTGCCGTCATTTGCTCACCCTTCAAGTGTTTCCCAAACTGTATGACTTTTCTTTCTGTTAGGCACAAAAAACAGAATGTTATGGACTGACAGCCCCAGTCCCCATTCAGTTTCATTAAATCTTCTACACAATGATAGCAAATGGTGCGGCTGAAATGATGACAGAGTTTTCATTTTTGGTGAGCTGTCCTTTTTATGTGCATAACCATATGATTTTATGCAGAGCCCTGTTGGTTCATTATAAAGCATTTCCTCTTTCCCCAGCTCTGAAGTCAATATCCTTTTTTGAGCATAGATTAGTTGTAAAGATGCCAAGTTCAGACAGAAGGAGGAAGTGCTGTGGCAAAATTAACTCTGTTCTTATGGAAAGTAGCAATGAAGTATTTCAATAAGATTATTACAGGACATTAAACATTGCCAGAAAAGTACAGTTCACTTGAAAATTGGGAACAGATTTTGCCTGTGCAGTATAATTGGACTGTGTTTTGGTTTTCTGCTTATTAGCAACATCTATAGTTATAGACAGACAAGAAAGCAGGATTGGTATTTGTCAAACATTCTAGAAAGGGGTTAGTTCTAAATCTCTAACCTTAAGTATTAAACTTTTGCAATTAATTGCTCCATTCAAACTTATTTTTCTTTAGACCTAAACTGTGTTCTAACCAAAGGGTCAGGGTTCAGCTGGTTAGCATGACCCAATTTACCTTTTAAAGCAAGCTCAGCCATGTCCTTGTTTGCCCTTGTCACTGTATTTGAATTGATTATAGAATATCAAAAATTAATCCAGAGTGAAGTTTATTTTTAGTTTCAGAGAGGGTCATCAGCTATTCTGATTCTAGAGATTAAAGATGCCTCACTAAAACATCACCATGCATCTGTGTGTATCAGCCTTTCGTTCAATTAGCAAATCCCTCTTTCCCATGGCTGATGCTTTAGGCATAAGCTAAAAGCCTTTTATACTTCTTTCTTTAAAGTCTGTCATGCATGCACTCAAGTGTTTAAACAGTAAATTGATGGGGACCATGGTGAGGACCCTTGAGCTTATGTGTACGTGAATATCAGCAAAGGTCAGACCTGCCATTATATGAAATTATAAATATTTTGTCAGTGTAACAGTGGGGCCTTCAGCTTGGTGGAAAGAGTAAGAAAGAGCATGTTGGAGAGAGATTCTATACTTTACGTGTTTGTGCTTTGCAGCTACATTTATCCAAAGCAACTAACAAGGTATTGAATGTATACGTTATATTAATTTGTTGTTTTTTGGGTATCAAACCCATGATCTCCTTAGCATGCTACAAGAAATGTTCTTCTGGTTCAAATCTTGACCTACAAGGCAAAGGAAAGGGAAATTTACGAAAAACTTTTCTGCTGCAAACTTATGAACTTAATTAAATATTAAGAGGATACGCTATTTACGCAGTTATATAATTTTCATTTAGATTTCTGTATGTATTAAACTATATTTACCATTAATGTTTTTCATATTCACCATCATTTAATTTTTCACAGTGGTTAGTGCAATGCATTCTGGGATGGCCAGACCACGAAGCTTTCATGTGTTGCTGCTTTTTTGCCCAAAAAAGATAACTCTGCATAATTGTATTTCCAACCTTTTGGAACAGAAGTTTCTATGATGCCTTATAATACCGTATAGATAGGCAGCTCACTAGGTTTTGTAACAAGTTTTGACTGTTGTAATACATAATATGGAATTGGGAAGATAGGTCTGCAAGCAAAAGTATCTTTCCATCATCCACGATATTGAAAAGTGGCCTTTTCTCCCTTTGTAATTTAAGACATCTCATTTGCTCCTGTCACAGTAAACCAGTCATGTTTGATAATTAATTTCCAATGAGATCACAAAACAGCTGAATTGTTTAGTGCTGCAAGAAGTTTAATGTTATGTAAGCTACAGAGTGTTGAATTATGATGGCGCAGCACATGGTTGGAGCAGGATAATGATATTTTAGGTTGATGATAAAGGAAATTCATTGGACTTAATGGGCTTTTTTGTTCAGTGGCAGCTTCACAAAGCAATAATAGTAATGATATATGCTCTATCCAAATGGGAAAACTGCCCAGTCAATTGAAAATCTACCATCAAGAGCAGCACTCAATGAATCAAAACTGGTGTCCTTTTACTGTATTATTTACTTCAGTTACAATAAAATTTTAAAAGGACTCAAAAAGGCCTTGATAGTCTAAACACGATGATACTGTTTATTGCATTATTTATGCATAATGATCTCCTTTTTGTAGCATTTAATAACACTCAGATGCCGCAATACTCCCAGAGCTCTGTGGGTCACTGGAGAAAATAAAAGTCCAGCATTAAAAGCTTGGGATCTGTTTAGCTGCTGTGAAAGCAATGACGTCCATTCCTGCTACCTGCTCTCAAATCTCAGCTGCATTATTTCACATCTAATGTGTGCTTAAATGTTCAGAGCTATAAAACCTGTTCCTTCACCCGACCTGTGCCTTTGCACGTCATTCGTGTAAAAATCACATTTTTCAATGCAATTAACCTCGCTGACCTGAGAACATACGACTCATTTTGTAAAAAAAAAGAAGATTGTACTAACAATTTGAATTATATCATATAGACCTTGTGCAAATGTGAATTCGTGGCTTTGAATGGCTTTGTGTTTAAACATGCTGATCTACCTTCAACCTTGACTCAGTTTCACTACAGCGTTTTCCATTTAAGTGAATATATTCCTGCTGCTTGCCATCCAGGTATTTAACCCTTTTGGTGGCACTTTGGGAGAAAAGGGATTTTTATGAATTCTGGAGGTGAATGGAGTGTCTTCATGTAGCCTGGAATGCTTGCCTATCAAAGAAATCCTCAGATTGTACCAACTGGTGGAAAAGCATGAAAATACATCTCTGCTTGCCCTAGCTAAGCAGGGATGGTAGAATCCCAGTTTGGATTTAGATCAATTCATTTGATTGATGTTGGTATTTTGCTACTCTCTCTCAGTGGTGGCTCACTGAAATCGCACAGATCTTCAAGGTCATTGGCTTATCACTGTCAACCAAATACCTTTCTGTTGGAAAGCTCTCATTTTACTTTTACAGCCCACAGCATCTAATTCATTTAAGCTATGCAGTATATTTTTATACTTCCATCATGTATGTCTTAATACTGTATTTTGAATATGAACTACAATATTATTTGGTTTGAGTAGATAATGCAGTTTTAGCCTGACTTTCACGTGATACACATCTTCTAAAATGAAAATCTGGCAATTAATTAAGAAATATTTTCTTAAAAGTTTCTTGTGTCTTCAGTATCACTTTCCATTCCATTAATCTTCTAACAAAAACTAGTTTCCCAATGACATCATCTTCCAGGAAGTTTTTTTGATGCCAGAACAACAGCATAAACATCAGTAAGTATTATCAATGGTGTTAATTGTGTTTGTTGTGTTAATTCTGTGATGTTTTGTGGCATTAGACATTTTGCTTAACTTTAAATTATTTTATCCTGTTTAATAAAATTACATTAATTGCAGATTATTTCCAGAATATTTGGTTTCATTTTCAGCCAGGAATTTTGCATCACTACTCATTTCTAGTCACCTGTCACCTCTCTTGTGTCATCCTGAGGCGAGAGATGAAGAAAAATGTACTCAATGACATTTACCTACAGTTGTCAGTGAACTAATGTTATTGATTACCTGTCTGGCATTCAGTGAAAGCGAAAATGTTTGTGTGAATTGAGGAGGGGGTGCAGTAGTCTATTCTGTTTTCACTTGCATTTATAATTAGTTTTAAAAATAGTGAAATTATGAAATGTTTATGTCAATATATGGCCCTATGTCAGATTTCTGTATGTTTAGAAACTTGATTATTTTACTTTTTGAGCATACAAAAGGGTTTTTTGTAAGAAACAAGACAAAAAGTATATGATTGGTTTAAGGATTCCAGCACACAGGAAGCACAGAAGACACTGACTGTATTTGAAAATTGATCGTAGGAGACTTTAGAGACCGCTGGCAATGTGACAGAGTTAAGCAGAGTTTGCTCTATGCAAATGAGTCATGACACAACCCACCGACCACCAATAAGAATGAAGACTGCAGTTTTTACATGATCTTCTGTCTGATACAGTTGAATACGCAGTTGAGAAGAAACAGCTAGCAACAAACAGTACATACGCCTGATAACTTCCACTGATGTAAACGGCGTGATCTATTCACGTTTAAATTCAGACATCTGACAAATGCTTTTATCTAATACAATCTGCAGTGCGTTTAATATTTTATCATCACCAGTATCCTAGAAATTAAATCCACGAATGTACCAGTTTCCAGAGCTACAGGAACATGAACAAAGAAGTCAAGGTTTACAAGTTAAATCATTATGTTGCAATCCATTGTTATTGTAGAAGGTTTTACTGTAAACTCGTTCTCATTGGTTGCTCACCAGAAAGCTCTGTGCTTTTAGCAAAGCGCTGGTAGACCCAGATAAATCAATAACACTGTATTATTTCGTGGATATACATTCTTTACAAATCTCAAACCTGCTGTGATTCACGCAGTCAATATTTACATAATATCCACGTATGACTGAACTGTTGATGTTTATTAGGGGTTCCTGCTTGACTCATTGTACCCGTGCTACATGCTTGCAACCTTGCAACCGTTCAAGGGAATTCACGTCTTTATGAGCTGAACCACTGAGCTGAGTCATATTTTTTTCCCCATAGCTGGCTGGTCACGGTTTATCTGCAGACCTAGAGGTGTGCTAACACTTTACTACTGAATGTGAACACTTGTCACCTGGAGGCTAATAAAATGGGCAGAACGATCCCATACCTGTACATTTGCAGGTGGGCTTTTTTGCCTTTGACCAATGAGCAACCACCTAACAATCCTCTAGCCACCACCCACAAGCACCATAACAACTGCATAGCAATGCCCTGGCAACTGCCCACAGCATCCTAGCATCCCGATTCTTGGATGAAAAAATATATACACCCTATTTATATTATGATAATTTAGTTTTTTATGTTAATTTAGAATATTTATGTTTTTTATTGATCTTTTTGGGCCTTGCTTTGTATCCAGTCAATCGTTTTTCCTTCCAGAAAAATCTAAGCAACAGAATACTTTAAGGTTTAAGGCACTGTATATTAAATTACTGTAAGTTAAATTACTGTATATTTTACATCTGCAGTGCAGAAGTGAGATCAGGAGGTGATGGACAGAGGTGAGATGTTATAACCTGTGTTAAAGCTTGAAATGAAATTTTATGAGTGACATGCTGTTTCTGCAGAAATGTTATATTCAGCTCTAAGTTTGAGCATCTATAATGAAACTAGACAGATTTTAAAAAGTCAGGAGGGATTGTATATGTAAATGTTTTGATTATGTTATGCATGTATATTTTTTTAGATGTTCTGATCCTGAGTCCTTCCACAAATCTATAGGAAAATGAATATCAGAGTACTGAATTATGAACTTCTATATCGGTAGTTTTTTTAAATTAATGATCGGACACTGATATGTAGATTATCAACACACAGCTTTTAAAATATAAACCCTGTATGTGCTAATATTTTATCAGTGTCTACAAACGTTAAAACTGTATGTGTGTGTGTGTGTGTGTATGTGTGTGTTTGAAAATGTGGTTTACAAGGTAACATAACAAACATGTATAATGTGTATAACAATGTAGTTTACTGGGACACTTCCTGTGTCCTCATAAACTAGATCCCCTAAAAAAACAGTAAATGGCAAACATTTTTTGTTAATTAAAAATGCCAAATGTTTTCTGTGAGAGGTAGGTTTAGGGTTACAGTTACAATATACAGGGAATGGAATATACAGTTTGTACAATATAAAACCCAGTACGTCTATGTAGATAAACCACATATGCCAACGTGTGTGTGTGTGTGTGTGTGTGTGTGTGTGTGTGTGTGTGTGTGTGTGTGTGTGTGTGTGTGCGCTAATGCTGTAATAATGGCCACCCTGTTATTATGTTGCAGAAGTGTTTGCTTGAGAGAAGCTCTGCTGTAATGGAAGGATGGTCAGACATTATCTCTGTTTTCTTTTCTATTCTCAATCCTTCCCATTCTCACTTTGTCATTGAACTCTCATGTCAGCCATCTGTATCTCTCTCTTTCTTTGTAAATCAATCTCTCATTTGCGCTCTCTCTCTCTCTCTCTCTCTCTCTCGCCCTCTCACATGTGCAGGTCATATTTCACCCTGTAATTATAGACAAAAAGTTACAGAAATTATATAAAGGAAATGACTCTTATTTTTGAGACCATGAAGTTTGTTTGCATTTTGACATTACTTTCATAATAATGAAGAACTGTCAGCATTGACTCACGTCCTCCTGTGTTTCATGCTAGAGAAAGTCGTACAGTTTTTCGACATGAGGGTGAGTAAATGATGACAGAATTGTCATTTTTGGTTGAACTTTTCTTTAATAAAGTTGAAGTCTAATTATACAGAGCACTTCAGCAATTACACTTGTTACAGATTGTCAATGTGAGAAAACTTCTTTCAGTTGTGAAAATAAACTCCAAAATCTTTCTGTACTCGTCTTAAAATAGAAAAGATAGCTGTGAGATAGGCTTCCTGAAAGGTGTCTACATGTATGTGTTCTCTTCTCTCTCTCTCTCTCTCTCTCTCTCTCTCTCTCTCTCTCTCTCTGTTGAAGTTCAGGAGATATCCGACATCCAGCGGAGGACTTTTCACTGCATATTGGCTGATAATGTTTTTGTTTCTTGGTTCATTGTTGGTTCAAGCTATATGTTTTGCTAAATTTTTTTAGGACAACCTTTTCTGCCGCTAACTCGATGCTCTTCTAGTTGAGAGACAGGAACATTTTGTAGGTTTTTAGTGATGTCACAGATTGTTGACATATTGTACTACATTGTTACCACAATTTTGTTAATAACTGGTCAAACTAAACTAGCCGTTTGGAAGGTTTGTAGATAGATTGTCCAATTATAAACTGAAAGTGAAAATGCTTGTTATCTATTAACTACAAAATATGTATTTACCATGCCTACATATAAAGCAAATGAACGTTTAAAAGTAAAGTGTATACAGTTTTTTTTAGGGTATTTTTTTTCCTCCAGTCCCAATTTATTACGCAGAGACTATGTAAGCCCTTATTAAGTTGATTGCCTCTAAATGTGTAAACATTGTGTTTCTGTGGCGCTATTAAAACATTGCTTTGTATGTTTTAAACCTTGAGTTTTTTTGAAACCATACTGACACACCATTGCATCAACCAATAGCGTGAGTGGGAACAGCCTGTTTGTCCAACCAATGGATGACTAGTATTTGCAATTTTGTTTGATGATGCACGTGGCACAGACATTATGACTATTTTGTGACTCCTAACTTTTACTGTTTGTTTTTAGCCTATGATTAATTAAAGTTATCAAAGTACAACAACAAGTTTCAGTAGGTTTATCATCTGCTTTTGTTTTCCTTTGTGTGATACAGAAGAAGAGAGGGGTATTAATCTGCCTTTCCCTGCAATGTCAAAACTTCTCACTGACCTACATAAAGCCCCAGACCAGTGCTGGAGAAACACAGAGGAACCATGAGGTGTTATGAATGAGCGGGGTAATTTGAGTTCTGAAGGACCGCGAGGGTGGGGCGGCTACATTTGCTGAAGGTTTTCTGAGGTCACGGATCAAACAGTTTTCCGAACAGGAAGTTTCTGTCACTTTTTGAATCAATGCAAGTTGATTGATCTTCATGCTAATGCTAAGGATGGCTTTGAGGAATTTTCAAAAGTGAACCTGAAAAGAACATGATAAATCAAAGTGGCAGGTCACCTGGCAGATTTGCAGCTGCAAAATACAAATTAGGCTATTTTTGTTCCTCTTTAATGGGAAGCCTGTAATGAACTGACACTGGTCCTCAAATTAAAGCTCAAAATAATTGGTTCTTCATTACCGTAGGAGTTTCATTTACTGTGTTCAGCTGAGGGGACAGAACCATCCTACACATTCTGTAGGGTTTAATGATAATTTTTAATGGGCCTTTGCTTTCTTTTTGGGCCTTGCTTTGTATCCAGTCAATTGTTTCTTTCATTCCAGAAAAATCTAAGCAACAGAATACTTGTTTAAGTTATTGTATATTAAATTACTGTAAGTTAAATTACTGTATATCTTACATCTGCAGTGCAGGAAGTGAGATCAGGAGGTGATGGAGAGAAATGAGATGTTATAACTTGTTTCAAAGCTTGAAATGAAATTGGGTGACATGCTGTTTCTGCAGAAATGTTGTATTCAGCTCTATAATGTAGTATCTATAATGAAACTAGACAGATTTTAAAAAATTTGGATGAATTATAGATGTAAATGTTTTGATTATATTATGCATGTATATTTTTTTAGAAGTTCTGATAGAGTCCTTCCACAAATCCATAGGAAAATGGATATCAAAATACTGAAGTATGAACTTCTATATAGGTAGTTTTTTTATTTATGATCAGACACTGATATGTACATTATCAACACACAGCTTTTAAAATATAAACCCTGTATGTGCTAATACTGTATCAATGTCTCTCCAAACGTTAAAACTACATGTTTTAAAACTACACTCATACTCATGAATACTAATGAGATCATCTTAAAATATAACCAGGACTCTTAAACCAAATAGGATTAACATGAAGGATATAGGATTTATCGCTTATCACTGGTTTTAATGTGTCACGCTAGGTTTAGAAACAATGTTAAACTGTTCTGATCACATTTGCTGCTAAAACCACACAGTCTTATATGCAGTCTGTTCCTCTACAGAAAGAGCAGCACAGCCATCCTATTTCTACTTATCTAATTTAGCAGCAGAATGTATGTATGTAGAATACAGTGTTTTTTTAACTCTGCTACCAGTGTTAAAATCTCTAACCCTATAAGTACAAGCCATCGTAGCAGTGATGCTTGACTAGTGAAGCGCCACAAAAGAACATATGGAAGGCCAAAGTTTTCATTAAATTCAGCGTTCTTCCATTTATCTGACACAGGTGAATTGACAGAAACATCCTCTTTTAGCTTCTTCCTTCTCATTAGTGCTCCCTACCTGAAACGCCCTCTCTTTGCACACTCCCTTTCTCATTTGTCTTTCTCTCTGTCTTTGCCTATAGCCACGGCTTCTGTGCTCTTTGTGTTTGATAAATGAGGATGGGGAGGAGGGGGCCCGAGGAGGGTGGGGGGTGGCGAAATTACCACTATTGATTGTACGAATTCGACAACCTGACAAAAGACTTTATCACTCATCTTGTTAAAAGAGGATTATTGTGATGTTTGTATCTTGTTAAAGCCATAAAGGTGGCTAATACTCTCTCACTATCATGCTTGTTCTTTCAATCATGTAAACCATTACATGCGTTCTTTAAACCCTAATTATTGTAATCACACTATTTAGAGCAGTTCTAAATAGATGATGTTGTCAGAACAAACTCCCGGGTGATGAAGGATCGAACATCTGTAGGCAGAATTGTTTTTTCACCGTAGCAGCTGTCACACTGAAAGTTCCTCAGATTATAAAGATATGATGTTTGATGCTGTCATGGCAGTAGGGAATGATTTTCAGCTGAGATGAAAACACCATCATAACCATCAGCGTTCTATTTGTGGGTTGCTCTCATCAGCACTTCACCTTGGGTTTGTCTTACAGTATCACTGTATTTCATAATGTTTGATGTTTTGGTCATATGATTGCAAATAAACAGAAATTAGGGCAGTTCTGTGTTTTTTATATCACAGAGACAGAGCTGTAGCGGTTTAACACTTTCATTAACATTTAAGGGGACGTTCACAAAAGAATTAATGGAAATTACACAGAATACTTGATTTCAATTGGTCAGTCGTGACATTCCGAAATCTGTTATTCCCGATAACAACTGCTAAAACTGATAACTCAGTAAATCTTGACTGGAACTACTTAGAGTAAATGTGTAATCTGCCCCTCTGTCTCTTTTCTCATGGCAGGTTTAAATTTGTTACAAATGAGCTAATAAAATATTTTAAATCAATATGTCGTGTCCAATAATGTACTTATGTGGCAAGTTGCCATGTAGTAAGATGTAATAACCCAGTTGGTTATTATTGCTAAATAAACCCCTACAGGGTGATACAAGACCCCTCCACTTCACATCGGGGTTCTGATCACCTTGTCGTGGTTTATTTTGGAATAAAAACCAGCTGGATTTATTATCCTGTACTTAAGGTGCTGGTTTATTGCACGTTCTTTGTTCTTATAGTCATAATCTTACTGTGATGTAAATATGACCCCATTATCTTAAATTTAAACCAGTAATACTGGAGCTCTGTTGAAACAGATATTGATCTGCTGCTAATCAGAATATTAGTTCATTCCTCATAATATTCTGATTAGCAGCCCATTTTTAAGGATCGTTCTTTTCTGTACATCAAATACCTTCCTTCCTCCCCAATGAATTGACATTGCTAGCACGTCATAACCCACAAACGCACATAAACAAAAGCAAAGCAGAACAGCTCCATGTAAATCCTCTCTATTGTATAGGGAGGAGAATGTGACGGCGCAGTCTAATTACAAACTAAACGCGAGTTGATCGGGATTCTCAGTAAATACTCTAGACGCACAGCCCCGCTCCACTGCGCTATCAGCTGCACCATCTGATGTGCCAAAAGAGAAGATATCTGGAGCACCTCGCATGCCTCCTCCCCAGCTTTAATCCCCGGATATCCAGTTAGCTTTCAGCGCGTGTCGTAACAAATAACGTTCTGAGATCGTCCATGAGAGAGGCTCAAAATGGAAAGGATTAATGCATAACAGGCATTATGGAGGGCAGACACCTCATATTGAAGAAAAATCTTTGTTTACACAGAGGTTAGGCAGACCTTAGCTATTGAGATGTCTGTCTTTCCTTTCTTTTCATTGGTAGTTATGTATATTTTTTTGGTTGGAATATGTTTATTTTTGTACTTACACATTGTGGATGTCACATACTCGATGAAATTTACTGCAATGTAATTCTAAGGCAATTTCACTTTTTTAAAAAAGAACATTTGCATAATGGTTTTCTCTCATTTGTTCTTATTGACACAGGCATACTGAAATATAAAGAAACATTACAAATCACTAACACATATATTAGCATATTGTCAACATATTTTTACTTGTCCACAAACAAACACTTAACCCTAAGTAATAAACTCTCTTGCCTGGCGGATGATGACACCGTTTGGAAAGAGTCTAGATTACGAGAGATTTCTGATGAATATAATAGACTTGTTTGGCTTGGGCCAGTAAGCAACCACTCAAATCATTCTAGCATCATGGTGGTGATCTTTGCTTGGGCACATTGTCATCTGAAAATGCCAAAATCTAGTTTTGATTGTTACGAGTCCACACTCTTGGTCTTGTTTTGGCCAGTCCTTTAAGCAGACTGAGAAAGTGTTCTGATCTTATCTCTGCTTTTCTAATGAAATTTCCTGGCCGTCTCAGGAACAGCGGGGTGCTACACTGTTTCAGGATAACATCATTTACCGAAGGGAGGAGAAGAGAGATTGTCTGAGCTGCCCACACAATATATGAAAAACCTGTAATTGCTGCCTTCCTGACCAACAGAGAGATAAAAGAGGACAAATACATACAGATATGAGCGCTAAGCCTCCACTGGAGTGATTTTACAATCATTTCCTGCAATTTAAAAAGAAGAATATGTTAAGGGGTCTGTTTACAAAATAATAATTCCGACAATCTTATATGATCTTCCTGTAATGATTATGGAACATAATTCTCATTTGTACAATTATTGACACAAAAATATTTCCTCCAGACTGATTAGCTCTTTCATAGGGTATTTTTGCTCTACTTAACAGTATCTCAAGTTAGCATTAGCTGCTATTGATGTAAAAGGTGCACACAGTAACTTTATATTCATATAGCTTTGTCAGATATGACATCTTGACATCTTGGCTTAGCAGCGCACAAAAACCATGTTTCAGGTTACAGATGCCATTGCAGAAGACCTGCACACAGAAAAAACTTCTCTTTGTGTTCTATGAAAGGAAGTCTTAAAGATTAAGATTTGAAAAGCCATGAAGGTGAGCAAAGTGTTATGATATCTAATAAGTCTACATGACTTATTGCTGTGATTTTTTTTTATGACCAGCTTGTTAAAGAGCATGCATTGGCAATGCATTCAAAACAGAGGAATTATCTCCTTTATGCTAAACGTGCTAGTGTGTTAAAGGTCATGCAGTGCTTGAATTAGAATTATAAAAGATCTAGCTTTAAACTATTCTTTGAAGTAGTACATGCAGATGCAGAAGAGGAAATAAAAGACTATTGCACAATTTAAATGCTGATTTTCATATAAAACAGAGGAGGACAGTCAAGGCTATGGACAGACATTTTAACAAAAGGAACAAATTGGAACGTTATCTTTCCACTGAGTCGCCTTGACCTAAGAAGTGTCTAGACTATATACAGACTCAGTGACCATAGCCATAGTATACACAGAACTGGATGTGCTGAGGTCGTAATGCACAAGAGATGAGGAATAAACAAAATTACATTCTATACCTCATACTTTACCCGTTTTGCAAACCACAACAAAGAAGCCCAATGGACATGTAATACAGACTTCTATATTTGCTTGGTGAAACTCCAAAATGGTTTATGGTATTTAACTTAATGTAAAAATGATGCAGTATAACATCAAACTGGAAGTGATCTTTACCTGCTTTTAACTGTATATTCCCAAGTTCCCTCTTTTAAGCCATGTCTTTAGTTTTGTAGGTCAATATTTTAGATCAATTGGTGTTTTTCTAAAAAAAGGGTTGCTTTTATGTTTAGCTTACTAAGAACATGATAAAGATAAGAGTTTTTATGCTTGACGTTTATGTATTATGTGTTCTACATAGTACTTCCGAGCCCCAGAATGTAAATTGCTCCGGGCCTCTTACATCAATACTAATTGAATTGTTGTGGGCCTCTCCACATGTGGGCTGCTAGAATTGTTCCCAGCTCTCGGTGCATAGCTTCAGCCCTGGTGCTTGCTGATGTTAGTATTATGGCTCATACTTGGGGGATAAGGGATTTTAACAGCTTGTCAAAGCAAGGTTTGATATTACTTTTACGACTGATGAGAATTGTGATTTTTATCTGGTGTATAAAAACATTGAAGGAGAGGCCCTGGTTATAAATTCTGATTTGGACCAGAATTAATCACATAGCAACACCCTAGCAACCGCATACTGTAGCAACATGCTAAAAAGCACTGCGATCAGCAATGTTGTGGAAACCACCCACAACACCATAAAATTGTGGCAGCAACTTTGCATGGGCAGATATCATTCACATGTTTTTAAGCTTTTATGTACTTATTATTTGGCATTTGAGAACAGTTTTTCTGCCCACTATTTAGAACAAGATATAATGATTACACTGAAAGAAATAAAAAAAGTTTTTTTTGACCTCGGATTAAAAAAGCAGGATTTTGGGTATTCTTATTGTCCGTGTCACGTTATTATAATTAAGTAGAGATTACAATAGCTGTATAATTATCAGCAATGCCAAAACATAATTGCACCGTTAAGACCATAAAGGTCATAAGTATCAATACTTGAGTGCACAGTAACGTGCTAAAATAGGAAAGAAATACAATTTAAAGGAAATAAAAGAGTTATATTGTGTTTGTGTTTGTGAGATTTTGACAGCTTTAGGGTGCAAAACCCAAAGCGTTGACACAGAAGAGAAAAGAATTTTGAAGAAGGTGGAAGGCTGGGGATAAATCTTGTTGAGAAATACAAGACAGGTGCTTCTTGTTTGCAAAGAAACTTAATTACTTAGTAATGAAGGAATGTGATTTACACTGTCATTATGACAATTTTAATTATAAGCATACACACCTATAATTTCATAGGTGTTGAAGAATGTAATGAACAAAGAAATGAGACTGTGACCTGAATACTGTCTGTATTATATTAGGTTAGATTTATTAGAAGTCAAAATAAAGATTATTTGGTCTTTGTACAATTTGATTTATTTGTAGGTTATTTATGCATGTATTGTTTTTTAAGTCAGATTGTAAGTGCTTATTATTTGTTTTTATATTGCACATAGTGATTTTCTTATGGTGCATCTGCACTGTAACGTAACTGGTACAAAATGATTGCTTGAGTTAAAAATCAATGACCGTACGTTTACACTGCAGCTGAGGTAACCCACCAATGCTGCTAATGATAGGTGTGTTTGGCTTGAAGGGGTATTGTGCAAACAAACTGGCTTTTGAAAGCCATGAGAGCAATTTGAAAACATACCGTGTACTCTCAAATATTATACAATTAAGATACTGCAGTTCCATTACTATAAATGGAGGAAACTGCAAGCCCCATACAATCACTCTAGCAAATAAAGTCCCGCCTTCTAGTGGAAGGAGCCAATCGTCGATCGCTAAAAAGTAACATTCTCTGGGGAGGGGCTCTTGTGAAATATTTGACAGCCTTTGTGCATTTGCCATTTGGGAAAAGATGTTTTTTTTAGCACAATCTGAGCTTTAGAAACAGAATTAATGGTACAGCTGATGTCATGTTTAATAGTTGGTCAGAAATATATTGTTTAATTGTGACCATAGCTGGCGATTTTAGAGATATCTCTCTTCACCCATTCAAGTAGATAGGACTGAAATAGCCTCCCGGAGGCGTTGCAAAGAAGACTGCCGAGGAGATTTTCTTGAAAGTGTCTCAAATCGCTCAGGGGTACTTTGATGTCATAAACCGATCAGTCTGTGCAATGCCACTGAACACATCTAATGTCAGAGCACCAGCATCAATCCCACAATCCACCTGGAGAGCGCGACTTGCGGTTTCTAGAAGGAATTGAAAATGCTCATCATCTTAAAACGTGCCGTGGAAGCGTACAGTGAAACATGTGAAAAAAACAAGCAGGGACAGTAAAAGTGTGTCTAATAGAAAGTGTAGATGAATAAACCTACTTAAAACATGATCATCACCTTATACTGCATGTCACATTTATAAATCTGCACCTGTGGAGATCCAGCTGTATAGGCCTACACGTATTTTCTCTGACTGCACATTTTGGCATGTATTCATGGTTCTTTTAATACAAACTCTGTTTTTTAGCAACTTCATATATAATGTAGCCTAGACAAATAACTATTTTAGAAATGAGGTTTCCTTTGTCAGGATTTAATCTGTTGACATTTCAATTGCATTTTCAGTGTAGGAGTAAAACAGGAGTCATTTAAGGGGGAGTTTTTCAGACATGAATCTCAGGCCCTGCAGTGTGTTTTTAAGTAACTATTGTTTCTACTATAGGGGTTGCTATGTGATTTTTAGGGTGTTTTGGGTTGTTGCTAGGTGTTACTACTGGTCTAAAAAATGACAAAAAAAATGTGATTTAAGTAAGGTGACAATGGTCTTCATTGAATTTATTGAAATTTGCAAGGAGAAGACTTCAAGGTCTTTTATAGCGTGTTCTGAAAGCGTATGAGCAAATCTTTGCACAGATACTTTAAATGCAGAGACAGTTAGCAGCAGCAGACTTGAGCTCTGTGTAGTTATGGGGATCCATACCTGGGTGACAGATTGGCAGAACTTTTCATCACCTGCTCAGATCCTAAACCGTCAAGCTAGCAGCACCTCAACAAGATTGTCGAGCAAACAAACAAGCATTTGAAAAGGTCAACATGTCTAGGAACACCATCGTAGATAGACCACGCTGAAGTCTGAAAGCATAGCTGACTGAACAAACAAGCCGTTTCGTGGCAATTTTGCCAGCAGTTATGAAAGCTGTGACATGGGTGACACTTATGAGAGCAGAACAAGCCGAATTGACAGCCAGTGAGGAACTTTTGGGGACATTTCTGAGCAGAATGGAAGGTGCTTCAATAAAATAAAATTAGCCAGAGACAATTTAGCAGGCCTCTCCGCAGACAGGGCTCATAATATGTGGCCATTGAAATGGTGGGACTGGACAGAGATGCCCCAACCCAAGACACAAAAGCAAAAATGATAAAAAAGCTGTAAAAATGATATTCTGTCAATATACTATATATTTACATTCCTGTACCTAGGTATAGCTCAACCTCTTTTTTTAAATTAGTGAGATTTTTTTAGTAAAAAAACAAAAGTGACATTTGCATTACTCAACAATGTTATAGGCAGGGTGACACCTATAGGCAATGTAAATTAGTCTGCTCTATTTAATTTAAATTACATTTTAAATATATAACTAACAAATGTTCATCTCTATATATATTCTGGAAGTGGTGTTTTTGAGAAAATTCTCAGAATTGTTTTCATCGTGAGTGTGCAGTGCTCAAACATTTCTGTGAATTTTGCTGCTGTATATTTGTGTTACACAGCAAAGTGCCCTAACACACAGAATCAGATAATATAGGTTCAGAAACAGATAATGGAGATGTGCACCTCCTACAAAGACTGTTAATTGAAATATATATATATATATATATATATGACAACAGAAAACTTTCCTGTTTACCAAACGATCAGAGATGGTCTCACAGGCTATGTTACAGGTGCTGATTGCGCTGCTAAATTGAATCTCACTCATTTCAAAGCACGACAGTCCACCTTTGACATTTTCAGCCACCGTTTTAGTACAGAGTGTCACAACGCATTAAAAGAGAACTGTTACTTTAGCAGTACAGTGTCTAAAGTTTAAGATTTGAAGCTACTGGCCATGTTAACATTCACATAAGTAATTCCTCTTTTTAAGCAAACTGTGTTTGGCGTTAAGCAGGTTTTCACTTTTGTCAATTTCAAATAAAACAAATGACCAACTCTGCCATGTTTTATACAAAAAGAACCTAGTATAAAAGAAGCATAAAGATACTATAAAGTATAATAAAAATTATATTTATTGTTGCCCTTTAATAATACAGCAGTATTATTCTGTGTTTATTATTACCAGTTATAAGTTGTTTAATTGCTTCCTTGCATTTCTGACCTGGTTATTTGGTATATTGATTCAGTTGTCAATCATTGTGATTGCAGACAATCCAGTACATGATCAATAGCTAATAAGCTTTATTGAACCATTATTTGCACTGATTATTATGGTTAACAATTTTCTATTGCTTTTGTAGCCAATAACATACAGGGGAATTACATCATTCACTAGATATTAGCTGCCTCTTTATGTTTCCAGTATTACTCTCATGTTCATTTATGGATCTGTTTTACATCTGTGCTTTAATAAACATCTTTTGCATGATTTGAACAGTACAAAAAACATTCAGAACATAAATATTTTACACATGGAACACCTTACATAAATCTGACTCAGCTGTCATTAAGCTGACATTAAAGTTTGTTCACAAATATACAAATGTCTTCAGCAAAACAGGCCTTATTGTCTCCAAGTGACTCACCTAATGAGATGCTGTTGTTTTGCTGATGTCAACACAACTCCTATATGATTGAATAGTTAGTTTGGCAGAGATAAGTTACAATACACACAACACTCTCTCTCCTTCACACACATACACACAAACATTTGACGGTCTAACACTATAATAATCCCCTAAGGATTGTTATTTAAAAACTAATTATTTTCACAATACAGAAAACACATTTGCATCATATAATACAATCTAGTGTCTTTCTTATTTTAAATTTAAAGTCAGTTCACAAATCAAAGATCTGCTGGTCTCATCTCCTCCCCTGTGCCTCTGACACAGTTTTTTAATTTTCTTTATGGACACATTTTATCACAAAACTGTTTCAGCACATATTTGAAATGTATGTTGTGATTATTAAATCTGTGCATGTTGACAATTACAGTGTCATCTATATCTATGTTGTCCTTGATGGAGGCGACCATATGCGCTGGAGATTAAAGGCAGATTAAATCACACAGTGGCCGTGGCTCTAATGAAAGGACTGCCCTGAGCTTATCTTTTGAAAGGGAAAAAGTTATTCCCCCTCTAGAGCTTTTACACTTAACCTCAAATGTAGACGTCACACAGTGGAATTCATTCACCGCTTCTCGCCGTCCAGCTGCGTAACGTCTCACTGTTTAAGCATTAACAATATCATATTCCATAATCCCCCTTCCCAGGAATTTTCAGCTAATCTCTTCGGAAAAATATCTAACTGGCCATGCAGTCAGTGGTGTAATAATGGATCACCGTCACTTTGACTGGTGAGATTGACCCTCTTGTCCTCAAGTGCGTCTCAGTTGATGTTCGTTTATCAAATCTGCCTCTCTGTTTGGATGATTCCAGAGGATTATCGGTTTAATCCGTGGCATCATGTGAACTTTCCTCGAGGCGGCTTTTACCTTCAGTCACCCCATGTGATTCAACGCCAAACCAGTCAACCTCGCCGCAATATCCTTTAGCTTTAGACCGAGAAGGAAGAATAAACTCAAACTGTCTGAAAAACAATGTACAGGGAAAAAATTACCCGAGCAAATAATTACTGTTTGCCAAGCAGGCGATTTTCCCGGTGGTTGGTATGAGTAAGATTTTCCTTCAGTGGGTAGGACCAAGCCTGCCAATTCTGCAAACAACACATATTTCGCATGTGTTTATGTAAGTCATTCTAATCATCTTCGGTGGAAAGGTTCCTGACAATCTGCATATTTTTCATATCTAAGCAAAAACAAAAATACTTAGCCTGCTGCTGTGGAGCTCCATAAAACAGGTAATGTAATTACTGTAGACAGGTAAAGAATCAGCCCTGCCTTTCATGTTTTTATTTATTTTGTGGGCTGTGTTCAGGAAAGCTACAGCACAGTCTCTGCATTTTGAAAGCTTTTATTTTGTGTCATTTTCAATTAGCAATAGTTCCCTGTGTGTAAAAGTCATTTGCATGCTGGTAAATGTACATGATTGTGTATAAAAGGACGCTAACAAACACAGCAGAGCAGGAAAGCCAGTCCAAGAGATTTAAAATATCATACAGATGTAAGTCTGCCATTTAAATTACACACATCTGACGTAAACCAGTGATTTCAGACATTGTTTTATAATACTGACCTGTTTAAGGAAAACAAATCACCAAGTTAGGGTGATAAACACTAGTCAGGTAGAAGTTGCTCTTGTTAAGACAAACAAGTCATATTTATTATAAACACATAATATTCAATAGGGCATAATATTCAATAATATTTTTTCAAAAGCCTAAAAGCTTCTGGAAAGAGGACGAAAACAGACAGCACACTGTAAAACCAGCTCTAATGCGTCAAAATGACTTCTTTTCATTTAAACCCTTTCTTTTTCTATTTTTAAAATGGGATCTTTACAGTCCATTGCTCTGAGTCAATGCTGTGAGTGACAAACTCAAACAAGCGCTCGCAAAGAAAGCATTTTATAAACAGCTAGTTAAAAAGTGCTCAGGTTTGGCCTGTTCTGTCTGCTAACCACCGCCCTGCTCCCTCCAGTGCACTGGTATTCTTATTCTGCACAAAACTGATTCATTAAGCTAAATCAATGCATTATTCATTGCATTAAACAGTATCATCAATAACGAAAGAAATGCAGCACTGCAGCATGTTAAGTCAGATGCAGCATTTAGTGTCTTGTGTGTGTTTCAGGTAAATGGGAATGCCAGCAGTTGTAACTATATGAAGATTTTAAGAGATTCTCAAGTTTTTTTCTCAAGCATTGGATGTTTATGATGTTTTGATGAAGGTGCTCTGCTTGTACTTTAAGTGTCCAAAGTGTTGTGTTTATTCCTACATAGTGGAAAGAGATGAAAGTTTGCTAGATGAATATGTCAGAAATTTGAAAAAATAAATGCCACAGATGCACTCTGTGTTTATATTCATTTGTTGACGTTTTTGCAGCTTAGACTTTGTAGCTTAGTGTTTGATTTGCTGTTTGCTGAAGACGGTCGCAACATTCTGTTGCTTGTTCCGGTTAGAGTTGTATCAAAAACATACATGTAAATATAACTCAGTGTTATGATGTAACAGGCATTTATGATGCGGCGAATCTCCAAGGGCCCTGTGAGGGAGATCTCAGAACAAACTGTTGTTCGTGTTCTGACACGTAATGGCCTTGCAATCCTTACAGGGGATTAGAAGGATACGTTCGGGGATTTAGGGTTTAGGGCATGTTGGCAGGTTTTGGTCCACTCAACGGAAAGTGGCACTATCGAACACTCCAAAGCAAATCGCCCAAATTCCCACACCCCTTCTCTGAAGATGTTTCACCCACAACAATTGGAGCCACAGTTGTCATGCAAATGAATGAGCGGCGGTTCAAACTCACATGCGCATTTGACCGTGTCCTCTGCATTTTGAAGAAATTGTCTTTGCTCTCAAGTTCTGCTTTACTGGGAAAAACACTCACAAAAACATCTCTAAAAGGAATATTATGACAACATGGAACGCTTGTCTAGATCACTGCTTCATACACAGCAATAAATCCAGGTTCTTCACAGAGAACATGTCTCCAAGAATGCTTGACAATCCTTTCTGACCTTTAGCTAATGGGTGGAAAATCAGAGCATGTGTGTGTACTGGTGCAGATAGCAGATTATGGATTTGCCACCAGCAAATAAACAGGTGAATATGGTCATGCATAACAATCAATGAACATTCGGGTACATGGAGTAAATTGCATTTAGTGGGAGTAATACAGTATACTGGGCAAATCAAGAAGGGATGTGTTTAAAGTAAAAATCGAGGTCATTTTCTCCTTAATGTCTATGAACAGTGTCTGTAGCATGCTGTGGATTACCACAGACAATGTGTTCAATTTGTCTCCCAGTTTATAGAAATGAACTAAAGTGTAAAGCAGCTGACCTGTTTTATGTAAGCAAAACATAAAGTGTTTACAGCAATACACATACATTGAAAGCACAGAAGTGTTTTTTTTTTTCAAAAATACGAGCTGTTGTTAAGAACTTGTGTGATTTCTTTTCAAATAAAACTTGAGGTACTTGTGAAGTCATTTTAAACTGCCTGAATGTTGTGTTACAGATTTCTGTGTGTGGAGTTTGACTTGATTTTTTCTGCTACATTGTATTACTGTATTAAATGCTGAAGACATGAGTTGGATTTATTATGTATTAAATGTAACATTGTCTGTTTTCATACAAACTGAGGAATAACTTGAAATGAGTTGAAACAGCATGCCATTGATAAACATTGCATGATAGTTTACACAGAAAATCTGTCATTTTCTCTTTGTAAATCCATATAATTTCCTTTCTTCTGTGTAATGCCAATATCCAAGCTGGTCTTTTCCACATGTTGAGAGCATATAGTGATTTATGGAGTTTGACAACCCCTGGTCACTGTATGCTTTTATTATATCATAAAGAGCAACTCTGAGACTCTGCAAAACTCTCCTTTAGTTTTCCACAGAAGAACTATATGAGGGTGTGTAAATGAAGACAGAATGTTCATTTTTTGTGTGAACTAACCCTATAAATTGGAAATAACCCAGAAGGTTCCTTTAAATCCGATAATGTCGTGAAATAACAGGCATGGGGTGTCAGATATTCTGTGAACCAGTTTAACCGCAGTAGACAGAGCACATCATAAATGGTGAAATATGACCAACCTGAAAAACTGTCACTGTTCTTGTATATCTCTCTATATAACCATGATCCCTGTTCTGGATCACAAGGTGAGGGATTTGCCAAAGACAACAGACAAGAGTGCTGTACCCTCTTTCCTCGTCTCTTTCGCTCTCTTCCTACAGCCTGTTTGTTTAGTGGGATTACAGCTTGTCATCTCTGGGGACGACGGTCATGGTGCAAAGTGTTGGGTTCTTAAAGGGCCGGCGCACGGGCAGGCAGTCGTGCTGTGGGGATCGTTTGTGTAAGCAGCGTGTCTGAGAATGGACTCCCACAGTGTCTGGCTCTCCAGGACCCCAATTCTCTCCAAGCCAGAGTGTTTCTCAACAGGCCTGAATGGAAAATGGGTGTTGATTTGATCCAGTGCGTCTGATGAAACCTCTGACACCGTGCTTGTAGCCTCCGAGATAAATATTTAAAGAGCGAGAGAATGTGGGTGATGTTTGATTTGAAGAGAGAAAGAATTGTATAGAGAACAGGGATGTTGAACATACCAGTGCTTTTGTGTCGAACTGTGTAATGATAACCAGTCTTTTTAACAGTATTGATAGAACCACACATGAGGTTTGGTACATGAGTGCTGTCTGACTGACACGGGTGCTTATCACAGTCAGATTCACACCTTGGTTAAAACTGTTCATCTACATGAGTCATTAATGGAAACACATGTAAACAAGCAGATTTGTGTCACATTTTCAGATCTGTGCATTACGTCTTGCCGTAGAAATGCAGCACAACAGACCTTGTTGAAAACAATCACGCAACAATATTCTTTACAAAAAGGGGGACATTCTTTTTTTGTAAAGAAGGGAGGAATTTTTTTTTTCTTTATTACTGACTGTTTATTTAAATTATATGAAAAACTTAATGTTTACTTTATCATGAAATTCTTGAAGGCCAATATTGCTTTAATTTAATTAGTTAATATTGTAAATATTAATGTGTTGTGTTTACTGTAATTGGTATTGTGAAATTCCACAGGTGTTTGCAATTCTATTTGTATATTTGGCAGATGCTTTTATCCAGAGTTCATATAAGATGTACATTTGATCAGTCTGAAATGTTGGTATAGTAGAGCAACACTCTGTGGGAGATTGTGAGTGGGTGTGTTTTGGGAGGGATGAAAGATATGGGAAATTAACAGGGAGAAGGAATTGTAGAAGGCAAATGGCAGGTCTTCACGCTGTGCTGGTTAAATATTCCGTTTGAAGGTATGTGTGGTGTCAGAGTTGGTTTGAGAGAGTTTTCTACTCTTGATGTTTCTGGGATAACAAAGACCTGTCTAAGCAATCACAGAGGTGAAGTCTTGGTTACCTGCTTTCCTGTGGCAGTTAGTTGGCAGCTGGCTGTTAATTTATTGAATGTTGAGGTTTTGCAGATGTATTTATTTAACATTTTCTGGTATGTTCCACATGAGAAAAACATCTTGATTCTTTTACTCATGCACAGAATAAGTTTATAATTGGGTGTAAATACAAAACAGAATATTTTGCATAACAAAGCAGAACACAGTTCCTGACTATATTAGGTCATACAGTCTTTTGTGCTGTTTTTCTTGGAGGAACTGTGGTTACTTTAAACACTCATTGTGGTTGCTTGAAGATCCTTCAAAGATTCATTTTGAAACCACTGAGATGAGTATGAGCCTTCGCATGACAGGTATTTCTGATGCACGTCCATTGATTCAAATTCCAAATGTGTTGTAGTTATCATCAGTTCAGTCAACTCTATATACATCTTATAATGAACAATAAAATTTACAGTAATACAGTGTATTCTATTCTGTGTTGTACATTTCAGAATTTTACTGTTTCCCATGTTTTTATTTTCATTGTATGTAAAGTTGCTTTGAAACAATGCAACATGGTAAAAAGCTCTATAAAAAATAAAACTAAATTGAAAAGATTCAATGCACGAGTTTAGAGTGATGCAATGAGAGAACTTCTTGAGAGAACTTTTTGTGTGAACTCTTGCATATTCGATTAATTAATTACACCGTGTACATACAGCACTAGCCAACAAATTTTTTTCACGCCGTCCCAGCGTGAGTGTATTAATTAAACTTACATTTTATACGTTTAAATTGATTGCATGCAGTTCAATTATTTTGTGACAAAACTGTATAAGAATTGTTACATTAGCTCATTTTAATTAACTAAATTGACCAAGCAGCAAAAATCCATTTTCTGAGTCAATGTTTAAAGGGTGTAGTCACTCTCCCGACATGTGACCTGCCCTGACTTCCTGTTTTCTTCTTCATTGACACATCCCAGTCTGTAAACCCCACAGCTGTGGACTGTGTCTCTCTGAGCATTGAGGGAGAGAGCTGACCTCCCAGCCATCTGCCGTGGAGCATTTTGTTGCTTGTTTTGGCCCGTCTGCATGCGTGATGCTTCTAGATCACATGAAGTCTCTCATATTAGGCTGCATCATCATATCCCACAAGGCCCATAATTTTCCATAATGCGCCTGCAGTTGGAGTCGCATGTGTGTCTGTTACGACTTATTAGTGTGTATGAATGCATGTATCTTTAGGTCTTCAAGCAATTTGATCTGCATGTGCTTCTGGGCAAAATTTGGGAGTTTGTATGCAAGAATAAATAGCAATGATAATAACACATTTAAATATTAAAATAATGATAAGATAGGAAGTCAAGAAGGCACATACATAGTGAATACATACATACATAGTGAATGTCTGTGCATGTGTATGTACAAAACTTTATATCAGTGCTTGTAGTGTGAGCACCAGTTTTCTCTGAGGATGAATGCAAATGCTTCATATATTTTCTGACTGGGTCACCGGAGGCATATGAGAGTAGGTCATACTCATATATTGACTCTCTCTTCCTCCCTCTCTCTTTCTCACCCCCACACACACAAACTCAAAAAGCAGAAAAGCACATTGTAAATGTCAGCACACTAAATTGGAACAGCCTTAAGCTTCACACAAGTGAATCCTGTTTTGAAATCTGCTAGGAATGCCCTATTTGTGCAATTAGTTATGCAGAATAGAAAGAAATTCAATGTAAAGAGTAAGGTTAGTAAGCCAAAACGTTCTGGGGGATTCCACTGATATTAGACACACTTAATATTAAGTGAAAGCCTTCAGAAGTGAGTGGTTCTGTAGTTACTACATCGCAGTAAAATCTGGTAGATGTTTCACATCTGCTGTTCATGAATGCAACGTATTGCTAACGTTCATAACAACAGTGGCAGAATGCTATTAACACACCGTTTGGCAGAAGTGACCTAAAAACAGCTGCACCAGAATTTTAGTGGCTTTCTAGAAAAAGTTTCTTAATTTTTTCTTAATTTCTTAATTTTCTTTTTTTGTTTAAGTCGACAGTACAAGCTGTTAAATGCAGTGTTTGCAGGCTGACACTTTTGCAGGCTGACTATTTAAAGCCCTTCGAAATGTCCCACCTACATTGCAAATATGTCAAAACGGAAGGAATCTGTATTTTTAAAAGTTGCTCAATTCAAATGAAGACCCTGGTAATTGGCAGTAGATTCTAACATGTATTTTACATCTCATATTCGCATATCAGTTCATTGAAAAACAGCTCTCATCATCTCCATGACCTTTCAATCCCATGATGCATTTGTGGGTGAAAAGGTCTAGAATCTGCACATGTGAAGCAAGCACCTACAATCCCCAGGTCCCTGATCTGCTCACATACCACAGAGGCCTTTTCCTCTTTGTCTGTCCATGTGTTTGTGTCCATCTCTGTTGAAACCCCTCTCATGTCCTTTGTGTGTATTGTCAATGCTGCCAGCTGCTGTCTGAGAGTCAAAGGAGTTCCTGTATGCTGGAGTTTCCAGGCTTTAATTAACCTCTGAGGGTCAGCACACCTTCAGCTGTTATAACACACACATGTGCACACACGTGCAATTTTTTTCTCACCCCAATCAGCTATAACTCAGCTTTATATAGAATCCCGGCTGTCCCTCTATTTCCACACTTTAATGAATTAAGGTCAAGGGAATTGTGAAAGGAAATAATGATCAGATGTGGCTTCCTTGTTTTTTTTTTTGTTCTCGTCTTTACTGCGTGTACACGTGCGTTCGGGTTCATTGAAAATGAGACTGCAGGCAATGCCAAGATCATAATGTTTCTTTCTAATTATGAGCTTCTCAACCATCCCCCCACCACACACACACACACACACGGTGCTAGATTTATAACATCAGCAAAACACCTTCTCTACACACTTGTGTCCACACACTTAATATTCCGCTTATAAAACCTGCTAATTGGGATTTCTGGTGCAGGTGTGTGTGCATGAGTGAATTAAAGAAGTAGATCACCTTCAAAAAATAAAAATGATTTTACAATTTACATCATTTACTTGCCCTTCAAACCCACGAATTTCACAAAAGGGAGACATTCTTAAAAAATGTCTTGGCAGCTGTTTTCCATACAGTGAAAGTGAATGGAATTCTGGGAATTCAAATAATGGCTAGAATGTCAACCTGTTTATCACACAGAGCTATTGTATGGCTTCTCATACATCATATAGGTTACTTCTGTGGCGCTTTTAATGTCATTTTGAAGCTTGACCCGTGCCAATTGACTTTTGTGTTTCACAGACGAAATAAAGTCATACAAATTGGTAACAATGTGACAGTGAGTGAATGATTTATTTTGGGGGTGTACTGTTTCTTTAAAGATAAATTTCTCACCTAATGAAACTCTTTCTAATATAAATGAATAAATCAACAGCATCAAGCCATTGCCAAAGTATGATTTATGCTGTTCTCCCTCCCTGCACATCTTCCAAGCCATCCATCATATTCTCCAGAATCCCAGAGAACATGGGTTAAATCATCTGTACCTCATCTCTGCTTTTGCATCTGGAGTGTGTTGAGGGTGTGGGACATCTCTGCAGCTGAATAATCATCTAAATGTCATTAATCATTAGTCCACACTCTGTCTCTTTCTCCACATGACACTGGAATGGTTCTCTCTCTCTCTTCATCTGTCTCTCTCTCTCACACAACTTTGGACATGTGTCTCCTTTCTCAGTGGCTTGTGGAGAACTTCTGGGAAGAGGAGAAGATCTTTCTGGATTTCTGGGTTTATTTTTGTCCAATTTATATTTATGTCACCATTGTATTTTACAGTTTCCTGGTATATGGAATGGTATTTATGTTTGGAACCAACCAATACCACAAAATCTTGTATGTATTGTATATATCAAACATTTTATTAAAATATTAATAATAATGTTTAAAGTCCCATCTACATATTATCAAATGTATCTGTTTTAAATGTAGGTTTTAGCTTGTTTTAAAAATAATAACTACAGCAGCAACAACACATTTCGCGTAGGCTGTTGTCAATAAGCATCCCTTTTTGATCATTAGTACAATAATTTTGGCAGATGCTTTTATCCAAAGTGACTTTATATTGCAAGTAAGGAACATTTTTATCAGCAAGCATTTGTGCTGCTAACAGAATGCTGTACAATCTAAGCTACAGGAAAACATACAGCAAACATATTCTTACATATTCACAGCTGCTTTACTGTAGTCAAGCTCAAAGCATTACTCTGTTGTTAGTCCTTCCCTTTTCACCAGTTTGACTAATTCAGGCCGATTTGCAGACTGGTTGTGAATGTGATACACGGTGCAGGGACAGTTTACTGATACAGTACAGTATTATTCTATCTCTGAATCGGCTCTTACAAAACACAGAAAGCATGTTCATAAATTTCATTTAACAGCAGCTTTCAACAGCTAGTAACAGAGGGAAGCTAATTGTGCCAGACAACAGAGCCCTCATTCTATAAGCCTAATTTACATCAAAAGGAGGCGTGTTTTTACTGAAAAATGGCAGTGATAATCCAAATAGTCACCGTATTTTAGCTTAGTTTCTCTAGCATCTGGCTAGGCTGGATTGCAGGTGGGTAGTAAGATGCTCTGAAATTGCTCTGTAATACTCATCTACCTCAGCTAACAATTTAAGGGGGTAAGGATGTTTCCGTAACATTTTCATTAAGTAATAAAAATGTTACTTTGAATGTTCAAAATGTCCATAAAACTTTTTTATTCTGTATTTATTATTAAACATTCCACTAACTACTTTAAAGAATTACGTTTTTGATATACATGATATATAAAGTTAGAAAAAAATTCTCCTAACATTACTACTAGAACGTTTTTTTGATAACTTTAACAGAACTTTTAAAGAACATTAGCTAACTTTTAAAGAACCTAAGAATGTTCCCTGTTAGCTGGGAAGTGGCAGGAGAAGGGTTTAACCCCTTCTGTGCTTTACACATTATTTACTCTCACATTTCATAATACTTGTTTTGTACTGACCTTTACTTTAAACTGCTTTGAGGGAGCCACTCCCTCATCTCTTGTGTTGAAGTCTGGCGAAACCAACCCTGACCCAAATAACCGGTGAGAGCGTCACTCCAAACACATTTCCCAGTTCACCCACATGTTTACTGTTGACTGCCTGTTACTCCACTCGCAGTGGGAGTCTTGGCGACTGTGCACATGAGCGCTCTCCTTCACGTCACATGGAAATATCCGTTTTCCCTGTGGGGTTCTACGGCTGGCTATCAGAGGTTTTGACGTGGAGATGTATGAGTTGTTCATGGTTCAATTGGCTGTTTCCAAACTGTGGAAGTCTTATTTGAACACCCTCCATGTGGTCGATAGCCGAAGGCATTTGTAGCTTCCACGTAGTTTTCCCTTTGGTCTAGGTTATGATATGTGGTGGTGAAGTATTTTGTATATAAATGTGATCATTTTAATCACAACCCAGTTGTTTTTGATAGATATTCAAATCAAATTAATTTTGACATTAAATAGCCATGCATAATTTATAAAACCTTTATCAAATAAAATTAAAGAGACATTTTATTATTTTCATATTTAGAAATTGAAGGGCACGCACCAAAAGACAAGATTATAATATAAAGGATAAGCATGACATAAGAACAAAAATACCTTCACATTGACTAACACTGGAGTTAAAACTCAGTATTATAATAGGAAAAGATTTTGCTCTACATTTTGATTAGATGAGGCACATTTGAAGCCATTATTCGCACACTTTTGACTGCACATCAGTTGAACTTGACATTAATGTGCCAACCCTGCTGAAAAGACCAGCTTAGACCAGCATGCATTTCCATGCCCCTCCACCCCTGTTTTGAATCCTGCCACCCCTGAAGCTCTCCAGGAAGTGAGCTGTGAGGTTCATTAGCTCAAAGGGTATTAAAGCAACAAGGTGCTTGAGTGAAAATTGGTGACCTTGATTTTCCATTTGAAAGATTTTGACTGTGCTGTTGAAAACCTTCAGAAAGCTTTAAGCAGGAGTTTGGAGTGCTGTTGCGATGACTCAGTGCTGTGTGCAGCAGTCACCGAACCCTTCTTTAGTTAAAGAGACCCCAGGTGTGTGAAATTTAGCCCCAATCCTGAGCTTTCGCTTCTGGAAAGTACTGTGGTATGCAGCACAAAGACGCTTGCTTAGAGAAACCCAAAACTGCAGCCTGTCCTGCTGTTCCCTTGAAGCATTTCTACCGAAAGCGATGTTTAACCTAGGTGACAGGAAACATTATCAGAACGTTGGCTTATGTCTGAAGGTTCTCTCAGAGTTTTCAAAAACATTCTTGTAGTAACGTTAGTAGAACTAACGTTTTTTAACATTATATGTCATATATCATACCATAATTCTTTAGTAGTTAGTGGAACGTTTTAAAAATGTTACAGAATTATAAAAAATGTTTCAATAACATTCTTATAACCAAGCAGGTTAATACAATGGCTAAAAAAGCTGGACGATTAATGTTTTTAACATTTTCGTTATTTAATGGAAACGTTAGGTAGACATTCTTACAACATAAAATTGTTAGCTGGGTAATAAAGTATTTTTCAATAACCTGTTTGCCACCAATGTAAAATAACAAATAAGTTCATATCTCTATGACCTTTTGCTGAAACCAGAAGACTCAATTATACAGTAACATGCGCATACAATCAGATTCTGTGGGTTTCATCCTGTTAAAAGTGAGGAAAAGCTGTGGCTTTATAAAGACAGAAACTGATGTTAAAAGCCCAACTGATCAACTACCTGAACTACCTACACTAAGTTTAACCAGATAATGCATCATCAGAAAATCATCAGAATCTTGTTTTAACCGGATTTTCCAGCAGGACTATGGGATGTCATAAGTGACTCAGTGGTGCCATTGTGGTTATGACTAAATGGTGCTAAATAAATAACACCCACAGTCTGCCCACAGAGCGTACTCTGGCTGTCTGATGCATAGTGCACGCAAAAATGGCAAGAGGCCATTAAAATGCCATTTGCAATCTGATTGGTTGGCTGCTATTCAAATTCCTGGAGTGCAGACTTAGTAGTTATGACTTTTGTTGTGCTGAATAAACAATGATGTTGATTGACAAACACACTACTCTGTAGCCTCATTTATTTCTTTGATGGTGTTGATAAGTCACTTTTGCGTTGTCCTAACCGAATGTGACGGCAAACAGTGTTGACATTTAGAGACATTTTGATGGTAGCTCGGTTTATATTTTTGATGCTGCGCGCTCCAACCACAATCAAATCATTTGGGTCCTAATTCTGTCTGCCCATAGTTGTACAGATTTGATCAGAGTGTGCGCTAAAATCCAGATTTATAAAACCTGCCTTGATGTGGAAAAGTGCTCAGCGCCACATCAGGATCTGGGCACTTCTCCTTGTAGCAGAGTCGGAGTACTGCAGGTGTTTGGAAATCTAAGCTGCTCATGGTTTCCTGAAGTAAAGGATTTGGATGTTGACTGCTGCTCTTTTATATGTTAATGACATTAATAAGGCAGCGTTTACAAAGCGAGCTCTGAACCCATTCAGCTACCCACAATTACAAGATCATTTGCCATGTATTTCACATCTGGAAAAAGAAGTGTACACATGGTTTTTGTTTGTACTTTCATTCTCAGAATTGCACATATGCACATTCGAGAAATTATCGTAGGAAAAGATTTTAAAAAATCAAAGTAGGACAGTTTGTACGCAACATTTTATAAACGAGGCCCCAGATACTGTATGTTCTGATGCTGTAATTTTTACCCTACTGAGCATTGTGTTAACAGCACAAAGGTCATGGGTTTGATTCCCAGGGAACATATAATGTAGACTTTGTAAGTCACTTTGAGTAAGTGTAGGCCAAGTACTGTAGTTACGACGAGGTGTTAACCTAATTTGTAAAGCAAATGTTATTATTATACTGGTGTTATTCATGCTAATGTATAGAATCCTCCGAATTAATTATCAAGTTATTATTGTTATATATTATCATTATTATTAAGTCAACATTCTTCTGCATATTAAATGCATTGACTTCAAGCCATCAGAATTTCACTGACAAATGTGTCTTTTAAAAACATTTACACACTGAATATGTAGGTTATTTAGTCATTTAGTCAAGTTTGAACTATAGATAAAACACTGTTTGTCATGGGCTCATTCTAAACCATGAAGTGGAAACAATATATGCAGATACTATTATATTTGTTATTAGTTTCTTTTCTCACAGTGGTATTAGTGAAGTTCTGTCTATGTGACAGGACATACAACAAAACATGATTAGAAATATCAAAGGATCTTGTTTAACCGCCTTTAAATGGGGAAACACGGCTAGATTTATTTTTGGCTGAAAGCATATCAGAACGCAATTTAAAATGGAGACTTCTAACAGTATTTTCACTTCCAGATAAATTGAACAGGGAGTTTGTGCCAGTATATTGGGCGCTCCCATATTTTCACAGGGGGATTATTAATGGCATTTTCTACGGAAAGCGTCACTATTAGTATTGCTCATACACAGGCCTAGGGTTTTTTTTTTGTTCAAAATCCCTAACCCTCAGTATTAAGCCTCGTGACTTGGCCCTTACTGTTTGTGCTATGGGCATGAGTGATACCTCAATTTGTGTGAGTTGTGGAAGGAAGGTCTTCTGTTACTGTTCTTAACAAACAGACTTACATTGTAAGAGGGATGTGAGCCATTTTGGGAATCTAGGGAACAGAATATCACAGAGGTGTGGGAGTAGCCTCTTTTTACTTGGATAAGTGTCATAACCTAGAAGACAACCAGAACCCTCAAACAACTTAGCAACTGCATAGCAAATTCCTAGCAACCATTCACAACACCTTAGTATTGTGATTTTCCCAGGCAAACACCATGAAAACTTTAAACATTATAAAAGTCTATTTTATTTACAACATTGTGATCAGAACTGATAATGATATTTGTTAGTATTTTCTTTATTGTCTTTAATGTAATGGAAGTATTATAAAAGATGAACTACACCTGCACTTGAATCTCCTGTCATCGTTTGATAACAGCAGAAAGAAATCAAACTTAGTGGAAATAAGACCTGATATAAAGGTCATGACACAGTTTTTCTTTCTCTCTGCTTTCTTTATGATCTGTTTCCACGCACAGCATCTGTTCCTCTAACTACCTTCTGCAATTCAGTGTGTGTGTGTGTGTGTGTGTGTGTGTGTGTGTGTGTGTGTGTGGTGTGTGTGTGTGTTTAACAGCACCTGAGTTTATCACATGTAAATAAATTCACACCCTCTTCCTATCAACACCACTTCTGCCCCTCCAACTTCTGCTGTGTCCTAGCAGTGATATTTTTAGGAATGTCATTAAAATAAAGCCCTGCCAAGCTATGTTTACGTAGCTTTGTCAAGAATTCAAATGTTTCTGATTGCCAAAATAGCTCCCAACTTCACTGCTGTGCATGCTAACAGATGGAATTATGTGCCGTGTTTTGCCAGCTCTCTCTCTCCCTCTTTGGTCTTGCATGTAAGTTAAAGAACTTTCAAGTATCTTTCGAAAAAGATGCCCACACATGGATTGCATGGATGAATAGGCCTACCTCTCTTCTGTCTTTTAAACTTTCACTGCCAGCAATCTCTCCTCCTCCAGTAAACAGTATGTGTGTGTTTCTACCCCATCAATAACTTTGCAAATGCTGTGAAATATGATTACGAACACAGAGACTTTGTTGACACTCTCAGTGATTTTTTGCAGTTCCTGCAGCTTTTCTCTAATTTTGTCTCTTCGCTCATCGCTCCTCCTGTTCAAAGAGGAAGGAGAGAAATCCTGGGAAAGAGAAAATATTTCGCCCACCCGTGAGCCGCAGGGCCTTGGAAATCTACAGTTAGACTGTACCAAATGCCCATGTTTAAAAGTAAAAAATCGAACAAAAAATTAAAAGGCGTAGGTTTGGTTTGAACTTCTTGGGGATGCAATTTAAACACCACCACCCGATCATGCGGAGGTACCCGCTTACAAAAGCAAAGCTTTCCAAAAAACTCCTATGCAAAAAGTGCTGAAATGACTGTGCATGTGAGCAAGTGATGGAAAAATTGTGAGAGGCCTCGAAGATTTGGTACAGATTTAAATGAATCCCATTAATTAGCAGATTCATCAACAACAAATGTGGATGCCAACAGAGGAAACAAAGTTACTTTCATATTTATTTAGTTAAACCAGCCACAATGCATCTTCACATGCCAAATTTCAATATATAGAAGTTCAGATAGGTGGGCCTGCACTATTATGACAAACATCATAATTGTTTATATTATAATTGCTGTTCCTATAACTCCTATATTCCATATGTAGTCTACACATCCACAGCCAGTTGATAACTGTGACCTGAATGTGTTACACATCAGTAAATCAAGACCTTTCCTCAACAAAACTTTACATTAGCCTCTGAGCAGCATGAAAAACTAAATTTATTTTAAAATTGCAAAATGTCTGTGATTGATTACAGCGGAACAACAAGCTAGTTTCAATGAAAATTTGACACAGGCGCTTAACTCAAAGCTATAACTGACACTTCACCATTAGTGAAAAGTAATTATAATCTTAGTCATTTATTCTATTAATTGTGCAGCCCTGCACGAGAACTATTCCTTTAACCTGTTTATTGCTAGCTGTTTTTAATTAGATTGGTGTTAGGGAATGTAGATGGATTAAAGTCCAACAGTTGCAAGATAACCATCATTGATAGGGGTGTCATGGTTTGTTTATGCTATTTTCTCTACACTGTTATGTATGCTTGACACATAGGAGTGACTACGTTACAGACAGACTGATATGAATGAGTCAATACATGTAGCTTCATCCCGGCATTAACAACTAGTTGTTTAGGTTGTTCAGTTTGGTTCTGTACACACTTCATTAATGAATGAATGAATAAACTTTCAGGAGACAATTTGGTTGCAGAATGCGGTTGTCGCTCCAATTGTGTGTACATATCTAGCTGTACACACACACACACACACACACACACACACACACACACACACACACACACACACACACACACACACACATATATATATATATATATATATATATATATATATATATAAAAAAAAAAAAAAAATATATATACTGCAACAATAAACCTGCACCTAAAAAGACATGGATCACATATTATTGACATTAATTTACATGCACATGGGAATGTCAGAGAACTGAACTGCAGCAGCTAGATCTCTTATGTGACAGTTATTAGCTTCTCCCTCACTTTTCCATTTGTCCATCATATATTCTCAGTATTGATCAGCTGTCCACTGCCAGACGCCGGAGGTGTTTTTGTCAATTCGTCAATGGCATGTACTGATCGGAGAGAGAAAGAGTGTGTGCGTGTTTATACAGTAGCTGTTCTGAGGCCCCCAAGCAGTAGTCTAGCTGCCCTTTTTCTAATGCTTGTGTTCAGCATGAGAGGTCACACAGAGCATTTGGGATACGCTAAAGAGAGCTTCAGCATGGACCATCTTCAATAATTACTCACTCCAGCAACTCCAGGAGTTTTTGCTCTGCTGAAAAGACCGGCATGAATTTCCATTCATTAGTGCTCGTTTGGTCTGGATGTTGGACCAGTATAGCCATGCTGTTCACCAACCAAATATAGCTAGTGAAATTGTTTTTTCTAATGTTGGTAGAGCAAAGAAATCTCGCTGACTGTATGAGTTAAGTAGCCTGATAGGCACACTAGCATAAACACAGGTCTGTGGTGCTAAGAAGCTGTGCTGGTAAGGAGCTGTGTTGGTAAAAAGCTGTGCTGGTAAGACACTTTGCTGGCAAGAAATATGCTGGTAAGAAATTGTGCTAGTAAGAAGCTGTGCATTTCTCAAAATCCAATTAGCACCAATTAGCACTAGTCTTCACAATCAACTTTTGCTTTTGGGAAAATCAGCCCTGGTAAGAAGCTTTGTAGCAGGTAAAAACTGCTCTGGTAAAAAGCTGTGTTGGTAAGAAACTGTGCTGGTAAGAAGTTGCACTGCTAGATGCTGTGCTGGTAAGCAACTGCTGGTAAGAAGTCTTTATAGCAGGATGGAAGCTTCCAGTTCAAGCCTGAAATTTGTGTTGTATTAAATGCATAACACACACACAAGTAAACACATTAAAATGTTCCTTTGTTAAGATACCTTGTTTTGGCCTTAGATAACTTTGAATACTTTTTACATGATTTAGTAGTTTTTCTTTGGAAATTCACAAGTCATTTTACAAAGTACTTAGTATTAAAGGTAAATATAAATTAGCACAATTAGCATAATTTGTATGGGTTTTGTTTTTGTCTGAATTAGAGCTCGGACAATCTACTAAACATCTTTGTCTTCCATAGAAGAAAGTTTGTGGCTGAACTTTTCCTTCATCTAAGATATTAAAACAATACAGTCACCAGCAGCCACTTCAGACTAATAATATGTGCAACACAAAGGGCTTCCACTGTTCTGGCAAGCACCAGAAATTTATGACGTCCTCAAAGAGTGAGAGAGGTGACTGCCAGTAAACTGATGCAGTGCAAATAACTGTAGCCATTCAGTTCATATAGGGAAAAATGA
The DNA here is from genome assembly GCA_036877525.1 of Chromobotia macracanthus. Lineage (NCBI taxonomy): Eukaryota > Metazoa > Chordata > Actinopteri > Cypriniformes > Botiidae > Chromobotia > Chromobotia macracanthus. The sequence continues at coordinate 6,755,968 of JAZGTH010000058.1, forward strand.
TTCGCAAGCTTTGTTGATGAATGGTCAGTCTGGAGGCTTTGCAGGGCATTGATTAAGGCTGTTTTGGTCTATTACCATCTGGGCTGTTGCTGATATTCACCTTGGAGAAAAAACAGCTGAAGTTAGTCATCCACTCTTACGTTACACAGACTGAGCTGTGAGCCATTCTGCCTTCGAGTGGTCTCTGAATTATAGTATTTATGCGATGATGGCACATGAGTGGTGAAGTCAGGGCCATGTCAATTAAAACAGTGATTCCCAGAGAGGGGAACATACAACCCAAGCATGACTTCATGAGGTCATGGGGGCACTTGGACCAGTTTAGATTTAGCTTGCTTAAATCTGTAACTGTAACACTAATGGATTAAAACAAACTAATAGTGATTAATATCAGGATTTTAGTTTCTTGTTAAAGAAGAATTAAAAAAGGAATATTGTAAGTTTTATGGAGGAGAAGTCTCCTCTATAACCGGATCCTCCCCTTCTACCTCAACTCACTCCTCCAGACATATGTCCCCTCCCGCCGGCTGACCGTTCCCCCACAACGAGGCATCAGATCAATCTGTAAAACTTTCACCTATTCCGTTCCTTTGTGGTGGAATGAACTGCCAGCCTCCACCCGATCTGCTGAGACCATCACAACCTTCAAAAACAACTCAAAACACACCTGTTTCGCAGACACCTGTCTGAACCCTAATGCTCTTCTATCCTATCCCTCTATTCTATCCTTCTATCCTTACAAAAAAAAATTCCCTGTCTCTAGTCCATCTTTCTCTCTTGTAACAGAATACAATGTCCGCTTGTAAATGTAGCTTTGTAGACTTGGCTAGTTGGCGTACAAGACAAAATGTTCAATGCTCTCATCCTTTGTAAGTTGCTTTGGATAAAAGCGTCTGCTAAATGACTAAATGTAAATGTTTTATGGATTTGTGCATGAGACATGCACCAGATTATATATTTATTATTCAATTAGCTCTCTTTGAGGTGATAAACTTGTGCTTCGAAACTACATTTCCCAGCATTCTTGGTGGCAACATTAGGATCTTAATTAACACAGACAAAGCATCAATGACACCCACAGTAAACATCCTTTGCTCTCTATTTGGTTGTACAAGCTCTGAAAAGCTACCTGGTGGTTATAACCCGTACAGAAAAGACATAATAAATCACATATGAGAAACCTCACCTTCTCTTTTACGTGTCTCTTTTATGTAAAGCCATGTAAATTCCTATGTTCCCATGATGTTTCAGAGCTTGTGAAATACATTTGGATTGTCCAAAACATTTACTTTATTCTGAGCAAAATCATGTCAATGCACATGATCGCGCATTGTCACATCATAATTAGGACTTCTTAACTCAACCAAGAACTTCCCCCAAAGACTGGAAGGCTGCTGTACTCATTTCAATTACTTTGTCATACATGCCATTGAATGAAGCTTGTCCAGTTTTTGCCACAGTATAATACAACCCTTTACATTGTGAGAGTGCAGGTCATTAAAGTTTCATTTCTCTCTTCTGGTGAACTGAGAACAGACAAACAAATAAGCTTAAATGTACATTTTATTGAGCAGTAAGACTAGTCAAAGAGTTCCATAAACTGCCTGGAGATTCCCAGCAGAAAAATAGCTTGGTGACTGAATAAACAAAGTTCAGACAGAACAGGTTTAGAGATGGAGCTTCTCAGCCCAAGAACTGAATGTTCAGCAGAACACAGATGAAACTCAGCGCAAGAACAATATATCGTTCGTCTGCCAGCCAGTCCCACAAATGTTCTTCACGGCTGTACGGAGCGTGAGCCAATGACTGAGAAAAGAAAAAATAGACAGAAAGCTAAAATAATCCACAAAAGACCACAAGGACATGAATCAAAGTGTCCAGTCACACATCATGCCATAAAATAAGCATCACGTCATTGACCCATATATATCTTTTTGTTTTCAAGTTATTTTTTGCCATTTGCCTTTGTGTTGTGGTGTTGATGGGTAATACGATTAAGGTAATAGGAATGTAGGAGCATGCTTCTCTCTCTCTCCCTGTGTGTGTTCAAGGTCAGTACATGCAGCTGTGTTTTGTTTTGTGCCCTGTTTAAAATGTCAACTGCAAAGGTGACATTATAACTACTGCTGTTTTATTTCATAGCCTTGTTTCCCTTTACAAAGCTGTTGACAGAAAACGATTACATATTATGATGTTATAGTGTGTAATTCACATTCAGGATTCAGACAGAAAAGAATCTGCCCAGAATTACATTGACTTTAATAAAAATAGTTATTACATTTGCATTTAATTATTAAATGAAGTAGACTTCATTTGCACTTACAAAAAAGACGTTTTATTAAAATGGTGATATTTTAGTTAAAAACCTTGTATTAAATGTAAAAAATGTTATTTGAGCTGTAAGGTCAAGCAGACCCACAACAGTCACCTACAAACTAGCAACCAATACACTGACCTGAAGTTATTCATTATTAGTGAGACTTGTGATTTATGGTGATGAGCAACTGTTGGTGACTCTTTGTGGATGTGGCAAGTTTAACCTTTGTGCATAGTATTAATATTAATTATGAATTATAACTTCATGAGTCATTCTTTTGTGTGATGTCATGCATTTGCATGGTTGTAGTTTCTCCATAATGTTAATTTCTAGTGGCAATAAAAACTGACTTTGAGAATGAAATGACATGACCCAGCAAACAAGGGATCTCTCAAAGTTCTTAAAAAACGTTCTTGCAGTAAAGTTAGTATGATGTGTTTTTAATGGTGTATGTCTTTACCAAACCGTCTATAAACATTATTCCTAAATTGTGGGTGGAACATTTTAAAAACGTTTAAGAATGAAAAACAATGAATAATGTTTTCATAACCAAGCAATAACAATACAGTGCCTAAAAAATTGATGTTTTGAACATTCCTAGAACATTCAAAAATGTTTAGGGAAATGCTAGGGAAACATTCTTAGAGCATAAAATTGTTTGAGTTTGAATTTTATGATAGGATTTTTTTTTACCTGCAATACATGTCAAAGTTTATGCAGCCCACCTAGTATTCAAAGGCCACCAGCAGTAGAATGACAACATGAGCTCATAATCACACTGACGTCCAGCAATTAGACGGCTGTGGGTATGAACGGCTGTTACTTCCAGCATTCCCGTTTTATAACATTTGCTGTCAGTATTAATGGGCTATTTCTTTTCTTGTTCTTTAATAAAACCACAATATATTCCATATATCTCCAATGTTTATATTCAAACAGAGCTGTTTGTTTACTAATAAAGACAATTCAAATTTGTTGTGAGCCAATGAGGGATTAAGCATCGCATCTGTCCCATTAAACAGCACAAAGTGTTCTCCATAATATTATCTTCATGACTTTTTCTCAGAAAGATTTATCGCATAGACTAAAAAAAAACTGCACAGCACAAACAAGTGAGGGAATGAGAGTGAGAGACAGAGAGACAGAGACAGAGACAGATAGAGAGAGAGAGAGAGAGAGCTGGGAGGAGGGAGGGAAAGAGAGAGAGCTACAGCACACCCACAGGTCACAAACAGATTTCCGACTCCATATGCTCTGATAAATATAAGCAGGTTCCCACAGTCATGGTAAACCTGAAAATATCAATGTTTTGTGAGGCTTGGAAATATCTATCATTAATATACAGCTTTTCATTATGCAGTAATCTGAAATATTTTATTGGCTTGATATAAAGCCTGTGAGTGACGGTATTTTATATTTGTGAATTGTTCCTTTTTGTTTGTTCTTTATAGTAAAACAGTTGGGCTGATTCACTATTTGGTCTGAATTGAAATGAATTGTTATCCTTCTTAATCCAGTGAACACAAATGACTGGAAAGTCATAAAATGAATGGTTTAAAAAGTGTTGGAACCCTCTATAATGGAATTAGAGAGACACGTAACAGTGTTGTTTTAAGTCTGTGTACAATATCTGATGGCTTTTGGACTAGATCAGAGATCAAGCCTGTTAGTAAACATTGTGGGTTAACAGGAATTGTGATGTGTTGCAGCTCCAGGTGCGTCTTTGATTCATTTTTGTTAGACATATCAAACCTGCTGTTTGTTTTTGCAAGGACACGGTTTCTGTGCATGAAATGCAGGAGTGCCCCCTGATGGCAGCCGGAGGTACTGCACCCTGCTGCTGTCATCTCTTTATTGTGTGTGTGTGTGTGTGTGTGTGTGTGTGTGGGCTCGGCTATATGAATCACTCTCTCAGCTGGTGAGGGGGTGGTGTGTGTGCTGTCAGAGAGAAAGCAGATGTTCAGTGCTTTTGGAAGACACACAAAGTACTTGGGGAGAGAGAGAGAGAGAGAGAGAGAGAGAGAGAAGAGAGACGAATCAATGAAGATGTTATAAAAACAGCAGAACAGCTTTTATGATAGATTTCCGTTAGGCCGCTGGTGAAAATGAGAAAGCGTAGCACTGATACACTCTCTTTACATCTCAGCACAGACTCATCACCACCTTCAGTGATGAAAAGGAAATAGAGATAAAAACAGGCAAATCTGTCATAGGCAAGACCCTGTGCAATTTTCACAGCTTCCTACAATGTAAAACAATCCAAATATATAATATAATGTTAATGCATAACCTCTCAATGTCCTGGATGCTGATTGGTCAGTAGTCTTTTGTTGGTTGGACAATCAACTTGCTCCGCCCCTCAACTTTTGCCATTGGTGAGGTGTCGCTGTGGACTGGTCAGTATGCTAAAATAAACAGAGCCCAACAGTATTTAGGGAAATCAATGGCTTGAAGGTAGTTGTCTCTCTTTTAGGCATATTGCTAAAACAGTCACGGCTGACTTTATAGACGTAGCCCTTCACAAGACATGCCCAGGAGCCTTTCTGCTAGATTAAAAGATTTTGGTTGGTTGAACCAGATTTCCTTGAAAGTTCAGATGTGTTTAATGAAAGGGAATAAAATGGGATTGATTCCGTATTGGAATTTGTGGTTTGCAACCATAGACATCATGAAGCGACACTATTAGGGCCCTTAATGATGGAGTCTGTGGTCAGAGCACTTATTTAATTTTGGCCCCAGCTGATTTTCAGAGTCTATCCTTTCCAATTAACTCCAAACCTCCGACTTTATGATCAGCAGGAGAGAATCCAGACAGCTTTTACACTCCAGGACTTTGACTGAGAAAGATTTCAGCTCGCCAGTAGCTTTCTTCCAGTGGGCTTACACCACCGCACATTCTACAGAGTCACGGCGCACACGTGCATGTGAAACCTCTTGCTCTTTTTTGTTATCCTTCTTAAACAGGAAGCTGAATTCATCTATTTCAAAGTGAAAGAGGGCACCTATCAAATTATGTAGACGAATGCACTGTTTACAATGTATTATACATGCAGAAACAGAACAAGATAGATAGATAGAGCGAGAGAAAGAAAGAGGGGAATTAGAAAGAGAGGAGTTTGTATAAAGGAAATACTGTCCTTCTTGGAAACAGCCACCTTTGTTTCAGTATTCCAGAAAACTTACCACATACCTGCTGGTGAAATCAAATTAGGAGAAAACTGCAAGTCCCTGTCAAAACACAAAAGAGGTAATTAAATCCAGAGCTAAACTCAGTTTAAACCCTCCTAATGTTCTGCCTGTGGCCACTGATAATTGTCACCAGTCATCACCTTCCCACACATATGCCAATCAGCTATGCCAAAGACTGCGCACAACGTCAGATAATCGTCACATTCATGAAATAAGTGCACATAACTGCCAATAAAGTGTCGCCTTTAACAGTGTGAGAAATTTACAGGATTCTCTGTGAACCTTGACATTTAAAGATGCAAAGGTGTCAATTCAATTACCACGATGAAAACTAATTGATATTTGACAGGAAAAGTTAATTGTGAATATTGACTGTGCAATTTAGTGTGTGCACAAACTGCACATTGTGTGTATTGTTGATAAAAAACAGTGATTAAGTTTGCCAGAAAAATACTGCTCGTTTATCTGATTTATGAGGTGACAGGAAGACGAATCAAGCTTTCTTGGCTGCATGAAAATGATAAAATACTTAGAGCATCAACTACACACCTAATGGGCATTCCTTTGCTTGGATTTTTAAATGTAATGTAGCTTTTTCACTGACAACATACTGTTTCCAAAGAGCAGCGTAGCATGATTAAAACAGTCTGTGCAAGATAAAGTAACAATTAAACACAGGGTCAATTTTAATATGCTGTTGTATTCTAAAACGTGTTAGAGCATTGTGTTATAACGCAACACAAATACACTTTTTCAGCCTAACAGTAGGGGGCACTATAGTGGAAATTAGCATGTACCTTCTGTTCCTAGAAATTGTAATGGTGAAGAATGTGTATAGCTAGCTACTTCAATTAAATTTGATAATTACTTGTTATATTTATTATATGTTACATTATTTGTGCACAATACTGCACAAAAGTCCCTGTGCAACATTTTAGTTTATAGTTCAACTAACTACTTTTCCAAGGGGTATCTTGGCTGTAGTTTAACTACTTTAAATTAAGGAGTTTGTAGCTTGTTTAATGTAGCTTTCTCCATTGTAGTATGTGTGAGGGCTTTTGTTCCTATATGCATGAACGCTCTTGAATTATATTTCATTGCGTCATTTCTTACAGACTGTCGATATCGTCATATATATTAGCAGTACCGTATGGCCACACAAAGAAAAGAATCAAACCAGTCTGGGGTCTCTGGATATCGCCAACAACACACAACTCCAGCCTTCCAACTGTGAACAAAGAGATTAAAGCAAAAATATACAGTGCCCAGTGTACAGACTTCAAACAATATTATCTAATTTTCCTTTTGTACTTTATGAAATATAATCTACATAGAATGTCCTGTATTTATTGCTGCATTTCTTTCTCTGTATGCAACAGAAAAACTATTTTTGGCTTATTCCAGATTTAGCAGCTGGTATTTCAGTTTTTTCTTCTCTTTTTTTATGGTTTGTTATATCTTAATGAGGACAAACACATATTCCTTATTTGTGCACAGTTTATTGAAATGAGCATTTCAGTTGCATGTAACTTATTATACATAATGTTATGTAACAATTCCCACTGATTTCACATAAACTTAGTCTTGTAAGTTTAAAATGAACTTTATTTTCTAATGTCAAAGTTACAATCAGAATCTTGTCGTGTGAGAAAACAAATGACTGCTGTCATCATGGGAACTAACTGTATGTCGAGGGTCTGCTTGACCAACAAAATATTACTTTGACCAACTAGAAATATAGCTTAAGGCTTATGCAAATATCATAATTCATGCCATATTAGCTTTGTTTCAAAAACTACTGATGCCTGCATAAGCAGCCTTATAAGGCTACATTCTAGTTAAAATGTTCCTTATTAACGAGTAATCTGAAACATTGTAAATAGTCAGAAACTGTCGTGGATAGTTTAATGTTATAATATTGCTTCATTGGCTACATATAGTAAACTAAATTGTTATTTACACTGTAAAACATGATGTGATCAAGTCTTGACAACATGTTTTTACATTAACTTAATTTAAAAATAAGTTGAATTTTGATTAAGCAATTTTTATGTTACAAGAACTAGAGACCAGTCAAAATGTGAGTGTAAGTTGAAATGACAGACAACCAATTTGATTAAACTTATAAATTTAAGGCATTAAATTGAACTGAGTGAATTAAACAAATACGTAGAATTGCAATCAACATTTATCTTGATTTGTAAACTATCTTGGATAAATTATCACAATGCATTCTGGGCTCACTTTGCCTGCAAAAATACGTGCAGTATTGCAATCTGGCAGAGTAAAGGTATCTTAGAAGGCATAATTACGCTGTCTAGGCATAATTAGGTTTTTAAACAGAGCTGTAATGATTCTCAAACACAAAAATGTCACACTCCATGACAGATGTTTTATTATCTAAAACGGTGATCACAGTTCTATCAAAATATACTTTTAATATTTACATTATGATAAAAGCATGCAGAAAATACACCTGACCTGCCCATAAGATCTCATTGCAAGTTAAATCTCAAAACGCTCCCATCTTCTCAGTGCTGACACTATACCTGTGTGTGTGTGTGGGGGGGGTCAGCCATTCTGTGTACTGTAATTCTGTGGTGGAAATGCACGAACTGTAGTTGCTGTCTGAACAGTATTAGTCCAGAACTAACATATGACAAAGTCATTTGCACACTGCCCTCTATATCCCAGAATCCTGTGGTAGCTTTGTGAGGTGCTAGAAATTGCTAAAAATACATGTAAGATTTTTGAGCCAAGTGGATTTAACAGCATTTAACTCTACTTAAGTATTTAAAGGGGTCATGACATAAGGAATCAACAGGCTTAAAGGGAAGGAAAACACTTATATTTGACTAAAAACGGGGTGGATAAAGGGCTTAAATTACTTAATTTTTAATATTTATGCAAAAATATTGTAATATTTTAATTATTCCTCAGGGAACAAAATAAAAAACATGTCATGATCCCTATTAAACACTGAATGCTACTATTAAAATGTATTCAAGAGTAGTTTACCCAAAAATGGAAATCCTGTCATCATTTACTCAGCCCTAGTGTTGTATGCACTACCAGTCTTAATTTCACAAATTTTAATGACTAAAGGGTTGATGATCCATCATGGACTTCAAACTGGATGGAAAAAGAATAAGAAATTGTGCAATTTACTTCAGAACAAACCCACTGTCTAGAAATCATTAACTTCAGCTAAATTAATTACAGCTTTTTATTCATCTTCATCAAATACTCCACAGGGGGAAAGAAAATATTCATGGATAGAGAGAGAACTTACTGGTTAAGCAAGAAGGGCTTCATTGCCTGGATAATATAAGAGTATATTTAATACATGCTCTGTATATGCTAAACACTTCCTTAATCTACAAACTGAACTTTAGATCATCTCATCAAAACATTTTTTGGGAGTCACTATTTATTTGCATAAAATACAGTATCACTGGCAGTGAGGGTGCAAACATAAAGTTAGCTATTTCCATTTAAAAAACATGTTTCTATTCATATTGAAACTCAGAGTGCAAATTACAAGAGTTGGCCTGAGCACAAACAAACCGCTCTCTCGGCTTATATTACATCTGAAGTATAATCTGTTTATACTGTAGTCAATGTAGGGTTATGGAAAGTGAGAAGACCTGCTGTTATCTGCATTCCAAGCTGAGCAAAGCAAAAACCAAGAGCTTTCGTTCCCTATGTACCCACAATTCCTCACTCTGAGCACGTAATGTCACATAAATAAAGTATAATTCTCGAACCGCAGCCACTGTTATCCTTGAATTCAAACAGTCGTTACCAGAAAGTGATACTGATGTGTTTATTACAGTTTAAATCATGCTTATATTTTTATGATTAGCGTTTCACTCGAAGAATAAAGGTGGGGGATAAAGCAGCCGTGCAGGCATCTGACATTTCAGGAGGATGTTTCCGACTCATAAAGGTGCCGTGAAGAAGTGGAAATCTGGATGGCGAGAGAAATAAAGAGGCAGTAAGTGAAGAAGTGTTGCCTCTCTTTCTTTACCCCTTATAAAAATGTAAAATGGTAACCATAATTTTAAAAAAAATAATTTAAAATAATAAAAAAATACTTTCTGCTCAAATATCACAGCTTGGTTATTGTTACTACCAAAACACAGTATTAGCCACTATTGAAAGTGTCTTTTATTGTTCGAAGGAGATTTTTTTATTATGGTTTTATTACAGCAATGGATGAATTTCATGTTTCCTTTTCACTTTACACCAAAATCAAACGATACATAATATTTTACATTTTGCATTGTGACATTATTTTTATGACAATTAAGCATGATTTTTTTCAACTACTGTAAACTGCATTATGATAATGAGAATTTGGAAAGGAAATGGTGTGTGGGGTGACATATGACTCAGACATGACTCATGATGTTCTCACTGGTTCTTGTGTAAGTGATGCATCCTGTGTGCGGTTCGTGATGAGCACCACAGGTGAAAGTGCAGGATGAGATCCTCTGGTAGGGAGCGGCGTGTGTTTTATAAAGCAGGTGTTTGAAACACCTCTCCACTGGTCAGTCTGCGTACAAGCTCTTTCCACAGAAGATCTCTCTCCAACTGAACTCCTTTCATAATGCCGCGGTTCTCCTGTGCCCGTCGGGACAAATAGGGGATCACTTCATTCACTGGACCATAAGGGACATACTTATACACTGGAAATCCGGCCTGAGCTACAGATGGACATAGTCTTCAGTTATTCCACTGAGTGACATGTATTTAGATACAATATTTATAATGACTTTAATTTAGAAAAATTAACATTAGTGGGGTTTGTTAAGCCAAGCATCACTTTTACTATTGCTCAGAAGTAGCAATAAGGATTTGAACAAACTAACCATCAAAATGACACCTTGGTGCATAACTTGTTGTGGTTGTGTTTTGGTACCTCTGTTTGTGCAGCTAGAGGCAGAGAGGTATTCCATTTGTATTCTGAGCGATTAGACTTACGATTTTTATCTGGCAAATGATAAACTAGGCAAAAAACAAATCCCAGGCTTGCATTGAGTGAGTCATGTCTTGGCACCAGAATATCTTAGAGACATGGGGGTGGGAACTTTTAACTGGCCAATAAGAAACCACCTACTAATCACCCACAATGCATTGCAACTTTTGCATGCGTAAACACCCCTTGGAATTTCTTCCATAAATGTAATAATCCCATAACACTATACAATGCTTAACACAACACAAATGTACATGTACAAATAGAAATAGTTGAAATTCATTTACATGTGATAAGTCATGTATGATATTGTTATGATATTATGATATGTATGATATTCTTATCAGTTCAAGTATTATAAACTATTATCGTAATTTCATTAACGCTGGTTTCATAATAGCTTCAGGACTACCTATCAGGCTACCTTCAGAAGGTTTTTTTAAATGCCATGAGTGTGTGTTTGTGTGTGGTTCACCTAACGGAAAGCTGATTTGGTCACACATTCCCAGGAGCTGGCCGAAGTACACCTTCTTATCAGTGGGAGCCAGACCCATTTCATTCATCCTGTCAGAGCACAAACACACACAGCGCCGTCACAGGATGTGAAAAATGAGAGGGGCCTCTTCGGCAAGGTCATTAAAATACAGGCTACATTTCGCTCACTCACACTTTTACTTCCTGTTATAGCTTACAGTCATTTTACACACTAACGCAACACATTTTATGATACTTAATGTTTAATTAAGCGTAAACGATGTAAAACGAGGATAACTCGCGTGTTACTTTGTAAGGATCGCGCCCCGATGACACTCCTTGACATTGTGACAGAGTATGTTAATGACATTTGTCGTTGCATTTATTTGAGGTCACACCCCTAAGGAGTGATTACATAAGGATTAATGATCTCACATTACAGCATGCATTGACACAGAGTAATTTACTCCTTGAGGGATGTAAACGTTCCTGGTGGTACAGGGAAGGACCTGATAGAGGAGAATAGAATTTAAAACCACACCAAAAAAGGAAAGAAAAAGACTAATCTGAAACCAGCAAATAAGATTTTAGAATTAGACAGTAAATGTTACGGTAAAACATTATAGTACAGATGTATCTGAGATGTATGAGCCGGTAGAGCATGGCACCTCCAAGGACACACATACACACATATGCACACAAATATATATCTGTGTGTTTGTGTTCCCTGGGATTCGAACCCATGACAGACAGAGAAATGAGTCTTACCGTTTGAGTGTATGTTTCACTGTATTCAGGTTGTGTGAAGCCACCATGACATTTGCTTTCTTGTTCAGTTCAATTTCCTCCAGCATGTAATCCAGACACCTGCAAGACAGCACTGCCTCATCTATCAACCTGCTTTTGGTGGGAACTTGTAGCCAACATATTCAGTTAAGGGTTGACCACCAAACACAAAAGCTTTTGAAAAGATCTGATTTATTTTGAAAGCTGTCAGAAAGTGCCTTCATCATAAGAGGCTTACCTATGACGAGATAAGCCAGTCTAGATATATCTCTCTTGTCTGTGAAACCTGTGAAAGTCTGTCAGCAGATAGACTGTCTCAATGAAGCTCAGTTCAGGGTAAGATGTTCAGATATGGACGTACTGTAACATGTTTTAAAACTGCCTCAGAACTTATGGCTATCTATGTAATCTTATTCCAGAGAAGCAAAGTTATCCTGACCCTTATTTCTCTTTCCTTAACTACCAGAGCGTCTTTGCCCACCTAGACAGCATTTTTAGACATCACATGCACCCACTTGATGCCAAGATTGTAGGCAGCAAATTTATGCCGCCTTCTAAGGTAGCTTCCACACCATGCATTGCTTTGACCTCCATATGTAGACAACAAACAGTAGGGCAGCCCACCAGGTTTTAGAACATACGTCATGTGTTCTTCTGACTTTGCAAACTAAATTCAGAAGAAAAAGGTTTTTGCCTGTGATACATTCTGTTAGTGGACTCATAGTCAGGGTTGATGGGGTCCTCATATCCAATCTCAGCAGCCCGGCTTCTCTCCTGGGACATGTATGCTCCTCTTACCAGCTTAGCAGCAAAACACCAGCCTTCTCTCCTTGACAGCTCAACATCCATGGACACATTATCAAATGCCTCCTAAACATAGAGAAATAACATGAATACACTTCAATATTGTTTGCTACAATAACTTGCTACAAAACACCTGCATCTAACTAGCAAAATCAAGTGGCCCATTAGGGTTAATGGATATAAACTAAAAGGTATGTAATAAAATAAGAAACGGGATGAGCCCATTGCAACAGACCTTGACTAACATTATTTGCTACAAAAATTAAAGCCCCTTTAAAATGGCAATGTTTTCATCAGTGTGTGTGCAATGCATGTTCGGTCATTACCATCACACTGTAATTATTTTCAGGATTTGTAATCAACAAAGATAGATTGTTATACTAATAAAGTATTCAGCTGCATTGTCTAAGCTTTAAATCATGATCCATGTTGGCAAGCACAGAGAATCTTTACTTCAGAACATCTGACTGCAGATAAATCCCAAAGCAACATCATCTGTTCTGCGTTAACACTTCACATAAGTGTCAGACGCTTGTGTGCGTGCGTGTAGACTCACTTTGAGGTAGCACTGATAGGTGTTGAAAATGACAGTTTTGTCTCGGTTGAAAATCCTCTGCATCTCTACAGTGAGCCAGCTGATAGCCGGCTGGAAATACGTCTGTTCTGCGTCCACCATCAGTCTGACGCCATTTTCCATCGCGTGCTGTTCGACACACATGAGAAGCATGCAGTTTGTCTCAGAGTGAGTTTAAAAAACATCAGCTAAAGAACAGATATTGCCACAAAGCAGCATTTTAGTGAATGTTTACCTTCCTCTTCTGATATTACCAAACATGTGCCAACAAATTATAATGATATAACTCATTAAAATGTGTGGCATCACTCCAATAAGTTTACATGGCAGTTGTTTACTGCGTCTTCTGGTATGGACACTATGGACACAAGTTGTAGTATAATGCTGGTATAATGCTCATTACCACAGAGCACTTTTTTAACCTTTTAAATATCAAAAACTATGGACACAAGTTGTTATAATGAAGGTTAAAGTAACACAAGCGTATAACAGAAATAAACTCTTGAGATGAGAAAAGAAATGGTATTGCAACATGACACATGCTGAATTTGAACCCGCAATGCTATAGCACGTGATAACCCCTACACCACACCTCCAGCTGCTCAACTACATTGACTACTGTTAAATGAAACATCACAATTTGGTTTGATTTGGTACCTAAAGGCTGAGAAACAGGAAGCACGACGCACTCTGTGAATCACCCAGCATGTGTTACTTGTACAGCGGCCATTCACAGCGCGACACAAACCCGATACATGTTCCTCACATCAAGTTGACAGGGTGGAACAGCTTTCTAACACTCCACACTCCACTGAAGGCTTTCTCAAAATCGATCTCCGTTGTGTTCTTCACCCATGACTGTCTGTTAGACCATGACCTTCTGACACCGCACATGAATACCACAATATAAGAAAAAAGGGAGAAACAGATTGTAAATGCACCTTAGCCAAGATGTCCAATCGCTGAAGAATTCGCTTCATCTGTCTCTCTTCTTCCTCTGTGAACTTAGATAGAAGAGGTTCCAGCTGACCTGCCTGTTAAAAAAATTAATTATATTTATACATTTAGCATTTATCCAAAGCGACTAACAGCAAATGTGTACATTTAAAGTACACATTTATCAGTACTAGTGTTCTCACGGAATGGAACCCATGACCTTTGCGCTGCCAACTGAGCTACAGGAACAATTAATAAATTGTAAGTCAATAAAGTAAATTAACTGAATAAATGAATAAGTAGGAGGAAGAAACAAAGAGAGAAATATATTCGTTATTTCAGCACATATGGATGCATTTCATTTGTCTAATATTTAGATGTTTACAGGTAGGTGGCTAAGTAGTTGCTTATTGGCACATTAGCCCACTCCATGATTAGGTATAGTTGATGTCCCTCTTTTATTTTGTTTATGTGATTATTTTATCTTCTAGCTGAAAAAAAAAGTGCAATCACATAGCACACTTCTGTAAAATAAGCTGGATGCAGCTGTACCTTAGCTACAATACAAAAGACCTTAGCAACTGCATATCAATGTCCTGGCAACCACCCACAACATACAAGCACTGTGGTGGATGAGTGCCACTCACATTTAATTAAATATACAAATGTAATTGTTTTTGCAATTCCAAATGGTGCACCTGAAATGAGACATTTACCTTTAATTCATGCCATTACACAAGGGCATTTTGTGTGCTTTACGATGGAGGCCTGTTGTAAACATCTATGTTTCTCGCAGGCACAATTCCAGATATGTCTTTATAAGCCAGTTTCTTGGGAAAAACTCAAAACTGCATTGGGCCTCTACAGTGTTTATGGAACCAATCTGATCACACAAAATCAATAACGCTCTTAGTTTAAGCTGTGGTTAAAGTATTTTTTCTTGCCATCTGCCTACCTACCTGTAGGTTCGGGACAACTAGAAGATCAGATATCTTCATTCTTTCATCAATTAGCCCGTTCCAGTCCAGCATGTCGACGGTGCTTAGAAGAATCGAAAAAACAGCATTTATGTTTTATCACATTACATGTGAGTTTTTTTAAATAACTAATGCATGCAAGATTTAAGAACCATTTTCATTTTTCACAAGTGCTTTTATATCGAGGTTATATAAAGATTATGTTAATAATTATGTTTCTATACTCAGGGGGTTTAGTTTACCCGGGGGATTAATCATGGGGGGGACATTGTTATTTGAGAGCCCGTGGAGTAGTCTTTGAGTAGTTCTCATTGCTTTCTAAGATAACTTCATTGTCTGCCATTGATTTAGAAGATTTATAAGTCTGAGTGTCAGAACAGCTACGGGAAACTGGCATTTCTCACCCTGATAAGTGCAAGCGTCCATCAGGGAAGCAGCTCTGAATGTTTCCTTGAGCTCCCAACCTGGCTAGACATGCCTGCAAAGACAACACACAAATCTCCATTCAGACCAAACACTGCAGAAATTAATGAATGGAAAAGTCTGTCCAAACCCTTATGACTTCTTGTCTGTCTTTTGAGAGACACAACAAAACATTTTTGAAGAATGTGACTGTATAGCACACAGTGACCACAGGGGCCTGTCAAGCTCCAAAAAAGACAAACAAGTATCATAAAAGTACTATGAAAGTCTTCCATTAGAATTGAGCACTATATTTCTTCTAAACCAATGCAATGGCTTTGTCTAGGGGGCAAAGTAAAATTTACTGAGTATGTAATACAGTCATATATTTGACACCTTGAGGTCATGTGACACAAGAACCAATGGCGTTTGGCGTCACTGATGTCAAACTTGCCATGAAATGTCTTCACAAAGTATATTTAATTATTTATTCAAACATTAACATGAATGAGATTTGAAAGACTTTGTTTGAAAAAACTGAAAATTGTTCCCTAAAAGCAATTTTAAGGCTTTTGAAAAGGTTGGTGTTTCTGTGAGTCTGACTGCCCCTGTTCACAGTTTGCTTTCATTGTATGGAAACAGCAGAATGAACAGAAAGAGAAAACAACAAAAGAAAATCATTTGGGTTTGGAACATTGTAAATGGTGAGAAGGAAGATAAGGAGTAAAAGATTTTTTATACCATTTTTATAGAGCACATTAATGTACATTTGCATAATGGATAAACAAGTGTAGATATGTTTATGCATTTAATAAGATATGATTACATTGCAAGTTTGAACTCCAGAAGGGGCAATCTGTGTGCTATCATTATTATACCCTTAAGAAAGATGTTTATGAGCTTGCCTCAGTGTAATTGTACCCATTTAAGTGTACTGTGCATGATAGCAACGTACATTTACTTATTATCATATGCCAGTTATATTATTCATTATATATTAGCATTATAAAGATTATGAATTCAACTGAAGGTGCTGTATAGTGTTTTTTGCAACAGATATTCTGGGCCTCCACTCACCTGCGGTGGCTCGGATCGGTCGCAGCTGCTATACAGAGTTAATGCAATATTAAACACACTGTAGTGTCTGTGGATTTTTATGCTCTGGCCGCAGTCTGAACCCGTAACGTACCTGCAATTGCTCTAGATCCAGTTTCTGCTCCAGCACCTCCGTGCCGTCTTTGCCCTGCTTGGCAGCCAGAAAACTAAAAAAACGTCTCCATTTCACCAGCACCTCAGAGAACTGGAGCTTCAGATGCCCGAGGGAAGGATGAGGAACCCGTTTAGTTCACCAAGGTGAGGGATTTTTAACCTGTGTTTTCTGATGAATGAACCCCTTGTGAACTCCACTCTTACCAAGAATTGTGGGCGCCCCAGGGCAGTCATCTTAATAGCCGAGAAACCATCTTCTGAACTTCCACCTGAACGGGCAGATGATTTTTTTTAGAGTTATTTTAGAAGAAACTGCAGCATTGAAAGCAAAACTATGCTTTTCTGGCAGCAATTTTCCAGGAACATTGAATAAATTCTATTCGGTTATACTTAGCGCAGCACAGATGCATTACAATGGGTGTTCCTCCAATAGTGCTGGCATAATGGAAAACTTTAGCAGCATACATATTCCCAAATATAAATGCTTTCAAAAGTTGGTTGGCTTCCATGCTTTGATCTTTCACTGGCATGCTTAATCGCACTAAAAATAAATACAAATAACATCTGCGAAGTAAATGCTAAGGATAACAGGATAAAAGGTTTTGGCACTTTCCAAAACATGGTTCTGAATGTTTTAAAAAGATCCTTGCTTACATTTTTCTGTTTTGATCATTCGGTTTCGTTGTGTCTGGCTTTGGTTTTGTTTTGCAGCTATTTAAGATTGTGATTCACCTGATGCTTTGATGCATTTCAGAAAAGTGTCTAAGTGCTGGTCACATTTTTTCTCATCTGTGTAGAAATACGCCTGAGCGCTCATCACACCCTCACGCCCAAACCTTCGATGGGAACCTTCGAACCTTTCTCGCTGGTCTGCACCTGAGACCACTGTGGAAGAGGGAAAATTTGACCTTTCAGCTTCAATGTTACAAAAGAACCAGCATGTAAAAAAGGTAAAACTACTCACCAGGGCTTTCCTTCTCTGATACAGACACACGCGATCTATCAAAATGAGAAAGACATTGACATTTTTAATAAAACAGGAGACTAATGAAACCAACTACTTGTACCTTAGGTCTTTTTTAGAGACCTTTAGCAAACAAAATGAAGAAACAGCAGTTTCTGTACTAAGAAATCAATAATAAAACTGCAGGGGCTGGTATGGACTCACTTTATTGCAGTCTGCTGCTGCTATTTGTTTTCCTTCTACATTTCAGGGTCAGAGACAAACATGCCAAGACTCCTGCCTGATGTCTCTGCTCCTGCTGCATGCTATCACAATGCACTGTACTGACACTCAGAGCAGACACTTCTCAAAGGTTACACAGCCGCATGGGGTGTGATTCGTCTAGATTCAGTTCCTGTGATCTCTTCTTCCTTTGAACGGCGATCTCGCCACGCTGCACTTAACCAAACCCCTCCCTTCCCCAGCTCAGTGGAGACACTGTTTTGACGTCTGAAATGTTTCAACAGGAAAGAATGTTGATATGTTGATGTGATGATGGGGTCAACAGTGGACAGACTTCGGCCGCACTGGTCTGGAGTGCTCAGTTAATGGTTTACAATAACTCAGCTAAACAAGACAGAGTTATAGAGCCGACATATGAGAAAACTCTCTGTTTAGTCTAAAACTCCTTACCAGTGTTGTGAGGGAGGTCACACATCAGTACCCAAAATACTGAGAGATTAACATCTTGAGAATTTTAATGGAAAAAATGCTATTTTTTCTACAAAATGCTACAAGGCAGGAATGCCATCATAAGTCTCAGGGAATGTCCAGCAGTGGGCTTTTGCATATTAGATAGCAGCCTACTCAAATGCCACATCCTCTAGCATCTCCTCTCTATCACACCCTTGATAATGCGGAAAAGCCGAGCTGAGCACTCTATTCTGTGTAACAGCATTACAGGATCCATTGGGCTGGATGTTAATGCAATATTGATAGGGGCAGAGGCTCTAAAACACACATAACGAACATAAATTAGCTTTTATTAGCCAGTGACCAGTCAGGGTCCTCTGTGGTTGTAAAAAGCATTTCCAATAAACGCTCCATTTTGGGTCATTTTTGCCATTAAGGGCACGTCGGTGGTGATTTAGCGCCCCGTGCAGGTGAAAAATGGAACTGCGTGTTATTCACATCTTAATCTATGAAGGGACTCATCCAAAATTGCTTAGACCTCTGACAAGCTGCGTTTGGAAATGAGAGCAGTGATGTAGAGGAGAAGTCGTTCGTTTATTGGCTCTCGCTGTGTGTCACCGCCTTTCATCTACTCTTCAGATCTCTCTCTCTCTCCAGGCAATACATTTCATTTATATTTCCAGCAGCAGGCTCTTGGGCACAGTACCGACAATCTCATTTCCAAAAGGTCAATGACAAGAACAAATGAAGATATTTTTTAATCAAATGTCAAAACGTTGACACAGCTGCTGAAATGTAGGTGATGGTTGGTAGGGTGATTGAAATGTAGGCAAATAGTTAAGGACCTGGGCTGATAATGGAAAGGTTGTTGGTTCAGTTACAGATTGAAATGAATGTGAAAGAGTTTCTTTCAGAGTTATTAAGGTCACAACTTCTAAGCAGAGATCCTGACATTCAAAACTGCTCCAAAGAGACTGTTCCAGCAAATAGTGTATTGGATGTTGCATGGATTGTCTGCTATTAGGGAAGTAACGCATGTGAATACTTCAGTAACAATGGCAAAAAGGAAATGACATAAACTGGAAATTAGATTTCAATATGCTGTACTTTCTCCAGTAAATGATAATAGTTTATTTACCCCAATGGCAACCCAATGCCAAGGCATTATTAGGGTGTAAACTTGCAAATTCACCCTCAAGTAACCCTAAAAATAGGCTTCATTTTCTATATGCAAAATCTAATTGTATTTCTAAGACAATATCAATAATGCGGGGGTTATTTGCCATTGCTAGGGTATTCTATGTTCTGTTATGCACTTGCATGCTTGCCCTTGAGTGGCCCTTGCATAACTCACCCTAGTCAAAAGAGCCCACCCCTACGTCTCTATGATATTTTGGTCCATCTGATTTGTAAAAGTGATTTTGCTAATTATTGTTTCAGTAAATCAAATATAAAAGTGAGTCATGTCACTGTCTAAGAACAGTACAGTAGCACAGCTACTATTAAACTTTTTTTGTGAAAAGGGAGCAATACTAGACTGCCTCCGGTCAGCCTTGCCAACCTTATGACAAAATTCCTAAAGAGTGAGCATGCCAATAGCCTCACTATCAGCCAATGGGAAACAATGGGCCCTGACAAGGACAACCAATAGGATCTCAGCTCTTTGTTTACATCTGTGACAGCAGATCAAATCTCAGTCTATTTCCGTGAGCTCTCTGCATGAGCAAAAACACAGCATGGTCATTAGCTTTCAGGCCCTCTACCAAAAACTAGTTAATTTGATGCAAACAGGTCTTAAAGACTAATTCAGACAAAGAAATGTGTATGTTCACTGCCAAGAAAAGTAACAGGGCGTAAAAGTGAAAAAGTTTTAAAACACTTAAACAGTCACAAAAGTAACTGCCCAAAACATCATGTTGTGGGCACACCATTAGGAAACCAAAAGCTTTAACTAAGTGACTTTAAATATTTTTAGGGAATTCAGCAAAGTTTGTCCACTACAGCTTTGGGACCAGAAAAAATGTTTATTCTGATGTTACATTGACATGATCTATATCACTGATCTTATTGTTTGGCCCTTAACTGGTGTGATTGGGCCCTTGTTTTCTGTGATTAAACGCCTGCATTTCAGCTACACATTCAGCTAAAGATCTTGAGTAACATTCTCCTGCCTAGACCACAAAGATTTTCTTCCATTGTATTACTTTTAATCGCTCACAAATCTTACCAGTCACCTCGGTGCGGGCAATCGATCGAAGCAGATTAAATTGTTAAACATGGTTCTTGTGTAGATAGGGACCAGATCTGGACACTTACTCCATCTCTTTCCTGTCTGCTTCTTCCTGTGAGAGATCTTCTTCCACGCTGTAATCCAGCACGGCTCCCACTCCATACGCCTGGTTCTTCCGAATGAGAGGCTTGATGGATTCATGGTCCTCTCCTGCCACAAACTGACCATAGAAGGTCATCTTCATAAACTGCTCAAACATCATCTGTCCCAAAAACCTTCTGCTGAGGTCCATTATCTGAGGAGGGAAAGAAACAAAGCATGCAAAAAATGCATGTAATTTAACTGAATTCAGTCTGAGCAGGATTTAATATCTGGATTTTGGAGTTAGGGGTTTAAATATATATACAAAATGCTGGTGTTGTCTTTCCTTGGGCTAGCATTCATCACACACTAATATTTAAACAGATGTACTGACAATTCACACGTAGTGAATTATATATTATTCTGTATACACAAACATCTTCCAGCCCAACAACTTTCGGCTACGGTCCATTATCTGTAGGTGACATAAATAATACAATTCCCAAAATATGCACATATCACAGTATGATCTAAACTCATTTTGGCCATTGTTTAATATATGGATTTTGGGTTTCAGAGTTAGAAAGAGCGTTATATGGCACTATATGGCGTAGGGGCTTAAACATACAATATAAACATTAGATGCTTTATATACCCTTAGGTAAACCTTCAGCAAAACTAATGTTTGTATACTAATGTATTTACTGTTGTATACATAAGAACATTTATATGTTAATGCAGTCCAGCAAGTGCACAGAACACATGGTGAGTGGACTCTCAGATTCTCTAAAAGTTCTCTCAAAGTTATCATAGTTATAATGTTTTTGCTGTAACATAAGTAGAATGTTTTTTAACATGTATCTTGTATCAAAAACATTATTCTTAAGTTATTAGTGGAACATTGTAAAAACGTTACAGAAATAAAAAAATAGAAAATGTGAATAACCAAGCAATAATGTGCCTAAAATGTTCAAAATGTTTTTAATTGTTTTGTTACTCAATGGAAACGTTAGGGAAACATTCTTTTAACCAAAACATTATTAGTTGGGGTTTATTACATTTTTAATCAAGGTACAGAGAACAATGTACTGTATACAGTCAATTAAAATAAGAATATCAACTACATACATAACAGGCAAAGGCAGCACAGATCTTGTTTACTGGTCATTAGAGAGGGACAAATTAAATGATCCAAGAACAGATGGCTGGGGTAAAATCTCTAAACATACTTTGTTTCAGTACAACAAAGTAGGTGCTTTAAATATCTAAGCACCATTAAAAGTTACAACTAAGTAAGCATGCTTTTTCATCTCTAACAACGTGCGTGCAGCCTATTAATCCTTGTACAAAAAACAATTACTGCATGTGTCTATTTCAAAGTTGTGTAAAAGTCATGCAGACTTCTGCAGTTCATTCTGTCCTTGTCAGTGGTGTTGAATACAGAAACCCTACACGCTAACCCCATGACTTTTCCCTGGCGAAGTGCCATCTCTGGCCTCCAATACAACCATCTGGAAGAAGGCCAAAGGCAGTGATGTGTAGAACAAGAGTAACTCCAGACAGAGCAGTGCGTGGAGAGATGATAGGGTGCTGATATACATGCAAAAACAGCATTGCACATCTTTAATGGGTAATGTGATTCAATTACATAGGTATTAAATATATTACATACCTCTCTGTTCTTATCAACCAGGATGTCAAAGGAGCACAGTTTAAAAACTACCAAGCTTCTAAGTAACTCAAGAGTATCTTTGCTCTGGTAGGCTTCTTTGGTCTTTTCAAAATCAATGGAGATCTTGTTACTGTAGGATACATCTTCCCTGGCATGAACAGGGTCCTGGGGTGCATTTGTTTGGATCCGATGATAAACACGCCGGGTGCAGAATATCAAAGCCCTGATGTGGCCGTCAAAAGTCGCAGGTATAGTCTGGAGAAGAGACATCAGTTCAGCTTTCTAAAGAGACAATGTGCACAGCATGTAAACAAACAGTTTCCAGCTGATTTACAAAAACATGCCGCGCTTATGATCTTTAAACGTCACCAGTAAGAACCGCCCATATATTTAAAATTGGGCAAATGCGGAGCGACTGATTGGTCGAAACCCCGTCGGCGTCTGATGTATGACGTAATACGTAGATGAGAGGCCGTAAATAGGATGCGGTTACGTAATACGGCATCTTACTTGTTTATAACGTCAGAAACGTCATAGCCCGTTTTAGTTTCATTGAGTGCATGCATTATGTAATTAGTTAGTTACTATTAATTACTATTATTAATATGCGTATTTTCGAAAGTTACGTTTTCGAGGCACGCAATTCGTTTGTTGCGCATATGCCATTACATTCACAGAAGGGGGAGCTCTTACATCGTTTTCAAGTTATCATAACTACAGGACTGAAGGGAACAACTTAAGAGTAAATGAAAACTAATATGAATGTACTATACATTGTGCTGTGTCAGCAGTGTGCTATATTTAAAACCAGCGCTATAGGCCTACTTCTGGTTATGACAAAGTTTAAAAAAATCCCCAAAAGTTAAACCTGAAACAATACTTCATTAGCAGTGATAGACTGGTTTTCTTTCCTACAAAAAGACAAAAAGGTGTCAAATAAAGAGTGGTTTCACACAGACTCAGCTAAAGTTTTAATTTTATTGCATAAAACGCCTTGGGAAAAAACGCTTTAAATATGATTCGTTTATAATATTCGGGGGAAATCAGAAAACAAATCCCCAAACGCGAAATATAAAGAGCAAAAACGCTGTTTTGGTTTCTCGTGTTTTCTCATAAACAACACGGGTCGGCCCGAGCTCGCGCGCGTTTGTGAAACAGCGGAGACGCGGGCGGTCGTCGTGCCGCTCGTGCCCGCGTGCGCGCGGCCGTCGACGCGGTTGTGCGGTGGGCTGGATGACGGACTCACGGTGAAGTCTGAAGTCTGAAGCGCGGTCACACCCGCTCGACGAGGAGCTGCTGGGTTGGGAAACATATCAGGAATGTCCCTTTTGAAAATAAAATAGAGAACTAAAGAAATCCAGTTTAGCTTTCCGGTTTCTTTTCCGAAATGGACGCACATAAAGTTACGCAGACCTTGTGTTTGTGGACGCATTTTTAAGCTTGTCTCTTTTAAGGGTTTAAACTTGGGGAATAATACAGGCAAACTGGGATTAGTAGGGCATCAGATGTTTTCCAGCAATGCACAACACACATCTACCAGTGTTTGGAGCGCATACTAGAGCCAGAAGTTCTCCACAAGAACTGGGGCTGGACGGAGAAAAGAACCTTCTGCTTTTATAACTTCTGTGCGACCTCTCCTCCTCTTTTATTCCTCCGTCTGTTTTTCAGTCTTTGGGGTCCGAAAAGCAGTGGATAAACGTAACGTTACGATTTAGGCGGACAAAGTCACTTCCAAAGCTTCTTGTTGACGTTTGCAGCTGAAGGTTTGGAGATACAAAATATCAATCTGAATTTCTCGAGATAGTACACGGGAGGAATGCTGAACAGAAGAGCCGCATGGAGAGATGCTGCTTCTTCTGCCATGGCACTAAAGAGATCTTTAGCAGCTTTTGTGGTTTTGCTTTTATGCTTCTGTACCGTTTTTAGTCAGGAACTCAATCCAAAGGGCAGGAATGTGTGCAAAGTTACAGGGTAAGTTGGATCAAAAACATGTTTAAATGAATTTCCTCTAAAGACACTTTAAAGACATGATTTCATTCAAATGTATTCAAGTGCAATACGATCTCCGTAGGCAAGTAATAATGATGTTTGTCAAATCATATCAAAGTTTGTTAAACGTTCACAATTACAACATGCAGCCGTAATAATGGGCAAATAAATGGTTATTTCTCTGAGTATTTCTCAAAGTAAAGAGGGTGTCTTAATCGCAAAGGTAAAAAGTTACAGGGATGGTGTAATAAAGTAAATTAAGAGTTAAAGTTACATAAACAGTCATTTTAAACAGAAAGGGTTACAGAACATTACAGATGTAGTTTCTACATATATAGTATGTAAAAACGGCATATTGCAGATTTATTTCTAACTTTACATTTTAAATGTATTTTATTTCTTATTACTAAATGAATTAGCCTATAATATACATGACAGATGTGAATGATTTTTTTTTTTTTTTTACTTTTAATTTGGACTTTTTTAGTTTTTTTATGGTGTTACAAATAGCAAATGATTTCAATCTGATGTGTATCTGTAAGCCTGCGTGACTGACACACATGGAATGATAGGGGGCGACACCAGTCACTCAGGGACTGAAGTCGTGGCACAGTTCAATAATCTAATATTTAGAGGAACAAAAACAGTAAAGTTTGTTATATTAACCCATAAAACAATAGGAATCATGTGATAAATATTAATCTTTCATAACAGAACTGTGTATTTTAGGAGCAAAGATTATAAATGGAAAAGAGAATGATTGCAAAGTATGATCTTTGTTGCAGATTGTAAACTATTCCCTGATGTAAACACAGGAGTCATTAATCAAGGGTGTGACATCTAACCATAACACATCAGCCTACTACATCCATTCCCCTCGGGATAAAATGTAGGTCACATTTTATTCCAAGTGATCTGGATGTAGAAGGCACATTGAGGTCAATGCTGATGTCAGGATGAATGTATGAATTCACAAGGGCAATGATTTACAAATACTTTACAGCTTTCACAGGGGTCACGGTTAATGGTAGATTTAGTCAAACAATTTATCAGGTACATCTGCTGATAATCTAAAAGGGGCTTCAAATCGGATATACAGTATTGATCTATCACTAGTCATATAGATATCATATAATACTTAGTTATAGGAAAGTGACATTACGATGTGCGTTATTCTAATTCAAAGCTGTTTCATTATGTTTTGTTAAACAATTTGGTCGTATTTCAACTCAGTGGACATTTTAGGGGAATTCTTCTAGCCATGTTAACTGCTGAATAGTTTACCCGGTTGTTTAAAAATGTGTTTACTTTGAGATTAGTGGCTCCAGATGGATATCACAGTACTTCAGATCAAAATGGAAACCACCAGATACAATCTTGTGTGTATTGTAACAAACAGTGACTCTCACAAGCTACAGACGTTGACAGGAAGTTCACCTTCATTTTACAAAATTGCCCAGAATTTCCACACAGTATTTTATTGTTGTTGAACCACGTTGGCCCCCCAGCTGTTAAATGATGCTCAATTTCCATTTGTTTTAGCTTTCATCCGCTCTCCATCAGAGCGGGTCTAGCTTCTTGTTTTAGCCGTGGTGTGTATGTTGAGTTTGACGTTGAGCAGAGAAGTCTGTGGTGGGCTGTGGTGTAGATCATGTCTATGGAAGACACACACACACAGGCTAAACAAACTCTGAGTAAAGGCAGAGAGCAGCCCCCACACTTCAGAGGAAGCGAAAGTGTGGACAAGGCCCCTCGGAGGTCACATGTGGTGGAATATGAGGTCCAGCATATGTCTTACATTCAAGCAGTACTTAGAGAGTATTAAATTTTAAGGAGAAGCCACTTGAAGTAGAGATAGCAGTTGATAATTTGATAGATGTGTGTGGAATGTTGGAGGCAATTGAACTGAAACTAGAACCGGACATTCAAATCCAAATTTCCATTGAATCTGTACAAGTATTAGCGAGTAAACATATACTGAATATAAACTTTATACATAAACTTGTTTTAATGAGGAGCATATAAACTAGTAACACTGATACCTACAAGTATTATAGAATTTCGTGAAAACATGTTCAGGTCACAGTTAAATACAAATGTAACCAAATTAAAATTATATTTACATAAATATTATACTTTGCAGAAAGAAAATAAAACCTAGAAATGTACTTTTATTTGCATTGAGACTTGACTTTGAAGATGCTTTCAAAATTTCAATTTCAAAATAATCTTTTTAATATTTTTTATAACTAAATGGAAATAATAAGGAAACGTTCTTACAACCCACAATTGTTAGCTGGGTTATCTAAATTAATTATGATTTATTCTACATATTGCAAAGTTTCCTTCATATGTCTATCCTCATATCAATTTAGACTGTGTTCTCCCAGCTTGTAAACACCAGACTGACTTGAACTGTGGCCTAATTTACAACCTTTGCATTACTAATCACATCAGGCTGTGGCCTTATTTTGGATCCAGTCATTGTTTCTCCATGTCTGGTGATCCAACAAAGTTATCACTTCAAACGCATGTCTGGTGAGCGAGAGGGTGGAGACAGGAACGAATGCTTACGCTTGTGCGATTCAGTGTATGTTAGCTATCTGAAACATCTGCTTTTCTGAAGCTCAAAAAATGCTACAGATGGCATCCAGACATTTGCGAGGTTCCCGAGAGCCACATGAATAAGATGCATGCTTAGATGTTGTATGGACAGTTGAAATTTGGGTCAGAGAATTTGCAAAATAGCCTGATGCAGATTGTCAGCTGTCCTGAAAAAATATCAGGCAATACTGGTCGAGCTGCAATAAAAGTCGTCAGCTTATATACAATGTACATACATATCAGTGTCCTTACATTACCCCAATTCACAACCATAAGCTTAATAATGATTTATAATTTTGGTAAATCATGAAGTACATAAGTAGCCTGCAGTTTTACAGTTCTAACAGAGATGACGGTAGAGAGGCAAACGTTATGGATTGCAGCTTTAAATAAGAGCTTCATTGTTTACAAGATTTGCCACGTTTTACTCAAATTTACTCTGTTCCAACGCATAATATATTAACTTGATGTCATGTTTTTCCAAGGTCACCAGGGTTTGTGTGCTGCGGTGGATGGGCACAGCTGGGCGAAGAGTGTTTAACACGTAAGTGCACTTCCTGTGTGTTAGGTCTCTTCCTGAGTGGCAGCTTATTGTATCATGTCTCGTTCTCCTCAGCTCTCTGTGAAGGTAACTTCACCTGTAATGAGAATGAGGTGTGTGTGCGACCAAACGAGTGCCGCTGTCGTCACGGTTATTTTGGGGCAAGTTGTGACACAAGTAAGTTTTTGAGATTGTTTTAATGTTTTAGTTAATGTCTGTCAGCTGTTAGACCATCGATAGCTTGCATAATAAAACACAGAAAACAGGCAGAGTTTAACTTATGCATGTGAGACTGTAGTAGAGTAGGAACACCCACTAGCCAGCAAGACACAATGTGACAACTTCTGGCAATTAAAGCACTGTCAGCTGCACGCAGCTGTTGTCTGACTTTATAAACTGCAACCTACATCTTTTGCCTCCGCCAGAGTGTCCAGCCCAGTTCTGGGGTCCAGATTGCAAGGGCATGTGCACATGTCACCCCAACGGTAAATGTGATGATGTGACGGGGAAATGCACCTGTTACCCCAATCGCTGGGGTGAAAACTGTGAGAAACCGTGCCATTGTCAGAAAGGGAAATGCGACCAGGAAACGGGGAAATGCACCTGCCATACGGGTTTCTGGGGACCACAGTGCAACAACAACTGTTACTGCAGCATCAACTCAGTGTGTGACCAGAACACAGGGCGATGCATTTGCAACCCAGGATGGTTTGGGCGTAACTGCGGGGCTCAGTGCACTTGCAACAATTCGCCCTGCGAGCAGTTCACAGGGCGATGCCAGTGCAGGGAGAGACTCTGGGGTCAACGCTGTGAGCGCTACTGCCAGTGTGTCAACGGAAAATGTAACCCAACTGACGGATCGTGCACCTGCAAACCCGGATACAGAGGAAAGCTGTGCCGTGAACCATGTCCCGCTGGCTTCTATGGACAGAACTGCAGGAACAGGTGAGGAAACATCTTAATTACTTTGGTGGTGTAAATGGAAAGAGCTGCATGCACATTAAAATGTAATTTTGTTAAGTAATATCTTTTGTTTGTGTTCCTGAAAAAATATCTAAGCATCCTTAAAACTTGATAAAGTTACTTGAAAAATGTAAGACAATAGGATAATTGCATAAAATGTATTTTGAACTCATTTTATTTAATAAACCTCAAATCATTATTAAAGACTGTTATAAACCTCTTTAATTTGTTAGGCATGGTCAAAAATGAAAAAGTTTTGTAATATGATAATGTGATCAAATATCTTCTGTGTAAACAAATCTTAGTATTTTAAATTTAGCTTCTTTTATGATTAATCTTGTTTTAAGGAGGTTTACAATGTTTTACCATGAAGCAAGACAGGAGAAACTTAATAAATTGTATACTAAGTTTTCGTTAACGCTCTCTAACCTCTTCTCCATTGACCTTTTTTGATATTCATCGGCATAACTTGGTCTTTTAGTTTTTACTGACTGTGTCCTGGACGTTACTTATGTCTGTCTCTGACAGGTGTGGCCACTGTAAAGGCCAGCAGCCCTGTAAGGTTACAGAGGGTCGTTGTGTGACCTGTGAGAGTGGCTGGAATGGCACAAAGTGTGATCAGATGTGCGCGCTGGGTTACTTTGGAGAGAACTGTAAGGACCAGTGTCCCCCGTGCAAAGACGGTCACTACTGCAGCCGCTTCGATGGGAAGTGTTCGCACTGCAATCCCGGCTGGATCGGAGATCGGTATGATTTTCACATAATTCCTAATGCCATGAACAAACAAAACTGAATTATTTTACTGTATAAGTTAGTTATTTCAGCAGACTACGGTGATCCTGCCTGCTTTACTAGGACTGTACAGCATCACTCCAGACACCCAAATCACTCATTTACAAAGTCAAAATGTTCCACTGTGTATACGGATATATGACCATCATTTGATTATCATTTGGTAATTACTTTCACCGTACTCACTAGCAAATGCATAGAAACGCATTTTAAACAAAATTCCTGCCTGCGGTAACAGCACAATAATTCTGTAGATCTATAAGCCTCACATTTATAAAAAAGGGAAGTTTGCTCTGAAATGAATAACAATACAATACACCTGCCACAATGCTGATGGTTTGTACTTCTCATGGAGATTTTTTGGAAATTCCCTTTGAATTCACATGTAGATGTAGCCCTCATAACCCCATACCCTCATTCATATTCTCTACATTACTTTTCTAATATAGTGCACTTGAGGGAGTAAATGAAAGAGTAAGCAAATTCAGACACTAAGTGCACCAGAAGGGCTGCAGGCACCCTGTATGCTCATTATTGTGGCATGTGAGTGCAGACAAAGTCCACTTTGATATCAAGCTCTACTACAAAATGGCTGTCCTCTCAAATAGTGCACTAGATAAGGGTGTAAGGGGCTATTTTGGACACAGCTTTTGTTAGTATAACCTCCTTCCCCTGCTGTCTATCTCTCTTTGTTTCTCTGTACTACAGCTGTGATGTACGCTGTCCTAATGGCACTTACGGAGAAAACTGTGAGAAAGATTGCAGCCATTGTTTCAATGGCGACTGTCACTTCGCCACAGGAGAGTGTCTTTGTGACCCTGGATTTTATGGGACATAGTAAGTCAAATCACTGAGCTACACACATATTTTTAGTGTTAACCACAGTTTAGGTCATGTTGATATGTAGTCCTGTTTCCATGTGACTATGATAAAAACAGTGATCCTGTTATCTCAAATAGTTTAAAGATGACTAAAGCAATAAACTAATTGTGAGATTTTAAATAGGACGTGCAAAAAAATTTAATGTTAAATGATTTTTTTGTAAATGTTGTTGCATTGAACAATGCACCATAAACAGATGTCTGGAAACTTAAACGAGTTGAAAAGTTCAAAACATTTGCGCGTTTGGCAGAAGCTTTGATTCCAAATAATTTACAGTGTATTTATGCTGAACATTTTTTTTTAAATTTGTGTGTTTCCTGGGAATTGAACCCACAGCCTTGGCGTTGCTAGTGCCATGCTGTATCAATTAAGCTACAGGAAAACAGAAATTTATAAGGCCATTTCACTGTAAGGTGTGCTGTCTGTTTTTATTTTAAAGGCAGGGTAGGCGATTTTTTTTCCAAAAACATTTTTTGTTATGTTGGTTGAAAGTCTCTTCACATCCTAATAGCAAACACTCAAGTGTTTCGGTCCAAATGCAATGATAGGATGACCTACTTGCCTGTCAGACTATGTATTTGCATACCTCCATGCAGTGTTAATGTGTTTTGGGTGAGGCATGGTTTGGATATTGCTCTGAACAGAGGGTGGGATCTTATGCTTTCAAAGCAAGCTTGCTATTGCTAGCCTCTCTAAAATTGCCTCCCCTACCTTTAATATGTGTTTTATATAAATACACCAAGGATTTTAAAAAGCTTGAAAAATAACTTTCTATGTTGACATGCTCTTAGTTCAGAATTGAACTGACAGGGATTACATCATTATAATATTTGCGTAATTGCCCATAATTCCCAAAATTGCTTGATGCCATTTTTCCTGGGAACTTCTGTTGCTGTGTACACAAAATGCATGTATAGTCTCTTTCTCACTGTTCCGTTGCGTCTTTGTGTTTCTCTGGCTTGATTTCAGCTGTAACCTGACTTGTGAATTTGGTCAGTTTGGAGTGAACTGTGCCCAGACCTGCCCGTGCCATGACAAGAACTGCAACCCGGTCTCAGGGGCCTGCAATCTACGTAAGAGAAACTGCATTTGTGTCTCCCTGTGAGAAATATGTCTTGAGCTTTGTTATGTCATTTGCTGTGGAGAAACAGGACTCCTAAAGCATTGAGACACACTTCTGACATCCAACATTAGTCATATTTTCCATTGCGTACAGGGAGGAGAAATAGCTGCCCATCTGACGCAGAGGTCAGCACAAAATTTGACCTTTTGACTAGTGACTAAAAATTTACTAGTGTGTCAGTTACTAAAGGTGGAACAAGATGTTTTAAATTATGTAAAATATTATGTAAATAGGCCATCCTGGGTTGGTCTGACTTTAAGCGTTGATGTTTTATTAAGTGTCTATGTCATCCAAAAATTCATTTATGTCATCTGCTTATTCTCATCTCACTCAAAATCCTTCTTCCTTTAAAAGTAATGTAGTTTAATATGTAAAATTCTTTTAAAACATATGCAGCAATTCGGGCTGCTCTTTTTTTAGTTGATAGCAGCAGCTTGTCACATGACTTGAGATTGCACTAGTTTGTCTTAGGGTATGTGTTTTGACCTTGACTATGAGAGGTTGCGGGTTCGAATCTTCTGGGACTTGTAAACACCCAGTCAAAGGGGGATTTCCTTGCATTGCATTTCCTTGCATTGCACACTCTGTTTCGTGTAGGAGTTCAGCCCATGATGACGCTCAAAATCATTATGCACCTCTTAAATTAAATATTGTCAAAATGACAAACATAATTGGTTTCCACATAATAATTTGATTCAACAATGGATTTCACAGTTATCGTACAGTATGACATCAAAGACCTAATATACATAACACAGATTTGACTGAAGCTTTTGTAATAGAATAGATTGGGAAACAAACTGGAAATCATTTTTTCCTTTTTTGAAACAAAGGTGGTTTTCAGGGCTGAGATAAAATACCCTGAATAGTTCAGAAGCACCTAAAACCATACCACAGTTTTGTATAAGAAGCTATTGAGTGAATTTTCAGACCTATTTGTAAGTCATTATTCCCTGATTTCATCCTAGTAATGTATTTTTAATGTACTATTAACTTTAATCCTTATTCTTATTCTGCAATGTCAGGGCATTAGGTAAACGTTTTAATATGGAGCTCAGTCATTTCCCTTTAAAAACACAGGATAACTTTTGACAAAAGCAACAGTTGCTATTGGTAACATGCCTCAGTGGAGGTTTGTGTGCGTAGTCCTCACTATGTAGGTCACTGCAGTAGACAGCAGCAGTTTAACATGGCCGTCCTGATGGGGTTTCCAGAGCGGTGTCGTGCTTTTACGCCTGTGTTTTTTGGATCTTTTCCTGCCTGCTTACAGACATAGTTAGAGCTGGTGTTGTTTCACACAGCTGAGAGAAATGCTACAGGAAGAGAGTGAACGTATAACAAGGAAAG
The DNA here is from genome assembly GCA_036877525.1 of Chromobotia macracanthus. Lineage (NCBI taxonomy): Eukaryota > Metazoa > Chordata > Actinopteri > Cypriniformes > Botiidae > Chromobotia > Chromobotia macracanthus. The sequence goes on from JAZGTH010000058.1 coordinate 6,788,477, forward strand.
GTTTAGGTCGGCAGAGGTTTCGCAGGGACCTGAGTGAAGGTATTAATGATATCATTTGTGGCTGACCTCAGACAGGCCTTCCTTTTGACAGCTGCTGTGTGGATGTCCCACACCCCAAGCTATGATGAACGTGATTTTACCAAGTAGGACATGTTCTTGGATCAACATCATTGTTGGTCCTAGAGCAACATTTCTATCAACCAATCAGATTTCAGAATTTGGTTTAGGGTCAATGTTAGGTTTAGGACTGGGTTAAGGGCTCTTGTACTGTTCTTATCAGCCTATTATTTACCTCAAATTTGATGGATAAGTTTTGGTCAGGGTTTGAGTTATGGGTAGGGCTTAAGTTAAGACTACATTTTCTTGACAGGAATGTTGTTCCAAGACCTAAAAACATGTTGATTCAGAACATATTTTGTCTGACAAAATCACAGTGACAACCATGTAATACCTGGATACACAACTCATCTGTCAAATGTTTTCTTTGTGCCTAAAACACTCATCATGCACATTTTCCACACTCTCTCTGGGACTTAGAATTAAATGTTTTTGCAGAATTTTAGTTGCTGTACCTTTAAGACACACCCCCTTCAGATGAAATAAGAAACAGCACTGGTTTACTCTGGCTCCGCCCATAAGACCCCTGCGAGTTTGCTGTGGTGTCTGATTTAAATTTGAACTCTTTTGTCCTGCAATATCAGCCTCTTTGCACAACCTGCATTGCACGTGACAGTCACACAACAGTGTTAAAATGTCCTGCACAAACGGTTAGTAACACACAGATGTGATCAGGGACTAAGATATGATTGTCACTAAGGTTGATATCCTACCAAAAGATACAGAGAGCTACAGGTGATGCACGCAGCCAGAAACAGCACAAAACCTGCTGGAATAAAGTTGTTCTGGCAGCTTAGTTTCAATAGATGTTCTTTTTGGACTGGGATTCAAAACTGAGTTCTAATGTCCTACAGCTCTTATTTCAAAAGGTCAAGGGAAATTTCAAACTTCGTGGTGTAACCCCATTGAACCCATCTTGAGAGTTACAATCTTTGTCCAGGACAAAGACTGTATTTATTTAGGGGTTAAATTGAGATTTTAGGCGTTTTCTATGTTGCATATACATAAATGCTACATTTATACATTTGACACTTGTATCCAAAGCAACTTAAAGACAGCATTCAAGATATACAACTATCAGTACATGTGTTCCCTGGGAATGGAACACACAACTTTGCCCTGTAAACGCAATGCTCTACCAGTTGAGCTACAGGAAATGTTAAAAACACTATGCAAAGTACACATTGAAATAATAATTTGTTGTATCATCCAAAAGCTAAAATTTTAAATGTTTCAAAAATGGCTTTGTTAGGAAGCTGAATGGGAATAACCTCTTCCGGACGGCCATTCCAGTTCCCAGGCTAATCTGGGCCACAAAACAGGTTATGTTCCTTCCTAATAATGCCTGTTGGCAACAGATGCAAAGAAACCATTGGCCGACATCTTGCTCTTCAGAGGACACAATTGCCTTTTGACTTCTTGGCTGCTGTCAAGGTTGCAGGAACATTTTGGTATTTGGATAACTGGAATGTGTTTACTTTTGTAAGTAGTTGTTGCCAGCTCTTTAAGTAAAGAAAATAAAAGAAAACAATTGTAGGGCTTAGTCTGAATTTTGTAATATTTTGGATGACTAATATATTTCTTAGACTTTTCTTTAGCAGGTCCACCTGACTTGTTTTTGTACTCTTCTTCAGCGATGTTCACACCCTACAGCCTTCATCTTCCTGGAATGTCTTGTGTTCCGTGAAGCATTTAATTTCTGGCATTTTTTCATGTTTATGGTGGTTTCTCTTTTTCTCAGATCCTAATCAGCGGATGGGAGTCATAGCCGCCGGAACGCTGGTGACATTCCTGTTGATTGTTCTTCTCTCTCTGCTGTGTTGCTGTTTTCTCTGTAGCAACAAGAACAACCGCAAGTGAGTCCAAAACAATACTAGCTTTACGACCTTGTGAATTAAAGTATCATTTTTGTCTATGTAAAATACATTGAGTCAGCATTGGCTCTACCAATAATGTGAGTTTGGGCAGAACTTCCTGTTTGGTGAACTATGGCAGACAGTGGGTGGGGCATGAGGGCTGGTAGGATTGTTCAGGATATCTGTGTTGAATAAATCATTCTCTTATATTTTCACTTGCTTCCACTGTGGTGGAAAATGACATACTTTACCTTTAAAACAAAATTTAAAGCTGCAATCTGTAACTTTTGCCTCTCTAGTGCCATCTCTGCTTGAAGCATAAAATTGCAGGTTACTTCATGTATTTTTCCTTATATGTGTTAAAGTCACATTAAGCCAAATGGACATTTCCCAGGACATCAGACTCGACAGCTCAATTTATAAATCATTATTATAAACTTACCATTGTGAATCGCATGGAGTTAAGGTGACCATTTTGAACACTGATCGGTTATGTGCTTGCTCAGTATTTTTAACCAAAAAAAGTTTTGGATTGCTACTTTAAGAAGTATTGCGAGTGTCAGATACACCCGTTGTCCCAAATATATAATCAGATGCACTGATATAAACATATGGGGTGTTATTACCACTTTCAGACGATTATAGAATAAATATTACTTTTTAAAGACCAATACCATAATATGCCCCCACCACCCTTTTTATACACCCCTGGCTGATGTCATCGTTTAATAAAACCTATCAACAGTGTTGTCCAAAGTTAGGTGAAGTGAAAGACCCTTTGTTCTCTGAAGGATTGAGACTCTCAGTTTCTCAGTCAGCTGTTATCCTAAACTTTTCACCTTTTGCAAGTTGTTGGAAAACTACAGAGTGTAAGATCAGTTTGGCCGTGAGAGAAAGACAGATCTCTCTCTTTTTTCTGAATTTAAATTCAGTGTTCCTCTGGTTTCAGTGTTATATGTTCTTTAACCCAGAGTTAGAAACATGACCTGTTTGAAGACTATCTCTCTACACCAACACAAATCCACACTGTCCAACATCACAGAATAATCCAACATCACCCTTCCTCTTTCAGCCCTGACCAGGAAAACTCCACCAACAGTAAGAAGGCCAAGATAATCCTCTGTGGCAGGTTCAGCCGAATCAGCACCAAACTTCCCAGAATCCCTCTTAGGAGACAAAAACTACCCAAAGTTGTTGGTACGTCTTCATTTTCCATCATCTGAAATTCCGTATGATTTGATACAGTGTGTTGAGAATAACCAGAACCAAACAACAGATGTATAATGCACTTTGTATAAATATGTTTGCATCATCTTGCCGGATGTTTAGTCTTCAGTGGTTTACGATTTAACCCAGTATCTCAGTTTTTATTGGTTGTGTTTAGTGAGTACATTAGCAACGTCCCTTGTTTGTGATGCATGTTTTTGCAGAGCTCGTTTAGCCTAAACAGACAACGTCATGTTAATAATTGGCAACATTGACCTTCAGTTAAAGGCAGGGTAGGCGGTTTGTTCAAGGAACATTTTTTGTTATGCTGGTTTAAAGTATTTTAAGGATGACCTACTTGTCAGTCAAACTATGTATTTGCATACCACAGACAATCTTCTATCGTCAGTGTGTTCATGTGTTTTGGAGGTATGGCTTTGGAGACTGCTCTGAAGAAAGGTTCGGATCATATTATCTCGCTATTGCTAGCCTCTCCAGAATGACCTACTCTGCCTTTAATGGCATAATTTTTTGATACTTTAATGTAAGAAGACTATAAGGAGTGTTCAATGTCATAACTGAAAATGCCATTGATTTTAATGTGTCTTGGTATTATCACAGGGTTTGATATTTTATTGGTTGAGATTTGAGTTATAGCAGATAGGAAAATGTGGTCTGTTGGACATGTGGACACAAAGCTATCATTTGTGCCCAACAGCCCTGGTCCCTAAAATAGATATTGTGTAGTATATCTTTTTGTTTCACAGAAAAAGGAAAGTCATGCATGTTTGAAACCACACAAGGGTGGGGAAATTATTTAATATGATCCACTTTACTAAAAAAAAACAAGATCTAAATAAACACTTTTTGCCATGCAGGACGAAGGAAGTTTAATATGCTTTCATAAACCTGGTCAGGTCTAACAACTTAAGAATAATGTTTTTGATACATGATATAAAATGTTTAGAAGTAAAAGTGTAAAGAGTTCTACTATCATTACTGCAAGAACTTTTTTGATAACTTTGAAAACTCTTAGAGAACTAAAGAGAGAACTAAGGAACTTTAAGAGAAGCCAATGTTCAGAGAACAATTGGTAGCCAATGTTCAGATAACATTCCCTGTTAACTGGAAGGCAGACAAGAGAAAGCCCTGAGCCATGCTGCCCTCTCAGAGACATGCGCTTTCTCAGCTAATTTAACACATTACATGAGGTAAAGAGTCATTCCCGTTAGGCCTGAGAAAAAAAAGACTTTAAACAATATTGTGACTGTTGGTTGAAGTGTGACCTGCAGCTTGTTTCAGTAAACCTCCTTAGGCTGTGAAACCCTGGGGAGACAACATAGAGCAAACAAGTAGTTAAGACAATAAAATCATGGCTCTTTTTTAAAGAGATATTGGACGAATATTCTGCCCTCAGACACAAACCAGTCCTTTTTTCTGAAATTTTATGATAAAACTTGAGAAATTCTGTTGAGAAATCTTGTTGTTTGATTCTTTCGTCTTGTCAGGTCAAGGAAAGCACTACTGTTACGGTCAAAACTGATGCAAAACAAATGTGTTTAACAGTTGTGTAGACTGGTAAACAACTGGGGTTTGTGACAGAACGTAAGAGGGAGAATTAAAAGCAAATGCAGCTGTGGCATCTACCGCTTTCTCCGTCTCTCTCAGGCCTCCCCCACCCCCTCAAACTCCTCACTTCAGAGGAGGAGCTGCATAAAATTCACCCATTCTTTTTTTATCGTCCTCCTTTTCCTGTTGTGAGCCAGCGTCTGCTGTCCTCATTGGCTGGCTACAGCAGTGAGTTCTGCTATTTCCTTTCTTTTCTTCCCCCACTTTTTTGTAACTCTACCCTCAGTGGAGAGCAGGGGGTTGGGGGGGGTTCTTTAGACAGGAAGTGACCAAATTTACCTCTGGGTGTTCGAGAGCCCTTTTTAACCACGCTGCTGCTGGTAATGATAGATTTAGAATGAGAAAAGGGTGAAGGCAAATAATGAAAATGTTTACCCCCTTCATTTTCCCCTGACCTCTATTTCCACATTCTGTTTCTGCCCATTATTTAAAGAAACGGTGCAGGAAAAAAGACATCATCGTACCAGCACAGCCATTCTGTTTCCAAGTGGTCATTCGGGGATGTTTAGGTCAGTCTTATGAAACCTATCGAAAACTCACATTTTCACCCAAAAGAAAGTGATAAGATATTAAATTTTGCTTTAAAAAAGTGACACCTATTTTAGGCACATCCATGTATATTTTTACCATGTTAAAAAAATAAATAAATTACAATCAACATTGTAACGGTAAATTAGATATAACATTTAAACTGAATGTATACATCATTGTAGGATTAGCTGATTTGAAATTAAGTAAAGGAAGGGAAGGAAAAGCAATAGGAGGCTAGAGAGGCTAACAATAGCAAGCTAGATTTGAAACCATAACCATCTCACCCTCTCTTCAGAGTGCTCTCCAAATGCCATGCCTCCTCCAGCACATGAACGCATACATCGTTTGACAGGCACGTCAGACATTCTGTCGTTGCATTTGGACTAAATGCAAAAATTGGGTAAACATTTTATGGTCCTTCCACAGAAGACATAGACATAAATATATTTAGACCACTTAGTGTTTGATATCAGGATGTGAAGAGAGACTTAACCAGCATAACACTTAACCAGTTTCTGGAAAAACAACGCCTACCTTGCCTTTAAGTTATTGTATTACAGTATTGCTTTTACTGTTATACAATGACAAATTACTGAACTACAGTTCTGACGATTACGAAATTTGTAAATCAGCGAGTAAAGCATTACATAAGTAGAATTTTGTAAGAAAATGTGTTTGTCAATGTTACAATGCAAAAAATATGAATGGCCCTTAAACAGGCGTTATTAAAACTAAAATTTGTACTTGAAATCTTTGAGGTGAAATGTGACTAGTGTTTTAGGGCTCAATTTGGTCTTCTGGTCTATTAGTATAAACATGTTTCTAGACAGGCGTCAGAGAGACAGGCCACCTGCTGCCTTCAGTAACAGTAGAGTAGTTTTCACAACTGTAAGGACCACTGCAGCTGAGATAAGCCACTACTGTACTTTTGTTCAGGGTATGTATAGAGAGTGGGCTGCCAGACCAATCTGAGTCTCTCTGTCCAAGACAGCAGTTGTCCAAAGTCAGTTAATCCTTTAATAACTACATTGCATCTGTTTGTATGTTTCCCCAACACGCATGTTTCCTATTTTATGGTGTGGTATTCCTCCTGTGACCTTGTGAATCTGCAAGATTAGACTTCTGGTGACATGAAAGATACGATTTTCCTTTGACATCCTGAAGTTCTTCCAGTATTAGCAGCTGTTTGGAAAAAGAATAAAGAACGGAATGTAAATTGTTACATTGTAGGCGAGTCTCCAAAAATGCTGTTTTATTTCTCTGTGGTTTACAGTGCGCCGTGCTGCAGAATAGTTTAGTTTTTTAGACATTATATTAACACTATTGCTTGGTTATAAGAATGTGACCCAAACACTTTTTAATTCTGTAACATTTTTAAAACGTTCCACTAACTACTTAAGAATAACATGTTTGATATATTTATGATATATAACATTAAGAACCGTTCTGAGAAATAGAATGTCACCACGTCATTACCCACTGTGCAGAAGGATCTTCTCGCTGTACACATTTTAATGTTATATAGCCATTTTGTTTCCTAAAAACGGTTTAAAATAAAGTGACATGATATTTACAAGCATTCAAAGAATATTGTAGCTAAAAACTAAAGTGATTTCATTTACTGACCCTCGTGTCATTTTTAACTTCTATGTTAGAAAACCCAAAGGGACTCATTATTATATTTTAAGGTCACTTTCATAGCGACTCAATCATTAGAACAGAACAGAATTTAACAGAATAAATTCTGTTAATATTTATTTTGGGCTTTTATTTTTAACCCAATTTACCACAGTAAGCTCGCTCCTCTTTAGCTGGGAATACAACTGGCATGCTTTGAAGTGTAGCATTTGCTGCCAGTGCCGGCTTTCAAACTGATTATCTACGCTCATTTTTTAGACTACATGCCCTTGTCTGTCACCAGCACGCACTGGAGAGCCTAAATGTCATAACACATGTTGTCAAAGAGCTTTTGTGCCTCGTGGAACCCAGGAAGCTTTTCTCTGCTGATGTGAGCTGACCTTTCTGTTTGTTCTCCCCATGTTCAAACCTTTAGTCACCCACCATGATCCAGAGAACACTTTCAACAGCATCATCGAGCCGCCCTCTGTGGTAGACCAGCCTTCTCCATCTTGGTCATCCCAAGAGTCGTTCTCCTCTTTTGAGACAAGTGATGACGGCCCCGTTTATGAAGGTGATATAGTCTGGAAGCTGGAGTAGATAAACCAGCTGTTTGTCCAGCAGGGAGAAGTAATCAGGAAGTGATTTTTAATCTGATCCAGTTTTCTGGTAAACGCTGGCCCTTTTGAGCAAGTATATCTATAAAAGGCAAAGTAAGCAATGATATGTTTTCAGGATGTGACTCAGGGCTTTTTTAGCATTAATTGTGGCATCAGAGGAAGGAGTGTTTCTGAATGCTGTGCTTAATTTAAGTTGCTGGCAAAAAAACGTAACTATAAGAGTTCTTATATTAACGTTATGTTTACTGTAAACTCGCACATGCTGGTAAATGATTGGTTTGGATTGGTTGTCAATGTTTGATTGTTCATCATCTGGAAAAAAACTCTTTGAAAATGATCTCAACAATATTGTTCCTCTGTATCGCTATAGTAATAGCTGTGATATGAACTCCGCTGTTCACTTAAATTTCAAATGATTTTTAAAACTTTATAGTTTTAATTATCGTTTTCATCCTTGGTGTGATTGCATATTAACAGAACTACTTTCTGAATAATATACAATATAAATATTAAAGTAAGACATTATATGTAAAACAAAATGCTATGCAACAATAAAAAACAGAATTATCATTGTTATAGACATTAACAAACAGATGTACATACAAATGACATACCATTTTCTTCTCTAATCTTTTTCATTTTCTCTCTTGCTATTTTAGAAGCTATGAATGAAAGCTGTGAGAAAGGAAGTTCTGCTCCTCAAGAAATATCATCAACACCCAATGAAGAGGATGCAGGAGAGTACACATCCCTCAAAGACACAACAAAGCAATCTGTTAATGACGGAACTGAGCAACCACTCCTGAAGTTCTCAGACAGTGAGGGGTCAACTAGCGGTTCTGAGTCAACCATGGGGGCTGTGTATGCCCATATTGCTCGTCTTTCAAAACATTCCAAAGAGGAGGAGGACCATGCAACACCAGAGGGCAAAGGTAATGGCAAGGCCCCGTCCCCAGAGAAGACAAAACCTCGTCCTCCAGACCCTTCAACCAAACCTAAGGTGTCCTGGATCCATGGGACATCTGGAACCAGCCAAACTGAGCATGGCCAGGCTTCCACAATGCCAAATGAGAAGAAGAACTCAGAAAGTTCTGGAAAGGCAGATGAGAAGCCTAGGTCAAAGGAGAAGTCAAGTAAGAACCGTGAAAAACATCAGGAAAATAAGAAGGCAGATGGAACAGAATCCCCGAGCAAAACCAAAACACATAAAGCCTCTGAAACCATAGAGCACCTCAATGGAACATTCCAGAATGCCTGGAAGAAGATCGGAAACTTCCACTCAGACAAGAGAACCAATGACACCAACAAAGATCCACCCAAAAGCCCAAAGATAATGCATCCACACATGAATTCTGAGGCTGCTACTCTACTTGCCGCTCAACTAAAGGAGAAGACACAGAGCCTAAATCGGAATGAGGGTCTCACAGTAGGGATCAAATCCAATGGTGTGTTAACCCCACAGACCAACAAAGAGAAACCCACCCCACCTCAAAAGACCAAGCGTTCTGTAACAGGAACCAACAAAGCCCTTCTGCCCACATCCAGCAATCTCCAGAAGATGGTGGCACCTATTTCGGACTCGACCCCTGAGCCTAAAACTCCAGAAAAGCAGGGGGTAAATGGGACCAAGGTAGGAGTTGAGGGCGATGTCACACCAAAGAAAACACCAATCAAAAAACCACCCAGGAAAAAAGGAAAAGAAGGAACAGTAGAAACAGAAATCAAAACCACTCCTAAGACTGCTATCATGCCACCTCAGACAGTCAAATAAAGAGCCGCTCTGTTTTAAAACTTAGTGGGCTGCCTTGCTGCCTACAAAAGCAACTGCCTTTTGAGATGGCATCCCAACTGAACCTCATAGGAATGCCCTACATAGGCAGCATCTTTGTGTGCCACACACAAAAAGACTCAAAATAGTCAAGCATAAATAAGCATTAATATACACAGAACACACATTTTGGGTAAAATATCTGGTCAGTATTGAATTAGAAATCATCATTCCTCTCACTTTGTCCACCATCTTGGATTTATTTTTTCTCCACTGAGCTCATCGCAGGGAATTCTGAGATAGCCTCTAGCCTTATCAATATGTGTGATTATGCTGCCTTTGAATTTGGCCAAAAGGTGGCAAAACTAAAGTCGCTTCTTTTTGGAACAGACTTTGCATCAAGGGACGTAGTGTCAATGCATACAGTGCCTTAAAATACTGCCTCTAAAGTCAGCTTACTAGGTTTTAGAACAGAGCGAGTGTGTTCAAAAAATATTTTGATCACACATATTGTGTCCATTTTTTGAGAACATGCGAGACCTATGAAGGATTTCCTTTCTTTAGGAGTTGGATGGATTTTCATACGAACAAGCTGCTTATAGGATTCGGGTTCTCGTTTACTTTTTCTAAGTCCTGAAATCAGAAACAACACTTAGTGGTATGACACTTTTTATGTACAGTAAAAAGAAAGGGTTGAATGAATTTAATGCAATAAGCTCATTTTATATGCTTTCAATTTTATATCCAGTACACCATGAAAAAACTGAGGTTTTCAATGCTATCATAATTTTAAACAAATGGGCAGAAGTCATTTTTAGTATTTGTGATTTAAAGTGTTGGTTTTAGCACTGTATTGATAGGTATAAAGAATTTACTCAAGGTACAGGAAAGGTACAGAGAAGAGTGATGCAAAAATATTTGTAGATTTTCTCTCAGGCTTATATATATATATATATATATATGTTCAACACTTTATGGGTGATATTAAATCAAAACAATTCTCTGCTTTTTGTAAAATTACAATCTGCTTTCATACTTAGTTTATTAAAATATGCAGGTTTAGCCAAAGACCCCCCCAAACACACACAAAGCAGCATTGTGGAAGCTTCTATATTTTGTCATATAATGCCTTTTTCCATATTTTGCATTATTGTTGTATATAAGCATTATTATGACAGGACTTTTTATAAACGCATAACTTCGGCTTTTTAAGCTTTCTGCATTTATTTACCAGCTTGCTACCAAGCTACAGACAGAAGATGCCAGTATTAAGCAACCTACCGGTACCACTTTATTGACCACAGACTTGAGATTAAGGCTTCTGCTAAAGATATTGACTGGAGGAGTTGAAAATTCAGTTGAACAGTTTATCTTTGCAGCAAGCTCAGTGCATCCAGCAAAATTTGGCTTTATGTCAACAAAATTAACATAACTCTTTATGACCAAAGTGCATGAATATTTTTGTTTTGTTTGTACTGCCTGTAACACCCCATGGCACTTGGATTCTTTGACTCTAAGACCTAATTCTTAGAAAACAAAGCAAAATAAATGATTGAGGAAATTTTTTTTTAAAAACTAGAATGTAAGGTTTTCATGTAACATCTGGGCCTGTAGTTGATTTTAAGTTTAATGAAGATGAGTTTTTTGATTGTGGTGTACAGTAACTGCTCTTCCATCATATGGTACCTTATATTTTTCTACATGCCAAGATATTTTGTATTAATATTGTTACCTATATTTGTAAGCTGTGCTTATACAACATATATCTTGCTTTCTGTGTCAAATGAACTGGTTTTCAAATTTGATGACATTTTATTTTCTTTTTTTATGCGCAAACATCAGGTACGTTGTGTTTGTATGTTTAAATATCTTACTGTTTATTTGTAATACAGGTTTTTCGCATTTCTCTGTGGATGTTTTTGTTTTTCTCTTTAGAAACAAATAACTGTATGATGCAGAGATCAATGAGAAACAACCATTATCTATGCATGCAACCCCATGTTCTGTGTTTATGCATTGCCTTATGTGGGATCTACGACAAAAAACGATTTTACATGTTTTTGCACGCAGTCCAAAACATTAGCAGCTGCAGTATATGATGTTTATAGGAGTATGAATAACAGAAACCTTTTCTACTCTGACTTTGGCGTGAGCTTTAAGTGAAGCCCAGCCTCCAAACGTGGAGCACTATTATAACAATCGCATTATGTTCATATTTTTGTTCTGACATGTCGTTTTAAGTTGATGTGTGGTTATTCAGTTACCGTATTTGAAATAAAAGAAAACCTGTAACTCATAAAGCTAAAATACAAATCTGTTGTAAAATTACCTCATGAATTTATGATTAATTTATTCTTTAATGGAAAATGTCCAGTTATGGGGTCAGCTGGTCATGTGATCTCAACATGGCGGCCTCCATGATTGCCGACCCTCCTTATGTAAAAGAAAACTGCTGTTTCAGGCAACTGATGTGACTGGAGGCTAGAGCTCATGTACATGAGTGTACATCATTTTTGTAAACTATTTCTTGAGGTGTAAAACTTAAATCTAGCGCACTTTTAATGTGGTTGCTAAGCAGCTGCAAATCCAGAGCATGAACAGTACAAGTTGACTGCATTTAATATATATTAGTTAAAGGTGTTGTTCAAATCCCCATTTTTAATTTGTGATTAAGAATAATAGTTAACTTGCCTTGGCAAGCACAGCTAATTTGTAAAAATAGTGAGGTTAGAAAATTATCACATAAAATATAGTGTGTGTTTACTTAACCATATATTGAGAACCAATTTGTACCCAAAGGTGAGTAAAACCTCCTTTTGTGAACGTCCTCATTTGTAAAAATGCTATAAAAACATAGTCAAGTTTTTGTTTTAAATTGTAAAAATGCAGAAAGTTTTCTGTTAAGGTTTGGTTAGAATGTGGGTTAGGATTAGGTTATAGTGTTTATAACTAACCGTATAAAAGCAGTAGAAGTCTATGGAATGTCCCCATTTAGACAGTGTGTGCAGATGATTAGTTATGTCTCTGAATTAAAACATTCTCTCTCTCTCACCCTTCCATTTTCCCATTCATATGGTAAAGGATATTTTGCAGTTTCCTCTAACTCCTGGCTGCCTTCGCTCTGAGAAAGGGATCCTGGGGAGGTTTTTCATAGCAGTAGCAGTTACAACGGTGGTCATATGCTCATCAAACTCTTAAAGGGCCCAGAGGAGCTCCTCTCCTGGCACAAGGGCCCCTTTCATTTAAAAACAGTCAGGAGTCTGTGCTAAAGGGCCCTGGAGTTAAAGCATCATGCGCTACGTATTTGCTCTCATTTTTCTTTTTTTTTTTAGGGAGAGATGAGGACGAAGAAAGCAGCCAAGGTTTCATGGGCAGAAGGCAACACATGCGGGCAAGATCATGTGATCTGTAATTGAAACCAGAGAACTTGGGTACAATACTCAACACATTGAAGTATCCCAACTCACGTATGTTTCTCATGCAGTCATGCAATTTCTGACATTGAGCTTCATGTCACGTTAAATATGATGCTTTGTTTTGGTGTGTATCACCTAAACAAAACCCTTAGTTAAGTTAACTGGGTGAGTAGCACAAGATCCTTCAGGAACATTAATATAGAAATAAACTAAAATAAACATTTTGCTTAAAGAAAAAAACGAAGAATATTAATATTTTTCATTGCGACATTAATACTTCTTCATTTCCAGTAAGTAAAAAAAAACTAATAATGTAAACATTACAATTGTTTGCTTTATATGTATTATATATTTAAAATAATGTGAAAATGCAAATTGCTTGTTCTAAAAATAGGCTTTATTTGAGTTGTGGACATGTTCTTGATGGGTTATATTGTATGAGATTCCCTCCAGCCGTCCTTCACACATTGCATTGATGTTTCATTCATCATTTCTTCTGTAGATGCTGGATATAGTTGAGGTAAGTCCTAGCCTGTTATCACAACGGCACTCCAGTGCTTGAAAAGTTCATCAGCCATGTTCGTCCAAGAAAGAACGTTTATTCTGAAGGTATGACTGCATTCACAAAACACGGATTTCAGATGCAAAACAGCCTTTTCATAATAACTAAGATATGGTTTATGGCAATCATTTCTGAGTGGAGAAAAGACGGTTTGAAGGAGATTATATGACAAATGGAGTGCCAGTCTAAACATTTCTCTCAAAAACATGGACCCTAATCAGGTGGCAGGTTCTTCGAAACAACAGAACCATCCACACAGCCACTGAATGTCAGCCAATTGACCCACAAATACGAGCCTTTTCAGAACCCTGTGGTTGTTATGGCAACAGGAACAGATTGCAGGCACATCTGGTAGTGATTTCTCCTCATGTGAAAGAAGAAAAAGAAAAGAAAGAAATTTATGGGTTAAGGCGGAAAAAAGACAAATATTTTCTGCAATGCAAAGCAGAAAAGGCAGAGGGTTAAGTTACACTTGAAAGGGGCTGAGAAATGTGTTTTGTTTTGTTTGTTTTCTTTCCCCAAACAGAATGGCAATAATATTTTATAGTTGTATAAGTTGAGAATTCAGTATAGCTGTACTGGTACTTTTTCTGTGCTTTCTCTGTGCCTGTTTAAGCTGGTTTCCATTGGAAACGGGCTATTCAGAGCACTGCAAAGAGGAAGTGATTTGATAATAAATGCTGACATCAATAAACTTTGACATAAATCATATATTTCTGTGGAAATCACAAACACTCTTCCTGTGTCAGCAGGGTATTTTTAACCTTCAACATTTTAGCGCCTCAACATAACTGACGTCTGTAGACTTATGTAGACTGAGATTTATGTATATTGTTACTCTAGATTTGCTAAATCTTCTTCTATATTTATATATGTCACATTAGCCACATGTAAACATGTATGAATGTAATTACATTAGATAACAAAACATCAGATCAAGTGCCACTTCAACACTTCACAAGACATTAAGGACATTTGCTATGTTTTTAAAATGATAACGCTAAATATATTGTTTAAAATAAAAACCAAAGGACACTTTTCGGTTATTAAACATTAGGGGAACATGTCCATAGATAATGTGATGGACTACACCTATGTGAACCTGAGAGAAACTGACTTTATACTATTAAAAAATATCACCTCAAGACCAGTTATTCAGTCACTGGCAAAAGTTATTGGCAAAAAAGTGAAGTTGTAGCATTTGTTTGCAAATGCCACTTGGTTTGTTATTGTATTAGCTTAAGATCTAACATTTGGTGCATCTGTATTTTTCTGATGTGTTTAAAACTGACTGACGAGTCTTATGCCCTTTTGTTTTTGTGCTTTGTGTCAATGATTCACAGCGTACGTGTGTGTGTTTCTGCCATATGTGGGTTATTACTGGAAAGGCGCTTGGCGCGTGTCGCTGCCTCTAACCGCTGGGTGCTGAGCTCAGCTCTCCACCGAGACGCTGCAGTGCTGAGATCATATGTGTGTATAATATATTATTACAAGCTAAATCTACTGTACTCACACTGTGATATAAGTCTGACTTATCTGGGGCGAGAACATGGTACTCAATCATATAGTTTATAAGACTTAAGGCTAAAAATAAACTTTTCTGTGTTCACATAAAACCTGTAATTTTGGGGCTAGTTTACCCACTGTTCAACTGCTTGCAGTTTAGGGGAAACAACTAGGAGTGTCACAGGCCCCATCACAAGTAGAGGCTTATGAAACATATCTTTATATCACTGAGTATAACTGGTATAGCTCATCAATAAACATTTGTCCCAGTTTGCATGAATTTAAGTGTTGGCCGAGCCAGTTTGTTAATGATTTGTGAAATCTGCTTCATTGTGTTTAGCTGTGTTGTGTCTTTTTTGAAAATAATTGTGGACTAATATTCCTCGGGCTAATAATTTATTATTTAAATTGTGTAAATGTTTGACATATGTTGTTCCTAAGAGAGTTGTTTTCTCTGCACCTTATTTTACCCTTTACCTAATATTTAGATTTTTTGACCCAAGGTTGTCCAAGGATAAAAATGTACAAAAACAACCCCTAACTAGATTTTTATTTTTTTAAAATTGTCTAGGGTGTTGTGGGTGGTTACCAGGGCATTGCTATACAGTTACATGGGGGTTCTGGGTGATATTTTATTGTCCCAGGTAAAACAATTTCGCCCCCAACTCTTTCTCTGGCTTATAGACATTTCTTTAAACCCCTCGATGTAATTCTATAACTTTTATTTGTTCATTTTATGACCTTCCAGGTGAAAACCATAAGTCTAATCATTTAGAAAAGTAACAGCACACCTCCTATAAACAAATCATATGACTTTGGTTTTATTCATGTCCACAGCACAGACACAATGAGTTATAGCCAAACCTAATACTTCAGGTTTGGACAAATCCATAATTCTGAATATGAGCAACAGTAATAGTGACACTTAGTGATTATGTTTCAAGTATCAAAGACAAGATAGAACACCCTTTTCTACACTACTGAAATTAAACTCCATGTTTTTGACCCATAATATGTTAAAGCTGCAATCTGTAACTTTTGCCTGTCTGTCGCCTCTGTTTGAAACATGAAACTGCAAGTTTCTTTACGTACTTGACAGAAAGTACGCCTGCTGAAGTCAAACTGACATTTCATGGGAAATCGGACCCAACAGTTCAAATTATAAATCATTATTATAAACTTTTATTAAAAACTATTATAAGCTTTTTTATGTATTATAAACTGTTGTGAATCGGGGTAAGTTCGGTCAGCTGCATCCCTCATAATACTGAAGACACAAGTAAAAATTTGTCTTTTCTGTGAATACTTGATAGGACTATATTACCTGCTCTCCCTATTTAAAACAAATCTAACTTTTAACCCTTTCTTCTCTCTCCCTTAGCAGTTATTGTCTCAATTATTAGAACTTTGTAACTCTGTATCTTCGTGCAGCACTTTTCATGTTATTGCCTCCATGTGATGAACTGCTTCATTGTTTTCCTCACCTTGTAAATCGCTTTGAATATAAATGTCTGCTAAATGCCTAAATGTAAATGAAAGTTAAGGAGACCATTTTGAACACTGATCTGTTATGTACTTGCCCAATAACTGAGTTTTGATTATTTTAAGTTACGGAATGCAGCTATAATTTGCAGTGGAATTTATTTAGTGCTGTAGTATTGTCTGACCCATTTTCTTGCTCTCTAGCATCGAGACCTTTCTAAACAGATGAAACGCTCCTCTTAGTGAGACATGCACATGGTCAGCAAGCAGCTGTCTGAGCTCTCCATTTTTCCTCTTTTATCAGCATATTTTTGTGTCAAGTTTATTTAGGAGGATCTGCGTCTAACGGAAAACTTTGCATGTCTCCCACTTTCTCCCTCTCTCCCTCCACAATCCCTCCCCCATCTCTCTCTCTCTCTCTCTCTCGCTCTCTCACTCTTCTTTGAGAGGAGGAAGTAGTTTGGTTTATTCAGGGCTCAGGTTTCAGATTCTCAGAACAGAGACATTTTTTCTTACTGGATCTCAGGAAGAGAGGGCGAGAGCTTCTGTAACTATCACAGCAAAAAAAGTGATAAAGATTAGACCAAAATGGAAAACATATTCTGAACCATTCCAAAATGGTTCACGCTTTCATTTGATTTTTAACATCCTCCAGCAAGCATTTTTTTTAAAGGAGAACAAACCTTCTTTGTAATTCTTCATATAAATCACGTTATTATTCGATGTCTGAATAATAGAAGCTGAAAAATACAAGGACTTGATTCAGAGGCAGAGCGCATTACATTTCGACATTTGTTTCTTAAAAACAACGTGCCAATGAATCATTTAAAGTAAAAAGGGTTGATTTTGATTTCATGTTGACATTAATAATGTAATAAGTCCAGTTTTAGTGAAAATGTCAGTATTATGACAAGCAATTGAATCTTAAGGTCAGCCAAAGAGCGAGACTATCCGTTCTGCATTAGTGTGGAAATTAATAATAAACTAAAAGTGACTTTACAGTTTTAACCATTAAATTACACCAAATCTACAATAAAGACTGAGCAGACTTTGTTTTTTTTTTTCATTTTGTCATTATCTTCAAAACTTTTTCTGCCTCCTTTGAACCTGTAATCTTCCTGTATTCTCAATATCTAAGAGGGCCCCAGTCTTAAAAAGTGTCAGTATCCTTTTAAAGCTGTGTCTACATCCTGTTGCTCTATTTTTCACACTCCCTCCTCTCTCTCCACTCACTCTCTGTCTCTCACTCGTTCTTTCTCTCTCTGGGCCCCAGCCATTTCAGGGAGCATGTGGTTTTCATTAGGAGACTTGGATTAGAGCACAAGGGTAGATCAGCAATGGTGGTGATCCATACTTCTCTCTCTTTCTTCCCTTCCCTCATTATCCCATATGCAATCAACTTTGGCCATTCACTGTGTGTGTATGTGTTCGCGTGTGTATGATCGACCTCAAGCCAGCCTGGTGATGTCACCACTGCAGTAAATCTACCCTCAAATCTAAATATATAATCCTGACCTGAAATTCCCATAATCCTCTTTTAATCAGAGATCTCAATAAAAGGCAACCTAAAATCATGGGTTAACCAAATCCGTACAGCCAAAAATAAACAATTGCCATCATTTTTGGTGATGAAAGTTGGACTCAAAACGCTTGTGTGTTTGTGTATGTATGTGCAAGTGTGTCTATGCCCTAAGGATCCAGACATCCAGAATCAAACAGTGCTTGTTTTGGAAACTGGGGGAAGAACTACCTAAATGCTGAGTATAGAGAAAAACAACAGTCAGAGGGGAAAGCCAAGAGACAAAGAGAGAGAGAGAGAGAGAGAGAGGATGAGAGTCAAGAAGGTTCCAGTGGAGGAAATGGCTTCTACTCATTATGTGTGCTGCTGGAGAACGGCATGCTGGGAAGGGATGGCAGTATTGTGTGTGTGTGCAGTTTGAGCTGGAAATCTTACGTGCTTGTTTATGTGTGTACAGGGATAGTGGTGCTCTCGTATAGGAGAGGAAGAACGGAGGAGCTCGTAAAGATGTTTTTGATGTTTAGACAGAGACATGACGTCTTTAAATACAGGACAACTCGTGTGTTCTAAGTTAACAGAAAAACGATGAATATCTCTGCATTATACAACAATACGTGTAACAAAGTGGCTAGGATTTGAAATATAGGACTAGACTATTTATTTAAAATAAATAGTAACAAATGTTACAAAAAATAAGTCTGTTACCAATAACACAACAATAAACACTGTTCAAAATGACCATGTGCACAGGTAAAGATCAGAATCTATCAGACCAATCCCTCTGATTTGTTAACTGTTTCTCATAGACAACCAGCAAAGCTTAGCTGCAGAGGCTGGTCAACCAACTTTGTTTTTCTGGTGATAGTGGTTGACCAGGGAAATATTGCTTGGTTCAGCTAGTCAAGAACCCTTGTTGACCAGCATACCAAACAGCTTTTTTAGCAGGGAAACTGAAATGTTTGCTAAAGTCTAACGCTGCCCAGATTTTTCTTTCAAAAAGAAAGAAAAGCACCCTGGTAATCTCCCCTAGACTTTCAGAAGAGATCAAAACTGCCGACATGGTTTAAACTCTGCTCTGATTTTACACAAAATGTACCAAAATTCTGAGATGAACCCAAACATTTCTCATAAATTCAAGCAGTCTGAACTTTACTGTCCAGAATAAACGTATACTCTAAGTTTATGACAATCTCATCTGTGTCTTATTTTTGTTCCTCTTAAGGAACTTTAGAAGAAACAGCTGAGACAAAGTTAAACCTTGAATTAAACACAACTAAGATCTCCCAGTCTTCTGAGCTATGAAATAGCAATAAAAATGTTCCTCTGGGGTAACAGACATGATTAAGATCACCAGGTTTCAACAGGCAGTTTGATTGCTGTGCTACAACTTCACAGAATTACAGTGGGCTTAATGTCTGCAGATATTATCATTTTCAGATCCAGAGGGGAAATCTGGGTCTTTTTAGAGATAGACAGTGTCATTTGACACATCAGCACCTGACCACAGCTGCAGAGAGAGAGACAGACAGAGACAGACAGACAGATATGGGGCCCCAGTTTTGCCTGTGGATGACAGAGCATGATGGTTTTGCTACAGCATTCCTATGGAGAATGGTTTATTTTCACTGGAAACATAATTGTCTGTGGCAAGAGTTTTGGAAGTGCTTTTACCCAAAACGGTGCCAAAAGTCCACCCTGAAACACTGCCGCCCTCTGTAGGTGACCTACAATCAATGCAACCCCTCCCATCACCAATGTATTACATTATGCAAGTACAATGTAACAGAACACACACATACACAAGTTACTCAGCTGGAAATGTATACTGTACTGAATACATTCATATTCATGAATACATTCATATTTACATTTATTCATTTAGCAAATGCTTTTATCCAAAGTGACCTACAAATAACAAAGCATTTAGCATTTTGACAAAAAGCCAACATAACTTGTCTACAAAGCTACAAGTAGGAATAGTTCTGATGCTAGGAACAAGAAGAACAGTGTAAAAGTTAAACAAGATTAAGCAGGAGTTAGGGGTTAATCATTATTCATTTCTACTACTTTATGCTCTCTATCAAATTAATATATATGGAGAGATAGATAGATTTGACCATTTTGTACACTAGTATTTTTAGCCATAATAACACTAGGGAACTGATGAGAAATGGTTAAGTAAAAAACGCACTGACATTTATTTTAAAAATCATTCGAAAACACATAAATAATCTTAATCATAAATATAAAATATAGTATCAATAAACTAATGTAACTACTAACTCAAAGATACACTCAGACAAACTCAAAGATTAACTAACTCGAAGGCTTATGTTTACCTCTGCTTCATCACCACTGCAGCAAGTGTATTCTGTACTGCTTGTTTTTGTCTTCACTAGTTATTCATCAGTGCATTTGTGGGAAAATGTGACACAAATGCAGCTGGCTAACAGTCTAAGCAGTACAAAAAAGTTGAAAAGCGTTTATAAAACCTCAGAAAAGATTTGACTCTCAAACAATAAACAGTCCTGAGTCCTTATGAATTCCTTGTGAAGTTGTTGTTTCATCAATCAAATTTTTTTGATTCATTCTGTGATTAATTTTATGTGATCCCGCCAGACTCGGATCTGACAAATCAACCAATCAGACATCGCCACATGCCGTCAGAAAGCAATCAGTATTCCCATATCTACTGCATTGACCCTCATTTCTCCAAAAGACCTCACTCTCTTTGGATACGTGCAGGCCTTCCAGCCCGGCAGCAGTATGTGGCTCTCACTGCTGACATTTGCGCTTCTGTGTGCCACAGGCAGAAGTGCTGAAAATGTTTCAGAAAGCAGCGCTAAGGAGGTAGAACTTGTCATAGCCAGAGGAAAACTGCTGGTGAGTGTTCAATACAAATCAAATATAATGTACATGCAGGGAACCGCTTGTTTGATATACTGTACAGTGACAATCATGTTTAGATTAATGTGGTCTTGTGTGATTTCTTCTCAGGCTCCCAGTGTTGTTGGATGATCCATAAAGAAAATGCCAGAGCTCTATAAATTCCTCATGGAGCGATGGGCATTGTAGTATCCCAACATTTTCATGGATTATTGTTGCAATTTTCCTCCATGTGATTTGATTGTTTTCCGTTTGCTCTGTTTTCCACGGTAGCTGTCTTACCAGCTGGCTTTTTAAAGTATACAATATGAATTTGGAATGGGAAGGCAATTTACTTAATATTTCTTTTATATCTTTATAAAAGAACAGAATATCTTTTATGTCTTTATATATCATTTATCTTTATAAATTGTTGGGGTAAGTCAGAACTTGACTAGCAGGTAAGTTTACAGGGCCAGAATTCTGCATCTGTGCTGCCATATGTTCAAACATTTGAAGGCCAGAGCCATGCGGCTCACAATCTCAAAGGTCATTTCTGATTAATCTTAACCTGCTGCTTAAAGTCATAACCTGGAGTACGAGTCAGGAGAGGAGAAAAAACCACGCCTGATCTTATACAATGAAAAAGATGAGGTAGTGAAGGTAAGACAATGGAATTTCATTTTCCTCTGTATTACAGAAAAGTGTGATATTAAGTTCAGTAAGAGTTTTGGATAACCATCACGTTACACAATAAATGTGAAATATTGCTTTAAAATCATATTAGGGTTTCTAAATTATATAAATCAACTTCATATTCATCCATTCAACGTTGTTCATTTATTAATAATGACAACTTATATTTTATTTTATGTTTATTCATGAAATTGCCATACCTTTAATGACAATTAAGAGATCGTACTAATCATTCTATCATCTGTAAATCCTCTGTGCCTTCTTCAGGTTGTTCCTGTGAAGAAGATGAAGGCAGATGAGATCAGCAGTTTGCTTGATTCTCTTGGTTTCTATAAGAGGTCACAGAAAGGCGAGGAGGTCCCAGAGGAGTTCAAGCATTTCCCTCTAAGAGCGCCACGGGACGAACTATGACCCCTGCTGGTCACAGATGGTACTGCGGCCTGCCACCAATGATGTCTGGAATCTCAAGGCCTAAAGCAGCCAGGCTCTGGACTGACACACAGATGGCAGGAGGCAGTTTCTTTTATCACTGTCCTAATCTCAGAGTCTATAGATTTTACAATAAACCTAATCTCTGAAACATGTCATTGTTTTGTTTATTTACATACTGGCATACTACAGCCTATATTATTTTAAAAAGGAAAGCAAATGCACAAAGAAGCCCACAAAGTGGGCCATTAAATTTGTCATGTAAGTAACAATAAATGTGGGAACTATAGTGTTTTGGGAACTATGGTTACCATGGTAAATGTTTGTGACAGATCTAATCTGCTGTCAGACGCCATCTGTTTCCCAGATTTAATCTGGTTAGCTCTTGAAAGGCTCAGATTAATCTCACACAAAAACACACAAACCAAAAGAGAGATGAATGTGTGTCTGACTGAATACTGTTTACTGTAGTTTACCATGCCTGTGTTTTACACACCTATACCTCAGAATCTGAGAGTGAGTCTGGCTAATGTAAGCGGCTCAGTGTTTCTAAATAACCGGACGAGAGACAGTGAAGATCTCAGGGACGTTTATCAAGATAATGAAGGTGAGGCTTCCGCCTATATAAAGGATTTTACTGAATACAGCCTGTCGAAATTCCCAGGCTGTATTCAGCTTTTATTCAGCTAAAAGGGAACATTCTCAAAACGTTGGCTAACATTCTCCAAAAGTTCTCTAAACTTTATCAAAAATGTTTTTGCAGTAACGTTAGTAGAACGTTATTCCATCATATACGTCAAGAACACTATTCTTAGTTGGTTAGTAGTTAGAACAATTTAAAAAATATTAATACAAAACATTAACACAAAACATTGAAAATGTTTGAATCACATTCTTATAGTAAAAAAACCCACAACATTAAAAAAAGAATGAATGTCCCTAAAACTTTCAAAATAACGTTTTCAACGTTTTTGTACTTAATGGAAACGTTATGGAAACATTGTTACAACCTGAAACTGTTAGCTGGGTTGTTACACTTTTAGTTTTTAATACGTTGCATTTAGTCTTACTGCTGTTATACATCCACTTTATATGTATATAACATAGGGTCTGACATGACACTATGACAAAAAATCTACTTATTTTGCTTTCAGTTAGATAATAGGTGATCTTATATATAAGATCACCTATTATATATATCTCACAGCTCTGAGTAAAACAAATGTGATTTTCCCATTGAGAAAAATTGCAAATGAAATAAAACAATCCTATTATTTCAATCATTTATCCTAGATAGCAATAATGTTAGACTAAAAACAAACAGATTGCTGTTCCTTCTCAGATTTTCTATAAAAATCTTTTAGAAGTTTATAAAAAAACACATTTATTTATATAAATGTAAATGTTCAAGTCTTAAACTGTTTTTAGAGCTGCAAAGTCCACATTAAATGTCAGAGATTTCAATATAAACTCAGATATTTCTCATCAAATTCCTCCTAAACCAAATAGTCTGAGCTATAATATTCACTTTAAAAGTCATTGAGACTTAGAAACATCTGAGACCAAGTTGGCACAAAAATACAATTGAGATGTTATTAAAATCTCCGGAGCTATAAAAGTGTAACCTCTAAACAATAAAATATTCTTCTGAGATTTGCCTCTAATGCTTTGAGGTAATGAGATACTATTTATGGAAGGGTTTTTTTTTACAGGGTTTAAAATATTTTAATAATATGAGTAAGAAAAAATTGCCTTTCAATTTACCCCAGGTGGTGAAGGCGAACTATAATAGACCATTTAAAAAGCAATTCTTTTGGATTAAAGATCATTACTGGATGAATATGCTGTTAACAGATCAGATCAAACCTGTTAATCTTTCAAACATGCTGAAGTCACGTGATGTTCCTGTGTTCCTCAGTGCGTGATGAGGTCTCATCTCATCTTCCACTCCAGATGCTGTTGTATTTCAATATCTTCTTCTTTCCTTTCTGGTGGATCTCTGAGGTCGTAATGCTGGATTTGAAGGTGTGTTTAGACCCTCACTGCCGTCATAAACAAACCTGTTACATTATCACACCATTTGAACTACTGTATAACACAAATGTCAAAAAACAACTGTGAATTGTAACAACTGTTTCAGTACATATTTCACAATCATAATGCTGCAGTACAACAAATATTTACATGATGTATAACACTTGCATAATTCAATTAAAATTTTTTTTACAATCTGTATGTTTTACATTTATGCATTTGGCAGATGTTTTTATTCAAAGCAACTTACAGTGCAGTGCATGCAACGTATACAATCTCTCTGTGTGAGTGTGTTCCCCTGGGAATCAAACCCACAACATTTGCGCTGCTAACGCAATGCTCTACCAAAAAAAACGTAACTGTCCTAAAAATAGACTTAACTTTCCTCAGTCAAAACATCACTCCTGATTTCTTTCTTTTGATTCTGGGTGAGTTCTTGAGATTCGGTTCAGATTCCGATTAAATGAGGGGCTTTGAATTATTTGAATTTGTGTTTTTAAAAAGGTTATTTATCCTTTTTAGCTCTTGATATTTTGGGAAATTGTCATTTTCAGTGACTGTCAAGTGATTTTTACAATAAAAGCATCAAATCTGTAATAATTACTGGCAGGCCATTAGCAGTGGTGTATGAGAAAGTGTGTTCTAACATTAAAAATCATTCTGTATCCATGGCGATGACCTGCCTGCTGAAGTTCAAGTGGTGCTAATACTGTATATATAACACTTTTACAAGGTCATCTTAATTATAGTCATTTAGTAGTATAAGATGGTGCAATTATCATTTCTAATGTCAAAAGATAGACTCATTGTAACCCCTCTCTTAACCTCTGGTCATCTTCTAGTAATGTTTGGCTAAGCTTTATTTTTAGGGTCAAACTAGGGTCATGTACTTTACAGCTTATAGTAAGTGTATTTAGTAAACTGCAGTATGAGGTAGATTTTGTAACTCTTTATTTCTTGACTGTATTTTAGTTCTCTCTACTGCCAGTGTATTATCAGTACCTGCTGGTGACAGGAATGGTGCTTATTACCATATTTGAAGTGTTGCGGGTGTATCTGGGTTATGCCGGGAACCTCAAAGAGAAGGTAAATACAAAAGAAACATTATATATCATTTATTAGAACAACTAGTCATGGCCTCATAGTGTCTATACTGCAGACAGCGGGTGAGAGAAAACGACACAGAAAAATAAAACTATACAGACTAAGAACAGAAGACAGAACTGAACTGAAGAATTAATTGACACTTAAATAGTAACAGGAAAGTTTACATCTTGTATTTTATATAGGTACATCAACCACTCATTTATTCAGCATCATATCACTGTTTAATGGCCTACTAAAATGTTAATGTTATTATAAAACATTACCCAAATTTCCTCTCTCTCTCCTTCTCTCTCTCTCTTCAGGTTCCAGAGTTAGCTGGATTCTGGCTGATCTCCTTCATCTTCCAGCTGCCTGTCCTGCTCTTCTTCATCACTGATGAAGAAATCATCATTCTGCCCCTGGAGCGGGCTGTTCACTCTCTCTACCTGGCCTTCCTTCTTGCCGAGGTCGTGGCCTCGTTTCTCGCCCTGCGTGTCATGACTCGTAAACTTGCCCGGCAGTTTTACATGAAGCAGTTTGGCCCCGTCCACAGTCTCCATACAGCAGAAGCACCACCCGTGTTTGGACTGCCACATGGGGTCAGCAGTGTGTTGCCTGTAATGGACATCCAGAATAACTGAGACTTAATTGCCTTGGGGCTGCTGTAGCCTGGTGAATAAAGACATAGTACACAAAAAGCTTTTAACTTTGGATAATAGTTACTGTTAAATGCTCATGCTGCCTAAACCAGTAATCAGCACAAAGAAAATCGAACCCACAACCTTGAACGTGAACAACAGCCACTAAATAGTTTATTCACAGTGTGACAACATGCCCCAATTACCCGTGTAATGCAATCAATATTATTGCGTATAAATGAGTATAATAAATACACAAATAATAGTAAATATAAATAATACTAAATGACTAATATACATGAATGATTTCATAAACTAGTGGTGTCTGATGACAGAAAACACAACCCTTCTATGTAAAAGTAAGAGTGCAATTCGTCTTTTGGACACATGGTGGCGCTGTGAGGCTGTGGCCGTCAGCAGTACACACTGCCGCAAACGAACAGGGTGAGAATGACTCATCAGCAGTCAGAACTCCCATGTGGAGGATACAGACATTATACTGAGTACCACAGGAGCATCTCTCTCCTGTGAAACATGACAGAATTACATACAGATTCTGTTCTTGTTCTCATCTCTCCTGATCTGAATGTTCAGTTATTCATCAAAACATCCATGCAACATACTTGATTTCACTTGCAATGCTAGTTCAAATGCAGGTTTACCAGCATTTTACTTAAAGCCTGTAGGCTATATTCAAATCATTAATAATATATTCCTAATGCATTATTTAAAGTAGGCCAATACATAAGACACATTGTAATGCATAATACTGATTACGAGTTGTATTATAAGGGATTATTAATGCATTAAGGTGCCTTTATGACGCATTACGTTCACAGACTTTAAGCAACGCGTTACCCAAATTCATTATTCATTCATTCCGGTCATTAGTCAAATGATGTGTTTGTTTTTAATGCTTTCTGCCAGCTGGGAGGTGCCACACATACACGTTTCCCTCTCAAGCGGCTTTGCAGATCTGAGGGCTTATAGGAACAAGAAGATAAAAGTAACTTGTGCACCATGTTGACTTGTGTCATATTTGAGCAGTAATTTGGCAGTTCCTAGAGAGATGGGGGGAGAGGAAGAGAAGGAGCGGTTTTCTCTTTTCTCAGTCGACACTCTCTGTCACTGTAATTATTGCTAGAACAGATGGGCGACCTGTCAACATATGCTGTAACAACATTTGCAAAGAAGAACTTATTGCAAACAAAAAAACACTGGCAAGATGATGCATTTGTCTCTGATTATATTTTGAACACACTTCTGTTTACTCACAGTAATGGCTGATTGTTTAGATCATTTCTTACTCATCCTTGTTTCTAAAAATACATCCATTTCCTGTAGTCAGAGACAGTCAGGTTGGCTGTTGCTCCAGGTGTTGTTTATGCTTTGCATTAAACAGCATCTCATTGCGCAATGCAGTCAATTAAGAAGACAGAGTCTCAAGGACGAGCTTACACAGTTTTCTGAAAATTGCCTTCATAGCATAATTTTATTTCCCTCAGATATTGTTTAGATTTGAAAATGCCGCACTGCTTCAAACGTTTCCATCTATTTCCATCTGACAACTTTACCTAAATTGTCAAATTAAGTTATGTTTTTATCCTGCAGAGGTGCTAAGAGAGTTCTCTGTTTCTGTCTTCTCATTTTGTCTTTTCTCTTCCTCAGTAAAAGTCTATATAATCTATATACCTAATTTACATACATACACTAGGTAAAGTATATGGTGTATAAAGTCATGGTTACTGAGTCTGCTGTGAAAGAACTTGACTGTCCTGCACAAAGCCCAGGCCTGGACCACACTGAACTGCTTTGTGATAAATTAGAGCATCCACTGCAATGCAGGCTTGACCTCATTGATGTCCGAAAGGTGAAAATCCCTGCAGCCATGTTCTGACCAGTGGAAAGTTTTCCCTGAAGAGTGGAAGCAAAACACTATTAATGCAGATCGTTTAAAACGTAAATATTCAACATGTGGTTGTTGTGTTTGGGTGTCCACAAACTTTTGTCAATGTCGTGTAGAGTATACAACTCAAAAAAAACATTGCCTTTTTGTCCTCTGAGTCTTTATAAATGTTATCACTCTTCTGAATGAATGAATGTTTAAAAAACATGAACAGGAGGGTTCAAAAAATGGTTTAAATGAAATGGAATTAAATATAAATGATCTACTGTAAAATGAAAAATAAAAAAGATCTTAAAAAACTATTTGAAGAGGTCATTCTTAATCCTAGGTAAAGTTAATACTGGGTTTATCTTGTTTCACAATGTTCATGCTTTATCCTGGGTCAATAATGCATCCTGGATATTTAGTTTTCACGATTTCACACATTTAACCCTGGGTTAATGTTCTTATTATCTCTAGTATTGCTGTACTTTGTATAGTGACAATAAAGGATCTTGAATCGTATTTGCATATTTATGAGATCAATACAAATGACAAACCGCTTATGATGATCATGCCAATTTTTTATATTTCTCTCATACACTTAGGTTTCTGAAACTGTATGAATACTTAATGAGACACTAAGGCAATTTGTGTTTGGCAGTCTGGTTGCTAAACAACTGACAGTTAAATTGTAACACTGCATCGTTTCACACTGCATACCTTTGGCACCACAATGCGAACCCTATAAAAATAGAGATAACCCCCTCTGGAGCAGGGCTTCATAATCCAGGGTTAAAAGCAGTACCATAACCCATAACCCTTTAAAAGCAGTACTAACAACCCGAGTGTGAAATGTTGCTTTAAAAGCAGGGTTTGGAAAGAGGATAACCCAGGGTTACCTGCAGTCTGAATGGCCCTGGGGAACACTTGCTATCCCACTAGACCAGGTTTGTTCTGAAAAATAAAAGAGAAATTTTTAGTTCTTTCATCAATATACCGTATACACACTTCATTTTATGCTTTAAGACCTACCCTTGTCACAAAGACAAGGGCAAGATAAAGCAGTCAATTGAAATGAGGGTACAGAATGTATGTGTGTTTTAAAACAGTGCAGAAACATCTATTTGTACCCTGTTCATGAATGGGTGGCATGCAGAGATAGGAGGGTCAGGGGATTGTAGGGCAACACTATAAGCAAAATGAAGCATTGGAAGTTTTTATGATGACTTTGGTGAGGTAAAAGGTAACATGGCATGTTACCTTCATAAATAAATGTTATCTTAATAAACAAACAAACAAACAAATATTTCAATTCAAATTTTATGGTGCTGCAAAATTTTGTTTCCTAGCAGCTTTACAATGAATACTGCCTTACAACCCCCAGTGAGTGAGATAAAGAAAATGTAGTGAGAAAAACTCACTAGAAAGATAGGAAACAACTATTAACAATCCTAGAAAATACACAGTAGGAAAGAAGAGATAAACACTTATTCCTATAAGATAAACAGGTATTCATAATATGAACACTTCAGAACGTTCTCTTTACACAGAGAACATTCTCAAAATGTTGGCTAATGTTTTTTCAAAGTTATCACAAACATTGTTGCAGTAACGTTAGTAGAACTTTTTTAACAGTAATTACACTGCATTTATGCATTTGGCAGATGCTTTTATCCAAAGCAACTTACATTTTATCTGTATGTGTGTTTCCTGGGAATCGAACCCACAACCTTTTGCGCTGCTAACACAATGTTTACCAGCTGGGCTACAGGTACCAATACTCGTTAGCTGGGTTAGAACCTTTGGGGGGTCCCCTGGAGAGTCCCTGGACCCCAGTTTAAAATCCCTGTCCTACATTATTTCACTAATATACTCCTCTTGAGGGAGTGAACAAAAAAATGAGCAAATTAAATGGCTAAAATAAACTGGATTTGGGTACATTTGATGAGTTCATATTAAAATCAATAATATTGACTTCTGAGCACAATTTGTGACGATCTCTTCTGAAACTCTAATGGAGACATTTGTGCAATATTTGTTTTCTGGGTCTTTTCTGGGATTTTCTTTTCTGTGGGACAGTGTAAAATCCTTGCAGGACCGTCTGGATGGGAGGAGGTAAACGCTCATCCTCTGAATGAAAAGGAGAAAAGCTAATGAACAAAAGAAGCAAAATGGAGATTTTAGGCGAAGAACGAGAGCTGCTGATGACTATTCCTTCTCATTGTTTGTAATGCAATGCAGTTCTTTTCAAACAGAACTAATCACATTGGTTGAAATTGCTTAGTCTTCCGGTTGCTTTGTCAGGAGCTCCTGTTGTTTTGTATGATTGTTTTTGCTCCATAAAGAGAATTAAAGACACAAAACACACCATACATACTGAAATATGTTGTATTAGAACAGGCAATGTAACATCAATGATTTACATTGAGTTATTTAACAAACACCTTTATCTGAAGCACAGAACAAATGAGAGACATTGCACATGCAATTTGCAAAACAAGAGCTGCAATATCTTAAGTATCACCTTAAGTATCATGTCTGATTTCGAAAGAGAGTCAGAAAAACAAAGAAAATAGAGTACATTAAAATGCTTTAAGTAAGTCAAAGAGGACAGTTTATTAAATGCATAAATAAATTCGGCCTGTTTATCACAGTTCATCAAAGAGCTTTTTGCACAATGAAATTGAACTTCTGATGTGGAAAATTGGAGTTTGATTTTTAGTTTCCACATATACAAAGTGTGCAGTATTTAAATCTCTTACCTGTTATCCATCGCTGCGTCTGACATCGGTACTGTGACAATATGTACTGCATCTGCTGTAGTACACACTGATCAGTATGCAGAATGCAGTATGCATTCCTGGCAACATCTGCATCAGACAGCATGTGAACACTACTGTCCTGAGGCCTAATGGGATACTGAAGACTTCTGCAACATCTATAGACACATATGATCTTTCCCCTTCCAAACAAGTATTGTTCTCATACCAACAAACACAGTATCAAATGTATAACACAAATATTAATGTGTCTCATTAGCATGCACATGTAAACAAATAAACAACTAATTTTAACTTTGCTTTAAGCATTGTTTTACTATAACAAGTCTTTTTACTAATGTACAATGCATGTGCTTAAGAATAAACAGGTATTAAACCAAAGAGTAAAAACACTCATCAAAGATTATAATAAATCATCTTTACATAAATCATCTCTCTCTTCAAACTCTGTTGAAACTGAACTAACAAACACTGTTAGAAGGTAATAATTAGTTCATAGGAGTGCTTTTCTGGAATGAACAAGGCATATTGATCCACATTAGTTTGTTATTATTATTACATTTGTATGTAGATATTTGTTAAATGCTATGTATGCTATTACAGAATTGCCCTTTAATGGGACAATGAACATACAACAACTATTATTGTACAAATGTTTCACTTGTGCAGATTATGTTTAGCAAACATGCAAGTATTAGGTTAGGACCTAAATATCGTTAAATACAATGTGGTCATAATATTTATGACTGGAAAGTTAACTTTCAGCTCATATAACTCATTAGCAAGCTATTATATTGCCACAACGAGACTTTTAAGACGTAATTTAGTATTAGGCAAGTGGTATTTATAGCACAGAGAACCTTCGTTTCCCATGAGTCTTTTGTGTTGTGCAGCAACTTACTGTTGAGCTTTGAGGTTGGGTAGATACCTCGTTGCATAAGGTATAGAGTGAGGAAAAGACAAAAAAAAAAGACAAAAAATCTTTTTTAAGCAGATCCAGCTTAGTTTCTTTTTAAGATTATAGAGGTCACATAGAAAAATTCTCCTACTATTTTAAAATGAACCTAATCTTAATATTGTATCATATGCATTTAAATTTAAGATTAAGTTTTACAGTGCCAGAAAGTATTATATGCATTTAAATTTAAGATTAACTTTTACTGTGCCAAGAAGTTTACCGTGTCTTAATATTAGCATTCCTGTAGGTATGGCAGGAGAGAACCTCAGAATGAGAAACTCAAGCAACAGGGAATTCCATCTATCCTATTTAGCTGTTCTTTGGGGAATGCTACACATTCCCAGTCACAGCCATATGACATGTGTAAAATAAAAGCAATTATAGGAAAGTGATGGATGCTGGTGGTTGGACGGCTTTATTACATGTTGACACTTTCCAGATAGAAAGTCCTTTGGGGACTGCATTTGTACAGTTCTGTGCAAGACTGAAATTTATTAGCAGTTGTGGAAATATCATTTGATAGCGGGATCTGTTTTTAGAGCTATTGTACACGACATGGGAGAAGTAGAATGTATAAAGAATAATATTAAACACAAAGTTTTCATTATTTTTTTATTAAAAAAGTATTGTGTGGCTTTTATGTAATGCAAAGCATCAATGTATATCACACTATAATATTATATTATATTATTACAGACTATACGGTTTTCTGTGTATATACTATGCGCATTATCCAACATCCATATTATGTTAAATGGGATATACTTATGACATTCTAATTTTGCCAAATACAAACAACAATGGAATGTTTATATATCTGAAATCGCTGGCTAAGGTCAAAATAAAACAATATATTTCCAACCAACCATTAAACCTGACATTATGTACCATAAATTAAGTTTCTTAAGCTAAATTGTGCTATAAAAACATATTTTTCCAGATCACATCAGCTACTGCGCATGCGCAAAGGCTGTTAAGTCCCTTGCAGCATAATGTACAGAGCTCCTCCCCCAGAGAATGTTACCTCTTTAGCGACTGATGATTGGCTCTTTCTACTAAAAGGCGGGGCTTCAGTCGCTACAGCAGAGATATACAGTATCGCTCTTGCGCTTATTCATATTAATAGAACTGTGGCATCTTGTTAATTCTGTAATCTTTGATACCGCATGCTATTTTAAACCATAAGCCACAATCAGTTAAAAGTATGCTAGTATCTCATTCCAAACAATAACTCAATGCCATGTGTGAATTTAAACTAGCTAATGCCACTGCAAAGTAAAGCAGAGCCATTCCCCTCCAAAAGGAGCCGAGCTCATCACTGGCATGAGAATCGAGTCTCATTTAGCTAGCTGCATCCACACAGCCTCTCTGCCCAGACACCAATTGAAAAAATCACATTTTCAATTTGTCTGGCCATTTGTGTCAAAGGCAATTGTGAAATAACTGAGCCCTACAGGTGGTATAAGCGACCGTTCTGGACGTTGATGAATTTGGCTTACCGGAGGTTTGAGTTTAATCTCGAGATTTTGTGACAGCCACGAGCGCTGGGCCTGTTAGTGAACTAGCGCCACAGTTAATGACTTTAGCCTCAGTGTTGACAAGCAGCTGAATAAAAGACTACATTTGACGCTCACTGCAGAATGAAAAATGTTCCGGAACATTCAGGTGTCATTCAGTGGCTGATTAGTAAATGATCAGACCAAAAATGAGACACATAATATCTAAATGTATTAAATGAATAATATACATGCATAAAACAAAAACATATTTATATAGACATCCCACCCCGCAAAAACTCATTTCAGGGAGGTAGCACCAAATACCGCCCCCACCCCCCCAAAGCCCCCAATGAATATAGCCATTGCCATGAAATGTAAATGTAATGTAACTAAACACGTTAATGCAGGTTTTTAGTATTCAAAGCAGCTCATTTACATGACACAAAACATGGCATTAATGGCTTCTGTGAAACACACAACTGTAGGTCATTACTTACCATAAAAGCTTCATAACAAATGTTAAACAATGCCCAAGTTTACTGCCATTACATTTTAGGATATTTCTTAATTAGCAAAATAATACACATGCCTTGCCAACAGGCTATTATTTTAATGCTTCATGCTTCACAAACCAAAACTGCATAATACTTATCTTAGCTTAAACAGGCACTCTCCCATGACAAAATGCACAATATGAGGTGCACACAAATGAGCAGACCTCTGTCCTGCAGTATGGTTAGCTAGCTGATGTTTGGAGTTTTAGGCATGCAGCACATCAACCCTGCTGTTTCAAACCCAGATGCCCCAGATACTACAAATGTGTGTTAGAGAGATAATCTCTTAGTTTTGAGTGCTGGGAAAGGAAAAACATGTACAAAAGTGCCTGTCATTTTACCATGCAAAAAACACATTCAGTCCTCAAGACAAACCCTGTGAAGTGTGATGCTCTGTTCAGAGAAACATCCAAACAAAAGTCAATACCAACATTTGGTAAACAAAGTACTATTTCACAATAAATCTGTTTTCTCAAAAATCAGGTTTCCCAAAAGCACTACCATTGAGCTGCTTCATCTATGTGTTCCTGTGGTCGACACAATCCAGAGCTGCCTCATCTATGTGTTCCTGTGGTCGACACAATCCAGAGCTGCCTTATATATGAGTTCCTGCAGTCCACACAATCCAGAGTTGCCTCATCTGTATTTCTGCAGTCAACACAATCCAGAGCTGCCTCAAATATGTGTTACTGTAGTCAACACAATCCAGAGCTGCCTCATCTGTGTTCCTGCAGTCCACACAATCCAGAGCTGCCTTAAATATGAGTTCCTGCAGTCCACACAATCCAGAGCTGCCTCATCTGTATTTCTGCAGTCAACACAATCCAGAGCTGCCTCATCTGTGTTCCTGCAGTCCACACAATCCAGAGCTGCCTTATATATGAGTTCCTGCAGTCAACACAATCCAGAGCTGCCTCAAATATGTGTTACTGTAGTCAACACAATCCAGAGCTGCCTCATCTGTGTTCCTGCAGTCCACACAATCCAGAGCTGCCTTATATATGAGTTCCTGCAGTCCACACAATCCAGAGTTGCCTCATCTGTATTTCTGCAGTCAACACAATCCAGAGCTGCCTCATCTGTGTTCCTGCAGTCCACACAATCCAGAGCTGCCTTATATATGAGTTCCTGCAGTCCACACAATCCAGAGCTGCCTTATATATGAGTTCCTGCAGTCCACACAATCCAGAGTTCCCTCATCTGTGTTCCTGTAGTCAACACAATCCAGAGCTGCCTCAAATATGTGTTACTGTAGTCAACACAATCCAGAGCTGCCTCAAATATGTGTTACTGTAGTCAACACAATCCAGAGCTGCCTCAAATATGTGTTACTGTAGTCAACACAATCCAGAGCTGCCTCAAATATGTGTTACTGTAGTCAACACAATCCAGAGCTGCCTCAAATATGTGTTACTGTAGTCAACACAATCCAGAGCTGCCTCAAATATGTGTTACTGTAGTCAACACAATCCAGAGCTGCCTCAAATATGTGTTACTGTAGTCAACACAATCCAGAGCTGCCTCAAATATGTGTTACTGTAGTCAACACAATCCAGAGCTGCCTCAAATATGTGTTACTGTAGTCAACACAATCCAGAGCTGCCTCAAATATGTGTTTCTGTAGTCAACACAATCTAGAGTTGCCTTATCTCTGTGTTCCTGCAGTCCACACAATCCAGAAAATTAATCCAGATTAATGACACCATTAGACCATGATTAATTTATAATGATTAATACATTATGGTTAATTTGTTAATTTAGGAGTGATGCAGTATTATATCAACATAAGAAACTGGTGTTGACATTTTGACACAAGTCAAATAGCAACTTAAACTTGATTTTTAAATGGTTTTCTGGAGCTATAACCAAATGCTCAATGACGTCAAACCTGTTCAGTGATTGGTCCAAGCATTGTCACAGCCCAGTCTCTCACGCATCACATGGTTTTCATTTTGACACATAAAAGGCAGTGATGTAATAGAGGCCAAAGGTGCTTTAATGCCACTGTGGCATCAGGTGTAATTAAACCTTTCTAGTTCCCTACAGCTCCTGTCAACTCCTGACCTGTGGGGCAGACTGAGTCTAGTTCTACACCTTTTCCTAGGCGCACTAAGGAGTTTGTTTTCTAAGTAGCTCTTGCCCATGTGGGAGCACTCAGGGAGCTGTGACAAAAGTTCAGAGGTCAGCTGCACAGGGAAATAAAGCAGGAAATCATTGAAAAGTTCTATTCCCAACGTCGAGTTGTCTACATGTAGTCTCTCTCTCTCACACATACACACATACACACACACACACATCCACAGACATTTTATCTATTTTTGTTCAACCTTGGCCTGTCTATTGTGACTAATTGTATTTTGTATTGAAATTTGTAGATATTTAGATATACATTTTTAGATATAAAAAAACAACAGTTGCATGTCAATGACTACATCAACACTGTTAGTAGAATAATACACGGTTAATAAATAAATCGATTTATAAATAGAAACAGACCTATTTTAAACACAGTTTCAGGAGCGTAGCAAGAAAGAAAGGTAATAAGGTCACTTTGTAGGGTTTGCGTGTCGACTTTAACTGTCAAACTGGTGTATTAAAAATATGAAAACACAGCTCATGTTGAATGTCGCCGTGCCCCAAGTGTGTATATTTTAAACTATAATCATCTGGACATGTTTTTCTCCCTCCATAATAACTCAAATAAGTCACATCATGGATACGGTGAGCAGACTTAATTATAGAACCCCGTTGCCGGGCCCAGCAGAAGGCTCTCGAGAAACTAATTGAGTCATGGTAAAAATTGGAGAGGTCCTGCATGAATAAATAATGAGGGCCAGAGCCTGAATTCTTGCCATACGGTTGGCTTATTATCAATGCAGATGTGAGGCACATCTATTTATCCTGAAAGTGAGAAAGCATGTACTCTTAAAATCAGGGCGCACGCCTTGAAGACAGTGAGTATGAATGTATCAGTTAACATCTGACCCCTAGAGCAACTAACTTTAACTGCTCAGCAAGTTAGTTAAAGTCAACATGTTTACATATATGCATTTTGGCATATGGTTTACCTATTCCATGGGATTCAAACCAATGACTTTGACTGTTTATGGCTAAGGGCTTGAGTAATAATACACTCCTTGTTGGCACAGACATGTGACGTTAACTCTATCGACCTCTTGAGTACTGATTTGTTACCACCACAGCAACATAAGCATGCTTGTAAAGTATGTCTAATGGGTCATTTGCTTGCAATGCATTGACTTGTATGTGCTATGAACTTACATATTGCGGTATGTTTATTTTAAATGCTTGTTTGTTTCACAAACACAAGTATACACCTCCATCAATAACCATTCTTCTGCATACCTGTGTACCTCTCTGGATTTACACATATAGAAAATAGTCACAGAAGTTTAACACTTTTTTCAAAGACATTATTTCACAAAATCATAGTATTTTGAAAATAAAGGCTTGCTAAATAAAGAGTGTGTGAGATGACTCACAATAACTTATTCGTTCTTTGCAGTCTTTGTTTGTAGTACACATAGTAAATAGTCTAATATGATGTTTTCTACACATTGCCCCTACCATATCTGTTTTTATTCTTCTGGCTAGGACTCACTTTCAGAAAGGTACATAACTGCAAAAGGCAGTTTAATGTCTTTACATGTCTGTACAGCGTGATACTCTGCTGCATCATGTCAATTTTCAGTGCATTTTCAGTCAAATGTCATTTCCACTGGTGTGTTTTGAATGAAGTTGCGTGAACGTTTTCAACAGCAAAAGACATATTGATTGACTAATTTGACTGGACCACATTTTACTGTTTGTATAGTAGAGTCTGCACACATTAATGCAATTTAAAAAAGTTTGCATACAATAATTATCATTGTATCCTAATTGAGGACCACCGCTATAGGTAGGCTATTACTTTACAAAACAAACATAAAAAACAAAACATGCAAACCCAAGCCATTTCTAGGGACCAGAATAGTATAGAGATGTGCAGGTGGGCCCTAGCAACTACATAGCAACACACTCAAAACCACTCAACACTTTAGTAACCACATAGCAACACCCTGGCAACCACCCTAACATCAAGACCATATGTTTTACATGGGCAATTTCCACTCACATTTTCTTTAAAAGATACAGCTACAGTATGTATACTCTGCACTAGACGTGACATTTACTGAAGATTTACATGAATGCAGCGTTGTTGGGGCGTGATCATTGATTTTTGTTAGATAAATCATCAGTCTTACCTTTTGTGGAGTCCAGATGGTTGTATTGGCTTATTTCATTGTTGCCAGGTGAGCCTTTTGGGGGCTTGGGGAGTAAAAATGTAATCTAGATGTAATTTGGAGTATGAGGAATGAAATTGTTCAATGCTCTAGAGGCCTTTAAAGCCAGTTGGACACACACACACAAGCGCGCACACAAAAAACAAACACATGTAGCCTATTTAAAATGGGGAACATCCCCTCTCCATACCAAATGCATCTTCTTAAAACCAGAAACCCTAATGAGAGACAGAGAAAGAGAGAGATTATAATGCCACAGAAGACTTCATCATTGCACCTCAGCGCATTATCAAATATTAATCAAATCTTGGCATCCCCTTCACAAACGTTATCTACATTTAAATCAGATGAACTTACTTAAGGAATGTTCATCTGCAGATGCTAATCTCTTCATGATTTGCTGCACGCTCGTGACGAGACACTGATTGCTGCTTTCATAGACAATGTCACCATGTCCCCTGTATTATATAATTAAAAACCTCTCAAGTGGGGGAAGGGGGGAAGGTTAGTGTATGAGAAATGGACACAAATTAGTAAGCAGTCAAAACACCAGTTAGTCGAACTGTCACCGTGGAGGTAAAATACAAATGCACACAAAATATAAGGACATTCAAGACAAGTGTTACACTGTTATCGTTGGGATTAATTGAGACTGTCAGTATTGAGAATTCAATGACGTTGTGATCTAATAAATTTCAACAATATCTTGTTATAATTCTATAGCTCAATTTATGCCTTTATTGAAGTGTAATTATGGAAATGTCAAACCCTTTCGGTCAAACAGCTTTTGAACTGTCACTGCTTCTACCTGCAGGGAATGAGTTTGCATGAAGTCAATAGAGACTTAATTAAAACATTGACTCTCAATGCATTGTTTAAACCAATACTAAAGTTAAACTTTATTACATCATCAACAATCATTGCTCATTTTGCCTCAGGCCACAAATTATGATGTCCAGTTGTTTTGTTGCTGCAAAGCGTTATCAGTCTGAACACCATTGAGTAAGAGGCATTTAAAACTTAATTTCATCCTTTTTTTATGCAAGAAACCCTGACTGTGCATTATGTGGACATCAGTTAAACAATGTCTCTTTTATAGAGCAAACAAGCTTAAAATTACAATGCATAAAAACAACTGTAACAAAGAGAAAGAACAGAATTCCTACTGGTCATGAAATCAGAACCACACATTTGTTGCCGTGCCTCAGGAATTGTCAGATGTGTAGAAGGCCCTCATGCAGCAGCGCCCTAGAAAGAAAGAGTCTTTCTCTGCTACGGAGCGCATAAGAGATCAGCTGTTAACCCCAGATGTTTTTTTCCACCCATGTTAGCAGGGGCAAATAACCATTTACAGACTCACCCAGAGATACCAGTTGAGTCCTGAGCATCAGGCTCTTAAATCAGAAGGCACGAGCAGCTCATGTTCTTGTTGACATGAGCACCCTAGCAGAACAACCCTTATGCTGAACATTGGGGACTAAATGCAATGAGTATTCTGAAGATGTTGAAAAGGGTTTTTCTTTCAGGTTCATTTCTCCAACTTAAGAGGCTCCACAACAACTCCATGTGAAGGAGAATGCACAAGTAGGTTCCACCATCTCAAGAAACGTGTAAGGAATGGCATATTTCTCTGTTAGTCTATGACTGATTCTTTCTTTTGAACTTCACTTGCTTTATGAACATCATATATGTGTATTTACAGGGATTTTTCCTTATGTCCTTTGAGGCCCAAGGCTTTGATGAACATACAGCAATGATTAATTCCATGCTGCTTGGTATCCAAAACTGTTCATTTCTAAATCATGTGTATCTCCAAGTCCTCTGGGGCACTTTGGCCAAACATACTTTTAGTTGCAACCTACAGATACGATTCAGTGGTGAATTCTAACCTGTTTCAGGCCTTTTATCATATTTTTTTTAAGTTGCCATGGGTTGTTCTAGCTAATTTCTACAATTTAATGGAGCCATCATGCACAGCCAATAAATGACATAAGTGAGTGTTCTGGACAGCCGCTCACTACTGTCACTGATGTACTGTAATGACTTGTTGATTATGCTCATAAATTTTCATTCAATGCAAGTTTGAAGTCTGATGATGGATGACAGGCCTCTATGTCTTTAACACATGCACGTTAAAACAATAGTCAAAATTCTGTCATGTTTTTCTTTTATAAGAGATGATCAAATATTTCAGAGGTGCATCATCACTTTTGTCATTTTGAATTCATGTTGTCAACTAACAATGATAAATAAAAAGTCATGTGGAATTATGGGTAAGGGTCAAAGGTAATCATCTCAGACATAAGAAATAAGGTGTACATATAATCTACAGTGTGTATGTGTATATATATATCCTTATTTTCCTAAAGCTTCATTGTTTTGAAGGAAATCTGTACAGACTCTGACATGTTTGTCCTTCAGATGTTCCACCGCTTGTGATATTTTCTTTTGCGGTCTTGTCTTTCACCATTTCCTGTTGATTCCCGCTCCTGTAATCCACCCATTACATGTTACCTTTTCCTTGTCTTTCTTCCTTTGCCAAGTGTTCCTCTTGAGAATGTGGATTTGCTGCTTGTTTTTACCTTCTTGCCAAACTTCTGCACATGGGTCCTAACAAATGGATTTGAAGTATTCCCACTCTTGTCTTCCTGACATTGAGTTTGTTTACTGCTCCTGGTTTCTGAGTAGAGGGAACAGCTCTGATGTCACTCTTGAGTATTAAGAATGGGAAATTATCTATTCCTGCATATTCTTCATGAATGCGTCTGAATATGTTTCTATGACCTGCCCGCTACTTCACCTTGCAGTGGATGCGCTTGAAACTGGCCCTGCGGATCCTTTTTCAGACTAAATGTATTTTCAAGCATCTTGAATTCAGCTAATTTCCAATGCATGCAACCAACAAATAGCTTTCTCTGGGTTTCAAGTCACTTGTATTTCACAGACTATTTACACAGATATGTCATACATAAATTATTGTTTCTCCTCTCTTTTGCTCGGCTGTCCTGTACACAGTCACATCTCTTATTGATTGATGGAGAAAACTTTAATATAAGCGATAAGCTTTCTTGTTAGATTAGTTTCTCTCCTGTCACACACCGCAGAGAATGGCTCCAGGCTCAATTCTTCATGCTAACTCAACTACCTTTATATTTATTTCCTTTTGAATGATTTCATTTCAAATGATTATTTTTTATTATTTTGTTTTTGATTATGTGTATGGAAATCCTTGGCTTAGGAGCTTAAAGGGAAACAACTTCGTAAGAAATACATATACTCTTTTTGTTTTTTAACATAACATAATCTTTTTAAAAACCCTCTAGATGTTACTCATGGGCTACAGGTTTGCTACAATCCACAGTAAAATGTGCCACCCAAACTGTCAGATCAGATTGTTAAAAATTAACTTCAGCTGTCTTGTCCTAGCATTTGGCTTCCATGGAAACATACACGTTTCGCCAAGTGTGACACAGAGCCAGGATGAGCACATGGTTTGCACATTTCCCACATCTTATTGTAATTGCTAGTTTTTTAAACTGTAATAATGCCATGTATTTTTCATCTGATGTTTAAGAGCAATAGTATTTACTTCCTCATTACTTTACAATGACTGTCAACTCAGGTCATTGAACTTTTATGTTTCAAAAGAAATATAAAAATAAAAATAGATTTCTTTATATATTCCTTAAACAGATCATGATATGACCTATAATATTTGAGCAAGATACAGGTAGCAGGACAAAACAGAAATGCATTTCCTCATAAAATGTGAACAATATACAAATTTCAGTTAGACATTGAAAAATCATTTCCAGACTTACACTGACAGATGGCAAAAAATAAAAATTATTCTTGGAGAAGGAAACACAGCACCTTAAGCAGCTAGCTGTCCACATGTAATGTATCCACACACCATAGCCTGAGGGACTGCATGTAGCACAACACCAGCATGTCAATAAGCACAGCAGAGATGATCCTATACTACTTTAATGTACTAAAGTAGGTCAATTTACTTTAATAACACATTACACCGACAATGTGCTACATAAGTATATTATTTAGGTATCATATACATATATGTATATGATATGAATATATTCCCTGTCTTACAGAAAAGACACATGAATTTCATTTGTGCAAAAACATGTCAAACATGTCACCACGTTTCACGTAATTCCATGGGTTTCCCATGGGAATTGAGATGGCATTCACACAGAAATCTTCCAAAACCACACATTTTACATCTGATCACATTTTTCACCTGCAAAAATCATGTAGACATGGAATCACATGTAAAAACACAGTGACATGTTTTTCACATGATCACGTGTTTTTGCACATGAGAAATTCATGTGTCATTTCTGTAAGGGTTGCATATAAATGCATTACCTTTGTACTATATTTTTAATTTATGTCTATTTTGCACTATTTGTGCTTTCTGTTTAGTCTTGTACGGATATATAATAAAGCTTCTAGTCTTCTAGTCTATATAAATTCTAGTCTTGTATATAGGATATATAACAAAGCTTTTTGCCTTGACCAAATAAACAGCTTTTCCAAACCCCTCACCATCAACTCATTGTCTGGCAAACACTCAGAGGAATTAAGACTCTTCTGGCTTCTTTTACTTCCAAGACAAAACCCATATACCACCAAAACAAAACTCTTCAGCTAAATGGGATTATGTAAACATGTTTGTCCTCCAGATTGGCCCTGAGCTGTATGATTTGATTTCTCCTGATACTTTTGTGTGTCATACGATGCCGAAATAAACTGGCACTTCAGGTGTTTTGATAGAAGAACATCTGGCAATGAGAGAAAACAAACAAAAAAATGTATATTTTTCAATCAAACGCAATGTAATCAAGCATTCCATAATCCAGTATGAACACATTCACCTGCTGTTTCTCCCTGCTGTTTACTGAGGTGTCTCGTGTATACCTGCCCATTATTACAGAGGCATTTACAGTAATACTTCACTATAAATAATGTTCCTGTAGCTCAGTTGGTAGAGCATTGGGTTAGTAGCGCAGATAGTTACGGGTTCGATTCCCAGGGAGCACATGCACTGATTAATGTAGAACCTAAATGTACTGCACGTTGCTTTGGATAAGAGCGTTTGCCAAGTGCATAAAAGTAATTAAAAAACAATACTACTGAAATTATATTTTGCATCAATAAAAAGAAGTCATTAGCAATTCTTTTGTTAGTTACAATAATAGTTGGTTACAATAACTGTTAGTATTAAACAATTATTGTAAAAACAATCATTATCATTATTTTAATTTATTTTGGTGGAGAAATATAACCAGACATGAAATTCAAATCGCACATGCACTTTATATAATTATTATTGTTACTACTTTTTGTATTGCTCAGAAGTTTTGCTGGTTTAAATTGGAGCGGTTAGGCATTGTGTATATGACAAAATGGATTATTTGCGTCATGGGGATTTTTGATGACTATTTAGCCCCCAAACCATTGAAGACATTGATTTATGCTACAGAGTAGAAAATATGTGTTTTCTATAGCCTGCAGGAGAGAAATGAGAAAAGAAAGGGGACTCCATGGAGGATTAATAGGGAGCGCTATCATTTTTACACTCGTTTGCCCCAGTCTCTAATCTGGAATCTAACTCTGGCTGGCAAAAGCACCAGACATGAATGAATTCTTGCTAGCCTACAGTTATAAAAGCAGGCACCCATGATATCATATCCCATCAG
The DNA here is from genome assembly GCA_036877525.1 of Chromobotia macracanthus. NCBI lineage: Eukaryota > Metazoa > Chordata > Actinopteri > Cypriniformes > Botiidae > Chromobotia > Chromobotia macracanthus. The sequence goes on from JAZGTH010000058.1 coordinate 6,831,760, forward strand.
GGTTATTTATTTACAGTATTGCACAGATTCAATAGCTCATGGTTGAGGTCCCGATGGTATGCTCTCAGTAAGAACGAATAGATACCCTAGAATGAATGATGCCCTAGTTAGAACCTGCAAGGAAAGCATATAAATTGTATAACTGTCATTTTTACCCAGAATGCAACAGGGCCAGTTTTGATTTGCAGAGAATATTTCATGAGCAAGGTACCTTTTGCGTATAATGTCCTCCATGGTCTAACAAAAAATAATATTACTAGCATCAAGAAGATTGGATCATCAGAAACTCATGTCAGTGGCTTCCAGTGGACAGTGGTTAGTGTCTTTCCATCTGTATTGATTTCTGAAAACTTCATAGTTCTAATCCCAAGCCATCTCATCACAGGCAGAAATGAGAGTGGTATTAAAATTCTAGCTGTGCTGAAGGGACGTTTCAGTTCTCAGGGTCAGAACACACCGATCCATAGCCATTCCACCGGAGATTTGTGTCGGTACTGAATCCCTCTGCTACTCTGTTATTGTATTTTTCACCAGTGTAACTCATATAAACTGTCAAAAACATTTGTACGATACATAGTAAATATATCCATCTACGAGGAAAAGTAACAAATTCTTGAACAAAAATATATTCTTGTAAGGCTACTTGCTGAGACTGCTTTCATTCATATTTTAGCAGCATACTAGCAACCACTCAAAATACCTTAGCAACCACATAGCAACTCCCTGGCAACCACCACCAACACTTTATAGCATCACAGAAGTGAATCTTGCACGGACAAGCATCATTCACATTTTCGTCTAGTTTAAAAATGTAATTCTTGCCATTTAGAAAGCTGCTACCCTTGAGAATGACAGAGAGGAAACAAAAAAAGAAAAGAGTGAAGCTGTTTGCACTCTTTGAACTGAGTTTGATATTGATGCTTCTGTTCATCCTCTGTTCATCACAATGGACTTCACTGCCACATTGATCTGGGAGCTATAATGAAGCGCTAAAGCTCCGTTTAAAAACTAAATGTAGCATCCTAATTGTGGACGGTCCACAGCTAGCTAAACAAGTTATTTGTTCGATGTAAACCTTATTCTTCTCAATGTAAACTTAATTCGTCTGCCCTTCCTTTTTATTGTCTGTTTGTTCTCTGTAGCTCACGATAAGGGACCCATTCAGTGGTTTAATGGTACATATTCTCTGGTGGTTTGTTTAAAAGAGATGTTTATGTACAATTTCTAGGAATCGCAGCAGCAGTATTATATAAAACTGATTGTTTTTAAAGAGTTGACTCAGGTGCCTAAATCACAGTGAAGTGATGGATGCTGTGCAGTCCCAGTAAAGCATGTCAGGTTGTGGTAGTCTCCTGCATCATCTAGCACTAACTAGTCTGCAAAGGAAACTGTGCTGTGCCAATTGCACTGATTTGCATGATTGCTTTTGTTAATCAGTTTGCATGCTGCAGCATTATGCAAGTCTTAGCAGAAATGCACAATGCGCAGTCAGCCATGAATCATTTTTTCGAAGAAAAATTTTTTTTGCGCATAAAGGTTTTTTTTATGAGGGAAAAATTACATATGTAATATAATGCTATTTATAATATTACAGTAGACGTGGAATAAAAATATGCATTTATATTTGATAGATTTAAGAACAAAGTACACACAAATACATAAATGCATTGATTTATATGTCCATTCATTTTCTAATGCATTGTCAAATGTTACTTTTGGTTGATTCAGATTGTTGTATTCTGAGGGGGAAACAAACCCAATATCCTTGCAAAACTTGTACTGTCAGACAGACACTTTTGCTGTCACATGTGCTGTCTGTTCAGATGAATCACTGTCCTAATGGAGCTCTGTTCTATACCTTCGTCATCCCCTCACTCTAGACTGTCAAAACCTCTGTTTATTGACAGCCACTTATGGCCTAAATTGATCAGTCTCTCAGGGTGAGTTGCAGAGGACAGTTTCAGAAAGTGAGGTTGAGAGAGAGAAAAGGACAAAGGAAAGGATTTAGGGTCTATGACTTCTGGATTGCTGATGATAGTAGAATTGGGTACCTAGCAGCATTATATACAGTATCTAGAACCAGTTTACATATCTGTTATATATCTATAACCTGTTTCAGTATAGTGACATTATTCAGACAGATAAGGGATTTTCATTGAAAAATGGTTTTAGATCAGTAATTCATGTCATCACTGCAGTAAGACATGGCAATTTGTAATTGAAATGTTGTCAAATTTGTTTAGAAGATGTGGATTTGTGTGTATTTGTGTGCTACTTTTATAGTTTTATGCTTTTATGTCAGTTCTGAAGCTTGTCACTATGAATGTTGCATGAAAATTCTTTAAAATATTATTTTTTTTTCAAGAAAAAGCATGACATGAGGGTAAATAAGAGGGTACATAAATAAGAGTAATAAGGGTAATTTCAAGAAAAAAAACTTGTGAACTAGAGTACACGATTGTTGATTCTAACAAAAATGTTATGTTTGAGCATCAATACACTAGTATCTGTGAGCAAATCTGCTAGAAATTCATGATTTTCTGTTGTTTGGTATTAATCTTTATTCATTTGGAACACAGTACAATGTCACAGACAGATACATACATTTTTGTGCACTCAGTAAAACTACAGTTCACGGTGAAATGACTATGTAACGTTACATTTACCCTCCTCTGGGAGTGTTTTGATGTCGCGCTTATAAACATACGTATGCATTGATTATTCACATTCAAAAATATTTTACCCAAACAGTTTACAGTATATTCAGACCTGATTGGAATATCATAGACATGTCAGCACAGTAAACAATATTTTTATGATCTTTAAAAAATGGTAAGGCAAAGTAAGAAATGTCACAGGACAACATTCAACACGCAGTCTCAAGTATTCAAACAGGCCGAGGCATGGCAGAATACTTGTTTACATAAATTACACGCGAGCAAACGTTTTGCGCACATTTTGCGCATGCACAGCTCACATCTAGAATGTCATATATTGCCATCTCTTAAACAAAATAATAAAGCTCTACAAGTATCGGTTCAGTCTTACAAACATAAACATCTTCATGTAATACAAAAAAATCTGGCTATAATAAAATGACTTAAAGTGAAATGAATAAAAAAAATCTCAAATACTAATTTAAAGTTCTCTAATAATAAACTATTCATAATAAACTATTGTCTCTAATAAATGTGAATAAAGAACCGACTCTTTGCACCTTACATTCTGGCACAAACCAGCATTCTCATTAAAATCCACAGTTATTTATATTTAACATTTTTCAACACAGATTTTCTGTTTGCTGCCATGTATTGCTTTAATGTATACGCAATATTACCTTCGTAAGAAAGATGATGCAAACAACAAACCTCATAAAAAGTATGTTCCTTCAGATACCCCTTTTCATGTTGCCAAATATGTACTTTAAAAATGTACTTAATATATACTTTAATGTATAACGTATATGTCAATGAAACATATACTTTGAATGCTTCACTGTTCCAGATAAAAATGGAACATTAGATTCATATACTGGTGTTCCCCATATAACAAGCATTTATAAGACACACATAATTCGCACCTGTTCTGAAAAACATCTCACAAAAGAGTAATCTTTTAAACAAAATATACATGCTGTGGTGACATCATGCAAGGCAACATCAAAAAGGCAGAATCTGTTTGCATTTCAGTTGTCTTGGTTCATTTGCCAATATCTCAATATTAGTAATAATTAGCAACTGCTGTTTAGAAAGTAAACGAAATATATAAGCAAATTTTTGAAGCAAAAAGTCTCTAACTTTAGCGATGCTCAGTTCCTGTTGTGTTTCTTAGCTTGATGGTTTTATACTTGTATAAAACTCTGGTTTCTGTATATAGATCATGTGCTACCTTCATGTTTGGTGACCTTGTGGCTTGAGACATTATTTCATATAATAAAGAATAACGCCTGTATATGGGGGAAACCTGTACACTATTGTCCTGTGACTCCTCTTTGACTGATCGATTGATCAGACTGTATGTATGTATTGACACCAGTGCTGAAATGGGTGTTTCCATCCATTGCATATTTCATTAACACCTGGACTACTAAATATAAGCGTATAATATAACTAACAGCTCAATCAATTCCGGCCCTGGACAGTTTAAAATTAATGTTACCCTGGAATATGCTGTCCAACATAATGACACGCCTGTTACATATTCATACTCCAACATTCATCTGTAACTTTTTACAGCATTATTTACAGTCAACGCTCAATTTGCAATCAAGTCTAACAGTTTACGAACTACTGTGTGTTTTCTGGGGCATAGGAACAATCTTTAAATTTGGGGGACACAAACCTTATCAGCTTATGAATATTAACCACATTTAAATATGAATATTAATTAGGCTTATGAATTATTAATTGCATTGGCAAAGTAGACCTTGCTGAAAAGCATTCAGTTGTCGTGCTGTAGTGAATAGTTGGCAGAGGCTTCCGTTTGGTATTACAACAATCAATTTATGCTACAATTTTTCCTTCGTGTCTATAACTCTTATGTAATATAGTGATTATTTACCAAAAATTGTGGGGAGATGTGTGCAAATTTAGACTTTTCTGTGTGTGTGTGTGTGTATATGGGGGGGTAATGGTTGCTACGCCCAGAAAAATCACCACACATTACCACAAATGGAACATTCATTATGAAAGAATGATACATTTTATGTAGAAGTGAAACATTGATGTACCCACAGTGTTTGCTTGCAGGTTATATTAATACACATATTCCTAACCCCGCAAACAAATGAAAACATCATTATCATCCATTTATGTTTGGCGATAAGCGTAAACAAACATTTATTTGGTTTAAAAGTAACCATTAAAGCTGAAGTGTGTAATCTTGTCTGTTAAAATAATTTCTTCTATCCCTGCTTAGTATGCAGGGACAACTGCAAACAAGTATTCATAGGTTGACATCCAATGAAAGTATAACAATCAAATTGCACTGCACATTGCAACATTACACTGTCTCATCCAGTGGCATCCTATGAGTTTGGGGCGGGATGGTCTGTTTGTGATCATTCCATTTGTTGACAGTAATGAAACAAAAATTACACACTTCAGGCTTTGAATCATTTCCTGATATGTCAGAAGTCAAATATTCCTTTTATCATTTGATGTTACATAATCATTTGGTATCGTTTCATGCCAGTCGTGTCATTTTATTTCAAAAGCTCCTAATTATCACCTCTACATGATAACTACAGTGCAAATGTTTGCAAGAAAGAGTAAGCAAAACAGTTATGTTTGCACCGGCGAGCACTGTTGATCATTCAAAGTCAGCCTGAAAATGCATAGTATATTTCAGGTGAAAAATATTATTTTAATTCACAGAAAAACTTCAATAATTCACTAGTGGTAAAACATCACTTTTGGGTTGCTTCACCCCCTGTTGGTCGCATGGAATTACAACTAGAAACTTCTCAGACGTGTGCAACATGAAAGCACCCACGATAATTACTCGACAACACAAGACGAACACTGCATGACATGAGCATGCGCTAAACAGCCCTTAATCTCATGCAAAGGGGGCAGTATAGTGGACATAAAAGATGTCTGCTCTCCTCCAACTCTTCTCATGTGTAAGACGGGTATTTGTCGGGAAACTTTGTGTTGGGTTCTAATACCTAGCTCTACTGGCGTGTTCAGACAATTGTAAACCCATGCATCATCATGCATTGAAGAGTAGGATCCTGGGTTGGAGAAGTCCATGAGCATAAATTCACCCAGTACTCAAAGGGGAAATTTATTAAAGTCCACAATATTTTTCCAGGTCAGGTGTTGCAAGGAGTTGCAACTTTTTCTTTCCCATTTCATGTACGTTTTCTTCAGGGGGTTGGAGGGGCTAATGAAGGTAAGTTTGCAGTGCATGTATGTATCTGTGCGCTTTAAATTTTAAAACGGCTGTCTATGAAAAGTTTTGTCCAGTGAAAGATGTAGCTCATCTCCAAAACATCAAGAGTCTCAACACTTGAATTCCGTGTAAATAAGAAAGAAATGCTCTGCTGCTGAAGTTGTGGGTGTATGTGTTGGTTTTTTTTTTTTTTACCTTTTTTTGCCATTTCTGCCGTTGATGTATGTTTAATTCAATCTACGTTGTGATTGGTCCATTCAGTTACTTCATGCCACTGCGAAGCACCTGATTGGCTGCAATAAGCATGACACTGATGATGAAAGCAATTGCAAAGGCGCAGATCAGACTCTTCCGTACACATGTTTGCTTCACCTGCTGGGTTGGACTCTCCGCTGAAGAAAATAGAGCAGATCAGATAAAGTTTAAAAACGATGGAATGAAAAATGTGTTTGAAAGTTAGCATTTCAAACACTACTTTGTATTGTATTTAAAGAAATATATTTCCGTTAAAATACACTATGCAATCTCATGGCAATTCATAACTATTTTACATCTAGTGAAATAATTTGTATGAATTCTTACAACCTCAATCATGTTTTTGTATTATCTACCTTTGTCCCAGTAATGGTTAGGTTTAGGTTTGTGTTAAGGGTGGACCTTCATGCTTGCTTTTGTCTCTATAAAACATACTTTTTGTATTAACCACATTGTATGAATTCATAACAAACCACCACCTGGTAGAATGGTTATGTTTTCCTGTGAGATCAGGTTGAAATATATCTGTAAGACGTAAAGTTTGTAAGACATTGCAAGGAACCACAGCTCTATTACAAAACCCCAGTGAGCCGCACCTACAGCAAGCAACGTTTTCATGCATCAAAAGAACATTCCTGATCCAAAGATTGTTGCAGAAAATTCATGCTGCCTTAAGTGTGCCTTAAGTACATGGGAGCTGGGGTGTGTACCCAAGGACAGTGCAACATACTGATGGAAATATTCATAATAAATGTATCTATATTTGCATGACAAGTATTGATACAATCTCATTTAAAGTACACACATTACATTTAATTAAAAATAAACTTTGTAAATCAATATTTGTGTACTTCAGTATTAATCCACCAGCTTAACAATGTGCTAATCTTTAACTGTTTCAAAAACTGTAAATATTTGTGCAGTTAGCGTGCAAGTAACTGTCAATGGAATACCTGCCTTTGTTGGCCCCTTCAAAACTGTATGTGATTCTGTTTTAGCTTATGGAACAGAAATCATGTCCTTTCTGGGCCATAGAACTGAATGTTTTTATTGTATTTCAGTTACTGTAACTGGATCAAGTTACTTAGGTCATATACTCTTGACATTAGCCCATTTCACGCATGCTGACTTTATTGGTAAATTACTGGCAAGTCCTGTTTAAGAGCTCATGTGCAAGTAGGACCTTTTAAAAAATTACCGGCAAATCAGTCCAGGCAATTTAGCAGTAAGTTGTAACATTACCAGGTGCTGTTTATGGAAGTCAAAGCAGAGATGTTTGTCTAATATGATGTCACTGTAAAGGTGATAGTATCCAACAAAAACAGATTGTATGCATTCAGAAGTCAAACCCTGTCATGTTTTAAAACACAGCACTGTTTGTGCTTTTCTCGCGTTTAATGACATCACAGAGTATACCACTATTTTGGCATTGATGTATGACTGTACATTACTGGTAAAAAGACAGAACACCATTGTTTGTGTAAATGGCACATTTGTGTATTTACTCTTAAAGCAATTCTGGTAATTTGCTGGTTAATTACTAGGATTACTGTGTGAAAGGGGCTATTAATAATCCGTTGGTGAACTGTAAAAATTATTACAAGGCAACATAATAGTTTATCTTGCATCTCAGTCAGACCGGTGTTTTATAAAGGTGACAGTGTACTTACTGTCTATGTCAACTTGGCAGTCCTCAGGATTTTCAATATGATTCTCCTCAGTCATAATAATATTCTCAATGTCTTTCATAGTCAGGTGGTCACAGAAAGTGTCGTACAAAAGTCTCTTTAGTTCTTCAACAGTCAGTTTCTGCATGTCACACTAAAAACAGGGAAACAAAACTGTATTTATTCTTTGCATACATTTTTTCTTCGGAATCACATGCGCCAATTAATCATGCACAGTAAGATCAGGAGTGTGTGTTTAAGACAGTAAATAGGGTCAATTCTGAGGTCATGCTGACTTTAAATATACACATGATTGCACAAACGTTTGTAGCTCTGAGCTCATACAGTAATTTTACAGAGTTGTTTAAGAGAGATCCCTGTAGATATTTGGGGTCAAGTGCACTGCTCAAACTCTGCACCAGCAGTGTGCAGTGATTAGAGAAACACACCCTTTGGGGGAAACATCATATGGCTTTTACAAATGATATTCAGCTCAGCTGAGACCTGCAGCAGAAGAGACTCGGTCATGAAATCTATTAATGAACCTCGCTTAAAGTTATCATCAGACATAATAAAACATCCACGCTGAAATGCATTCTGATTAGTGCTTTCAATTAAACAAGCTCATGTAGTGTGATTAGAAGATAGCAAGATATAAAAGTAAACACAGTTCATCGTGCCACTATGTGAATGCAGACCAACAATTAATAAACAATTAAAAATTATAACTATTAATAAACGCTTCAAAAGAATAATTAACAATTACAAATTAATAATGTGTTCCTGTGTAGCTCAACTGGTAGAGCATTGCATTAGCAGAGCAAAGGTTATGGGTTCGATTCCCAGGACCACGCACACGCTGATAAAAATGTATAACATTAACGCACTGCAAGTCACTTTAGCTAGAAGCATCTGCAAATGTAAATGTAATAATAAACTAGTGCAGATGGCATACGAGAACTCTGGATTGCTGTAGTCTGCAGGCCAATTACCGACTTACTGTATGTTCAGTAAAACAAACAATACATTGATTCCTTAAGCCACTATGCTTATTCAATGCTTTCTTTGTCTGCCACAATAATGACTTGTATACACTTGGGGGAGGCTGTTATTTTGCAAAGATCTACACTTGGGGCTTTTCTCACCAAATACTGATATATGCAATTAATCAGTGTATCATGTAATTGTTTTAGTTAAATGTATTGATTGACAGACCTAATTCAGATGAGATAATAAATCACTTTTGAAGAAAGAAAACCCTGTGTTGAGATATGAAAGGATTCCCTAAAGGCCCTTTATGGGAATGTCTAATGAAAATCTGTTCCTAATCCAGATTTAGTCTTTGTGTACGACAGGGACAGACAGAATCAGTGCCTCCTGTCACTTGGAATAAGAAAGAAGTGACTAATAATCACCTTCCAGAACACAGAGTCAAAATTGGTTCCGTTGAATTTGTCAGGCATTCCGGCAGCGGAGAGTTTGGGTCCCAGGAGGGTAACAAATTCCTCGAAATCCACCTGGCCATCTCCTACAAAAAGACACAGTGACATATTAGAGGCGCTCTAGCGCTATATGACGTTTCAATTCTTATAATTGGCTCTGGAATATAAAACATATCCATTCATTTCCAAACTAAAGAAATAACACAAATTCTTTGCTATCTGCCATCAGAAATATCATACTGTATATATTTCTATGAGGGCAGTGCCTCTTATTTAATTCAATTAAATAAGATTCCAAAAATTCATATCAGTGCTGCATGTATGTATTTATAATAACCACACATATAACCAAAATATATTTAAACACATTATCATATTGTTTTATAAACTAATCATCTGTGAAGCTGATTGGCCAGTGTAGTCCTTCTGTTTGAACTGGAGATGTCAGCACACTAACATCCCATGCTGGAGACCAGTGCCCAAAACATTAAATATGCTGGTTTGTTTGCCTTGGTTATGTTTTCTTACCATCCATGTCGAGTCTTTGAATAATGACCTCCAGCTCGACCTCATTGGGCATGTACCCTAGAGAGCGCATGGCCATGCCAAGCTCCTGCTTTGAGATGAATCCATTTCCATCTCTATCAAACACCTTAAATGCCTCCCGGATTTCTGAGGAAGAAAATCACATGCACACTTCCATTTAGTTACAACCACACATTCCTGATATTCCTGACCAATATTCCAGAGAGCATTTGGAAACCAGACGTACAAGTGAGAAACTTAGAGTGGTTATTGATCATAACCATGAAACAATTCTGCTAAAACATTGTTCCAAGAGACTGAAATCAACTCCCTGAAATTACTTTGAAGGAACAGAGATGATTATACAGATCTTTTCCACAATAATTCACTGTCTGCTGTTTAAATACATCACACCCCAGCCCCCTTGTAATTGTTGATTGATTTAAAATAAAGGATCAGGATGTTTTCGCTAGCATCCGTACAGGCTTGTTAAAAATATTCAAATGCATATGGTTGGTTGAGAATCTTGTATCACCATATTCACCCTATACATCATCATCAAGTCATTTGCAATTTTCCACTTGTCATGCCATATTGTCATATTCATAATTATGAAATATGAGCCACTCTTGGTTGCTAGATATTACTATAAATCCTGATAATATATTCAATATTGTGTGAACAAGTATTTGGTGCAGTGCCGTACTAACTGCGCTGCAGGTTTGATAAATGGCTATTTGGACGTGGAGAGCAGACAAAAACAGTGCACTGAAGCTATTGCTCCCCTGAGTAATGGAAATTAGTGAGGAAATATGAGAAAGATAGAAGAAATTATGCTTCTGCTGTCCAAATATTTCAGCCGCAACAGATGGCTAAAGCAACTTTATTGTCTGTGTTACAAAGAAAGGATGCGGACGTACAATGAAAATATGCCGTGTTGTCTGATTTGCTGATTTAGCTGCAATTTGCCATTTAGCTGCAAATAGCACATTTTGAAAGAAAAAGAAACAAGTTTCAAAGAAAGGTATGATATATCAGAGACACTGCTGACAGTATGTGTACAGTTTATTGACCTATGAGACAGGATCACAATTTCCCATAAAATGACACGTTCTAATTAGATTACCTAACACAAATCTTTGTATTAGGCTATAAAATATGTCCAAACTGATTTAGAGAATTTTATGACTTAATTATTTACAAATCCAGATGCAATGTTTAACAAAAGTCATTGCATGGCAGAATTTAATTACCGTCAATTACCTAGATGGGAACAATAATGCTGCCCAATAAATTTTTTAATGTTTAATGGCACATACAAATATGAATAATGGTGGCTTGGTGGCAAGGTTCCATCTAATCATGACACAACAGGGCAAAATTAAGCATAAGCGCTTTAGTCTAATAAAAAGCCAGTAATACTGTAGAACTAATAACCTCTAATAGTTGGACTACAGAAACAGTCAAACGAGGCTCCTGTCTAAATATATCCTGCCTTGATTGACACCCAGGTAATTACTGCAAAACAAAGGTGATCATTTCTGACATTTAATGAACCCCCAGCATACAAAGGCACTACCCACTTTCAAACACACGCCTTAATGCTCACCAGCATGTGTTTGCAAAAAACATGTAGATTTTAAAGCATAACAAAATGTCGCTGACAGTAATTAAAGCTTAATGCAGGAAATCAAATAACCTTTATATTTTTACATGAACACATGATATATGCGCTTAATGTTCGGAGGAAATGAATATGTTATGAATATGTTATTTTGTGGCTGTTTTTTTACTTTGCTGGACAAAGTAAGTGAGACTCGCTCAGGTCAGTTTAAGAACATGATTCAAGTGAATATTCATGATGAGGGATGTGGGAAACTACCAAGGCTCTATACACTGGACCATATTCATTGTGTCTGCTTTCAGGAAACCACCTCTGCTTGTTGCTAGGCAACTGCACAACTGTTCCAACCCACTATTGTACGGGTTGTGATTAGACCACAACCCATCCTGCATGAGAGCGCTTGCTTTTCACAGAATATCAAAAAGTTGTACCTGCTCATAAAAATAGCACTTCCTGTAAAGCATAAGATTTTTTGAAATCCAGCTACTTCACGGCAGCACGTTTTCAACAGTACGGTTTCTCCGAAGTACCGCTTTAAAGAATATTTAAACACCTCACAAAGCTGCATCTTACCAGTGACTCTTTTCAAAATGACTAGACTATAAAATATTCATTATTCAACTCTTTCAACAAGGTAATTCTGAACAGCTAATGTTTTATTTATTGTTTTGTTCAAATTCAACCAAGAACCAACATGCCTTGACCCACCTGTGGTATAATTTACATAATTATGACTTTCAGCCCACTGCTCATGAAATGTGCATAAAAATATAATTATGCTTTCTTTTGTCTTTGAAATGACATGGAAGATGTTGTCTGAAAGCTGGGCTTTGTTTTATCTTTTTCCTAGAATTACAAATTTAGTGGCATGAGGCAACCAAAAACAATACAGGGCTCAAGTTAAGGTAACATATTTAACATAAATATGTATGCCTCATATATATATTACATCTCTTTCAGAGAATAGACAGCAGTTCATTTAAAGAACAGCCAGAGGTTTTCAAGCAGTGTATAACACTTTTGAAGGTTTAGAGAAAGTTGATGCTGGAGAAAAATTGTTTGCCAGACGTTTGCCATTTGGAATTTTACCAACCATATGCATTTGTATCTAAATTTCTTCTAGTATAAACTCTGAACTTCTGCCGTTAGAAAAGTTTACATAAAGTTTTTAAATTAGCTACAGACAGAAATGACAACTACGCATATGTGCAGTTCACTGTTATTCAGACCTGTATAATACCACAAGAATTGTTTTTTTCTTTATTTATATCTCAAACCACACACATTTATTGGGGACATCTAGGGACCATCAAAAAAGGCTTTGCTCGATCCGTTTTGAATGTGTCAGCCGTTTGATGTTGTTTGCTTCTGAAAATGTGCTCTGAGTTTTTTGGTAAATTATTAAATAAATAAAATAGGCAATGTTTGGCTGATATTATATAACTGTCATCCTTTTCCCTATGCAGTCAAAACACAGTTTTTCACTGAGAGAAACAGATGTGAATATCATATTCCAGGACAACCAGTAACTACAGAGGAGCGAGATGAATTAAAAGTTCCTTCAAACAGAGCTAATTAATCTTCTCCCAGTATTAACTTTCTCCTTGTGAGCCCCTTATATAGAGATTAAACTCACATAGTCATGACAACCACACTAAATTGCTCAGAGGGGGAGAGAGCGAGAACATATCCACTCTTATTCTCATTCTGTACAGTGAGACAACTGATAAATCATATTTAAACTTCCTCTCACATGGCTGTCACATGGCATTGATATCTAATGATCATATGCTTAGGGCTTTGTCATTACAGTTAACAATTACTGCATTAAAATCACAGTAATTATACTGTTTAATTTTAGATCTTTAATATTACAGATCCTATATTTTTATGATTTGTTACATCTGTGAAACATGAAGGGAAAAATTTAGCAAAAGAAATATTCTATATTATATTTTTGGGTGAACTAACCCTTTAATACCTTAAAATGTCTGCAATAACACATCTGAGAAGGGATTTTAAACATTTAGAGTCGCTCAAGGATTGCATAATCTAATAATGACATCACATTACTAACACATCAAGTATTTGGATCAATTTTCACAATGCTTTTTAAAAGGCCTTTGCTTTCGCTTTGTTGTTGTGGGACTGATATGGAACCTGTGTGTTTAAACCCTGTGTTCTTTTAAAAGTCCTGAGAACTTGAAAGGGCTTGCAGGATCTCTATCATCAGAAGCCCGGGTGCTTCTAATACACACTGAAGCCCTGTTTGATGTATGGAGGTGCAGTTGCACTTCAAAGCTGTAATGTGTTCTCACAGTTCTCATGGATACACTATCAGGAGAGGAAGACATGAAAGAGCACATGTGGGGTTAAAGAACTGCTGTTACCCTTCAACACGAACATCCTTCTTTCTTTCAGAAGCACTTGAAAACAAACAAAAGACAATCCTATATTAATGCGGAATGTATGCATGTATGATTTTTCATTTAAAGCTATTTGGCTGTTTAACCTCTAAAGGGATGGATGGATGATGGATAGAAAGAAACACGGTCTATTTAAAAAAGATGACCTACATTGACTTCATAAGAAAACAAGATGAGTGCATTCATTCCCAGAAATACTTTTAATGACTCTTCTCCCACACTTCAGTTCATGTAAACCCAACTCATGTTTCCCATAATCTTGCATTTCCCGTGTGTAGGTCTGTCAGATGTGATCAGTCCCATCCACAACAGGCTTCCCTCAAACAAGCTGTGTATGTAAAAGTCTTAAATCAATTTCTACAGAGACTGTCTTCAACTTTGTGGGTTGACAAAGAGAGTGTATCTTCACGCGCGTGTGTCTGTGTGTTTGTGTCTGTGTGTTTTTATGTCTGTGTGTGTGTGTGTGTGTCCTGTGGACTATTTTTAAACATCAATGGCAGGCTTAATCCATCTTGTGTGGTGAGAGGACCCAACAGATCTGAATATTACAGTTACCATATTTTAACAAGACTCTGGAGTATTCACACAAGCATTTAATACAGGACCAGACTGCTGTGTTGGGAGGGCTGGCACACTCCTAAAACTCAAATGCCATGAATCTCCAGAGGAAGCTAAATTACATATGGTTTTGAGGTTGTGGAAAAACGCTTGCATTTGCCTTCTAGTCACCTGAATAACATCTCCTAAATGTGACATTTAAACAGAGTTAAGTAGCTTCTTTACTTCATAGTTACCATATAGTTAACAAATGTCCCTTACAGAAAAGATGCATGAATTTCATGTGCAAAAACACGTGATCACACATGAAAAACAAGTCACCATGTTTCACATGTGATTCTGTGGGTTTCCCATGGGAATTTAAATGGGATTCACATGAAAATGTCCCAAAACCACACGTTTTACATCTGATCAAGTCTTTTTTCATGTGTCCAATGGATTTCACATGTAAAAACACACAAACACACAACCTCCGGACCCCCGCAGTACTGCAGTGCACATCTTGTTAAAGACCCAATTTCTACAGACTAACTTTTATCATTTACTTTCATTTGAATAAATCAAATAACAGATTAATGTTAAACACACAATACAGTACCACCTATGATGGAAAAGGTCTGTTTTGCTGTATGCATCACTGCACTGCACCACACCCACAACAATTAACTATTAACCTCCGTTCAGATATCAGAAACTATATCTTCCAGAAAAAAGACATTTAAAGAAATTGTCAAATAAAGTAACTCTTTAATGTGTATCGTAAATATTTTGATTGAGTGATTTTATTATAGGCTTGATTATATACACAATATAACAAAGCCTCTATTATCTAATTTCTTACTGTACATATACTGTAAAATTTAACAAATATTGCAATCGTTATGATTATGTTATCACTGCTTTAAAATGAACACTATTGCTTAAAGGTGCATTATATAATATTTGATAATTGTACTCTAATTTGTTACAACTGTAGTTTCTAATATCACATTTTATTCTGGTCGTGTAACATGGATTTTCTGTAAAGCTGCTTTGAAACGATTATGTATTGTGAAAAGCATCACACAACTAAATGTGAACTGGATTGAAAACATATACTGTTGTGAATGTGAATATACCGTTTGCTGTGATTTTATGAAAACTGATATAGGGACATTGGGATCACCGCGCATTCAACTTCATGTTTTTACAGGAACATGCAGAATGCGACATTGGAAAGTTGAATTAAATGAGATTGTCTTTTGTTAGTTCTCGCCCCGATAATTGCAGCATGACAAAAGTTTGACTCGGGATGGAAAGCAGATGTCTGCAGTCATTGTCAACTGCTCACAAAGGAACGCTGATCCGCTGTCTGAAAAATTGCTCCTAAAATCTATCATGGGATTTGAGAGAGAGAGAGAGAGAGAGAGAGAGAGAGAGAGAGAGAGAGAGAGAGAGAGAGAGGAGATAAATGTTTCGTGCTTCTATAGACATCTCCTGTCTTTTGACATCTTCTGATTCAGTGTACTGCGAGCCCCCAACAGCCCTACATTTTTAAACCCTGCTTTGAAAATCCTGGGTGAAACTGATCACATATTCCTCTCTGCTCCTTTGCTGTACTGTTTTCTCTAAAGTACATGTTTTGAGAGGGCTGTATTTGACCTATATGAACTTACGCCCCCATAACACCTACCCTCTGAGTTAAGCCCTACCTTACAAGGGCGAACGTGAATCACAAAGCGCATGCAGACGAATAGCTCTGGATAAATCCCTAAAACAGAGATCATGCTGCCAGTCAGAATTCTGGCTGAATTCTGCCTCATCCTTATAAACTTGAAGAGAAACATTACCACTTGACATGTTACACAATTGACACATTACTGTTGCAACAAAAATAACATGGTGTAAACGCAAGTCAGTGTGTTCTGGTATTACGCAGTGTTTGCTAATGTAATTGTGCAGTACTATGGACACGTTGTAATGTAATGGATGAACATTTGTAGTTTTAAACAATCTTCTTTTTTCATATTTTTCACAACTCTCATCCATCCATTAGGGCATTGGGTGGCATCTATAAATGTCTTATATTTAGCTGTTAACCTGATAAAAAAACATACAATGTTAACATATAGAAAGCTTTTAAAACATCAGTCCTTTAGAGATGTATAAATCGTTTACATTTAATAATTTAGCAAGACGGTTTTCTCCAAAGCACTTATAAATTATGAACAGAAATAGAAATTCATGATACAAGAGCTGAAAAAGTTCAGAGTACAATTTCGAAAATATGAGTAATACAGAAGCTACAGCTGGATCACACGCAGAGGTTTGTTAGAATCCCAGCCAATACAGCATTGCATTACTGAATTTATAAACATAAAAACCCCTGACAAATGTGTTATTTTGAGCTCCAACAATCTTTAGTGGATTTGTAAAGATTTGTATGCCTCTAAAAATGTACATACATAAAAGGGTTTGCATTTCATAAGCTGTCCATATGGTAATATTGCATGTATATCGTATATATCACTATGTATAAGTCTATCCAAAAACATGACACCTGATGCAAAAATACCCTGCCTTTAAAGAGATCACTTAATAAGTAACCGAGTAAGCCAGCTAACAATTTTACTTTAATGTTACTTTTTAACATTAAAGTTTTTAATTTACTTTTTAATGTTCTTGAAATGTTCTGTGTTTTGTGGCTGTTGTATTATCGATATTGCTTGGTTATATGCACATTATTCACACAGTTTTTAATTCTGTAACATTTTTAAAAAGTTCCACTAATAACTTAAGAATTACTTTTTGTATATATATATATCATGTATAACATTAACAAAACTGTCTGCTACTCTTACTACAAGAATGTTTTTGATAACTTTGAGAGAACTTTGAGAGAACATTAGCCAATGTTCTAAGAACATGCCCTGTTAGCTGGGAAACCACTGTGCACTATGCTGGTGTATTTTAAACATTATATAACTCTTTGGTTTAGTCTTATCTTTAACTCTGACATGCAGTAACAGTGTGTTAAGAGCTAGATGGTTCCCATTGTAGTTATGAACACATTACCATGCTATTCTTTGATGTATACAAGATGTTATCAAAAACAAACAAGTCTGCAATAGTACTGGTGTTGTCAGCATCTTATTAGCAATTTCATCAGTGCATAAATAGCTCCAAAATCGAAAATTAAAATAGCAAGTTTGATCTTGACTGCATTCAACAGTCTGACTGTCTGGACATGTAGGCTGTAATCCATATTTCACCCTTCCTAACACAATTAAACAAGCCCTCCATCTACCACCAACAGGCTGCTGTCTTTACCTCAACATCACAATCAAAGTTTACAGATCACAACTGCACATCTTAGATGGCACTGGATGAAAGTGCCTTTCCTTTACTCCAATAAGCTGCTTGTTTAAGTGTGACTATGATGGCTGAGTAATCCATTGCTGTAGGTCAGTGTCAGATTTTGTAATTAATTGAACCTACATCCTATCAGTAAACTGCAGGTGCAACACACACACACAGTGATCTCATTAATTGGTATTTTAGACAAATGTTTGAGTCAAAAACAAAAAAATTGAGTAATTGAGTAAATTGAGTAAATAAATGAACTTTTGCATGAAAACTGACACAAGTTCTTAAATCATAAAGAAACTCTAGCAGTGAAATACTGTGTGTTAATGTAAATCGTAATAGTTCGATAAATAAGTTAAAAGCAGGGTAGGCGATCTTTTCCAGAAACAATTTTGTCTGCTGGTTGAAAGTCTCTTCACATCCTGACAGAAATCACTAAGTGGTCTAAATATATTTATATATCTTCTGTGGATGGTGCACAACCATAAACTTTTCGTCCAATTACTGCATAATTTGGAGAGCACTCTGAAGGGAGGGTGTGATCAAGCTTCAAAAACTAGCTTGCAATTGCTAGCCTCTCCGAAATTGCAGACTCTGCCTTTAACGTCTGCATTAAAATTTTGTGCCATTAAAACATTTTAATTTGTCTAATAAAATGGATAAAAAATTTAATATTTCATAGACTTATGTTGTCAAAGATTTACATTTTAAAAAGTCTATTTAAAAGTCTATTTTAAAATTTTAATATAAAAAAATACAATATAAAATAATACAAACACTCAAACTTAAAATCATACCCTTTCACATACACTAATGTGTTTGTGTTAAGCAAGCTGTCCGTGTGTTGATATTGTACACACTAGAAATAATGGATGTGCGTCAGAACAGTATTTTATGTATTGACGGTGACAGCTATGAATACTAATAGAATCACATCGTCCAATCACAGCACAGTCAAAGCTTCCTGACTATTGTTGTCCAAACACATTGTTTTTGATCTCCCCATCACAAATGCCTTAAACAAAATGGCATTCCATTTGAAAAATAGGGGTTTGGAACACCATTTTGGAAAGGCGCTGAAGCAGAACCCTCTTTACTCCTCACCAGTGGGTCTGCGGTGGGTAATTGAAAATCAAGCACAGTGTGTGTGTATGTGTGTGTGTGTGTGTGTGTGTGTGTGTGTGTGTGTGTGTGAATTGCCCCTCCTGTCCTACACACACACTGCATTAAATAACCTGTCTTTACACTGCAACGCACGACCAACTTTCAGTGCACTGAAGCACAGAGCTGCTTTATGTTCAGAAAAAAAGTTTTAAAGTGCAGTAATATTATGTACTTATTTTAGTTACTTTTACTTTAGTATCACAGCATAATGTGTTGTATCATTATATTAATACTATAAGAAACCACAATAAACAAACACCACAACTTAATGTGAAAAAACAGCAGAATGTGAAAACATGCAGACAAATAAACATTAGGGAAGAAAAAGGCATTTGTTCTTTTTAAGGGCATTCAACTAGACACCTACAGAGAAAAATAGCGGATATATTTTGTGGAGATCCACAAAATTTCAAGCAAACGTTCACTAAATTTAGCCAGAGGATTTTATTGCAACTCTCTGATTTATTAATGTTGCTTTTGTAAAATGATAAGAGAAAAATAAGGCTGTTATTTTTAAAATGTTATTAATTTTAAAAAGGTATTGCATCTCTGAAATACAGAAAATGTTTCTGACTTTGTTACACCCAATCATTAGACTAGTTCCAGTTTATTCATAACCAAATCTTTCTCCCCCTTGAATTTTGTCTAATGTTCAAAATCAGTCACCTCTACTGCTAAGTTCTCTACCAGCCTTAAGATGGATACAGGGGAAGAGAAGTCAAAAGACAAAATTATTAAAATGAGCAATTTCATTCAGTAATCCTTGTTTTGTCTTTGCCTGCTCTGTCCAACTTTGTCTGACCAGAAACAGATTCAATTCAGAAAGTGTTAAAACAAACACAAAAGAAGGAAACGTGCCACTGATCTGCTCTGAAGACCTTGAAATGGAGACAACCCATCTTCTATAACTTGTTGACAACATACGACAAAAAAAAAGAAACAACAAAGTACAACACAGATGCGTACAGTATCTGCATTCTCAAAGCCTCAAAGTTTAGAGTCACCTCTAAAGTAATGCATGCACATCTGATCCTTCACCCACTCTAGAAACAAGCCTGTTTACAAAAGGAAGATACGATATGAAAGATGAAGTTATTCTGTGTTTCCATCAAACGAAACATCAACAGAAGGTACCCTATCGTCTCCTTATTTCAGACCAGTAGTCGGAACAGGAAGTTTGTGAAAAGAGAAATATGATGGAAGAAAAAGAGGAAGCTGAACTTGGCTGGCAGAATGTTTGTTTGCCCTGCTGTTTGCCTGTCAGTGAGACACCTTCGAGTGAATCACTCCTCTGTTTGCCTGTCTATTTCTAAGCCACTCTAACTGCCAAACAGTCGTTTGATCTCCCTTTACCTGAACAGCAAGAGGAAACAGACGACAGAAAAACATGGATCTCCTTTACTACATGTGGAATTTAACCAAACCGTGACGCTCCTCCGGCAGATGGCTTGTTATATTAATACAGAGGAGAATAACAGAATAAATATTTTTTCCAGTTATAACATTCGTCATTGTGATTTAGAGGAATACACTCAAAAAGTATTTACTCACGTTCATATTACCCATACGAGTTTCATACTTCCATGGAACAAAAAGGGAAAGATTCAGAAAACCTTCCATGCAATGCAATTTAAAAATGATCATAAGAAGTGATCCATGTGATTGTATGTCTACAGTCACTAAATTTCAAGTGTTCTGAAGGCATACAATACCTTTGTGTCTGGAACAGACCAAATTGTAAATCATTACCAACTTAAAACTTTGACATCTGCTAGCTCTCTTTGACACAATGATGAAAGTTCATGAGAGACATTGCAACATCTATGTTTTGATCAAATGAATCATTTGATCCAGTTCATTAAACTAGTGTGGCTGAGTAGCTCTTTCATTCATGAATCAGACTGATTCAAGGACTGGAAGTTCTCACTGAATCAATGATTCATTTAACAGCTAGCTAGAGGAAATGATTTTGAGTGAATAATAATTGAGCATTTTAGTCCTTTCCTTACACAAAGCCATTGTATGATTTTTAAATAACTTGTATGACTACCAAAAGACAATCACTCATCTCTCTCTCTCTCTCTCTCTCTCTCAGAGATAAATGACAGGTACGCTTTTCAAATGGGGCGGTGCACAATATTTGATCTATGTGAAACCCAATTACCAAAGCTGTAACTACTTTAGTTAGCATATTTAGTAACTTTTAATAACAATTTAGTCTCAACATAACATTTCCATGTTCAATATTTTCATGACTGCTGAAAGATTAGTTTTAAAATCAGTATCTTTGGATTTTTAGTCCCCATGACTATGCACAAGTCCTACTTTATAATGATCTGCATGCAGGTTTGGAAACAGACATTATTCTTTCATGAAATATCCTGCAACATTGCTGTAAGTGTAATTTGCAGCATTTTCAGGAAACCCAGCCTGAAACATTTCACAGGGCTCTAAAAGAACAGAAAAAATTGCTAAAGGCAACGAAGGCAAATTTGAGGATAATCCAGGTTCTTGATTAGCAAAACTGTGTCAATCATACTAGACCTCATTGCGTTTTAGTTTCGCCTTTAGTTCTAAGCCTGGTGTGAGCTGTAACTTACGTGTTTCCTTAGTATGCAAATTAACCAGAACTAGTATTAATCAAAAGATAAGCAGTCTGCATTTGTGAGAACGTAGTTACTATTATGGGCCATTTTTATGAGCAGAAACCAATTTTCTATTCTATTATCGTAGTTTATCAGTGGAAAAATGTGTTGAATTTCCCCAGTACACAAACCATCTGTCAGATTATCTACCTGCTTAAACCACTGTCATCTGGATCAGACTGATCTACATCCTTCAGTGAATATCACATCAAAGCCGCAAAACATTATATGTGTGATCCATCGTCCAAATCCGCAGTGTTGAAACTTCAAAGCTGATATTTTTGTATCCTATGCCAAGCATATATCTCGATCAGTGTTTCCCAAACTTTTTACAATGGCAGAGACCTACTCCTCCAAACAACAAACATCCATCAGTGCTCCCCTCTCTCTGACGTCACACACACAGACTACAGTCACACAAAGCGTACTATATTAATACAGCATATATTGCAGAGTATCATAATAGGAGAATATTAATAACATTAATAATAAAAGAAAACACACTTTTTTTTACAAAACTTTTTACAAAAAGAGACTCACCTATTAATCAGAAGGGTGTGTGAAGTGACTCTTCGCAAAGTTTGCTTGTATTAAAGAGTCCCCGCGTTCAAGATACGTCATTTACGTAAACTTTAATGGCAGCAATGTCTTTACTGCGCATTTAGACTATTCAGGATACTCTCCACGCAAGACAATAAAAAGGCGTTGTAAAAATGTAAATTATCACACGATTATCACACGATTATCACACGATTATCACACGATCGCGGCGCGTTATCCACTCGTTTCTACGGACGCCACACGTCGCGCGCTCTTCAGGTGTATTGTGGGATTGACGCTGCGCTCTGACGTTGTGATCGCCAGAAATATCGCCAGAAATAACAGGAGTGCCTCAGGTGCGAGGAAATGTAAAGCAAATCCCGTTAGTTATAAATGATGAAGTATGATATTTACTCACGCCTGATTCCGAAACATTTATTAATTAACTAATTCGACTGGATTGTTTATTGTACATTGACACTAGCAATTCCCTGTTTATACACTAGAGGGTGTGACATTACTTTTTTCCTATAATACATTAACTGGTTTTGAAAGTGTAGTCTTTGTTTGGAAAATAACCGTGCTCTGTGTGTTTTGTACATTTTTTCATACTTCATTGGTTTTGTTTTGCCCTGTAATAAACCCTCACAAGATAAGTGAAAGTTGCCTGCACCAGAAAGACATAATTTTGTTTTACATTTTCCATCCATGGCCATTTTACATTTTCACATTTGTTAGAATTGGATACCCACCATGACATTTCATTGTATTTTTCATTTCAAAAAAATGATTTATCATTATTTTTCATTGTATTTTTCAATTTCACTGTATTTCATATATGTTCTGACTTACTTTGATTCTATAGCGCCATGACTGGTTTGGACACAGATACAGAATTAAGGTAGGTGTTAGTGTAGTTGTATAACTTATATAGGCAAATGAATGCCCTTGATTAACCCCAGCATACAGTGTTGATAGGTGAACATGGTTGGGACTATAAAGGGAGCTTAGAATAGTACATCCAGCTATCAAAAAAAAAATCATTAAAATTTAAAACGTTATAAAATATAAAAGCATGTTTTCAATTAAATGTCCGTTGATTATAGCAGGGGATATTTCCTCGAACCTTGGTTTGTAAAGACAGAAAAGCAGCTTCAATGAGACTTCCATTGTAAGTGCATAATTGACAACACAACTTGAGATATTTAACTGGGTATATTGCTTTAACATTAATTTTACCTATTTGTGTTACCGTTGTAACAGTCTTTAGAACCCAGGTTCTAAAGCTGATTCCATGTGTTAAACAACAGTCCAGTATGTGTTCTCGGTGCAACCTTGATTAGGAGAGGCTGGCATGTTATCACAGAACTCAAATAGCACCCTTGCTTTCCCTGTGACAATGAGGTCTGTGATGAAATCCATCCACAGCACCAAATCTAATCACAGCCTTATTCGTTCCTGCCAGCCTCTTTTAATGACAGTCCAAACAAGCTTGATGTCTCATTGTCAAGCAGGGCCTCAGTTATACCGTGTGGTGCGTGACGTTGAGGGCAGTTAACATCTGGGTAATTCCTTCAGCGCGGGGAATTCTGCACTTTAACTTAATTTCATTGTCATGCTGTTAAGCGTTGGCTGGTTTTTATTGAATGTACCTTTGACAAAAGCGTTACTGACAGATGTTTATTCAGTTGAAGGCATACAGTACAGTTTGAACCATATAGATCACTGGTTCACAGTGACAAAAGTCCAACAATGTTTTTCCACTTTACCTGAGTCTCGATGCGTGATGAAAGTTATTAACTTCATTTTAAATAGAATCCAACTTCGGGTTAAGAGACATTACTAGCATAACATGTTAAGATGTGTGTGTGCGCACATGACGTCATAAGATAATGTCTTTAGATGAGCTCAGACCTGAAGCATTCTTGCACTGAGAATGATGATGAATTCCTCGAGCTTTGCTCGAGCTGTAATCTACATTCTTCGTTTTGAAAATGGTTGCGCTCATGATGAAATAAAAAATTGCCAACTAAAATAAGGATGCACGAATCTCATTTCCAAATTACGTCTCGGTTTCTGCCCGCAGCGTGCTATACACATCAGCAAGTTCAAAGCAAAATCTGCTTCTTATTTTAGATTCACTAATAAACAACTACACATCCTTAGGACAAGAATAAACTTGGCCTATTTTATCAGTGTGCGGAAATTGTATCAGTTCTCTGTCCAATAAGAGCAATCTGGTCAATGAAATATGCTTATCTATGACTTCTATGACTCTACTGTTTGCCAAGCAAATCTGTGCAAAATCAAGTGCTGCAGGTATAAAACCTGCTGCCTGATGTCTTAGCTCTGTCACTTCATGTTTATCCTCTCAGTGAGGGTGTGTTCATCTCCATGGCAATGTCACACAGATGGTATGATCTTGGATGGCCACCTGTGGCAGATGTTCTTTGTACATGTGTTGGCACATTTGCAAACTGATTGCATGCACACATTCATGTACAGCAGGTAAGATGGGAAACGTCCATATGTGACCTTTAAATGTTTACATTAGTTCATTTCACACTGCATCATTTTTTGTGTTTGTTCAGACAGATTGTCAGGATTAGGGGTTTTCAGTGTTAAGAGCTAACTAAGATTAGTTAAACCTTAATCAAAAAGGGCTGATCTTTGAACGGAGATACTTTTGAACTGAGTCTAATCACATCAGTCACTTCAGTCAGTATACAACAATAAAATCTAATAGAAACAGAAGTAATCTTAATAAATCTCTGCAATGGTAAATGTTGTTTCTCCACAGTTTCCCATTCACACCTGCAGATACACACACTGTAATGTATATTATATTCATTTTAATGCTGATAGTACCAGACGTGTTGACTATATTGTGAGCAGGGTTAATAAGTCATCAGGCTGATACAAAAGATCAACACCGAAACCATATAGTGAAAATTTTCAGATTGTAAAACTAAAACTATGTGTATTTTACTGCTTAGTAAAGACTTCTAATTCAAATTTTGATTAAGCTTCAACTTAAAAAACTCAGTTTTCATAGCAATAAGGGGGATCACTTGCCGCATAACATCCACATCTTTCTGCTGGGTAATAATATAGCCCCTTTATAAAGCACACATCCAGTGTATGCGCTGATCCGACAGAGGCGCAGGTGACTCCAGATTCCCCCGCGTTTTAAGTGGACTTCGCTGTCCATGGTACTGAACCATACTTCAGCAAAATACAATGTGCAGATCGGCTATTACAGTCACACATTTCTGTTCACTCAGACATGATCTTTCTGCGCATATTTGGGTCATTCAGATACGAAACAGGTGCGCAAAACACCGACCGACTATTTGGGAACCGAGTGCTACCGAAGAATTAGTAATGACTGGTTTCGTCTGTGTTCCCATCTATGTAAACATAACATTTATCTCAAAAGAATAAAGGCTCAAACACCATTAGAAGTCTTATACTCACCCTCAACTTCATCCTCCGGAAGGTTGACCGGTGCCCGGTATGAAAGGATATCTGGAATGGTGCAGATCCCCCGGTACATCAAAGTGGAAGTCACCGGATGCATAGGCATTTCTGCGATCTGTGTTGGACAGCACCTGTGTATTGATCCTCATATATATGATTTACAGTCCAGAACGCAACTTTGTCACTTTTCAGAGTGGCTGCAAAAGCCTTAGTTCATTAGATCACACTGAAACCCGCACTGGAGAAGACGTGTGGAGAAAGGGTTGTGATCCTGGGAGAGAGAGAGAATTCCATGAGAAGGTCCGATGGACTCTCGCAGCGTGCGCAATTGCGCAGCCCCTCTCCAAGAAACCAGGTGTGGGAATTTGCAAGTACTGACAGGTCACGGCCGGTCTAGATTCAGAGCTATTGAGTTTGAGCCGTAAATTATAAAGACCACCAGGTGAATGGGTTGTTTAAAGCGACTTGTTACAAGCTACAAGACAACCGAGAAAAATTATTACGTCGGCTCCATCGGCGTGGAACTAGCAGACCCACACGCATCAAGCCAACACGCTTTTTATCACTGCGACAAAGTGTGTGCGTGTTGGCGAGGTTAGGGATCCCTTGGTGAGTCGATCGATTCGTGCTCCAGTTCGTTAGGCAGACATCTTCATCTGACTGTTTTTCCTCTAAATCGCTTCTTAAGACACACATCAGTCGAGCCTCGAATATGCCATACACTTGTTGGACACCGAGTGCCCACCACTGATGCGTCTGTGCCAAACAAATGCGCGTTAGGCGTATAGCGATTATGATCTTTTCCTTTCGAGAGAAAATAAAAATATACGTAATACTAAACAGAAAGATGTCGGATGCGAACGAACGGCTAATCAACAAATGAAAACAAATGCTCTGTGCGTCGGGAGGCGCATTGTCAGGGTTCCCTTGAGATTGATCTATATTTAGTCTGAGCTTGAACAAGGTATTTCCCGAGCTTTGCGGGTGTTAGGGGGCGTTAAGGCAGAGCATGTTGCGTTGAAAACTATTAGACGGAGCATGCATCTGAATGCAGCGATACCGACTTCCTTTTAAAAGTTTGACTGCTTATAACGCGACAAAAACGCACAGCTGAGGCGGGTTCAAACGCAGGAACACGCTTCGTGTGAATGCAGCAAGACGGGGTTTAACATTTCTCATATCAAGCTACAGCGTACCGACATAAAACAGATTGCAAGTTTCTCTCCAGAGGCGTTTTTTAAAGAAGTGAACTTTTTTAACTTGACATGCAGTCCTTTATGTTTACCAAAACTGTCCTTAATAGAAGTGAGGGCGCATGCTGCGCCACGCAACGCAATGGCACATCTGTATTCACCTTGAGCAAAAACAGCCAGAGGAAGGACGCGGGGCTGGCACAGGAAGACAGGACGCAACGTTCAAAACAGCAGTAGTTGTAGCGCTAGTCTGTCTAGATACGTGTTAAAAAGTTTAATTATTTTAATAAAAACGTGCTATTAAAACGCGACGATCGTGACGTGAAACGCAACGCAAAGACGTCTGTCTGACGCAGACGCACCAGAAGAACGCGTCCTGTGTGAACGCCCCCTCACGCTGCGTTCATAAGAAAGAAACACAAAGAAATCTTTATAATACTTCGGTCGTTTTTATTTCATTTCAAAGCTCGTTTTCTCCTCGGGCTACCGTGATGGGCATGGGTCTCAGACCCCCACTGAAACAAGAGGAGACGTGATTAATGCTTTTGCTCTGTAGGGGCGGATGATTCCCCCTTTGTCATTTCCTAAATGGAAACACGTTTTTTATAATCACATTCTGTTTGACAACTATCTGCTGTTCTTAAACTCAAAGTCTTGTTTGTCCGAACAGGAGAGACTGGATGTATATCAAAGCCTAGTGTGAGATAGCAAGGGATGCTTGATAAAAGGTACTTGGCTTGGTGGAAGTCATCCATGGCAAAATAATCTATGTTGGTGTGGGCGGGATATTTTTCTTCTATTTTCTCATTTTCCTTTCCGTATTTGTGGCATGTTTGCAAGCAGGTGTTCAATTCATTTTTAAAATGCCCTTAGTCAAAACATGAACATTCTGAGACATGCATGTCTTATTATGGGTTATCTGGGGCTGTGATAGATTTGAGAGGTTTAATGACACTGTTGTTTCTTCCAGCTGCGGACCGGCGCCCGCGTGACAGGACCCAGGTGCACACATCCAAACCTGATGGCCTATTATGAAGAAAGGACTCAGATACTTCCACACCCGGGTTCTCAGAAAAGCATTTGCCACACCCTCTGTATTCCTAGATACAGTTGTGACAGGCTCCCCTTGCTGTTGTTATGTACACACACACACTCAGTGGGAGACCGTAAACTTTTCACAGTGTCATTCCACAACGTCTAACACTGAGTGACATGAAGAGAAAGGGGCTTCTCGCTTTCTCCCCCTGACAGTGGGTAGTCTCTCTTCACTGCTCCTCAGGCCCTCTTGGGTCCGTCAACTTCTTTGACAGTGAAATACCCCTTCAAGAGATTTTCACAATATTTTAGATCAAGCCCATAGACTCAAGACATCAGCTTGAGGCTTAATGTCAGAAGTTAAGGAATTACCCATGATGCATTGCTCGTTCTCGTGTGTGATTGCAGCTGATAAGATTGGTACGCATGATGTGTCACCTTATCTTGACAATTTAAAGCTCCAGGTTGAAAACCTAATAATATCTTGTTCACTCCAGTACACACACAGATGTCTTTGTCTCTGTTTGCATGCATAATCAAACACTTAAATACCAGACTGGTTTTACACTGGGGTGGATACATCTCATGATATTTCACAAAAGAAAAATAATATAGTAAGACCAATAAACTTTTTTGCATCTTGACATTATTTTCATGAATTTTTTTATGAATTCACTATGAAATGGAAGTGACGATCTTCTCTGTGGAAGTGACGATCTTCTCTGTGACGCACATCTGAGTGAAGTTGCTTCTGGAATGAGAATAAAATGTCAGACAGGACTTAATTTTGTTCTTCAGGAATTGATTGGATCATTGGAAGCGGGAGGAATAAAAACTGCATGGCCATTGGACAGTCAATATAGTCCCGCCCTTAAAGAGATACATCATAGAGAGAAGGGCAAATGTCATTTTTTTGGGGGGAAGGAAGGCTAATGTTTTTGATTAAAGATTAGGAGGGCATGCAAAATAAAACAGATAATTTATAATAAAACTGCAATATTCCATGAAAAATAGGAGTACTACATTTTGATTTCATGGTCAGTTGAAAATTCTGATTCTGTGTCCAAACATTCTTTATCATCTTTATTCTGTATTTATCTATATTTTTTCTTTGATTCTCCCTACTGTAATACAATTATTTATTTTAAAATTTAAACAGGAACACCTTTTTTTCTTTACAGTAATTAGAATTGGAGAAGAGAGGGATGTGTTTAATTACATTATTTAATTAGTATGATGATTTAAAGGATTTAATTAATAATGTCACAATGCATAAATAAAGTAGACTTCATTTTCGTACCGTTCACTAAAATATTTCTTTTTTGAGAGGTTACGTGAGATTCACTGCAGATTTTGACTGCACAAACATGTAATGATATTTGTCCAAGTAAGTGCACAATACCTTTAGGGAAAGCCAAGCATGCAACTGCATGGGTTCCATTTTACTCCAGTCCATATCGACCGCTGTATTGGCGGCACCCATTTAGAAAACAGCACACAGCAAACGCCACCTCATAGTAAACTTCCCTTCCATTCAGGCATTGCACAAAAAGTCAACAGTACGGGGCACCATTCAAAAGGTCACTCACTGACTTCCACTGGACTTCATTAGGACACACACCGATCTGTCAATTGTTCACAGAACATGTTTCATTCATGTGCATTGTAAGGAATCCAATAGCTCTCCTGAGGGGCTGTCTGGAAAACTCATCCGTCCATCTCTAGAGGGCAATGTCGAGTGCCGCTCTGCCTCCACTGGATGTTTCCTGCTGAGACAGAGACTGAGTGTTGCCTTCAGACAATTTCCTTAGATGCTGAAACAAATTAAAACACAGCATGAAGTGTCTCATCACATGTTTTATGTATCACCTTAGGTTTACAGCTGGCTCTTTACAAGTTAAAAACCCTTGAAGATTTTACTAGTTATTTGACATTTACTAGATGATTTTTCACCCCAAGTCATTTACGGTAAGAAAAGGGACAATCCTGCTTAGGGGCTTATTAGCAATAAAGTATGAATGTAATTTCAGTATTTTTAAAATTTTCTTTTCAAGAATAAACATGCTTGTTTATTAGATTCTATTCTATTCTATTCTATTGGGAGATAACTAACCTCTAACTAACCTAATCAGATATCTAACCAGATAACCTCACAATTTGTGCTACAGACACAAATGATACCTGAAGTCCTGTGATTTCTTTAGAAGAGGTGTGTTGTTACTTTTCTAAGTAATTGGGCATACAATTTTAATCACCCAGAACACCCTGGAGACCACATAGCAATACCCTGGCAACCACCCACAAGCTCCTAACAACGTTTTTCCACAGGCAAGCACCACTCACTTGTGCTTCAGAATATGTAAAAAAAAATGGCATGAGAACAAAATACAATTTCATAATTTAGCACAACCTGTTTTATTGGTGATGTCGCTGTTTTTGAATAGACACAGAACTGTAAGCAGTGACCTACTCAACAAGAAGCTGCCAAAGCTCTCCGATGTGAAATAAAGGTCAAAGATAAAGTTTACAGAATGAGAAACAACCTCTGTGTGTTTTATGGAGAAAGAAAGAGATCTTATTTTCTGAAATCAATAGACAGTAGAACAAAGCACATCCAGCGGAGAAGGTCTTGTCCTTGAGGGTTTCTTTGCAAACTTTAAAAAAATAGCTAAGCTTGTTTAAGCAGACCGTTAGCATCTCTGTTCTACGCTTCCTACATCCTGGCGTCGCCGAAAGCTGACACAGCCAGATGCTCCGGAGAGACGTGGGGAGATAAAAAAACATGAAAGCATGGCCGAAGAAGACACACAGAGCTGCCAAGTGGTTCTCAACCGGGCTGGGAGCCCGCATATCCACTGGCACCCACAGATCCCATCCAAACTTCCTCTTTTTATCCTAACGTGTCCCACCCCCCAACCCAGGGAAAAACAGTGTGTTGTTGGCTGGCGATTCTGAAGTTTTGCTTGGCTGCTGTGAGACCTCCACAGAGGAAAGAAGAAAGTAAAAAAAGAGGGAGCAAAAAGAAGAAAGATTCAAACAGAGTAAAAATAAGAAATTTTATCCTGGTAGGATAGAAAAGAAGCCCCTTTTTAAGATGTGGATCATTGTAAAGTGGCTCCTGCAGATAAGGCAATGATCACAAGGAGATTCCTTGTGAAGACGACTTGATCTGCTGATCTAAGATAAAGCTTTCACATAACCATCAAAACTATTAACACTTCACAAACAGAGGAACCTGGTCTCTCCTTCTGGGCTCACTCATTAACTTACAATGCATTACAATACATTTAAAATCTGTGGTTAACACAATGACCGACATGAAATTACAATAAACAGTATATTTACAGCATTTATTATTCTTGGTTGATGTTCATTTTTACATTACATTTTCACTTTTTAAGCTAAATAAATGATCAGATATGAATACATTAACATAAATTAACATTCATTTAACACTGGTATTATTAAACAAATATGAAATAACAGTAAACAATAGTATTTGTTGTATTTATAAATTTACCTTCATGTCAATCAATAAATGCTGTAAAAATGTTAATTCTTAGTTTATCATATACACGCATTTACTAATGGTAAAAAATGTATCCATATTGTTTTTCCCTTCTTAAAAGTAGCTCTGACATTTATATTGTTTATCATGATTAAAGGCTAATTTTTGCCTGCTTAAAACGTTTCATAACTTTACTCCATACTTTCAAGATGTGATTATGCATATTAGGCAAAGCTAAAGCATAAGATGTTGTTGATGAGAAAAACTGTTTCAAGTTTTAAATCATGACAAAACTTGCACTTTGTGTGTCGACGCTGAAACTGTGAATACTTCTGGCACAGTAATCAGAATGGAGATCATGCTTTGCAGAGTTCTCATTAGGAACAACTGGTTTTATCCTCATCATAAATCTATGCACAGTCTATGAACCCATAAACCTGTCACCCAGCCAATGACCAATAATTGAGTGCGAAATCAAGGCTTTCCAACACTAATGGGATTCTGATACTGGAGATCAATCTCTCCCTCTCCTTCAACAGCCCATTAATGCTCATCTTTCCACATTTGGAATGCAGTTAGTGTCTGCTCTCACCTGCAGGCCATTTCTAGTCCTGCTTTTACATCTATCAGCCCACCGTTGAGATGCTACGTGCCCCACAACACCAGCACTCTTTTATTCTGCACACCCTCGCTGCGTAATTATGAAGACAAGCTGTGCGCTTTTAAAAATATATTAACCATCTGTCCTGGGGATCCCCCCTCCGGCAGGGAACACCCGAATGACCATTACACACAGCAGCTGGCTCTCAAGGCTCGGATGGAGAGTCAGGTTGCTTAATACTCTATTGCACAATGTTGCCTCAAGATAACAAAACAATTTTCTTCACTTTACAAGCACATGGAGCCTATAATATGGAAATGAAATGGTTAACAAATGAAGGGGTGACTTCGAATAAACACAAAATAACTAACACAGAACTAGAACTAACATAACAAGAACTAACATAAAATTAACCTAGTATCAAAGTCAACATATTGTCATAGACTAGCTAGCCCGTAGCGAGTAATATCTTAATTTAGCTTAACTGAAACTTGCAACCCTGTTACCTGTTTTCTGAGAATTACAAAATCACAGAAATCAGGATTTTACACTATTTTTAGACCAAACTGTAGTAACAGGGTGACGATAATTGCAAACACCATACAAAATTAAACAGCCAATATATTATTTAGTTTGACCGTAACAAAATTTTAATTTAGTTTGACTAAAGGTTGAAGATTAACATAAATAAAGTGATAAAAATAAAGTGTTTTGGCCCTGTTTTTGGCTCCGTTTATGTCTGTTTGCTGAAAGCAGCTCAACCTTTTTTGACTCCAAAATATGTGCTACAGAGGGTTAAAAGGGATCAAGCGCCACACCGTCTTTCAGATACAATGATAGTCAGAGAGATGATAGTCAAGGATGAAGAATAAACAGACAAAAAGTACTAAAGGATGAGAGAAAGTGTAACAGAGCAATCTGTGTGTTTGTAAATATAACCTGTATATCTGCACTCCTGGGCATTGGCAGCAGAGAGATGCACTCGTTCCAGAATATTAATCAAGCAAGAAACAACCACCATCACATCAAAGTGAGAGAGAAATGGAGAAGGGAGGAAGGCTGTGTGGCATACACTTGTATTCCCTCTCTCCTTTCATCCAGCCTCTATCACTCCATCCACACGCTTCAATCTGTTTTTGGATGTTTTTATTGCCAATGGTTGACACATCAAATTCTGAATGTGGAAACAGACATATTCTTTACATTTTATTTTTCACTATTCAGAATATGTAAAAGCAAGTGGTAGGGTCACATAATTTTCTTTATATACTGTATAACCTGTCTGTAAAATTACATACAGTGGTCCAAAAACCTAAGACCGCATTAAAATCAGTATTTTTTAAGTAAGATGATTTCAGGGCATGAATAATGTAATTGAAGTATAAATATTTAAGAATTAAATCATTTCTAAATACATTTATTTAGGACCAGGCTGGTCAGACCAGCTGCCTCAGGTGATGATTAGTAGCCGGAAAGATTCTTTTAGGTTATAGACTATTCAATCATCAGAACACAATAACATCAAATATCAAATCACTGCCAGTGACAGAGTGTGATGGACCTGCATTGTGCCACATACAGACTCAGTTCTGAGGAACATGGACAGGAACGTATTGTGTCACTATGTGAGGAAGAGTAATAGATAATAAGGACAAGATGTGCTACAGGAACCAGCAAGAAACATAATAGCATCTGCCGGTCAAGATCTATCTGGTTTTGTTGTATTTGGCATCTACAGGGAACAAGTATCAGCTCTACTCAGGTCAGAGCATTCAGGGAAAAAATGTTCTTCTGCTAAAGGAAGTTCTTCTGGTAACTTCAGCTCTTGATAAAAGCTAGCTTTCATTACCAGCATCATCAAAGTCATGTTCATTTCACAGGCTCTGTTTCAAACTCTAGTGAGTTGTCTCGCTGTCTACCACCTACCTTTTAAGGCAGAATTTACATACTGAATGAAATATATTATAATTGACATTTCTCTAACTTTGACTGTCATTTTTTTACATTTTCACTGATTTTGCTACAATGCATTCTGAGATTGTTTTAGAATTTGGCTAAAATGATACACTGTAAAAAAATGTTTTTGCTGCCTTAAATTAAGATTATTTAACTTGGCTATACAAGTAATTTCAACTTAATATTTTAAATCCTGACTGGTATAACTTTAAAAAATAGGTTAATCAATTTTCCAACTATTTCCTATAAGCTACCTCAACTCCACACCAGTCAAGATTACAAAGAGTAAGTTGAAATGACTTGTGCAACCAAACTGATTAAACTTAAAAATAAGGCAAAAGTTTTTTTTTCACAGTGTAGGTATCTTAGCATAATTATGCTGATCATCCTTTATATCAGAAGAACACAATGCTTTAATTTACTAGGTTACTAAGTTACAAACTAATACAACCATGGACACCTGTCTCATCATGGGAATACCGCATATGCTAATACAACCCATCAATTAGCATTCTCTCTCTCCAATCATTCTTTTCCACTGACGTCATGCGCCCTGGAGAGAACTGTGAAGCAATCTCATCCCAGCGCTATTTGCCTCTATGCTGTGTGTGTGGAGACACAAGGTTATCTTGACCTTATGTATAGATCTACAGTTGGGTATGATTAAAAATCACATTAGTAATTATTAGTGCCACCAACATTTGCATGTTATTTTATCAGATTAATTAAATGTGTGTGATGTCATTAGATTATTATAAAGCATTAACATATTAACCTAATCTGACTTTATAAGAGATTATGAGCAACACAACAGATGTATGTATTCATTAGAACACAACAACCTGGTAGCTGTGCTTTTATTAATTAGTACATAACTAAGACTTTAACTGCAAATGTATTTACAAATCAAATCTAGAATTATATAATAAAAGTAAAATCATTTGCAATCTTTGTATGTCGGAACTGAATTATCATTAAAGCTCAAGCTTTTTGAATCTATATGAGAAACACAATCCCAGTGATTTCAATAGTAATACATAATGCACATTTTGTAACATTTTGCAACTATGTAAGAAAACAACACTGTATAATTTTTCAAAAAATTCAGCTTGAGTTTGGTTTGTTTATCTTACCCAAT
Organism: Chromobotia macracanthus; assembly: GCA_036877525.1. Classification (NCBI taxonomy): domain Eukaryota; kingdom Metazoa; phylum Chordata; class Actinopteri; order Cypriniformes; family Botiidae; genus Chromobotia; species Chromobotia macracanthus. The sequence continues at coordinate 6,866,757 of JAZGTH010000058.1, forward strand.
TGAAAATTTTATCTTATCACTTTGAACATGAATTAAGTCTTTTAACAAGGGAAAGGAATATTTGCCAAAGGGGAAAGTAAACTTACAAGATATATGCTCTGAAAATCATTCTTATTATTATCTTACACACTTTTGCTACTCAGTTATATTTATATTGTTTTAAAGATGTTTTTATTGGAGAACAAGACAAAACAAATTAAAACAATTAGTAATTTGCCATGAATTCAGAGATGAAAAAGCATTATAATCATAATTAATTATTCTATTAATGTAAATTAGTTTCAGCTCTAGTAATTAAACTTTAGTTTCTCAGAGATTTGTCAAAAGAAATGAATTACCCATTCTCCTTACTCTCTCTCTCTCTCTCTCTCTCTCTCTCTCTCTCTCACACACACACACACCTCAACAGTAGTTAAGTGTGATAAAAAGAAATGAATCAGAGCCACTGTTGCTTTCCCATCTCTCTCTCTCTCTCTCTCTCTCCCTCTCTCACACAAACACACCTAACTGAACACTAGTTTAGTGTGATATTTACATGCACAATGCATTTATACACATCACTCAATTTTCACCACAATCAGCTGTCCATCACACTGTAAGAGGATGTGGCTGTGCTTTGCGTTCAGTTTGGGTTGAATTAAACTCAGTGAAGCGAGAAAAGACAGAGAAAAGTGGTAGAGGGAGGATGAAGCAGAGATTCAGTGAGAGAGGCTCACAATTGTTACATCTAAGCCCGTGGTCGCAAAGACTTAAACACTATTCAGCAGGTAGTGTGTGCCACAAAATATTTGTACGTACACACAAACACAAACACAAACACACTTGAATTGCTATGAGATCAAAAAATTCCATTTTAAATTTGTCTGCAATAGAAGTTCTTGTGTGGAAAACTAATCATGAGGTCATTGGATTGGTGCACTGTCATAATTGTGAAGTATTTCAACCTCAGCTGTGAGGTGAATGTATAAAGACAGGAAGTTGAGGAATATGAAGTAAATATGATGATTTATGGTGCCCTAGACTGTATGTTTTAAAAGGAGAATTGTCAGTACAAACACTGAACACAGCTATAAGTGCTCTACAGGGCCAGCATTCGGCACTTTAGTATTTCATTCTATCTCCCTGAAGTCCACTTACAATCATAGCCAAGGTCTGTTACATCAGAAATTACCATCATAGTTTCATTTTACATTATCATTTTCATTGTTATGATTGGCTAACCACTGCACAGAGGCGTAGCTTAAACTGTCATTCATCTAGGTGAACTAAGCTCCTGAATACTGTGTAAGTGTTGATATGTAAATGCAGGCGGGGTAAAAATCTCCTGGGTAAAAGTTCTTTCATTTGCTCATCCTCCTGTTGGTCCCAAATTGTAAGGTTTTCAATTAATTTTCTGGAACACAAAAGGGATTACATTAAATCAGATTAATTAATTCAGTTGAAAAGGTAACAATCCACTTAAGATATTTTATTGTATCTTTAGGGTATCATTTTTGTTAGTTATTGGTGGTCTCTGTTTCCAGTAACCTCCACAGTATGGGAAAAATACCACTGGTGCTTAACAAAAGAAAGAAAATCATGGAACTGCCACAAAATGCAATCAATAAATGATGACAAAATATATTCATTTTTGACTGAACAAGCCCTTTAAAAACCTGTTTTGGCAGATTACCCGTAGTTTTCTGTGCAAGAGCTTTGCATTGCGAATGTTAGAGTATGTCAACATTGTACACTGAACTCTTTCCTACACAAAATGGACTTTTTGTGATATGTTCTCTATAAGCCATCGTGACCAATCTGGTTGCAGCAGTCCGGGGAATGAACCTGCTCCAAATCATCTTTCAAATGGGAACCACTGCACCTGCCAAAGCATGTTTCCCCCCACACACACACTATCGCTGAAGCACCACAAACCTACAGCACATTCACACCAGCGCAGTGCACAGGTGGCTCTTTCAAAACACCCGACTAATGAGGGCTGTGTGACATCAGCAGGAAACGAGGATTGTGAATGGTACTAATCTATCAGCAGCTGAAATAGGGCAGGAAGATAGAGTTGTACATTAAGTGAAGGTAAACATGCTGTCAATGGAGGGGAGGCGGGTAATATTTGCTATGATTTATGGGTATTTCCCAGAAGACGGGAGGCAGTCGATGAGATGACGTGGGAGAATGAATGATTTCCGAAAGGTTGAAAGAAAGAGATTTGTTCCTGCTAAACAAATTCTGCCTCCAGGTCATGTCAAAACGATTGCACTTATGAGATGAATGTTCATGAATGCTGACAATGTGGGATGCTCTGTATTTTATTTACAATCTGACTTTGCTAGTCGGGGGTGTGTCGATTACAGAAATCACAGTAGAAGCTAACTGATACTGGTTATAAGTAATCATAAATGTTAACAGTACAATTTATTTTGGACGTTTTCTGTGACATGTTAATAAAGAGTAGTTATAAGGCTACACAGATTTTAAATACATTGATTTTTTAAATATATAAAATACATAAACTCCATGAAATACATCAATCACAGTCTACCATCAAGTGCTGTTTTATTACACTTATAATTATGCAATTCAGACTTTCCAAGTTAAGTGGAAGCATATGTTTATATTAACATATTTACTAAAGATAAACTAAATAAATGACTAAAGAGTTATTTGTCATTTGTGATTTTATGAGGACAAACACTGTGGGGAAACACTATAAAGCACTATAGTGTGGTGTAGTGTGGTATAGTGTGGTAGGTCAGATGAAGGTGTTTCAGTTGATATGTGGCTCATTTCTGACTAAGACAAATCGACTGTCTGTAGTAAACAGATAAAAAGAAACACGACTTAATCACAGAGAGCAGTGAATCTGTGTATGTGTGTGTGTGTGTGTGTGGTCTTGGTATTCACTGCATTATGGGGACCAAATGTCACCACAATACAGTAATATCAGTACATTTTGACCTTGTGAGGACATTTTTGGGTCCCCATGAGAAAACAAGCTTATAAATCATGCAGAATGATCTTTTCTGAAATAGCAAAAAGTTTTCTGTGATGGGTAGGTTTGGGGGGGTACCTAATATTGGAGGCAAATAGTACCAAGAAGTCAGCAAAACCTGAGAAATCTGAGCAAAACCTGCTGTAGAGGATGTCCTAGTTGTGAAAACACTATAAAAAAAAGTAAGAAAGTATAATTAAAAGCTTTTTTTAAATTGTAAAAATGCCACAAGTTTTCTGTCAGGGTTAGGGTATTAGTTAGGTTACACTGTTTAGAACTAGCTGTGTATAAAAACTATAGAAGTCTATGGAATGTTCCCACTTAGATAAGTATGTGTGTGAACAGAAGGTGTGGAGTAACAGGGTGTGAAAGGCACCCAGGTGTCATGAGACTCCTGCAATCTGGAGGTTCAGCCAGAGACAATGTAACACAAACAGATGAGAAGCCACGCCCCCCACCCCATCCCTGTTTATTTCTCTAGGTTCTTGTTTCTCAGAAGATGGTATCTCATAAGTCAATTGATTAATACAAGCTGTGATCTTGCTGTTTCGGTCTTGATTCTAATCTATTGAACTGACCTGCCTGCCAGCGTTCTCTGACCCCATAAAGTTTTCAGAGGCTGGATCTGTTATAAGCTTTCAGGGAGAGCAGAGCGGAAAAAACACAATGTTCCATTTTCAAGATCTTGGGTTTGATTTAAAGGGATACCCAGGTTCTGGTCATGCTTCCAAAGAAATGTAGCTGGCCGTGTTTCAGACTGGGTGAACAAATTGCCGGAAGACGTCCCATGAGCCTCCAGAGTTGCATTACAACGGCTTGGTTATGACTGTACAGAACAGTGGAGTAAAGGAAAACAACCAGTTTCAAAAGCTTTGGGGGTTGTATGAGGGAATCCTTGACCTAAATTTGACCTCAAAGTACTGCAACTTTTGCACATAAGTTGGATGGGGTGATTCAAAAGCCATCAGATGAGTAGAGATGATTCAAACACATCATAACATATGAAGACTACCAAAGATTTCTCTAGATAACACTGCATTGCTTTGTTAGTGCGCAGAAAAAAACACTTCAGCAAGTGCATGTAAAGCCATAACTATACTGTTGATGAGGGTCAGAGCTGTGGCATAGCAGTACACACACTCTGACACATTGAGCTGTGAGGCTCACGCAGACAACGAGGGTTCAAGTCTGACTAGCCTCAATTTCTGATTCTCTTCACTTCTTTCCAATTTCCTGTTTCTTCTCTACTGTAAAAAAAGGTCAAAATGCCAAAAAGCATACAATATGATCAACTCCAGAGGTGCTTTTACAGTACACAGTGAATAAATCTAAAAGCACACAGAACGTGAAAATGAATCCTGTCCAACCTTCCTTTTAAACTTCCTCTCTGGAGGATTTCAAAGTCTTGTGTTCATCTGCTCTGTTGATCTCAGTGACAGATAGAAACGCTGTCTGTCAGCGCAGCGGAGAGACTCACGGTTGCTCAGTCTCAGACGTGGGTGTAGGGTTAAGTTGTCCTTGTAGTCCAAGCCTTATCTTCGTCCGCTTTGCTTTGGCCAAGCAGATAAGAGGAAGACAGTTGAGCAGATACAATCAAGGTTACTAAATGACGGACAGTTTTCAGCCCATATCTGATGAAGGTGTTGGTGAACTAGTTTAGGTTTAGTAATATGGAAATTAATTGATGGTTTTTATGATATCATTGCATTCCACTGGGGATGCCAACAGTAACATAATTTCCGCTCATTACTCAATATAATGAACAATTCAATTGCGATCATTAAGATGTATAATATTGTGATAATGACAATCAAGGCTTTATTTTGCCATAAGCTCTTTTGCTGGTTTACCTCAATTGTATTTATGCACACTTTAAGGTTTAAAGGAACTGTTTACTGCAAATTCTTATGTTGTTCTACACCCATAGGCTGTTATTTTTCTTTCTGGAACACAAAAAATCTTGTAATTTTCATACAATGACAGTTCATAGTTACCATGAGCTGTTAAGCACCCTAAAGGACAATGAAGGACCATTAAAGCTCCAAAAACATAGTAAAATTACCATATTTTAGGTCTCATGAAAACAACTGAAACAATTGATTGGAGAGATACAGAGATCCTCTCATGTGACTTAAAAAGAAGACAAGGTGGGTGTTTCACTGACAAATAACTGCATAATACTGACAGTCAATAATGATTTCATGGGCATCAGCAGTACAAAACACCATAGTTGTATATATAATGCACAAAAAAATGTAAATTCTTTTAAATGTGCATGTTTTTCTCTGATTTATTAGAAATCCCAGACACTGCTTCAGATTATTGTCATGTTTGATGTTATACCTTCCTTTGGTATTACATTAAATATTTACAGCTCATTTTGGCCCCTGAAGAAAATTTCCAGAGGAATGAATCCTGTGGTAAAATATTGACCACTGACAAGCATCATCTCCTGGCTGACAACAGTCTCCGCCTCTGGCTGAGAGCCTCAAATTTAAAGGCAACGACACCCTAAAGCGAAGACCATGTGCTCTGTGAGGCCCCTGGTAAAAAGCCAAACCAAACAGCAATACATTTCATTAACGTATTCACTGCTCAGCATTCCAACTGTTCTGACCTCATAAACACTCAGTTAATTACCCTGTAACACTAAAGCACATAAGTTCAAGGCCGATGCTGCATTCTTGTTAATGGTAATGAGTTTGTAATGGATAGAGAGCATTCTGTGAGCTTTAAGCAATTAATAGACTGTGAATTTTGTGGTAAAAACTATGGTTTTGGAAAATTAACCTGAAAATTCAGGGATGGAATCCAAATTTTCAAACATCATGGTTGATTTTAGCAAATTTGGGGGAATCATTTTTAATTATTCAACCTTTTGCAACATATGAGAAACATCATTGTTCATTTATACTCACCAACCAGGAAAGGACATGAAGTAAGGTTGGATAAAGAACATCCAACCTCAAAGAACATCATCTATGTGGAACCAGAAGAATTTGCATTGAAATGACTGTGGACTGCACCAAAGCTATTGGAAAATCCACTCAGCCATAGGAGCACCATTAAAGCTCCGTAAAAGTAGTCCATCAGACCGGTGAGCTTTATTTCATGTCTTCTAAAGCTATATGATATCATTATGTGAGAAAAAAAATTGATATGGCTTTAGATGACTTGGAATATAACCTACGAATCGTATGGACCACTTCTATAGTGATTTCTCTATGTAGGACCTAAAGATTTCAGATGGCAACCAGAATTATTTTGGATTGCACAAAAGCTATCAGAATATCCACTCAGCCAACACATTTTAACAAATTTGTTGACATCAACACAACCCCTTAATACCTTCTAAAGACAGAGTTCTCTACAAACACAAGCGACGAAAAGCTCTTCAATCACCATGCACTGGACAGCCCTTAGAAATGCATTCTGTCTATCTTTACATCCCCTTTAGAGCTGGATAAATCTAAAACAGAATATATAACAATATGCTGAAGGAATCTCAATGAACAGAATAAAACTGAGAAAGGAGCATAAATGTGTGTAGACTTTGTGATTAGAATGTCTTTCCTTTCCTAAACAGATTACACAGACAGAAAGCAAAGTGGATTACAAAGTACAGCTCAGCTTGTGTGAACATCTACACAAGTTTGCTTGTCTCAAACACAGCACTTCAAACAAAGTCTCTTTATATTCAAAAGAATTGACAAACCTGATAAATCTACTGATTTATCAGTCCTGTGTTCAACACAACAGACGGTCAGTGAAGACTGTTCATAGATGGCCTGCCTGAGACTGAGGGTCTGCTTCTTGTAGAGCAAAGGTCTCCAACAACATCCACAGATCTGCAGAGATTATCTTAAACCCTAACCAAACACACCTGAACCAGCTAATCAAGGTCTTTGGGACTGCTAGAAAAATCCACCCAGCTAACGATTTTAGGTTGTAAAGACGTTTCCATTAAGAACAAAAATATAAAAAATGATATTTTGAAAGTTATAGGACCAAAGCGACCAGTTTTTTAATGTTGTATTAACATTATTGCTTAACATTATGTTCCACTAACTACTGAAGAAGTTAGTGGACTTACTGAACTCACTGTTTGTCTATAACACTGCTTACAGTTAATAGCCTAGTACATTTATTCCATCACACAATAAAACTCATTTTAAAATAACAGAATTTAAGCAACAAGTGTCTAAACTTGATGATAGGTTAAATCTAAATTAACCTAAATTTGATAGAAATGCCCTTAAATGGTGACAATGGCTTTGTTTCAGTTTATATTGATTGCTGCGTTCTGTGTCTTTAATATCAATTGATTGTTTCCATCACAGACATTCTGCCTCAGCTCAAGGTAACCTTTTCTTGTCAGCGTCTAATGGATTTGTTACTGCAATCGACAAGAGGAACGTTTCATTTGAGCTTTGAAGTCTCAACATAATACACCTCAATACATTTGAGCTCTGCCCCAAACCTAGTGAGCTGCCAACCTAGGAAGCATTTTAAGACAACATTTAGGCACATTTAAATTGTACAGCAGACAAAATAAAAATGATTTTGCCTAAAAGTGTGTGTAGGGAGATGATCTTGGAAGTCTCAAAAACTTATGAAAGCAGCTAGTGGCTGCTACTCCATTTCCATATTTTATTCAATACTGAAAAACATAGATTAAAAATAATTTATGATATTAACCATGGGCTGTTTTACCCAATATTTGTGTGTTCTGTCCATTTTCATGCTAACTATAGAATCGTATTACTTCAGCAACATGTTAACATCAGACTAATGAAATAAAAAATTCTCTATTAATTTAAAGCCCTAAATTCAAATGTGGTGGCATGTCGAATCTCAGCGGTGCTTGCGTGTCTGTGATTAAACAGCATTTAACAAACAGTCACAAGACGTGAGAACCAGTGACATTTGACATTATTGACGCGTTACCATATTTGAATATATAGTGCACTATACTACTATTCATTTTGCTTTAGAAGACATATTAGCCCATTTGAGTCATACTGATTACTGTAACGATGGATGCACATGCTTTTTGAGCTTCAAAATGTTGGACCCCAATCTATGATGTAACAAAGCTGAGAAAAGCCATGATATTATTGAATATAACTCTAATTAAGAATTTAGAATTTTACTAGTCACTATTTATAATTTTATGGCTTCAGATTTTGAGTTTAAGGTCAAAATGAAACACTGTTCACCCCATTTTACATCTGTAATGTGAAAGAAAAATAATGTAGAGCCCAATTTATGCATCAGAAATTGATTGGATCATGAAAACTGGGTGTTCTATACCAGAAAGGAGCCAGATGGTTGGAGGGGAGGGCTTAGTGATATCAGCCAAAAATGAAACATCAATTTCATACTGTCTTACATTTCGATGAAAGGTTACAGTGACAAACACTTCTTTAAATTCATGTGCATCAATGAATTTTACACACAAAGACCAGGAATGCATACTAAGAAATAAAGCAGGGGCAATTTTAATTTCCAGTTAACTTTCATATTAAAATTTATTGGATGCCAATGTCAGAACCAAATGTCAGAACTCAGACCAAATGTTCTGAAATAAGTGGCTCTTCATTTTAACAGATTAATTGTTATTATAAATGATCCTAAATGTTTTGGTTTATCGTCACACTTTCTGGAAAAGAGCACTGCTCACTGATAGTGTTACAATATGTGATTGTGGAAAAAAATTATTATTTTCTTGCTATGTTACTCACGTCTTACCAGTTTAACACCCACAACACGATCCTATCAAAGGTAAATTGCCCAAGAGTTTGTCAATACACCCACCCAGAAAAGAACTGCCATTCTAACTCCCATAGAGGAGTTATTGTAGATTTGTTGTTAAAATTGAAATGCTGCTGTTAGATAAAAGTGCCAGTGAATAATCTTGCCTCAACAATCTCAATTGATGACAAATGGGTTTAGAACTCCTTCCAGAACTGGGATTTAAAGGGACATCTCACCCAAAAATGAAAATTCTTGTCATGTTGTTCTGTTCCAGACCTGTATGATATTCTTTCCATACAGCTATTTTGCATACAGGGATCATGGCTGTCTGAATCTAAAAAAGCATATGAAAAGTGAAATTCATACAGAAATTGACAGAATTATTTCAGGAGAACTATTCCTTTACTTATTAAAAATGCTGTACAGCTACCCAGTGGATTAACAACAAAGGGGAACATAAAGAAAGGCAGGGTGTTTTTTTAGTACAGCATCTGTATTTGCTGTCTTCAGACTGCCCAGTAAGGTGGCATCTGAAGTCAGTGAATGTTTAACTCTAAGTTCAGAACATTCTGTACTGAATTCTGCATTGTGTATTCTATTATGACACCAGGGTCTAAAGGACATGCAGTACAAACTTTAACACTGCCCTTATCTCAGAGTTTCTAGAACTTTTTTCTGGGGGAAGAAAAAAGACACAGAAACCATCAATCTAACAGAGAGATAATGTAGATAAAGGAGTAAAAGTGAAAGACGCAGAGACAGAAAATAGTGGTTTGTTCATTTGCAAAAGTGTCACGACCGTGTGTGTTTAAAGGCAAAAAGTGAAAAGAGGAACCATCAGAGAAAAAAGCAAGTAACCTTTGATGTACAATTTTCCTCTCTCTCTCTCTCTCTCTCTCTCTCACACACACACACAGACGATGTTGGGTTTTCATGTTTTCTGGGGACATCCATAGACATAATGGTTTTTATACTGTACTAAACTATACATTCTATCCCCCCACACTAACCCTAAACCTAACCATCCCAGAAAATTTTCTGCTATTTTAGATTTTCAGAATGTCCCCACAAGGTCAAAATTTACTGGTATTAATATACTTGTGGGGACATTGGTCCCCATAATGTAGTGAATACCAGGACCACACAGACACACACACAGACACAAAAGCATTATTTTTCTCATGTCCCCTGAGATGTCCACATAACTGAAAGCTAAATCTGCCGTCATATTCAAACCATATAGGCCCATCTCATACACAGAAAACTTGAGGTACATCAAAAACTAATCATTCATCTAAAGATTTCAGCACATTTTCCTGAAATCTCATCATCTAATGTGGTAGCCAAATATCCCCTGGTGTGTTTGACTCAAAGCAGGTGAGTCTTTCTTATTAGGTTTGAAGTCAATTTTAAAAGAATTCACCTCATCAAATAGCCGCAGATTAGCATTTTTATCAAGAGGGGGTTTCCAAAGAAGCATCTCTGATGGCCTGAGAAAAGATGAAGCATAAAAAATGTAAGACAAAAATTGACAGTATGTGTCTTTGTTATGTCAGTATTTTTCTTATTATACCATTTGCTGTGGTTAGCGAGAGAGATTTTTGTGGACACAGTGGTGACTGTTGTTTTTTATGATAACGTCACTCAAACTGTTTCAGATATTATCTGCGCAAGGCCAGATGTTATTTCTCATTTGTAGCTCTGGAGGCATAAATGAGTTCTCAGTTATTTCTCAATTGAGTATGAATTCTTCTTGTTTTTCCTAAAAGAAAGGGAAGAAATAGAAAATAAACACGTAACCATTTTGTTGATGTACAGTGAGAATATAAAACTATACAATTTGAGTGGAAAGCACAGTCCAGATCATTTAACTTCATTAAACATGTTTAAGATCATACAAAAATCACCAAACTTTACAGATTGTGTTATACTGGCAAATCTGAGCACAGTTTGAGACATTATTAAGATGTCTTCTGAAAGGAGATCAAGGGGCATGAGAGAATACTGAGAACTTCTCAGGAGAATAATCTGAGAGTCACAAGGACAGCAAAGTCTCAATTTTTCAATTTTGTCTATGAGAAGCAAATAAGATAATACAGGTTCTTACCTAGAAGAAAAAAACTAAAAGATACAACTAGATTGATAAAGGTTGAAACTGAATAAGTGGGCGGATCAGGTGAAAAAGACAGCTTGTGATTGGTCAATGTATTGGCATGTGCAGCTGCAGTTGCTTCTCACCCTGCACGTGTGAAACTCTGAGCACGTGCTAAAAGAATTGAGCCCGGGAAAACACTGACGTCATGAATATCAGGACACAGGGCTGAAAGTGACATCAGAGGCAAAGGCGTTTGTGAGGTACAGTCACAAAAAATGTCCATCTATCCATTTGTTTGCAGATCATTAACTTGCAAATGTCACCTGATTTGATACTGTATTCAATGAAAATCATGCATTAAAAGTGGCTTAGCTGTCAAATACTCTTTGGGGCCACTGCAAGATTCATGACATAAAAAGAAGGGAGAAAACAGACCTCAGAAGGCATTTTTTTTTCCTTCAGTCAAAATTTTAGCATGTGGTTTTATTTCCCTGCAGTCTAAAACACTTTTTATAACCTTCCTTTCTATCTGAAATCAATATCATATAGACGAACCAAACAGCCTCAACAGTTAATGTGTGAACTCTATACTGTACCTGTGGAGTCTAAATTTGACGGTCTATCTAAAGAACCCAGCTCAATATTGCCAAGCGATTTCATAATCCTGTAAAGGTATAATGAGATATCAAATTTAGACAGGCAATTCTTAACCTGTTCTCTGTTTTTCTCTAGCATGACCAGTAATCAGATCTGCCTTTTTTGTCTTTAAGCTGTGAAGAATCCTGATTTATCTGACTCCAGCCCTCATTAGAAGAGCGTCTTTTCCTATCTGGAACACAGCTGGAATACAAAGAGCTCTTAGATAGCAATGAATACTTCATTCAATCCCAAACTATATCGTAAACATTGAGAGCCTAGACAGACTCATCAAACAGGCTGCTGTGAGGCATTACAGGGGTGTCAGGAAATCCCTCCTTTCCAGATGCAGTCAGATCTGCACAGAGGTCTGTGCTTCACTGATCTGTTATCTGGGAGATGTCCGCCAGGCTGGTACAAATCTACATTCTCTGCTAAGCCCATGAAAGCTCCTACTTTTATTTATAACCCAAAGGAAGCAAACGATGAGGGAGGAGAGGGGTTGGCGGCACGGCACAGTGCCAACAAGGGCATTAGATTGGCCATCGCCCGGTGAGGCAGGTTGAATGACAGATAGGATTTTGACCCAGTGCTAATGAGACACTTCACAGGGCACCAGAAGTGACACTCCTGATGAGAGCGTGGCAGGGTGATCCGCCCAACAGGTGCTGTGCCCGCTCATTAACATTTGTTTGTGATACCTGATATGGTGCAGATGTCTGGGTGACTTTGAGAAAACCGTTTGAGAAGGAGTAAGCCAGACAGGGAGACAGAGGACGAGAAACATACTAAAGATACTGTTTGTATTTCTGAGAGAGATTTGCAGCCATATAATGTACTGTGAGATTCTTATTTTTTTAAAGAAACAGTAAATCCAAGAATAAAAACCCTGTCATTATTTACTCACCCTTAACATGTTTAAATTCATGCTGTTGTTCTTTTGTGATACACTGTAGGCATTTTTGAAGAATTATTATAGCTTTTGTTATACTTTGGTTTCTGAAATAGAAATTCTAAATTAATCCGAACAAATTCTGATTATCTTCACCTCCAATAAAGCTCAAATCTATCATTTTCAATGCAGCCTCACGTGTATGCAAAGGTTACCAATCACGACACAAGCACAACATCAGAAACAGCATTCTGAGGGTCAGAGGGATCAGTGTTAAGCCAACGTGAAAACAGGGAGAAAATGTTAAAACTAAAATACAACTGGTTTTAATGCAGGACTACTGGAGAAATGTAAATGCTATTAAAAAGTTTAAAATGTCACTTCTATAGGCTCACATAAAATGAAAGCATCAAGAGACCTGTACTATACAGTACAATAAAACATAAAGAGTAAAAATCCTGATGTAACAGAATGTATCAGGACTCAAATCTAGATGGCAATGTGTTAGAGGCAGAGAGAGACAGAGAGAAGAGAGAGAGAGAGAGAGAAGCTGCAATTTAATATAGCTGGATTCTAAAGCAATTGTGCCTGTCATTGGCTTTAATGTGTGTTCACTTAAGGCAATTCACCTTAATGCTGTGTACTACCAATACACGTCCAGCCTTTTCTTGATCTGGAGTCCACAACTCAAAATTAAATGTCTCATATAAAACATCATTTCACTTGTGATTCCTAAAGTTTCTGACATACAAGTCATGGCACAAGGAATCACTTCTATAGGAGTTCTGAATTCAATTCCAAGCAAAAGCCGTAGCCACATTCCATTGGGACTCTGGGAAATGTGATTTGAATAGCAATATTTCTGAAATCCACCCTGAAAAATCCTTAAACTGAATCACTTTGACAGACTGCACTGCTGTTCCACCAAGACAATTTAGCCACTGTCACATTTAATGTGGTCGAAGGGTCTAGAGCACATTGTTTTGGAAAGTCATGGTACCTTTTAGCCATTTTAAGTTAGTAAAATGAATCGCTACAGTTTAGACCTTAGTGGGTGATATGCTGACAAAACAAAAATTGCACCCATATCATCTCTTAAGGGAATACTGACTGTATGTGTAAAATTTGCAAAAAAAATTGAGAAAGACCTCCATTAACCTTGAAAATATCTTATGAAATATTAAAGTCTCTGAGGAAATCAGTCCTCATTATATTTTTGACTTTCATCATTTCCTTTCAGACAGTTCAAGAATATCCATCTGTCATAATTTATTCATATTGTGTTTTTTTTTCTATTGAAACTATCACAAAGTTGAAAAAAATCGTCTATTATGATGCCATCTGTTATCAAGTTCAAGTAATTTTTTGACAATTTAAAATCAATAGAATTATAGAATTACGTGCTGTGCTGATGGTACATTTTAAACATTCAAGTGCCATGAAAAATCATTTTTCTAGAAACCTGCCATGGACAAATCAGTGCACTAAAAACCTATCATGCACCAATCACTGTTGGAAAAACCTTCCACATACCAGCACTTTTCTAAAAACCTTTACTAGAAACCCCCATAAACCAGTCACTGCTCCAAAATACCTGCAGGATATCAAACAACTCAACTCTGAAGATCTGCTGCTTGCCTTTGTGTTTGAAAGCCTTCCTGTTAGGATTAAAAAAGTATGAGATCTCAACTGTGTTCATTAGCATATAACATTTATGAACATATGGAGTTTAGTAAATCCTTATTAGCTTGGGTCACTGGTTACGTGTTACTCCAGCAGATTTGGCTCAGTTTGCTAATTAGGACTCTGTGGCTGCAACTTGCAACGACACTGCTGCGGATTTCATCTTTAATCTGGTGTTTAATTGCAAGAAACAGCATCAGGCTGATACATAGCTATGTTTGTTATGACTGGCAGTATCCCAGCTAAAAAATGTAGGTTGTAAGAACGTTCCCATTAAGTAACAAAAACAGTTCAAATGTTATTTTGAAAGTTTTAGCAGTGTCTAAGAAAATGTCTTTTTAGACATTTATTAACCTTATTGTTTGGTTATACGAATGTTATTAAATTTTTTTAATTCTGTAACTTTTTGAAACATTTATCTAACTACGTTTTGATATATACCATATATAACGTTAAAAAAGTTCTACTAACGTTACTGCACAAACTTTTTTGATAACTTCGAGAGAACTTTTAGAGAACATTAGCCAACGTTCTGAGCACGATTCCTGTTAGCTGGGAAGCTGTTAGCTGGGGTGTCGACTGCCACAGTGTCTGTCATGTCTAAGGTTTACCCTCCTCATCTTTATCTGCCTTCTGCAAGTATTTTGACATAATTGGACTGTGCAGCGCACACATTTGGCGAGGTTTAACTCAAGTGATGTACTTGCAAACATAAATACAATGATCTGCACGTTCACACGTTTCCTAGAATGCAATGAATATTTTATCCTTCTTAATACCTGTCATTTCATGCCTTGAAACCTTCTGAATGACAAATGTAATTTAATCTGTAAATAAACAGGCAGTCTTCCCCTCTGGGTTTTGTACTACACAACACCCTTGTCAATCAATGACTTGGAAATCAATGTTCAGAGATGTTAATTCACCTTGCGGACATTTAATCCAAACGGTTATGTCTTGAGTGAGCAGATTTATGTATTTTGTATCTGTTTGCATGTCACTATCGAACGTATTTAAGTCTCTTCCTTTGGTGTTTACAAGGAGCTCCCCTGGTTGTAATTTGAGCGTGATTTTCGGCTGGTGTGTTTGTTTGTTTGTGTTGCCCCTCATGTCAGGCAGATCTCACAGGGGCTGAGCGGAAAATCCCTGTGATGGTGCTGCTGCCGCATTAACATTCCACACCACAGGCACCCGACCGTTCACACGCCGCAGCCGCCGGAGGTGAACTGCTTCAGTGCTATCGTTATGTTACTCTCCCTTTCTCTCACCACGTCTTTGTCAAACTGTCCGTCTTCTCACGTCTATCCTCTCTGTGAACCCCGCAGCTCACCACCAGGCACATTGAATAGTCCTTGACATTGACCAATCAAGAGTAAACCAACTTCACAGAACATCTAAAAATGAGATGAGATTTCTGCATTGCTGCACATATGCAAAAATGAATGGCTTTAAAATAGGAAAAAAAATATTAGACTTTATTATTAAAAGAAATAGTTTATCCAAAAATGAAATTCTGTCTCACCCTCAGGTTAACCCCATATGACTTACTTTCTTGTGTGGAACACAAAATGGGAATTTTTGAAGGATATTCTTAAAGAATTCTGAAGGATATCTTGGCTGCACTGTCAAGCATCGAAATGACAAAAAAAGCACAACTGAATAAAATGTATGATAAAAGCAATTCATAGGACTCATTTACATGAAACAATCATTTAGCAGATGCTTTTATCCAAACCAGCTAACAAATGAGAAACATCACAAGCGAATGCCACACAGAAGCTAACGATGTCTGCCGTTTCACAGTGCCAAGTTCCAAGGGTGCGCTAGAGCGACTGGAGCTGAAGAGAGAATGCAGAAAGAGGAGACAAAAACAGAGGACAAGGCCAAAATAAAAGCCTTGAATTTGATGAGGGCCAGTGGAGTGAATTTAAGAGGGATGTAACGTGGCTCTTTTTGGTTGACTAGTGCGCTATGTTCAACGCCTCCTGAAGCCACACAGTGTCTGAATAGCAGATCACAATTTACCCAGCTGTCAACTGCAAGATCTTTGGGTAACCTTCAGAGAACTATTACAGAATGTCAGCCAACCTTCTGAGAATGCTCCTTGTTAACTGGGTAGTTTGTTATTAACAGAAGCGCTACACTTATTATAGAAGGTCCACTTATAATGAAAAAAATGTTTTTGTTCCATAATTTGGTTTTTCATGACCTGATTAAACTCTCTCTGTCTTTGGAATTAAACAGTCTGCTGTTCCTTTAAAAGATTTATGTAAACACCCTCTTCACAAGTGAATAGCAACTATTTACCACAGGACCCTCTCTAAAGTTTCTTCTGATGCTTATTTTGATATATGTGGCTCTAGAGGATATACACACTCTATCTGAGGGATCAGTAAGTAATTCTGAAGCGCACCAAGGCATCAAAAAACACATCATGTGTGATACTCAGCTACGTGCTCCTAAGGCTAAATCATGCTGTAAGCAGAGTCACACAGAATTTGTGAACAGAGAGCTTAGCAATATACCACGCAACTAGATATTCCTATGCAGTATGCATGCTTGCTACTAATGCAATGTTTTGACAAATTTTGCATTGCAAACATCTTTCAGCTACCAATAAGAATGTGGAGTACTGCCAACTCTGTTTAACAAATTTTAGCATGTTTCAACAGCATTACACTGATTTTTCAAAATAAAAACAGTGCAGAATATGCAACAGTCAGTACGTTTGGTGTGAGTCTTTTCATAAGCCAAGCGTCACACAAAATCTGCAGATTTTTTTCATTCTCTTGGATTTTTTCAGAAATGGGGCGAGGACTTGTTTGAATAAATTGTTTTTCATGTTTCTTTCATTCCTTATTATGTTTCTCTGGGACATTTGAAGGCGTTTGATTTTATGCAGCTGACCTACACAGTTTTCTTCATTGTGCACTATAATTTATGTTTATAACAGAGGGGGAAGCAAAAGATTTGATAGAGAGCATTAAAATTCCTAAAGAGCGACTGATACATTTTAAACATCATATCCTGAACGCAGCTGCAGGGAAAATCCTCACAACCTGCTCCATATCCATCAGCTTCCTCCGACAAAAACATCCACCAGCTGATTTCCTAATCATTCAACCCTACTCAAACAGACAATCTGACATTTTGTTAAGCCATAACTCACCGTCCACGCCAGGCTCCATCTTTGACATATATAATATACAACCCAATTCATACAGCATCCTTGACCCTCAGAAAGGTCTACAGCATCAACCAGTATCACTTCCTGTCCTCCTCCATCAAAACATGCTCCTTACCTGTGTGTGAATTACAATATGACTCTGTTACATCACGGATGGAAGGTCATATGTTTTAAAAGTGCTTGAGATGGAACTGAATGATGAATAAAGTGGCTGGATGTATTGCTCACCTGAATTACATTTACAGGCATGTGGGATGCACGGGTGTTGTGTTGATGGATCAGCAAGGGGTTAATGCAGGTCAGGCCAAACCGGCAGAGATGGGCTTCAGTGCGTTTCAGATGCATGGAATACAGATCACCCACGTTACATTATGAAATAGGTATCATTTTTCATAAAGTGGCAATTAACCCCAGATACAGAACTACTACAGACACAGATTTAGGTGAATGTCCAAGTCAGCTTACATAATATCCTATCACAACCTCTAAAACCCACGTTTTAGTGATTTTCTGGCTTTAACATCACAACATAATTATGTAATTGGCTACTTGTGTAACATTGTGATCAAACCAGCAGCTATCTCTCCTTTGACTGTAATTAAAGAATTTAATTGACCTGTCTAGTTTGATAGATGAAGGTTCATTTGTATTCTGATTTGATTTTAATTTGTATTTAATTTTGTATTTTTTTTCCATTTGTATAATTCCATTTTATGTTAGCCCATCTTATACAACTCAGTTAGTTCCTGAAGGATAAAATCTCGCTCTACAGTTTGGATGCAAAATTGTTTATACTATAAAATTTGTTAAATACAAAAGTACAGTATTTGTCAAATGTGTGGAAGTCTTTATTATTACTACAACATTAATATTGCTCATATTTTTAGCCAAATTTTTAACCTCTTTGCTTAAGGGCTAAAGATCTTAAAGATGATTAGAAACATACATGCAGTCAGGTGTGTCCAAACTTTGACTTGTACTGTGAGTAACATAAGCTGGTTTCTCTTTAAGATTCGATCTGTTCACCAAAGTAAAAGTTAAGGAGGAGTAAATCGTGTTTTCTCGTCTGTGGTGTAGTTCATTACTAACAGATAAAAAATGAAGCCACAATCACAAAGTCTTAAAATATCACTAACCTAATAGAGGTGCAGGCAATATCAGTTCACTGCCCCTTTAGATGTGTTCCAGGTTGCTGAAGAAATGAAATAATATAAAGTGAATCAAAGAATACAGTATGTTTTGTGAACCAAGTTTAAAAAAAACAGCCCTGGGTCCAGTTTACGGACCATTGAAACAGCAGGGAGAAACCTGTCCACAAGCTTCACAGAAACATTAAAGGTAATATATTCCAATTAGCATGGGAGGACACTCAGCTAGGCTACATTTGCATTTGGTAATGTGCCTACATTTTCGGATAAGAGTATGCATGTGTGGGTAAGAGAGAGGGAGACAGAGTGTGCATTTTTCACAAAAATAAAGCCAGAGAAACCACAGATAAGAACATAAATTAGCACAGAGCGCTTTGAATTACCTCTAAAAGTGTTACTGAAGAACACTTGAAATGTTCAACATTTATATATACACAAATGATGTGTTTTTCTGAAACAGATATTGGATTTGAATAGCCGAATATCCAGTCTGAACGAGTCAGAGCACAAAACCATTCTGAAAGGAGGGGAAAGACCACTTAACACACCGTGAAAAATCTTTTGACTCTGTTTTCTATTTCTGAATACCAGTCATACAGTCTCAATGTCAAATTACAAGCTATCTCTCTCTGTTGCACTGCCACACAAACTTCAAGTATCTCCAATACAATATTTCTAAGCTCTCGGTTACATTACTTGATCTAATACATAAGCTAAAATTCAAAACCAAGCGTTTCACACCCTGTCATCCACTGCTGTGCTTTGAAGACAAGCTCTAATAATTCAAGTAAGGGTGTTCATGCTAGCAGTGGTTTAGAGTGTAATTCAAAATCACAGCAGTTTGATTGCAGGTTTAGAGCGCAAACTCTATCCCTACATTCTGTGCCGGGTGATTAAGTTTCAATTGAATTACAGCCGTAATTGCAAACCACACTGAAGTTTTACCTAGAAAGCTAGAGGCTAGACGGCATGAAATGTGTTTTGCCAAAACTCACATCTCAATGCTTTCAAAAAGTTTAACTTTCTAAACTTTTCCCACCTTGGGAAAGGGAGCGAAAGAAATGTGGGAGGTTTTAATTAACGTTAGGATTGGAAATAAGTTTGGACTGTGTAGGGTAGAGACATGTACAGTCGGTTTACTGTTTGTATTGGTGTTGATCAAAAAAAATATTTGTCTTTGAAAAGATATTTTAACATTTAACCCGAGTATTTAAATATTAAAAAACAAATTTCCAAAAACTTTGCAGTGGTGTTAAGACTTTAATACAGTGAAAACATTGTCAAGTATTTAAAAATACAGTATGAAACATACTGTACATCCATCAATCACGGTCTCATTTTTTGTATGTGCCAACGTAAATATGGCAGATTAAACTGGGGCATGGAAATATGTAGAACTTATAAACTCTAATGCTAAATGAAAAGCTATGTTTTGCCGTTGTGCTGATAAGTGCCAACAGGGGTGACGTTTCCTTATGAGAGCATGTTAATCATGCCGGCTCCAAACTCAGGCAGACTAGTGATAGGCCCTGATGAAACGCTGTTATAATTAAAACCACTCATGTGTTCAAAATAAATGTCGGCCTGTGTCCCTTGTCAGGGCACAGACACCACTGGGAGGTAATGGCAATTACAGACAATATTTCTCATTTTCACTAAACTGCAGCAGCAAAGTAGACTTCTCTATGGCTCCCAATGGACTATTGGTAAAATTAAATTCATTCTCCAACACACACACTACCATAAACACGTTTACTTATCTATCTAAATGGGGACTTGATTGGGAACTTTATTTTTATATTTTTACAGTGTTTTTACAAATGAGGACTGAGAGTTGTCAGGTATTGCTGACTTTTGGGTACAAATGTGTCCCCAGTATATGGTTAAGTAATCACATGCACACCATGAAATCATTGTTTCAGCAGTGCTGTGACTAATTCTTATGATGTTTAAAGCCTCGAGAAAGGGCATTGCTAACATAATGGGCTACAACCTGCAGCTTAGCAGCCATTATAATTACTGTTGGCCATTTCCAACACAGAAATTGAGGGGAGTGCACATAAGCGTTTACTTGGCTGCAAACGTAAACTGCAACCATCCTGTAAGATTACAACTTTAAGGCAGAGCAGAAACATCGACCAGTGCACTGAACAAATGACCTAGCACTAAGGGGTACTTGGTCTAACAGCATAAGGTCTGAACTCCACTGCAGCTTTCATGACTAAGGGGTACTGGGCAAATATTTTTATTAAAAATATCTTTTTAATATTCATGAACCCTGTCTTTATATATAATGTGACCCCTAACACTTTTCAAATCGCTGCTAAACCCCCAACGCAACTACAGGCTTAACAACAAAAAACAGCTGATGATAATGATTAAGAAATAGCTCAATATGTGAGAAACTCATAAACACACTGTTTTGTTTAAAATCCAGATCAACAAGATGCTGAATCAGGGCTGACGGAATGATCTTTGATCATCTAATTAGACCTTCATATGTGATGAGGAGAAGCTAATGAACACCACACTTATGCATATTCTCTGCTTGTGCTCCCCATCTCTAGCCCAAGGGGTCTCTGTGGAGGATGCACTGTGAAGACACAAGAATGTGAGTGAGTTATGAAATCATTTGCCTTTCATGTGTTTATTTAATATTAACTGCTGCGGTTTTTACTCATTTTCTCAATGGATATAGCACATTTAATGAAACAAGAACCCAGACAGGAGCAGGCACAATGAGGAAAAGAGAAAGCCAGTGTAATGATCTTATGGACCGCTCTTGTGCAGAATCCAGAATCCAGGTCAAAACTGCAGAGTTCTCTGGCTGGCTCATGGAAAAGTGGGGCAGACTCAAACTTCCCCTGCTTTTTTCCTGTGAGTAAGCAGTATGACACACTCTTCCACAGAACACATCATCACTAATCTCACAGAGACGAGAGATTTAAGAGAGAAATAAACAGGAAAAGACATTAATGAGGGAAGGAAAGCAGGAAATTGGAAAGCAAGCAAGGAAGGAATACGTGATTAAATAAATGATAGAAGTGAGGGATGAAAGAACCGGAAATGCAAAAACCTTAAATAAAACCTAACTATAAAAATATTAACTATAAAAAATAGTAACTATAAAAAATAGTATCAAGCTTATATAGGCCTTATAGACGGGCAGGGGCTGTTGCTAGGGTGTTTGTGGGGTTGCTAAGGCACAGCTTTTTGGTGCACACAGACAATCAAAGAGACAGACAGACAATTAGTGAGACAGTGAGAAAGAGATAAAAAAGACATAAAAATAAGGTTTCTGGATAGAGAAGTTTGAAAAAAGTGTACAGTACGATATTTTGAATACTGCATATACACAAAGCAAATATAATGATGCTGCTGCCACAATATGATTTGAAGTAAGTTGTTGTGTTGAGTTGTTGTGATTAACACAACAGACATACAATAGGTAGGAAACCATAGAGAAAGACATAACAGACAGCTAACAGTGGGTTAGCTGAGGTTGAGAGGATGTGAAGAGAGAAGCTTTTGAAAAAAACACAAAAACCAGTGGAGCCTCTCTTGGCTTTTTTTTTTTTTACTTATCGTTCATTTCTCTAAAAATAGTACTGTGAAAATACTGACAAGCAGTGACATTGCGAGCCCAGTTTCCTGCATTGATGAGACAAGTGCATATGTGATGGAGAAAGCACCATGTTGAGGAGGTTATAAAAAAGACAGAAAAGAGGGTTCAATTTTGCAATTCCGATTAACCGTCTGTGCTGTTATCCACTGATCTGGCAGCGGTGTTGGTTTTGGGACACAGAGCAGGCGTGCGAATTCTGAAAGCCAAAATGAAAATACTGAAATGACAGGAAATCAAACATAAGGACATAAACTTGTCACTTCCTGAGAGGTAATAACACTAGATCAATGTAAAGGAAAAAATCATGGTTTCTCAAACTGTTTTCCTGAAGAGAGTTGTTTAGGGCATGCATCTGTTCATACTTATGTGCCAGGAAAAACATTAGATTAACAAATGTGACACAGTTCTAAAGCCTGCAGGACAACTATTATGCCCAAACTATATAACCCCGTTCTTTAGCCTCCAACAATGTAACGGAAGGTTGCACATGCCAACAAATATTCCAGAGAAACTGATTTTCTTTTCCTGCATGCACTTCAGAAATATTTTTAGAATAAGTAGCTGACCTTTACAGTGATCCGTGACTGGGGATGTTGTTTGTCTTACTACTGTAAAAAAAAAAAGATCGGTTGATCAAGATGACCAATTCAGTGCAACAATTCATGACTAATTTTAATAAAACACATTAGAGTGACAACAGTGTTGTACATTATACTGTAGGCTGTCTATGTTAATGTAATGAAATGCTTTATGGGACATACTTGTATAATACCATCAAACCAATTGTTTTGACTATTTGATGGGGCAGAATCCAGACAGGTGGGTAAAACAAAAAATACGTTTTTCCTGCTTCTTGTCACTTCCTAAGGGTACATATACAGTACAACATACATCAGACATATACATTGTACGTTGTATACAATGATCAGACATCATGCTGACTAAAGGCTGGTGTTGAGAGACTAGTTCAGACTGTCCTGTTCAGCCAAATCATTTCTGAGCTTCATTCACACTTATGTATAAACATGGTTGTGACAGGAAGTTAAAAGGCGATTAAAATAAGATATGCTACTTGATCATACTACAAGTATGATCAATTACAGAGAGTTACAAAGTACAAAGACTATGAATTTTAAAAATACTACAGGAACCTTACTGTGCTAAACACTTGACTACATATAAGTCTCGCTTGTAAAACTAATTCATTTCTATACTGACATATCACAAAGTTACTTATTGTGGGTTTTTCTAATATGTACCAGTTCTTGACTTTAAGACAAACACCTGTGTGAACACCATCCAGGTCTGACTGATGATCTGGAATGCAGAACGGTGAGCTCTGATTGGCCACCCTGCTGTGACTGGACAGGCAAATGAGTACAGAGTGATCACGCTCAGGTAATATTCCCCTGCTCCACTACCATCTGCAGAGAGATGCCACTTTAGATAGGAAGGACATGAGGATGGGTGAGGAAAAAAAAACGGAGGAGGGGGCCAAGAAAGTGAGAGCCATTGGATCAATGCTTTGATGCTGTCATAGAGTTTCAGATGCTCACTAATGCACTCTTATACTCGTTCACACACAGAGTGCTAGCCTGGATATAAGCGACAGTTGTATAAAATCCAGGAGAGTTTATTTCTTTTTCAGAACAGCTGTCCTACAAGCAAAGATCTCATTCATTTTGCTATTAACATCAGACTGTTACATCCTGTTAGTGCACACACATTGGAGTAGTAAGTTGTAAACACACAGCAGTGGGCAACAATTGGGGGGAAGGCTGCCTTGCTCAAGGGCACCTCAGTTGTTTCCTGCTGGTACCAGGAATTGAACCAGCAACCTTCTGGTTACAAATACGACTCTATAACCAGCAGGCCACAACTGCCCCCACTAGTGAAAACAGTGTTTCCATGTAAATTAATAGATGATCACCTGCCCAATAAAATTGATACAATTACCCAATGTTAGTGTTTCCCTGATTGCTAGCATCAGTTTGGTCCAAAACATCAAATAAATTTATAGCTGCATTTTTGTTTCTTGTTTACAGCCAGGAGAGGTCAAAACGTAGAGGAGTATCAATATATCAATCATTACAAGCTGGGACTAGAAAGAGCAACTCCTGTATTCCACACTCTCATGGGAAGCTAACTTAGGGGATTCATTCCTGCTATAAATGTCACGCCCAAAACTTTGCAGTGTGTGAACATGATGCCCCAGTGATGCCTAGACATACTGCAGTACCAAGAGAGAGAGAACAAAAGAGGTAAATGATTATACACCCCCTGACATTTCAACATGCCACATTCAAACATATTCTGTCAGACAGATATGATTTGCATAACTTTATGGAGTGTGTGTGTATATGCACCCAGGACTGATGCTCCCTCATTGATCATCATCTGAAAGGTTCACAGTGATTTCTGCAGGCAGTCCTTGGAGATAACCGTTATGTCCAATGACGCAAATACAAAATAAAGCAGGAGCTGAATGGACGTGAGGGCAAAGCATAATTAAAGCAGAGTGTTACGTTCATACACACACACACACATGCGCACAAACTCCCAGCACAGTCTTGCTGTCAAGAGCTATTTGTAAGTCACCTGCAACTTATTAAAGCAACTGAAGCAGAGAAACGAGCAACTAAACTCAATGTCATTTATTAGCGTCACAGGTAAAAGGGAGAGAATCGCCCTGTAAAAACAGGCACTGACAACCAATCAGCAGCAGGAAAGTCACCATACAGTACAGTACTGCAGTATTCATCACTGAGGTTTTGGCCCATTTGAAGGCGTTTTTGTACAGTAACACATTTAGTGAAGATTAAAGAAGTTTATATCTTTTGAGCCACCAGCAATTTCAAATTATGAAGGGAAGTATTAAGGTTATATAAAGGCTACAAAAATATAAAGGTTTTGATAAAGCCTTCAAGATATGCAAAAAGTAACAGTGATGTTTGCCTAAGCAGGCACCAAGTTTTGCTCTCAAAATCTCATCATTGAATTGCCCAGAGTAATATATTACTATATATTACTATATTATATCATCTGAAAACATCAGATGACCCAACAGCTGTAAAGAGATGCCAGTCCTTGAGAGGACTTCAAATGATGTCAACCATGAATCAACATATAAAATTGCTACAGTTTTCTATTTACTGTAATCCTTATGATCACAATATGTAAACATTGCTTTAACATGCTCACTGTTTCTCCTTAAATGTTACATGTCTCCTTACATGTTAGCTAACTTCATAATTTGAAATAACTTCGTAATCTTACATCTGTAAATTTCCGCAATATAAACACAGAGACATGCATTTTCTGTAAAGCTGCCTTGAACGATATGTATTTTGTAAAGTGCAATACAAATAAATGTGAATTGAACTTAGGTCAGTCTCAGTGTTGACACATTTCGGGTAGGTAAAAATCATTTTAATATCATAAATACACATTTTCCCCCTAAGGCAAAGGTATTCTGAGATCAGTGACAAAGCTTGTCCTGAGGGAACTGTCTGGGTTATCGAAATGCTTGCAAGCTATGTAATCTAAGTAAGCTGTAATTAAACTACAATAAATACCCAAGGCAAAAAACTGCCATCGATTATCACTGGGTTTGTCCCGGGACTACTTTTTCCCAAACTTAGTGTGTATCTAATGTATCTATTCTTTTCACCTTGGTAACACCTAAAGAAACAATTTTATCTTAAAAGGCCCCACCTGCCATCCAATGGACTGATGAGACACACAGTGACATGCTTGCCTCCTAAGACGCATCCATCTCTCGATTCTGACAGACTGTCAATATCCCTCGAACCAGCTGTCAGTCAAACTGCCCGTCATCCAGACATGCAGACATTGCATTGAGGAAGGGCAGAAACTGATGAGTGATGGCGAGTGTACGCGTATGAGGCTGTGATAATGAGGGTTATGGAAAGTTTGATACATGAGGCAAGCAGTAGAGATGTGCCTACCAAAATTAAGTATAGTGCCTTGAACGATGTCACAAACCAAAATTAGATTTACTGTCCTGATTAGCAATACAAATTAGAAATACAGACCACTGAGGAAACAACAGTTTGGCTTTCAGTTTTAAATGTACTGTAACTCAAATGGCAATGCATCAATTTGTAAAAATATCTAAAACACTGCGAATATTTATTGCAAAGTGGTTTGAATTGAATTAGACGTCTAGCCAAAAGTTAAATTAAGTCAATTACTAAATTGAATTAATCATTCATGCTACATTATAGATTACTGTAGCTGTTATGTACAGTAACAAAAATATTAATAGCTAATTTTTAGGTTTTAATGCTTTAAGGGCGTTTTATTGATTTACCAAGTGTAAGATTCTGTCTAGCCAGAAAGATGAAAATCTGATGGATTTCTGTGCAATTCCTGCACTCTGTACATCATTGTCCTGTCAAACACAGCCAAATATATATACACTTTATTATACCAAAGCAGAGTAAAGAGCTATGCCTTTGGCCCTAATGCATGTGTAAGTGCACTAGAAATTAGATTCAGGCTTTAAATCAAACACCAATGGCGCTTGCCTTTGCACAAGTTGTTGCCAGGTACCTAGGGTGTTGCTAAGTGGTGGCAATTTGACCCAGGTTAAAAGAACCCACCTCCAAGATATTGTAATGACTCTCTCCTTAGCTGCAACTCTTGACTGGACTTCAATCTGTGGAACTTGTTTTTATCATTTGTTTAGTCCAATTAATGAAGCTAACAGCCTGTATTTTCTTAAAACTTAACGTAAAATTACAGGTTACTTAACATTTCGTTATGTATGTTGAAGTCAACTGAATCCAAACTGACATTTTCTGGGAAATCAGACCCGACAGCTCAAATTAAAATCGTTATTATAAAATTACTGTTATTATATTAAATTAACTTTTTAATTTTTAAGCCAAAACAGTTACAGATTGCAGCTTTAGTCACATAACTTAAGTCATGATTTGCGTTCATAGCGTGAGCACTACACGTGAATAACGCAACAAAACGGAATATAAGGGCTTCCAATATCTAAGGGTTACAAATATAAATATGGGCAACTGTATATTAAATATCAAAATAACACATCACAGACTTTCAATTTGATTTATTCCTCTGCACCAAAACATTTTATAAATATATTCAAATTCTTTGAAAACACGGTAAAACATTTCAAGAAAACTACTTAAAAAAGTCACATGTAATAGAAAGTGTGCTACCAAAAGTTTTTCATTCCCTAAAATATCCTGTATTAATCTATATCTCCAGAATGATTAAACCAGCTTTAACACAACAAGGTTTAATTCAAACTTTATACGAGGCCAAAAACAAAAAGCAACCGTAATATGCCACAAGGGTGCAATACCACTGCTTCAGGTCAATTATTTGGACACATATTGAACAAGAGACAAAGAGGTCTGCTGGGCTGCTGGAGATGAATGTGAGGTTCATTGCAAAGTATGTAGGAAGTGTGTGTGTGTGTGTGTGTGTGTGTGTACACAGCTTAAAGTCCACCTAACCATAGCGTCTTCATAATGGATTTATGAGCAAATTCAGTAAACAGTTTAGAGTTTGTGTTCAGAGATGTATACTTGTAGGTGAGAGAAAGGCCGAAGTCTTTCTGTAGACCTTGTCTGTCTTCATTTAAATGTAAACTTCAATCACATATACATTCTTCATCAGCGGAATGTGCTAGAAGCCTTTCAAGAATGCCATTCATTTACATATAAACACTACAATGGGGTCCATTCAGACAGCTAGAGCTCTTGGAAGAAGGCCACTCTGGATTTGGTGCTTTGTAGAGTGAGCTGTGGAGACACAATGAAGAAGATTAGATGAAAGTAACAGAACTGTTCTTTGAAGGGGTCATGAACTACATTGCTTCATTTTATGATGTTCTCCGAGGTCCACTTAAAAAGTTTTACATTTACATTTTTATGCATTTGGCAGATGCTTTTATCCAAAGCGACTTACAGTGCATCTAAACTGTACATTTAATCAGTATGTGGATCCCCTGGAAATCGAAACCACAACATTTTTTGCTGCAAACGCAATACTTTACCAACTGAGCTACAGGAACGCAATTTAGCAAGTTTTCCATCAAAAAACAATGTAGACGTTTCCTGTCCTCTACATTTTGATAGGCATGCCATATTCAAGACTTGGCAGTAAATGCCTGCTGTTATGATTGGGTAACAGTTTTGCTTATTAAAAATAATATTGGATCCAATGTAGTGGGCACAGCATTATCTTTTACTTTCAGTCTCTCTGCATTTAACTGTCTTGTTGAAAACAAACCCACAGTAAAATCAATAGAACGAATGCTTTCTTAACGTTAGTATCACAAGGAATGCAAAGACTATGCATCTCATCTCCCACTACTTATGCAAAATGGTGGGCAGGGCTAAAGAGGCAGTGATGCAGAAGTAGGCGTCGACCTTCTGTGGTCTTTCCTGAAAATTAGATTTTTCAATTTATGACCCCTTTAACATGAAACTGATGATCTTCTTAATTGGCAATTACTAAAAGATAGATGATGTTTCAAAGCTTCAAACATTGTCATTTAATGTTTTAGAGAAATTAAAACATGCTTCTGTATTTCTTTACAAAACTACTATTGTAAATTAAGAAAAAAGTATTAATAACAAATATTAAGTAATAAATTACATTCCGACATATAAAGACTGCAAAAGCGTTTTGTTCACAGAACAGAAATAAACAGCTGCAAGTCCAATTAAGTTAATGCATGAACTGGGTTAAATACATTTAATGGCATTAAACATCTTTAATTAAATCATACAAATCAATGAAGCAGCTCTAGCTTTATTGCATTTGTTCATGGCATGAAAAACATGAGACGTGTATGACATGTTCAACTGAGCCGAGCTGAATTCCGAGGCAGAGAGGGAGAGAAAGAGAGAGAGAGAGAGAGAGAGAGAGAGAGAGAGAGAGAGGGAGAGAAGAAGGGGAGAAGGGAGGGAGGGAGGGAGGACATGTTTGCCATGGCTCTCCTTCTCTCTGATCAGCTGTCATAAGACTTTATGGGCTTAATGACACTGATGTTAAATGACAATTTAAAGGCAAACAACTGGACCAAACTAGATGTACATAAACCAGAGAGATGCAGATAAGAGAAGATAATTAAATGCCAAATGTAGCTGCTTTTTTCCAGTTATATAATTTGCTAATTAACAATTTACAGTGATTTGCAAGATGGGTAAATCTTTTCTGCCCACTCTGCTAGGGGTGGACATTGTTAGGCCCTTCACAATTTGATTCCCCTTTAGAAAGTTAAAGCTTCTGTAATGTATTCCTTTTCCTGAATATGCATTTTCATATAGGTACCCAGTACCTCTATTCTGGACTGCTGAGATACATGAGATACATATCTAAACTAAAGTTCTGCAACCAAAACCACTTTATCAAAGTTTTGTGACCTTGAAAGCCCACTGCTGCAACGTTTTGCTAAAATTCATTACCACAATATGAATCCACAAAGTTTATAACACCTTCAAGGAGATAAAAGATAACAATACATCAACACAACCAATGCTCGGGTCTTTGAGGGTTACTCATAGCTAAGTACAATTACCAAAGGACTACCAAAGTTTGACTGCTGGGACACTTTTGGACAATACATGCATTTGCTTCAGCGAACATTTTGACAGATCACCACACAAACATGTTCAGAGAACAGGTGAGACTGTCAGTGCATTAAGATACTTCCACTACATCTCTGCCCCTCAGGCTATAGCTAACAGCAGGACTCACCAGGGTATGAAGAAAGTACAACCACGGCCATTAATCATTCTCCCAACCTGACCTGGAAAGCCAGCGACCCTTGTCACTTTGCTCCAAGGTCCAGTGCTCCACCCACCTGACCAATGCTGATTTACAATGAGTCAGACAGTGTCCCAATCCAGGTTTCGCAACATTGGTGAAGAAAACAATAGCAGTCAAAGGGGCTAAACAGAAGCGTCTCTCAGTGGATCTGACTGCTGCTCAGAGTGTTCCCAAAGCATTCAGCTTAATTTGTTCAAGCTCAACTTCAATTAGACAATCACATCAGCTCAGATTGACTGTATGTGCGGAGGGCACTCCATCTATCCAAATGGCCAATCACAAGACGGGAATCAATTAGCATAGCACTAACGAGACAATTTCACACACGGACTGCGAGAATAGATTCTATGGTTAAAATGCAGCTTTTAATCTACCGTTTCGTACATTTTGATGAAAATGCGGCTGAAGCTTTCAGAAAGATGATGAATGAATTCATTTTGGATTATCGGTGCACGGTAGCAAGACTAACCGTGTCATTAGAATCATATTTCATAGGTACAAATCCTTTTGAGATCTGATTTTCCAGAAATGTTTTAGTAGGTTTAGGAAGTTATACACGATGCCCATTCTGCACACACGCGCGCGCGCGCACACGCAAAGAGATGCAGCTTAATGTTTTCAACAGAATTTTGCAGTTTATGCAGCAGGGGCAACTGAAGCAGCTGATTTTTTTAGTCACTACAAATGACACTGGGACATTTTGGTTAAAAGCAATTGCAAGAATTGCTCATTAAAAAGCAAAGCTGTGAGAAAAGGCATGATTTCATTATCAATGCCAATGCTCAAGTACTTTTTGTGGCCAAAGTATGTGGTGCAGTATTAGTTTAACCTGTCTGAAACCTTGTAGCACATTTTGTTAGGCTGTACGCATCCGGTGCATTTTAGCTGTTTGCACAACCACAGACATTACAATGACTGAACTGACCTTTTTGAAGTTGCTCTGCTTACTGGTGCCTTTCTCAGTGTTTTCATTGTGCAGGATATCCAGGGGCGTTTCTCGCTCCTTTAGCTTTAATGACTCAATCTCTGTCTTCAGCTCATTCAGCTGCTCCTGAAGGTGTTTGCTCTTCTCCATGTACTCCACCCTGACAATCAGGACACACACACATCAGCTCTGCTCTAATCAGTGAGCTGCCCTGCCATCTACTGCATCTAAGGCAGCATTCTAACTTAAACGCAACCCTAAAAATTAATCTACACTTAGATCAAAGAATTTGTATAAATGTTTTTACAGTAATACAGAACAGAAATACTGTTACAGTATATTTGTAGTCACAATTTTTTGTTACCAAAATCACTGCAATGCTTTGTGGGATTGCCTTCTCCATGAAGGACAAATTTAATACTGTCTTAGATTCTGACCAAAATAAAAAAGCAAAATATATTTGAAATCTGCATTCAGGAGTGGAGCTTAAATGGTTTAAAGATGGTTTAAATGTTTTGTTAAGAATCAAGTCAAAAACCTTGGCCAAGTTTCCATTGTTTGGGAACAAATTTTTAGTTTAGGTGTATGAATGTTTTTTAAGAGAAACCTGTGTAAATAGTTTTGATGCAAAATATTTTTTGCTTCTGTGTTCTGCAGTCAGACATGGTATGAACAATAAGCAAGTTCAGGTTTTGACCCATAGACCAAAGGGAAAGAATCCTGCATCAAATTCACATTTTCTCAGTATTATAAAACATTATCTGGCAAAACGGTCAGTCTGTTTCAGGTCCCTGTCTAAAGAAAAACAGGGAGTTTTAACACATTGAAACAAATGTGCTGAGCAGCAGCAGAGAACGCACTCCAGCTTAGGTGATGTGGCTGGTTCAGAAAGAGAGCAGAGAGAAGGATCAGGATGGACTGATGAATAAAATGGGCTGAACTCACTTCTCCTTCTCGATCTCCATGGACAGCCGTTTCATGTCCGTGTCTTTGAAGTCAAAACTCAGGTTCTCAGTGCTGAAGTTGAAGTTAGTGCCATCAGGAGGAAATGCGCTGGCAGATAGCGGAGCAGGCTGGAGAGAGAGAGAAAGATGGATGGATTAAAATAATGCTAGACTACAAATAAAATACAAACACAAATGTTCCTGGCCAATTTCTACTGGTGAAGCATTTTTACAGCTTTTAAAAGCAAAAAAAAAAAAGTCACATCAAAGGTATTTAAGTACCTTCATAACAGAATGATTATATGCAGGACAGGACAAAACAATTAAAGCCATAAAGAGCCCATTTACAGCTCATTTATTTTCCACAATGTGACTTTTATTTCTGAAGGTTAAAACAAGATGTTACTTCTAAGATGTTCATTTCTAAATCATGAACAAAAAGAGAAATGTTCATTAAAAAGTACACAGGGAAATGATTTGACGTTAATAGCATCTGACTGGCCAACTGAACTACCAGTGACGTTCCTCTGAATTCAGGCACCTAGTACAAGCTACATAAACGTCCTTCATTTGCCTCAGGAACGGCATCTTATCTAAACAAAGCAAAGCTCAGGTTTGCTTCAGCCACCCACAGTAGGATTTTGTCAAAAGACCAAGTGAGACTTCAGGGTAAGAATGAAACACTTAAAACTCTCAGTAAGACTTCAATACCTGCAGACAGCAAAGCCATGCTTTGAAATGCCTTTTGGATTTCTGAGTGGTCGAACAGATCTAACATTACCCACCCGTTGAGCCAGCTAATGTTTAAAATGATACGCTGACCTCCGGTCACCCGTTAACTCACCACGCATGCAAAATGTGCGAATGAACCTCCCATGGGATTCTCCGAGCATTCAGTAAGCTTTGAGAGCGAGGAACAAGTCTAACTCTCAAACACTGAGGCTAACAATTTTAGGTTGTAAGAACATTTCTCTAACATTCCCTAACAAATGTTATTTTGAAAGTTCTGGAAACGTTATTAGACGTTGTATTAATGTTATTAGACATTGTATCAACATTACTGCATGGTTGTTCAGACTTTTGATTCTGAAACATTTTTAAAGGGTTCCACTTCCAACTTAAGAATAACAGTTTTAATAGATGATATATTACGTTAAAACGTTCTACTAACATTACTGCAAGAACATTTTAAATAATTCTGACAGAATTTTAGCCAATGTTCTGAGAACATTCCTTGTTAGCCGGAATAGCACTAAAATGTGGTTTCTAGTTCCTAGCTCTATTTGGGAACATTTAAGGGAAAAACTAATTTTCTGACCTCAGTTACATGCATTATGCCTATTCAAAGTTTAAGACAATGCCTCAATAGCCATGCAATTGAATCAGATATTAAGTGCACTCAGTCATCATGTGTATTCAACCCTGGTGGATATTCACAATTTAATAGAGATAATCATGCTACGGTCTCTCACTAGCAGTTTTTCCTTTCAATAGTCAGACATTCCGAACCCATTTGTAATCCTGTTATGAAAAGCACTGGCACAATGCCACACTACTGCTGTGGCCCTACAGGACTACCAAACCATTTTTAAGGCTGGACAGCTAAATATGAACATAAACATTCCTCGTCGATTGCATTAGGGTGCTTATTGCAAGGCTGTAGAAATTCTCGCAGGGCTCTCTGGAAAAGAGGAAAAGTTTTCCGGTGGGTAATGGAATGGTTGTCCGATGAAACTTATGTTAAAGTAAATTATCTTGACATTGATAAATGGCCAACAGGGTAAATCACACTAGCGTTAAAACCCATAACCGTGCAGAGCTTTAACTCTTGTTTTTCTGCTTGGAGATAAAATTGAATCTCCGGCATCTGAATCTCAGCAGACCAGGATAGACAAGTGTTAGTGTAACAATATTGGTCTGAGGATGCTGTGGGGCCCGTGGTGTGAGGTACCTGCTGGTGTGTGTTTTAGTAAGGTGAATAGGAAAGGTGAATACCGAGTATGTTGATTTGCTGGTGATCTCCAGCAGTTTGTTTTTGGCTCTGCGTTCCGATTCTCTCGCCTCCTGAAGGTCCTGCTTCAGCTGTTCTGCCTCTTTTGCCCTGTAGAAAATAAACATGATTTTTTTCACTCGAGTTTTGAACTCTTTGAAGTGGGCACAGCGCTGGAAACTCCAAAGCACAAATTCAGCTGGAAATGGATAAATGGAACTCTCAGATCAGCAAACTTCCACAGGCAGCAAATCAAAAAGCTAAACCATTATGACCTGTAACAAACACAGCGTCACATAAGAACTAGAGGCCATGAGTTGATGGATTTGAGAACAGTCACCAGCATAGCTCCACCTAGTAGAGGATGATGGGTTTGTGGGCCATCCCATGGTCAAATGTATCTGAACAGCAGTTTTTTATTTAGGGGAAGTATTTGCTCTACCTTTTGTTTACCTTTACCATCTCTTCAACCATATTTAAATAATATTGAATTACTTCGATTTAATATTTTATAAATATGTGTATATATTAATTTATATATGTGTGTCACACACACAAACATATGGTTAATTCTCCTCCTAATTAATTAGGTTTCAACATCCACCTTGTTTCCAGAATACAAATCCTCAAGTAATCCAGATACTTTGCCAGAATACAGACACCACATAGTGTGTGTGATGTTACCTCCTTTCAGACTCTTTTGCCATCTTCAATGCAAGCATCTCCGTCTCCAGCATCTTTTGCTCCATGAGCCGTTTCTCCTCTTCAGTGCGAATCGCTGTCAACTTTTCATGAAATAATACAGAGCTTGATGAGGTCCTGGTGAAAGATCTGCTACTGTATGTGCAACCTGTTTCAGAAGGTCCAACTCTCTAACCTTAATGCGCTGTATCTCCTGCTCTGCCTCGGCTGCTTTCTGTGCTAACAGCTTGGCCTCTTCTTCTGCGATCTGAGCCTTCTCCGCCAAGAGATCAGCCGTCTCTTCGGAACGTAACTGAGCGTGAAAATAACACATGGATAAATGAATAACAAGCATTATATAGTGAATATCCAAACATATATGCCAAAGCAGCATTATTATCCACCTAAGCCACCTGATTTATACTATAACACTTTACAGTAAGGTTCTATATGTTAACATTAGGCTAATGGCTGTTCATGTAGCTCAACTGGAAGAGCACCGCCCTACCAGTACAAAGGTTGTGGGTTTGATTCCCAGGAGACACACACTGATCAAATTTAAATTGCACTGTAAGTTGCTTTGGATAAAAACTTCTGCCAAGTTTATAAGTAAATGTAATGTAATGCAATATAGCAACATAGCATAGTTTTGTGCATTTCCACACAGTCTCTGAGTATTGTCTCGAGACACTGTTACATAAAGCTCAGATTAACACATCTGCGTCACAGAAATAACGTTACCAGGTCAGTCGTTTTCTTCCAAATATAGCTCACAAATCTTTGGTTTTTGTACATTCAGAAAGAAAAGTAGAAAAACTACTGACAAGAGAGAGAGAGAGAGAGAGAGAGAGAGAGAGATGTCTGAATCAATTTGAGAGCTTCGAACTGGCCTTGACATGAAACTCTCTGATTAAAGAAGATAACTGTGCTCCTCTGAGCTCTGTGTAATCAAATTAAATGCATTTCTCTTAAAAGTTCACATCTGCTCTGAATAATTATAATTCAAACCTTATTGGTACTCCAACGTAACTAGATCAGAAGCCAAGTTGATATACTGTATATATATTGTTTTCTGTTAAATATTAAATATAAATTTTAATATGAAGTTATATTAAAACAGCCTTCAAGTATTTCTCCATTGGGTAAATTCTGCTTCAAATACTTCTACGTAATTATCAAAATAAACGTTTGTAACAAAAAGATCAATTAAGAGCAGTAACACCAAGAGAATTAAGAGCAAGAAATTTTGATTCAGTAGTTTTTTAACTTGTTATGAAAGTACTTTTGATATACACAGATAGTATGTTAAGTTCATTCTTCATTTTCAACACTGCCATCAAAAGTCTGTTCGAGGCTCATGAGCTGCAGGGCAAAGATGATGAGACACTAAAGTGCTCCGGTAAACACTGATTGCTATTATGAAAAGTACTCAGTACTGGTAATGTCTGAGTTTCTCACCAGTGCTTCATTGGCCATTTGAGCTTCATCTTGTAATTGCATCAGTCGCCTCTCCAGCTCATCACGAGCTCTCTCAGCCTCCTCACGCAGCTGCTTCTCTCTTTCCAACCTCTGGCGCTCCATCTACACAGAGAGGTGACAAAAGCTTGTCCATATTTCACACAGAGTGCTGCACTCCTAAATAAGTTTAGTGGATCACAAATCCAGCACCTGGTTAAAGGTGCCTAAGGGTGCAAGAAGAAATCAATGCTTGTGGTGACCATAAAGTCTTAGATTTACTAGACAGGCAGGGTGGTTTGTTTGCACTTTCCAAGCTCTCTAAAGCAAGATAATGGTTTTCCAAAAGTGCAATCATTTCCTTGTGAACATGGTACTTAAATTCAAAAATGTTATATATAGTTGAGATATATACAGAGGGACCAAATCATTGGGATCACAATTTTTTCAAGCTGATGAACCATGAAACATTGACAGACGATCAAAATCCAAATTATGTCTCTGTTTTCCTTAATCATGTTCTTTCCAACCTGTTTCCGAGCCTTCTCCTCTCTAGCCTGTGTCTTCATCTGCTGGACCTCCAGTGAGTCCACTCTACGCCTCCTCATGAAGAGGTCATGGTTCCCGATACACAGCTGAAGAATCTTCAAAGAATGAACAATAGAGTCTTATCAATGGGCAGACATTAAAAATGCACCTCTGAAATTCATAGTATCAAGACTTTCAAAATTGAATGAACAGTCTTGTAACCTACTTGATTGACCAGAATTTTAACTTCTTGGGTGAACTACCCCCTTGTTATATAATGTCTACTAAATCAATAAGCCCCAAGAAGCCACAGTTATATTGACTTTGGAACAGAGGTGCTGAGGGCATCACAGCTAACCTCCATATCACCCCATATGGAAAAATATGTTCTGCCATCAATGCAGTTCTTCAGAAACAGCAAGTCAAGAGTGAAGAATTTTATTACCAATTACAGAGTAACACACTGATGCAGGGGCGGAGTAATGCTGATGTTGTAAGGTCGCAGATGTGTTTTTAGAGTAATTTACAACCACTTCGAACGGGTTCAACCAATCATAATGAAGGAATCCGTTTTATAAATCTAGAGTAACACTGTCTACATGGATGATTTTTAAAAGTGAGTAATATGGTCACTGTTAAGCAGACGCTTTCATCAAAAGCAACTTGAACTTATAACGTGCAATTCCCCTTGAGAGACCCGAAGCTAAGTGTCTTGCTTTAAGGCAAAATGACAGCAGATCACGAATAGCCCTTTAGTGGGTTTGAAACTACTATCTTCTGGCAACCAGCCCAGATCTTTAACCACTATGACACACTTCATTGAGTTTGTGGTTATCAATTCAACATTGATCCCTATTAAATAACATAATGGAACACTCACCAGTTTATTGACTCTCAGTTTTGAGGAGTTGAACTTAAATATATCTGCTTTCTTATCCAAGGGCTTGATCGCAAACTGAAGATGCAGTTAGGAAAAGACACAGCAAATTAGTGAATGAACAACATTACATAACTTGCATATAATGGAGTTCAAGCTGATATGATCGGTTCAGAATATTCAATTAATTTTTATGTCGCTTTTTTACAATTTTGCATTGTGGCTTTTTGCGTCATGTAAAGTAGCTTTACATAAAATAAATTGGTTGCAATTTATTTAACAGTACATGCACTTGGGTACTTACCCAACAAAATACTGGCAACTACATGTACTTAATATGGGTTAGATTACTAGGTGCATACCTAGTAATTACACAGTTCCACAGCAAGTACCTAATATGTACACTTGAAACAGGACTGTAAAATAAAGTGCTACCAACATATTTTAGCAGAAAAACAGTAAGGAAATAAGCTTTACAGAAAATGGCTACCTCTTTATCACTGTAAGAGATGTTTCTGATCTCATTCCATGGAAATGAGATTTTGGGGGTCAGTTTGTTTGTGGGGTCATAGATGTGAAGACCCAAAGCATCAACACCCAACAGCAGGTCAGTTCCCTTTTTATTCTTAAAAAAATATATATTAATGACATTTGATCCATTCGATTACACTCACATCACATTGTTTTGCCTTTTCAGAATCAAAAAGGTGCCACAGGCCAGGTGAAGTGATATATCAAACAAACAGGCTGAAAAAAAACAACTCAACATTTCAAGCAGAAGAGTCACAGAGAATGTGCTGCACACAAGGTCTTCATCATTCCTAACTGTGTGATTATGCAAGGTACAGAATATTAGGACACCAATAATAAAAGATTCAACCATGCGTTTGGCTGTAATGTCTTTAGGTGTCGAAACTCAGAAAGACAGTGCTGGTTCAGATCGTTACTGTAGCACAGTAGAGGAAGCTCTTCTTACCCTAATGGAAAAGTAATTGACCCCATACATCTCCAGGTCTTGAGCTATTTTTAAATACTCCATTTCTGCTTCATCTCTGCAGCACATAATAACAAACAAAAAGGCAGGAGGGAGGAGAGAAAATAGGAGACATGGAGAGAAAGAATAAATTAGACACAAATAAAATCTATTCCTCCACAGGGTTTTAACGAGACTCGACTAACTTGGACTGTGGGAATTACAGGTCACAAAACATTATTCTTAGAATAATTGATTCTGAAAACAAACATTCAGACTTACCATGAAAAATTAATACGAACTAATTAAAAATAACTTTATTGTTACATTTGTTTAGAAGAAAATGCGAGTGGTGCTTGTCTAAGCAAAAATGCAAAAACATCTGCACAAATCCTGTCTTGTATAAACTACCAGTACAGTGGTGCTTGTCTTAGCAAACCTCTAATGAAACCACAAGAGGTTCACATATCATCACCTACTCAATGCTCAGTGTTGTTACTCGCTTTGCATACGAAAAAGCCAGCCAATCATAACAGAGGTCATTAAAGCTGGCACCCATAACATTTTTGGGTTAAAAATGAACAAAAATCTGTTATTGAGCAAGAACATAACGAATCAGTGTTCAAAATAGTCTCTTTATCTTACTCTGATTCCCAACATTGAGTTTATAATAATGATTAATAATCTGAGCTGTCCGATTCAATTTCACTTGAAATGTCATTTTGGCTTCATGTGACTTAATTTGACATCAGCATAAGCAATAAAAAGTAACCTGCAATTTTTACGTTTCAAACTGCAGAGGTGAAAGGTACGGCTTGCAGCTTTAATATATAGAACTCTTAGAGTACAAAAGCAAAAAAAAAGCTGTTTAATTCTAATGATCAAAGAGGTGAAAAATAGCATTTTTAAATCACTATTTTAACTAGCAATAAAGGACGTCAATGGAGATGAACTCATGAATTGTATCTATTTTACTTGGGCATGTCATTTTTCAGATTTGTGTTCAAAAGGGGATACAGGTTAATAGAAAAAGAATACCTTTTGATGTTGGGTGTTGTTAGATGTGTCTGTGTGAGAGACTTTAACGCATGCGTGTGGCTGTGCTTCAGAATGCAGAAAGCAATGGAATAAGAGAGTGTCCTATATGCATCTAAATGGGCTCCGAGGCAACACAAACAGTCAGTTTCATCATCACAGTAAACCAATTAAGGTTGTTTTTTCTCAGAGTGAGGCCATGCCCGGTTCTAGAAAAAGAAGCACGCCACTTTTTCATCTTGTGTTTTGATCTCCCAAAATACACACCTAGTCTAAAAACATGTGAGCATGCATATGTAAATATAGTCTTGCAGAGACAGACATTTAACATTTACAGCCTATTCTGGTCAAGACCCTCCAACTTTGAAATAAGGAGTGACTGACAAATAAAGTGACCAACCACAATTCACTTTTTTAATTTGACTGTTGCTCTCGAAGCCAACTGCACAAGCTATCACTTGTAATTTTTGTGTGCAATGTGAATCAGAAGGTCAGTGAATGGTCTCTGTGGGTTGTCTAAGACTGAAACTAGTTTTTACAATACCTGGTTCTGCCCCTGTGCTCAGCATAACAGATTGTGATTCTCTCCTCCCACATTTCTGTGGTCATCTGGTATAAATTGATAACCTGTGAAATAGAAAGACACACACAGATTAACTCAAACAAAAGCTAGCTTAAGCTCGTTAGCCCATCTTGTTGAGCTTTCAGTGTAGACCTAAACCTGTATGACATCACTTCAGATTTGATACATTTGATTTCTGTGAAAACTGTTTTCCACACTCACCACACCCAGGTTCAACACATCATGTTTAACAGCCAAATAATACAATGCAAAAAAGGAGGTGGAACTGAACAAGCAAGTGTGAAAACTGGTTAAAAAAAGTTAATGGTTAGAAAAGCAAAAGACAAGTTAATAGAGTTAAAGGACATTCTCTAATTAAGAGGGACTATTTAAATCCTTCAGATGACTTTGAATGCCAGTGGAGTAAACAAACACTGCTTCACAGTATTAACTGACACGAGAGCTTTCACTACATCTGATGCCCTACGGGAGGCCTGCTGAATCTGTACAGCTACATTACCAGGCTCTCTGCATAATTTGCATAATTAGCAGGGAGGGACGGCCATCTCAACATCACACTCACTCTCTTTGGTAGCAGCTCCTCCTGGGACAGGAAGCCTGGCTTGTGGACATTAGGATTATAATCGCCATACTGTAAAACCAAGAGAAAAAATCAAAATGAGCCTAATTACTATTCATTTTATGAATATTGAAAGGCAAAAAATGGACCCACATAGTCATAAAAACAGCAATTATACACACCTGCTCTCACTTACACTGATTGAGTAATGCTTAGTTGCCTAACACATTAAAGCACTTCTCAAATCATAAGAAGATGAAATACAGCTGTGTTTTCAAGAGATGCATTATGGGTAAGATTTGCAGAGAGTAGGGGGGTGGGAGAGAAAGATTTGAGTACTATCAGGCATACACAGACTTTAAAAATGGCAAAAGCAAAATAGCAGATTGGCTGTTTTGGACCTATTGACTATCATTATTCAATAAAACAGAATTCTAAAAAAAACTTCTGTGTTAGGTTTCGAACAACAAGGGTACAATTTTTGGATGAACTATCGCTTTAAGGTCAGGTATGTAGACAAGATTAGCAAACTGCTCCTTATCAGGACAGCAAACAGCAAAGATATGAAGTTAAAGATGTTGAACTGTAATGCAAAAACTGATAAACAAGTAACAGGATCAGAACAGGATCAGAACAGAGAAAACAGCAGCAATCGATGTTACTTTGGATTAATCTGGATATTATTAATACTTAATTTCTTTCTGTTCATAAATCAATTACAATCTTAGTATCGATAATTAGTATTACTAATATACATATGAGGAAAATAAAATTTGCAATAATACCACATTTTAGAATATGATACAGTATATATTTTTCCTGTTTTGTGTTTTCTTTTTTGTTCATATGTAAAGCTGCTTTGCGACAATGCAACATTGTGAAAAGTGCTATATAAAAAATCTGAACCAAACTGGATAAGTTCACGATGAAGCTCTACTTCGTTAAATCTGCCATGTGAACACATTTCCATTAGAAACTGTCTGTGAATGGTTTCCGTCTATGGCTTCAGTCCTCCATTGTTAACACACTTTCTCAAAGAGGAGGAGAGATTGCAGAGGCAGAAATTGAGGTCCAGTCGTAATATGGCATCTTTCACCCTTCCTGTCTCTCCTTTTTTGCATTTCTTTTAACCATTTTTATTTCTTACTCGTCTCTGCTTTTTCTTAGATTCTTTCTGTTCTTTCACACATTCTCTCTCTGCTCTTGCCCTTCTCAGCTTCCTGTCTATGTGAATAAATCCAAAACATGCACCTGGTGGATAAAATGGAAGGATAAATTATGCAGTTGTGCATAATTTTATGCGTTATTCAAATTTATTTATAAAATCTTGATTTGATTAGATGTTGATAAACCTGGAATCGCACATCAACTGAATACTATAACAATGGTCCACATTCCCTGGGAATCAGGAAAACAGGAACACGCTCTATTATGTTAAAGAACTACTGGCTGCAGAGGTTCTTAACTGATTACCAATGCAACAATGCATCTAAATCTAAAAAAAAGCTCTACTGTTTAACAAAACACACCAAAACATTTGACCACAAATACTTAAAAAAAAACGTGAGAAACCTTTAAAGGACTTAAGCACAACAGCAAGAGTGTGTGAAGCCATGTAGAGCTTACAAAGTGCTTTAACAAAGTAAACAAAAGCTTCAGCCAAATGCCGTCCAGTTTTAAGAGCCATCTAGTGTTTCTGACATGAGCAAGAGAGTGAAACCAAGAGATTTTTAAATTGGCACAAGGTGAGATTTGTGCAGTTAGCCAAGGCTTTCGGATAAATCGCAAGTTTATGTTGCCCCGAGCTGTCAATCACGCTGACACCTGCTTAATAAAATGCATTTCTGTCTGGTGAGACTGTAATGAGATAGATGCTGACCTTGGAAGGACGTCCACAGGACGTTCAGGTTTAGAACTGACATCTTTCTGAGTGTCAATAAGACAGCAGGATTTAAAAAAAAATATCTCAGGTTCAGTGGACAGCTGACCTTAGCTTGGATGGCGTATGAGGCTAACAGCACCGAAGCCTCAGGGGGACAGTAGATCTCCTCCTCCAGAATC
Organism: Chromobotia macracanthus; assembly: GCA_036877525.1. NCBI lineage: Eukaryota > Metazoa > Chordata > Actinopteri > Cypriniformes > Botiidae > Chromobotia > Chromobotia macracanthus. The sequence goes on from JAZGTH010000058.1 coordinate 6,909,216, forward strand.
TTCTTCTTTACCTGCAGGATTTCACAGCAGAGAGCAAGATGAATAGAACAGAATCTTTATTTATCAGAACACATTCGGGTGGAATTTGTTACCACTGGACATCTCCATGACAAGTTACAGGGACAACACCTCTGCGGCAACCTAGGAGTAAATGTCTTACTGAAGGGCACAAAGGTGGTACTTCATAGATCAACCCATGACTGATTTGAACCCGCAACCTTTACCACTTCAAATGTAAGATAACAACGGCACGGTAGTTTTTAAACATGAAGAAAAATAAAACATTTTTATGTGAATTTAATTTTTTTTTTAATTTTCTAGATACTAGTACTAACACCACTGGAATACTGTCTTATCACATAAAAGAATGCACCTTCTCAATTACCAGCAGAGCATGCAGTTTTAATATGCAAACCAGGATTCATCCACAACCAACACAAATTAACAAATTCTGAACAACCAATACTGGTCTGAACACTGTTCTCTTAGTTATCAAAAAATGTTTTTGCAGTAATGTTAGTAGAACATCTTTTAATGCTATATATCATATATCAAAAACGTTATTCTTTGTTAGTTGCTAGTGGAACATTTTAAAATTGTTACAAAATTTAAAAAATGTTTGACTATTCTTAAAACCAAGCAATAACATTAATACAACGTCTAAAAAAATGGCTGTTTTGAACGTTTCTAGAACATTCAAAATAACATTACATTTTTTTACACAAACTTTCTTACACCTTACAATCGTTAGCTGGGTAGCCTACATTCTATGCTCGCGCTATACAAATTTTAATGAGTCAGAGAACTAAAAATTTCGGCAGGTACATTTTTAATGCATAGACCATTATCCATTATCCATAAGCCGGCAGAGTCTGTATCCTTCCGGCAGTATGCAACTTCCAGACATCATTTATAGCTTGAGATACAAAGCCATGGCAGAATATTTCAGGGGCATTTTAAAGAACTCCTAAAGCAGCAGATGGTTCAGAGGTTGAGAATACACATTAGTTGCCGCAGGGTTGTTGAGTCTGAAGGGGAAAGAGAAGTGAACTGCTGAACCTGTTTAGAATCCTAACATGGACTCTTGAACCTTGTTAAAAGCAGTACTTCACATTTTCATAACAACCTAATTATTCTGTCCATCATCTACACAAGAGCAGGTGAATACTTAAAACTAAATTAAAACAAAGCAGGAAAACAATATTGTCAGTTTGAGGTCAGTTCAGATTCTGTGTAACCTGTGTAATATTGTTAGTTTGAGGTCATGACACTTGTTGCAGTCATCTTGTATTGATCAATCTGATCAATTTAAAGATCTCAGGCTGAGTTACAATGTCGACTACAAAAAAAACTGATTGGCTTTCTCTTCTCTAAGCTACTCTGCTCCAGAGCTGTTACATTCTGAATGATGAACACTAACAATGTAATACCATAGGAAATTTTCTAGCTAATTGTTTTTTTCCTTAAAGAAAGTTAATTAAAGAAAAATCAATCTCTCCAAATCAAAGTGTGAATATACACTAGTCTGTTTGTTAGAATGTGCAAACATTAGCAGCACTTATTGCAGAGATTAAAGGCGAAGAATATGTATTATTTCAACGAATTTTGCAAATTTTGCATTGCAAACACTATAATGGCTAACTGATATGCTAATGAACAAATCATTTAAATCACATTAACTCTTGACCGCATGCTATGAAAAGTGAAAATTAACAAAGAATGACACCCTGACCTATAGAAAGAAAAAATTTTTTGCAGATAACAAAACAAAAGACTGTTTATGTAAACAGCTTATAAATTGAAAGGGGTTAAAGTACTTATTGGCCAGTCATAATCCTGTTTCACATTACCGAAGTGAAATGCTGCGGTCTTGCTAAATGAGCTGTAGCTAAAAGCACAGCCACATGGGAGATGGCTGGTCACCGTCCACCATTAACTGCCTGGCAAAACAAAAATTAAACAAAAGAATCTCATTTAACAAGCCAACAGATGACAAAAGCTATGATGAGACTACAACTACCAAGGTCGAATGCATTAAACTCCACTAAGAAAATAACAGAATGCTCATCCTTCATGGCTTAAGATTTTAAAGTGATAGTTCACCCAAAATGTAAACAACTCTGTCATCATTTACGAATGTCGTTTCAAACCCGTCTGACTGCCAAAAGACTCATGTAATCTGATCTTCATTGAGTAATAGGTTAAATTTCAACCTGTTCCAATTACTTAGCTAAGGTATGACTTCAGAAGTCATGAAATACTCTTATGGTTGTTGTTTTGCATCCTTTTTAAACCTTTTGAAACTTAGGGTGTGTCTCAATCAGCTCCCTAGTTTCCTAGGTGGTAAATCAGTATATGATGTATATGAGTTCGGGCACTGGCACGGACCCTGGCTCACTATACAATGGGATACTGATGACTAATTTTCTGGTGACTATGCCCGTTAAACATCACCTCTGTTATTTTTCGACAAGGCATGACAGATGTGACATGATTTTTGGAACAGTGAGTATCAAAGCTTTGTAGTTATTGCATTACATTGTGGGTATTTTTAGGAAGCAAACATTTCGGTGCAAGAAGAACTTTGTGTCAGCCCTTAAAATGTCTGACTCCCTAATCAGTGCCCTGACTACTGAACTAGGGAGCTGATTAAGGTGCACCCAATGTCTCCAATTCATGGTAAATGCATTATAGAAAGACCCACACGGTCCTCAGGATTTCATCTCACTGTCCACACAAGAAACTAAGTCGTATGCGTTTGGAACAGTATGAGGATGTGTTACTGATGATGCAGTTTTTGTGTTTTAGGTGCGCTGTCCCTTTTAGCCTTCCATCTAAAGTACTATGAATGAGTACTTTCATTCATAAAAATTCATAATACCTAGTCTTTATCCCTCATTCCACTATCAGCCTGAAAACAGTCACAAAAAAGACGAGTAGCATGCGATGTGTCAGTGACTGGTCAGAAAGGTGCCGGCTATTACTGCTGGCTTTTCAATCTGCTTAACAAATGTGACAGCACTTTAAGAGAGCAGTCTGGGAAGGGTGGCCATTCCTGATAAGAGCCCATCCAGTTTTAAACAGGATCTGCACATCCAAACACTCTGTTCAATCCCAGCCTACAGATGAGCGAAGGGCAGGAGTAAGAGAAAACAGACTCCTCGTCCTCCAATCCCTTCTCAGAATTCATTAGCATCTTTTGAGAATTCATTACATTCTTCTTCTGAGCATATTGCTATTCTGAACAAGCAGCCCGGGGGTCCACCTTCCATTATGGGTGAAGATAAGCTACTTACGTTTTCTCCAAATGTTCATATCTTCGTCTTGTGCCCTTTGCAATGTATTAAATTCATAAGATTGATACAAGGATTGTAAATTAAAGGACAAATGGTCATAATATAATGTCAGATAACAACTGCAGTCACTGTTGTGGGAACTAAAGATATTTAAAACAACTTTTTTAAATCAACTAGATGGTAAGTTACCTTTACAACAAATAAACTAATCAGTCTTCTGAATAATTGAAACCATAATACATCATCCTAAAATACAGAATGCTTAAAAAAAACAGTTGCAAGGCGTGAAACAGATGCTGCCAAAGACTGTTAAAAACTACAAAAGCAAAGCACACTCCATAATAAAAACAAAAGTCTGTGAAACTGTATGGAGGTAATGCATTCAAACAGGTGTTAATTTACCACGTGTGCTGAGAAACCGGCCTGCTTAATGCAATGATAATCAAGGTTATTGCTTAATGGGTTCTGATCTCTGAGAAAGAATCTTGGCAGGAAGCTGTGAAACAGTAGGAGGTATTCCCCAGGGGTTACACATTTTCAGACAGGGATCCGATGTGAAGCACACTGATTCCACATGGCTGAACACAATCACACCAAACAATGGAAGAGAGCACTGAACCTGCAGACAGCACAGCCCACAACCCTCTCTGATAGAGCACCGCATCGAGAAACCCAATACGAGAGCTCAGTTCTGCTGCCAACCCCATTAAAATGAAATGGCTCTTGAGTTCGGGTCAACAGCGCATCATCTCCTGCAGTTGTGTACAAACAATACTTACAGTCCAGCTAGATTAATTATACAAAACACCTATGCTGGAATCAAATGACCAATAAAATGATTTCCTGTGCTTCAGTGAATCAGCACTTCTTTTACAGCACGATGGTAGCCTACTGGTTTGGCTGGAAACACAAAGGTAGCAGGTTTAATCCAAAACACGTGCAGTGTGTAAGCTACAGAGTTTGTGACCAAAGGCCTAAAAATTCCAATTACTTTGAGTGGAAGTCCAGCTGAAGCCACCTGAACCAGTGACTCACCTGCAGGAAGAAGAGGTGCTGGGTAATGTCTTGCACCAGTTCCTCCTCAGCATTCTCTGGGTAAAACTTGGCCAGGAAATGGAAAACTATAGGCTCCTCTTTGGGTACATCATGGTCCAAAACCTATTTAAACATTCAGTTTAATATTCATGTAATGTAAACTGTTAAATTGTCAATCATTTTACAAATGAGAAAGCACCAAAAAGTCACAAGGTTAAGAATAAAGCTCACTGGAGTACTATGTAAGTACCAAGAGTACATGTGATCAATAGGTAATCATTTCATACCATGTTATATATTAAAATACAAAAAATGACCAACTGATTCCATACAGCTTACCACAGTAAACACCAGTTTGTTTGGATGTAAATTACATTTTTGTCAATCTAAATAATCACAAGGTAAATTTTAGTTGAGCCTAAATTACATTTAAGTTATTTTTCTATAATATTAACCAATTGACCATCCCACATGAAAACAAACAAATTAACAAACAAACACTATTTAACATGAAAGTTTGAACATGAAGTGTTCTACCCTCTTGTCCATCTTGATCCAGGCGACAGTGTCTTTAACACCATACTGCAGACCAAAGAACCAGGACTCCCTCAGCCCCAGCGTCCGGCACACAAGCTCAAACAGATCCTTTCCCTTCCACTTCAGCTGATGCCCAAATAAGATTAAACAGAAGAACCATTAGTAACATGCAGACTTTTCAACCATTTGAAAACATACTAACAAGCCTGATGAGCAGTTGTTTGCAGGAAATAATACAGGGCTCATTTCTGTATTTTAAATAAGCAAGTATTTATTAACATTGTAGCTGTGAACCATGAGTTGCTACTTGTTACTGCCAGCTAAAATATTATTTTACCTACTTTTAGGAAAGTGTACTCTTAAGTATCTTTATTCTGAATAGTAGACTTGTATAAAGTGCAGATGTCTGTAAAGCTATCAGGCGTGGACTAAAAGCCACAAACCCACAGTTATGATTTTATAGAGCAGCCTAATAGAAGCAACTTTTAAACTCCCTAAGGGATGCAAGAGATTAATCAAATTCAGACCAACCACAAATCTGAACAGCACCGGTATAATAAACAACAGCAATCCTAGAATAACCCCATTTCATCAGGACATGTAGACAAGAGGGAAAAGAAGGCCCCAGCATCATTACAAAATCACAGTTGTTGGCAAGCACATTTACTCATTTTTGGGCAAATCAGTTCATTCTTTATCACCCGGCTCATGTCAGACGGACAAAAATAAATGACCATATTCAATTGGCAAAGGGCTGAGGATGCATATCAGTGTCTTATTTCACAATAAAATGACCTCATTGTCTCTCATTGCATACTTCATACTTGCATAGAATCAATAAACGACCAGCAAGAAAAAGCCAAAATATTAATTTAGTACCATGCATACCTGCATAAAGCCGCAACTTTATCATTAATTTACAGATGAATTGGAAGGATAAACATGATCAAATTCATTTCCGATGTTGGAAAGACCTGTTCCTTTAATATCTTCGAAAAACCAGAATACAAAAAACGATTGCAATCTGCAAGAGAATATCAGTGGAATAACAATTAGAAAACTCATCTTGTCAGAATGATTCCCATGTGTAAGCGTCTGTGCTCGATTGGGCTTGTCATTAACAGGGTCTTCTCGAGTATATAACGGGCATCATCTGGACCCAGCCATGCTGGATGTTACTGTCTCATCAAGTACATTCGTACCTTATGTCACTTTGAGTTATTAAAGTTTGTGACAGAGGACACAAACTCGCTGTTGTAAGTACCGACAACATCCGCCGAGAATTGCAGACATCATCAACATTGCTAACCTTATTAGCATAAAAGGGACAGGTGCTGGTTCAAGGTGCATTATCACCTCTCCTAATGTTTATGTATGAGAACGTATCACGATATGCTGCCACCATAATATGAGTCCAACCAATTAAATACGCTGATGCATCCCCTCCAAAAAAGCTGACGGGCTGCCTTCAAGGGCAACAGGTTAGGCATGTCAAAACTGGGTATGTTGGTACAAAGATGTTCACTCACTCTCCTGCAGATTCTGCTGAAAGGTTTTGTGACTCTTTCAAGGAAAAAAATACATAATGTATCAAAGTTCACCCCATGCTGGCCTTAAAGAAACTTCAAAACCAGTAGCTTCAAGATCAAACTCTGTAATTACCATTATACTCCAGGCTTATTTTATAGATTATTATATCATATTGACTGAGTAACAGCAAGATAGTCTTTCTTGTAACACGGTGTGAGATTAGATGTGGTCATTTTGGAAAAGTCAATAGTGTACTGCATCTAACTCTTGTTTTATACAGAGACATAGCTTATACTAAGCAATAGCCTGAAGCAAAACAACAGAAACAACAAAGAGAAAATGTGGTATACATTTGATATTTTTTTATATACTATATATTTTTAAATTTTTTGTACATATATTTGATACATTTGTATATACTATATCTAACAAAGCTTATATTTAAAGCTCCAGAATGTTATTAATTGTGATTTGTAGTGATAAAACGTGTATAGAAAAATGTTGTGCATAGCAACAAACACTCTTGTTGAAATTAATTTTTACTTTAGAAACATGTAAAGAAACCAGCAAAGAAAGAGGATGGCATTCATGTTTTCTCCCCTAGTTTTAGAATGGATTATATCTTGCATGTTACTCATAATTGTTTGGGGACCATTTTCTGTCATTCTAAAATAACATCACTGTATACCAAAGGGCTCAAAAGCATGAATTGTGGTTTAGACTTCAATGGTGGGCTATTATGGACTATCAATGGTGAGCAATATCATCTCAACATTTGTGCAGTGTGCAGCAGAGAGAGAGAGCGGGATGGAGAGAGAGAGAGAGAGAGAGAGAGAGAGAGAGAGAGGGAGGAGGGAGAGAGAGAGAGAGAGAGAGAGAGAGAAGAGAGAGAAGAGAGAGAAGAGGGAGAAGAGGGAGAATTTCTGTTTCCTAAAGCCATGCTGCCATCAAGTGGTAGAGCTTAAAAATTAAATATTTAAATACAATGCCACAACACACAATACAATAACAAAGGGGGGTGCATTTCGCAAATGTTCTTAAATCTCAATTATAAAGCCAAACTAAGACATCACCACATAGGTTGTAAAGAGTAATAAAATGGGCTTGACTTGTGACATCTTTTAATTAGCACAGAAATCAGTTTGTCAAAAGCAAATACTGTGTTTTCAGTAATGCTTTCAGAGTCTATAGAGCGAGACATTGTACCAGAACAATCTTTAAAATACAGCATTGAAACTACAGCCAATAAAGACACTCAACAAAGACATCGCTATGGCAGAACTGTTTACCAACTGTTGTTTTGCCCAGTAACTCAAATATTAATTTACATATCTGGTTTTAAACTCCCTGTCATATAAACATCTATTTCAAATGCATTTCTGTACACATTTTTATTTATTTTAAACAAACTGAAGGATAAGTCAGAATCACAGTCAGAGATAAACAACAGCTGTTGCCAACAAAGCTTGTTTTGAACACAAGGCATTTCTTTATTGGTAATATGAACTCTTATCAGAATATTGTACCACAAAAGTATCATAACCCATCCTCTACCCTAAACTACTGTTTGTTCAAACCTCATTAACACTTAAGCAATTATTGTTAATGAGTGTGAAAAATCAAAACAGAAAGAGAAAAATAGACACGACATACAGACAGCTAGGCAGGCGGGCAGGCACAGAGCAGTAGACAGGGTCTTGTGGAGTGGGACAACCCTGCCCCAGGGGAAATAAACTCATGGTCCCTGCCTGTCACACTGTTTTCTTATCACCATCTGTTTTCCCTTAATTCAAAAACATTCCCTGCAATGATTTCTGGGTAAAAATAGGGCATATTTCTCCACAAGACTATATGATGTGCAAATGAAGTGTACTGCAGCTCTACATACAAGTCCTCTGCCTGCCTGCAGACTTCCCACTGGTATTGCCATTTATAGACAACACCTTTATACTTGGGAATGATGATTATTTTGATACAAGATGCTGCCTGCTTTGTAGATTTTTATGCTTGTTTGTTTCCAAGCAATCCTTTTTGCAAACTTTTTCTTATTCGTCTTTAGGGCCCCAGTAACATCTCTGTTCTTCCATACAGCTGCTAGAGGAGACAGTGATGTCTGATGTAGCTTCCCTGGAGAAATGGGTCAGACCTGATGGCTTGCTCAAGGGCACGGAGCCGAGAGTGGGGCATGGACATTAAACCGTTGACGGCCTGGTGGCGTCTCCAAGTTAATCTTACATGCCCTCCAGTTATCAAAATAAAAGGCTGATCACAGCCTGTACAGGTTTGCCTTTAGGCTACAATACATTTACTGCCAAAATAAAATGTGAAGGAGGTGTGTCCACCTACAGGGATAGCTGATGATTGAAACACCTTTCATTTGTCACAGATGGAGTTTTAGCCTACATGTACAATGCATGTATCAATTTTTTACAGCAATCACATACATATAGTATATGTGCCACTCACCTGACAGCTGAACTCCAACACGGCATCCATTGTAACAATTCTCACCTTGAACGTTTTGGCTTGTTTCTTTCTGAGGGAACTGAGCCCCATTATCGATGAAAGCACACTTGCCATAATAACTGATAATGGGACGCTTCTATCCTCTTCGTTAGAAACAAAATACAGTACTTGTTGCCTTAACTACCCATCTGAAGCATTGCTTAAAATTAAACAAACAGGTTTTGGTTCCTGGTCCAGTTTGAAGAGCTATAAACTAGTATTACTGTCATCTTTGCTTAACAGATGTAACAAATATCCATACAGCCAGTGAGATCGGAAACCACCTGTTTGACTGGATACATACAGGCACTTCTACTTCCTCCACGCCATTAAGCCTGTAAACAAAACAGAAAAGCAAAACACAAGACGTTTACTAAAAATAAGCTACCAAGCAGTAACTACAGGACATATTACATAAACAACCTTTTTACAAACAAGCTAATGTTTAACTACCATTAGCATAGTGAGCTAACGGGATCACAAACATCTGCTAGCAAAGGTAAACTTACGAGATAATAACTACGTACACACTTCTACAATCAAAACTTACTTTTTACGAGACTTTACACGATTTACACTCCCCATGCAGCTTTGTTTATGCTAATTTAAGTCGTTTCATCTTGTTTTTAAATGGCGTGTTGTTGTGAGAGTTGTTGACGGATTCGGCGAGACAACTTGTGAACTAGTGGCTTGTGAACTCACCTGTCGGGCTGTACACACAGGTGTGTGATTCACACCTGTTTTCACACCTGTTTAAACACCTGACACCACACACACAACTACTGCTGTGAGTCTTTCAGGCCAAAACTGCAGCTGAAACTCTCCTCACTCCTTCGCAGGAGGCGGGCGCGCATGCGCTCTAGTGCGCGCTGAAGTTAAAGCTCCTTACTTTATCTAGTTGACGTTGCACAGGAGCACACTTAGGGCAATTAAACACACTACTAAATAACAACGTAATAATTATTTAAAAATGCATTTATACAGTAAATCACAACATAAAGAAACAAAGTTAAAGCATAGCTTTAATAACCTACCTCCAAAACGAGCTTTAGGAACATCTAAGAACACAAAAACATTATAGGTAATTTAAATATTGAGCATGCAAATCTGCTGAATTAAAAAAGCATGCTGTATATGTATGCATGTACAATATGTGTGCTTGTATATCACTTTTATAAATGTATACATGTAAAGTATATACATGTAAACTAATTTATATATATATATTATATTTGTAAACTAATGTATTAATATAATGTTAAACTATCATAATACCATTAACTACCAAACTACTATTAGCAAAACTACCGTTAAACTACCATATAACCATTTATATATACATATATACATATATACATACATATATACATATATACATACATATATACATATATATATACATATATACATATATATATATATATATATATATATATATATATATATATATATATATATATACATATACACACACACACATACATATATATATATATATATATATATATATATATATATATATATATATATATATATATATATATATATATATATATATATATATACATATATATATTATTGTTTCAACCTTGATATAATAATAATAATAATATATTATTGCATATATTGCATATTTATATATAATAATAATATATTATTACTATTATATATAAATATGCAATACATAAATATATATTTGTTTTTATTTACTTTTTTGCTATTCAGAAACATTCACTTTCATACAATACAAACGTTTATACCAGTATGCGTACAATACAAAAAAGATGAAAAAAGAGAAAAACAACTATATCATAAAAGAAAAACACGAGAAAGAGTGACCGTGGAGATAACGATATAAAGATCACACTAAAGGTAGATAGAAATGTATTTTTGGCTCATTTCGTAATGCTCTCAAAGTTCAGCCCTTTGCACCAGAAAGGGGCGTGGCTTTGTGGCAGAATTGGGCGGCGCTTCGATGAGGTCATCGGAGTAAACAGAAAAGATGGCGACGCCATACACGGGCGATCGAGTTTTAGGGACAAATACGTTTATTTCTGAAGCCTTCGTCAAGCAGCTAACCGATTTACCCGCGGAATTGTTAGAGCATATATTGTGCTTTTCTGTCCTAAATCATATCGACATTTGCAACGTTTCCTGCACATGCAAGAGGCTGCATGACGTATGCCATGGCAGGGGAAAGGTTTGGGCGCATCAGTACAAACTCAGGTGGCATTAGTTCAGGCATTTCTAAAGCTTTATAACCCCCAAACAGTGCCAGCGTATGAAAAGATAAGATTTGTAGTTGACTTAAACCTGGTCGATCCACGTTAAAGGGTTTAGATGTTTCCTTAGTGTGTGTTTTTTAAGCTGTCAGGTCGCGTTCACATTCTGATGATGCACCAAATGTGTGCATGCATACATATTTTTGATGTTTCAAAGTTAGGTTAATTCACATCCTGTATTGTTAAACAAAATAGATGCCCTTATGATTATTCATAATGTAGCGTGACCTTGAACATAGCAATGCACAGATAATCTTATAATCCTTGGTGTCCTCTTGCAAATATTTACCGTATTTTTCAAATTCCATAATTACTTATTGTAAAATCATTATTTGTTAATATGATGTGTTGTTCAAATCATGTATGTGTCAGATATTGGCATTATGGTTATAAACACTATGGTTAGTAAAATGTTTGTAAGGGATTAAGCATTGCAGGTTATGGCTGAAATCAGGTTATGGCTAGTATGGTGGGCACACAAAAATATTGTCCTGACACACAGCATGATTGTGGTCATATTTAAGGGCTGTACAGTTTCATGTTACAGTCACATTCTGTTGTTGTTTATCCTGTATAAATCAGTGATTGTTATTTCTCACACGTTATTAATTTGTTTTTAATACTTTAGGTGGCCCAGGCTTCAGAGACTTTATCGACAGAATGAGTCAAATGATTGGCTGAAGGAGTTCAAGACAAGACATGTGGTCGGTCAACAGATACGACGAACAGTAGAATCTATTTCCAAGAGGTTCTTCACAGAAGTTGTAAGTTACTTTGAAAGAGATCTGCCTACATTGCTGTCATTATTCTGTAGTTATAAGAAATATTTACAGATTTTGAAAAAAATCATGATCGTTCTGGTATTGTCATTAAAAAGGTTGGACAAGTAGGTTTATGGTAAACTTGGTTTAATCTGCTTCCCTAGTAACTAACCCAGAGATCTGTAACTTAGCCTTGCGTTGGGCAGGTTCTTGGAGACAGCTTTGCAGAAATAGAATCTCTCGGTGCCCCAGAACACTTCTGTGAAGATGAACTGCTTACCATCTTGAATTCTGACAAAAGGTTAGAGATGAGTGTCTGTTGCTCGCCATCTGGTTTTCTCACCACCCCTTTTTCATTTGACAGAACTTGTGATTTCCTCTCTTTCTCCCTCTATTCCCATGATGATTTTAGGAAAAGCTTGACGCTAAAGTACTATGCAAAGAAAATCCTGTACTTCCTCCGCCAGCAGAACATTTTGAGGAATCTGAAGGTTTTCCTGGAGCGGCCACCAGAAGAGCAATCAGCCGTTGAAGGTGAATGCATTTTACACAAATACAAGGCAGTGTTTTCTTTTAGGAAGCTACATAAATCCAAGACAGTGCTTGTCCAACCAAAACATATTTATTTATGTCTCTTTTTATTATGTCTCTACCTATGGTTGACAGAAGGTCAGTATGAGCTGAGCTCATCCTATTTGAGTTTTATGAGCTGAGTTTAATTCTGTTTTCCAGGGGCTGTTTTGGTGGACCAGTATTGCAACCCCCTGGCTGATGTCAGTCTTGAGAACATATCTGCCCAGATAGAAGAAATCACAGACAAGGTGAAGAAACATCTGCGAGTAAAAAACGCCACACACCCGAGTCTGCGAGCTGGTCAAGGTCAGTCCACAAAGAAAGATCTGGAAAATTCAATTTACTTTTCTCATATGGATCAGTGTAGACAGTCAGACTGTATATGTTTCTGTTGTGTGATAAAAGCTTTCAGCTTGATGTTAATGAAACAAATGCCGCAGGGGTCACTTAGTTTAACATTTTTCAGCAACATTTTTCAATTGGGCTAAAGTATAAAGAAGTTTTTCCTAAAGTCTTTTCTTTATCTTTCCTCTCTGTTGTTTTCCTAGGTGACTGCTTTGTTGTGGAAGACCTGGAGTTACAAAGGCAAGTCATATGTGCCCTTAACGTCATCCTCTATGAGCAGCTGCAGTATAAGGGCAATGAGCGTGACTACTACAATCCGCTCAACTCATATATACATCAGGTACATGAAACACAGGACTACTACATTATATAATGTAGTTAGATAACTCATTGTCTGTGGATAATCTTTTACATGTTTGTGTGAGCTGTTCCTGTACCAGTTGAGCTACAGGAACTCTGTAATTTGAAACACTAGACAAAAAAACCAAGCGCCAAATTATGTTTTCATGTGTATAACTTTGAATTTGAAATCCACACAGATATAGATAGATAACAGTTTGCTCTCTTGTGCCCCCTTCTGTTTAGGTGCTGCTCCGTCGGACAGGCATTCCCATCAGCCTCTCTGTGCTCTACATGACACTGGCCAGGAAATTAGGTGTCCCTCTTGAGCCTGTCAACTTCCCCAACCACTTCCTGCTCCGCTGGTGCCAAAATCAAAGGAGGTGGGCATTTTTCGCAGCCATCTCTGTTATATTATAGTTGCACAGTAGCCACAAATTCAAAATTATTTCATTGCTTTCATTTATTGTTTCAGTTTCTATTAATATTTATGTTATCATCTGTTGAAATATCACTGGTCACTATCAATATGCTTTAAAAAAAAATTCTGTATTATACAGTTATGCATTATAACTGTATAAGTTAAGAGCAGTACTATAGCATTATACAGAGATAATAGCAACAATTTAAATACAATAGTGTAAGATGACCAATGAGCTTTTTCACAGGAGTGGTGACATCTACGACTATGTGTACATTGACGCATTTGGGAACGGCAAGCAGCTGGCTGCTAAAGAGTGCGAGTATCTGATCAAACACCAGGTGACAGCAGATTACTACAGTAATATAAGCACCGGTGAGCTTCTGCTGCGGATGGTGGGAAATCTTCTCAACATCGGCAAGAGAGGGTGAGACACGCAAAGTTTCTATCAACAGTACTGTAGTTATACTGGCTGTATGCTTTTATATTGTTATCATCATGTCATTTAAAGCTTTCAAATTTTGTACTGTCAGTGATGTATAAACACACATTTTAAATGTGCATTTACATTTTCACACTGTTAAGTTTTGCCAGTAATGAAAAAGGTGTTTAAAAGCTCAGTGCTGTTTTTTATGCTGCCTGTATAGTCATTAATAAACCAGCCAGGGAATTGTGCAGATGTAGTCTGTATTTTATGTAAATGAAGTGTTTTGTGGGTTTTCCATCAGCTGAACTTGTTAAATTGACTGTTGTGTCTGTTTTCCGTGTAGGGAGGGGAATGAGAAATCGTATCAGCTCCTGCGGGACTCTCTGGATCTCTACCTCACTATTAATCCTGATAATGTGCAGTATCTTCTGCTTCAGGCCCGCCTGTACTTCCACCTGGGGATCTGGCCAGAGAAAGTAAGCACATCTTTGGATTTACACAAATTATTAAAGGTTTACATATTCTTGGTTCTTCATATCACATGTTGCACCCTTGAGCATCAATAACTGATTGTGGTCTTTAATCATAGCTGTGCAAAAATCCCTCAGGTTGGAATGACAGTTTGGGGTGGGGTGGGGTTGGTGTGGTGTGGTGGCTTTAAGAACTAGTCTGATAAGTGAAAGGTCACTGGTTCAAACCCTGCAAGAAGAGTTGCACAGTCCATCACCAGTGTGCCCCTGAGCAAGGTATTTTAACCTCAGGGTAAAAGCATGTGCTGCATGAATACTTTCATAATATAAACAGGTGTAGCTAAGTCGAAATGTCAAATGCTAAGAATAAACCACAAATGCCATTACAAACGCAATATCTTGACAGCTGCAGTGCTTGTTAGATACAAGAGCAAGTCAAAGATTGTTATTTAAGGCTGGTTATTGATTTATACTGATGTACAGTATATAACCGAAGTATATGCATGCTCCGGTTATTTATTTAAAGAACCGTTTAAAGAAATAGTTTACACAAATTGGTCCCCTTTTTCTATACAATGATAGTTGAATGGTTACCACAACTGTTATGCAAGATTATCAATGAATAAATATCTACATTGTCTTTAGTCTCATAGACTGCTCTCATGGCGCTTCTACAGTGCCTGAACCTTAATTCTCTTTCCAGAGCATATTTCAGATAAAAATATTCGTTTAAAATGTCTAGCAAAATGTCATTACCCAACCTCTGTGATGTCCAACAACTTACAGGAAGGAATCTTAATTATTTACCCCGAGGCAAATTTAGCAAATATTTTGAAGTTAACCCTTCCCAGAAACAGGAGCCCATTGTTGTGTATTCAGATATGTACCAAATATAATTCATATGGCAAAACACAACCACTGTGATTATAATATGTTGTCTTTTGGGTATCTGTCTCAGGTGTTGGATATTCTGCAGCACATTCAGGCTCTGGACCCGTCTCAGCACGGTGCTGTGGGCTATCTGGTCCAGCACACCCTTGAGCACATCCAGCACAAACGGCATCCAGTAGAACCAGAAGTAAAGAAACGCAGCGCACCCGAGCACGGGGACGTGCAGTACTCTGTGGGTCTCGTCATGAAACATAAAAGGTAAACAAATTAAGTCTCTAAACCACAATGAATGAGTTTCCCCTTAATCCAAAAATATCAATTTGTCACATTAGAATAACAAAGAATCATCCATTTATTCTGAAATTTGAGAAACAGCACATCTCTTAGGAAGGTTAAAATTGTATTTTTATTTACTAGGCTGTCCTGATCTCATTCTGATCAAAAAGAATTTTGCCTTTGCCTGTTGATTAACGGGAGAAGTTGATGTAAAATTAATATATAATCGGTAATTTAACACGTACATCAACAATATTGTGTTGTCTGATTGCCCATGTAGGTCAGGCTACAACTGTGTTATTTATGGATGGGACCCCAAATGCACGATGAGTCAGGAGTGGATTAGCACTATGAGGGTCCATCAGCTGTCTAAAGGGGCCGATCAGCCCTTCTATAATGTCCTAGTAGAGGATGGCACCTGTAGATATGCTGCACAAGGTGAGTTGTTTTTTTTTTTCATAAACTTCATACTGGCCTGTTGATTGTCAGTCATGTCATTTACGGAATAAAGAAGCTAGGGGTGCTGTAATATACCAGTGTTGATAATAACTATGATATTAATTGTGATAATTGATATTGTGTTAATACTACACATACAATAACATTGTAAATATTTAAAGCCAGTATCTGGGTGACACTCCATCACAGTACGGGCTGGTATTGCACCTGGTTAATATTTTTCCTTAAGACCCGTAATGGTAAACTCCTCTGTACACTTGTATTTTGAGTGTAATTCATTGGCCAAAAAAGAGAAAACACAAAATAAACAAAATTTTGTTGACAGAATAAACAGAATTTGGCTGATATCTTTTTTTATATTAATTTATTTTGGTATTTTTAAAGATTTCAACAGATAAGAATTATGTTGTCCATGGTAATTATGTAGTGAAGATCTGATCTTGTGACATCCCTAAAAGAAGAAGCCTTGACTGATTAAGTTAGATTTTTTTAAATCACTGTCACGATTGCTCTGAATTTCATCAGCATCAGTGAATCATTTCTTCAAAGTAATTTTTGTTAATTGAAGACCTCTTTTTTTAAGATCGTAATGGTCACATCGCATTCTCATTTTGTTTGCAGAGAATCTCGAACCTCACTCCGCTCCGCTGGAGATCGCCCACCCGGAGGTGGGCCGCTACTTCACTGAGTTCTCAGACACGCATTACATCGCCAATGAGGAGCTTCAAGCGCGTTACCCAGAAGACATGTGCAAGACTCACAGGACTGTAGAGGAGCTTTACCACGGTCTCACCCCAAACTCAGGGCAGCCACCCGAGCCCACCGCCAATTTCCAGGACCACAATTTATTAGATCTATAGATCAGAATACCAACACCCTTCCTTTTCTCTCTCTACCCATTACAAACATTTAGTCATATGCCTTTAGAGTCACTTTTATCTTCAATTGATACAGGAACTTACTTAATGCCACTGATATGAGACGAGTCACTGGTGGTTGTAATTGACTCCATTTACACTAGATTTAAGGTGAAAGTTAGTCTTTTCATTACTGATCCTAGATCAGTTTAAGGGCAGCAGTTGTGAGTCAGAGCTACATATGTAGTCAGTGTTGAAAATACAAACCCAAAGGGTGTGGTTAAGTAACAGTATTTGTGTGAATACTCACATAATGTACTTAAAATAATGTGTAAACTGTATCCATAATAGAACTGATATGATAGAGGATCTAAATATGTGTATATGTGATGAAGCTTCAGTTTCACTTCATGATAATTCTGTAGTCCTGAACATCTCAACAAATGACTGCACTAGCTAATGTTACACACTAAACAAACGTGCACTTGACATGACATGGAAAAAATGTCAGAAACTTTTGTAATGTTTATTTACATGTTAAAACAAAAGAACTGTGGTTCAAAAAATGATTGGCTCATAAAGATTGTAAATACAAGAATATACGAAAATAAAAGAAGCTAAACATTCGGTGGTCTAATTATTTTATTTATGATAACTTTGTTATAAGAGTTAAGAAGTATTATGTCTGAAAAGCACTGTGAATTCTGAGACATTCAACATTTGGGTGCATACATTACAAAACAACTACTTGATGGGAAAAAGATACATTTATTTGACTGAAATGTTTATTATATTATGCATATATTTATATGCGTGTGTAAAATATCATCGAAAGTAATGAAATATATAATTAATGTCTTTCATTTCAAAGAATTTTACTTTTGGAAATGGATGACTTGGACTGAATAATGAACAGCCAATAAGAGCCGAGCACGGATGAAACCCCTTCAAGCATCGCAGGGTGACGCCTCAGAAATACACACATTACATTTAATTAAATGGTTATAAAACACAAAAGCGTGAGTTTAACAACTTCAATACTCTTCCAAAGTCACCTCAAAATTTTATGATGCAAAAATAATAACCCGCAGCGCAGCTGACACGCCATACAACTTGATTTCCTGACGTAAGCGCTGGATAATCGCACGCGCCAGTCTTACAGTATATATTACTGTACAAAAGTTTGATTCTTCAACCATAAAGCTTTGGGTATTTAGATCATTTACTTCAGCATTTCTATGTCTCCGGAAGATTGTCGTGCTGCTCACAAACAATTTGCATGTTTCATCACAGGGGAGGATCTTTATAAAGTTGTTTCATCCGCGTTTCTTTATTGTTCAGTGACGGACTTTAACATGGGAGCTTCTCAATCTGCGGCAGCACACGAGTTTCAAGATCTGTCTGATAAAACCGGCTGTAAGTAGCTGACTTACCGTAGTTGTGTCTGTAGTGCAATGGTTTTAAAACTTTTATTGACGATTATAACTAACATTATCACTAGTTAATGTTTAGAAACTCAAACATGATTTATATAGTATTTCAATATAGTACATGCTTGAATAGAGGACACTGGAGACTAGTTGTCATATAAAGTTAGGAGTCCTACTACACAAATTCGGATTTATTTCCTAGAAATGATTTTGTATTTGGGGTTTAAACACCTAGTTCACAACCCACTTTAATTACAAAGTTACTTAATTACTTATAATTATTGAAATTACAATAATTAGCTTTATGTTGGACAACAACAAATATTCAGTAACTTTTTCAGTTACATATTTATGTGTGTATCTATACAGAATTTGACTCTCAGAAATAAACCTTTGTTGACAAAAAGTGTGACAACTTTCCCCAGTCTCTCTATACATAAATTAACACTCTGTTAAGCATTATATAGCCTATGTTTGCTAATAATTTAATGAAAGTTAGTATTGCTTTATGTATAGCTTTGTGTGTATTTTCCAGTTTTTTATACTATTCTGCTACAATTCTCTTATATTCTATTTTCCCCAAACCAGTTCAGTTTCTTAATTACAACCTTCAGGTATGAATGGTATGAGGTACGAATGACAAAATGTAGCCCACAGAAAACTGGAAAATGTGGCACTGCCTAATTGCTTTACAGTGTTTTAAGTTCTCTTGCCTGAACTAACTTGAACTTGAACCCACTTGGATGCTGTCTTTAACACCTAAACAGTGACTTACTTATACCAGCCTTTAAAATTAAATTCATTGATGACATTACAAACATATATTATACAGTGCATAGAGCATTAAACATCAGAACATCAAATAATGTACTTTCAGAATGTCAAATAAGTTTTATTTACATTACTTACATTATTACATACTTGTAACTAATTAATCTGCTAAGATGCTTGTTAGTGACTTTCATATAAAGGTTTTTAGGAATGGTACCTTTGACCTTACTTCTGTATTTTGACGGCTACAAAAGGCAACTTAATACATAATTCTTAAAATGTACTGAATCTCACTCAAGGGGAATCTTGAGCCCACACACATGTAGGGGTTGAGACATGTTTTTTTGCAATAGTTATTTGCTGTGAATGTGCAATATTTATTAAACATCACACAAGGTTTGTCTGAAACTGGTGTTCTACCACACAAAACAGATATTGTATAGCTCTCCTAAACCTTTGTGTTAAACATAGTTTTGTGTCAAAATATCTAGTAGGATAGTTAAGATGTCTGTCCATAATCATAGAATTGCAGTCTACGCTTTTCAGAGAAGTCATCTCACCAGTGATTTCTAACAGTTACAGGATGGGAGAAAGTATTTTAACATTGAAATTACACTACAGGAAATCTTTATAGTAATTATCACAAATTAAATTCTTGGAATAGAAACGGCTAAGACTCTGCTCTGTGGTGTTGCAGGTTTTCATACCAGTACGATGAGTATATCTAAACTAGAACTATAACCCCACCTGTAGCATAATCTAGTGCAGACTTTGTATTCGAATTTATGCATTTTAATCTGTTGAAACAAGCAACCCATATAATTACAATTTTAAAGTTTATTCTTTATCAATTTGTCTGGAACCCCACTCACGCATATGAGGAACACAGGTACTAATTTAAAAAATGTATATACCTTGAATGCATCGTAAGTCGCTTGGGATAAAAGTGTGTGCCAAATGCATAAATGTAATGTAAATTTAAAATTTCCTTACATTTGTTTTTCCCCACATTAGTTTCCATAGACCAGATAAAAAAACTCCATAACAGATTTGTGTACCTGACACAAGATGAAGGAATTTTAAGGTAAAGTCCAAACTGATTGATTTGATGGCACTTTTCTTAAGAGGCATAGTTCACAAAAAAGAAAACTTCTTTTTTCAGACGAGAACATCTTGAGAATGTTGGTAATCTGGCTTTAAACCCAATCCGGAGACAGATCATTGAGGCCTTCTTTGATAAAAGGTGGGTACAGAGAGAAAACAAAGTTAGGGAGTGGAGTTGTCTTCTTTTTTGCCACTGTCGAAAACAAATTTACATTGTATGATCATTTGAATTAACAATAATACACAAAGTTAATACTTTCCAGGAACTTGGGTCAAAATATAGAGGGCTATCTGCAGGAGATCAGATTTGAAGAGTTTCTGACAATTCTGGCATTCTTCACACCACCCAAACAGCACACCAGTGAAGAAGAAATACAAAACATCAGGAATAAGAAACTACGTTGTAAGAATAAAAAGTCTGTATTTAGGAGACAAACCAATGTTCTGTCTTTTTGGACAACTGGATGTTGTGATTTAACTCACAAATTTAGTATATGCCAAATTCTATTCCTATTACATGTAAAGGCTGGATCACAGTGCTGCGATAGACTGGTTTGTTGGGATCAGTGCAGCAATGCTGCCAGCATTTGTTTTATACGCCTAAACATGTTTAATGTTTCATATTTAAAACATGTTTCAAAACATGATTCAGCATTGATCAATGTTGATGCTTAATTTTCTTCTCTGCAGTTCTGTTCAACATGCATGACACTGACAATGACGGCATCATCACGTTAGATGAATACAAACTTGTAAGATTAATTTCTTTTTTCTTCCTTTACCCAAATACAGTGACATGACTTGTTTGCCCTCTGTATGGGATTCTCATTACAGGTGGTAGAAGAGCTGCTGTCTAGTAATGAAACCATAGAGACGGAAACTGCAAAAGCCATTTCAGATGCCGCCATGCTGGAAGTTGCCAGTGTCACGATGGGTCACATGGTACAGTATTGTGTTACATGATTTCTAAACTGTGATTTGATGTGATCGCCACTGCCATGAAAGTAACCAATCACAACGGTTCACTACAGTGTGATAATGTAGTTCTGATGTGATGTTGTAATTGATATATCATGTTGATGTGATAATGCATTGTTGTTTTAGAGTCCAGATGAGTTTTATGAGGGAATTACCTTTGAGCATTTCCTGCAGGTTTGTTCTCTGTCAGTCGGTTTATTAGGGCTCACTGTCAGTCTTAGTCTGTTTGCCATTAGCTTATTAGGGAAATAGTAAAATTACATGCACATTGTTCGTACCTCACATTTGAATGTCTCACCCACAGATTTTAAAAGGCGTCGAGATTGAGACCAAGATGAGCATTAACTTTTGGAATTTGGACACAGTGACATTTCCATGTGGAAAATCCTAGAAATTTCCTCTTTAGAAGGTTCTGCAATTTGGGATCTAATTATCTAAAATTAGCCTCAGAGTATTTCAACCCTCAACTAAATAATTGTGTGAGCATGATATAAATGATATTTTTATATATATATTATGACACTGTGGTGCTTTACTGAGCTGACAAATTAAAATGCACATTTTGATCAGTTACAAAAGCAACAATCTCTTTTCTTTAACTCAGGGTGTGGAGTATTTCTGCACTGCTTTTATAATGAATCAGCAAGTCATTATCTTATCAGTTATTTCTAAAGCAACCTAACCTGAGAAGCTGTGCTTGTGTTGCCCTTATTCAGTTCACTTTATCCAGACCAAGCCTCTTATCACAATACAATGCAACCTATCTGGCAAATAATACATTTCTATTAAGGTTGTATATTAATGCGTATTAGAAGGGGTCTCATTTTGACCGCAAAAACATTTAGAATAATAATAGAAATAGAATAATAAGATATTAGAATAATAAATTATATTAAGTATGGTCAAGTATATGTGTGTGCGTGTGTATACAAACACATACACACAAACACACACATATATATTCGTATATATATAAAATTGTCATTTGAAATACACTTACAAATACTCACACTAAGCTTTTCTTTATAATGAAGACAATAAAATATACATTGTTTTGAAGATTGGATACATATTTTTTTGCACACTTTAAGTGTTGACGTTTTGTCTGAAGTTTACCTATTCAAGGTTACTGAGGTTCAGTTCAGAATTGGCTAAGTTGAGAATGGAACATTTAATAATAGTAATTAACGCACACCCCAAACATGACCAACATTTTAAATCATTCAAATCAATGCCTGGACTCAGTTACTCCACTTAGAACACAGTTACAACATGCCCTTTTGTGTAGAAATACTTTCTCATGCCACCAGTTTAGCTTCTTTTTGGGTACGTCCCCATTTTCCCCCAGGAGAGTTCAACAGTTCATCTTCTCATATTCTTATTTAATATCACTGTGTACTAAAACAAATTTACAAAAAAAATATATATAATTAAAAACAAAAACTAGGGAAACAGAATAGTTTTTAGGTTTTAAGAAACAATTAGCCATATATTTATACATCAGAGGGGTCCAAATTCAGAGGGGTTTAAAACAATCTGTCTATGTTCTCTCAAAAATTATGATTGAAATTAATTTTCAGTAAAGTGATCTCAAATTAGCATAAAACAGGAAAATATAGTATATCTGTACAGCCTGACCAAAACAACTGCACATTAGATGCCAGTCTTAGGGCCATTCAATATGTCATAAGGCATTGCTAAGCCAATATTATAGTTGTAACCAGAAGACTCAATGTAGCTGGACCTGCAGATGGGCAGAACATGATCCTGTGTAGATGAGTCCATGGAGAAATCATAGTGACAGATCAGACCCCTGTATCTAAAAAAATAATACAAGTGCAATATAAATAACTGTGAATACAATAGCAAAGATAACAGCGAGTATCTGTAGTCACCTGCGGTGAGCAGTGAGGTCATCGTCTGTAATACAAGCCCCACGAGGCTGCTTTTCATCAGGGATGTTGGCCGTCACTAGAGTGCTTGTGTTAAACTGTATATGACGAACAGGGTGCCTGTACACAGACAGACAATTTTCTTATGCAATCTAAGATCTTAGCTCAATACATTTTCAGTATTGTAGGAACACTTAATCTTAAATGACAAATGATCAAACAGTTTATCCAAATAAATGTGGCAATTGAACATGAACACTATATCATGCTAACAAGTGAAGTCTTCATTTTTTACATTCATGCATGTATTTATGCATCCAGAAACATTTTTTTGTCTGCTGGTTGAAAGTCTCTTCACATCCTGATAGCAATCACTAAGTTTAGTTTAGATATATTTAGATAAATATATATCTTCTATATATATTTAATGTTTGTCCAATCATTATATTCAGTCAGAACGCAATGATAGGATGTCCTGCTTGCCTTTCAAACTATGTATGTGTCTATGTGTTGGAGGAGGCGCGGCTTTGGAAACCACTCTGAGAAGGGGAGGAAACTTATGCTTTCAAAGCTAGCCTGGCATTGCCAGCCCCTCTGAAATTGTCTACTGTAAAAAACTATTTCAGTGACAGTCACATTTTAATTACACTCCCAAAGAAAATGTTTCATACATTTAAAAAAATGCAAGGATGTTGTGAATAGTTGCCAGCTATGCATTTTCTATAGTGTATAGAGTGATTTTGTTAGCTAGCTGAAAACTGGCCCAAGTCAAAACAGCTCTCATTGAGTTTTTATGATATTCTCAAACATAGTATTATAAATACCAAATCTATAAAATTGTTTATGCCTATTTTATCATCCAATTTAATAATTTAGACATAAGTATAAAAAACACATTTGCTCACCAAATTACTTAATGAATGATTTAAGGGTAATTAATGTCTTTAAAACAAAACAAACAGTGTGCACTATTGCGCTACAGCAACATAATTCACCTCTTAAATACTCAGATATTCTCACCTGTTGTGCATTTCCCAAAGTTTGGCTCCTATCCTCATCTCCCACACACTGACCAATCCCTCACCACCACCACTTACAATCTTCCAATCATCTGCCTGGACGGTGGTCACGCCCATGTGATGGGCGTATAAGGAGACCACAGAGGAGCCGGTACGCAGATCAAACACTCTCACTCTGAAACAGAGAAATGAATAAAAGCTACTGTCACTACACATACATTCCACTATGATTAATGTGCCATGTTTCAGCAGCAGAATATAAAAGTCAAAATCAGAGCCATCTAACTGAACTATTTTGGTTTGTCACAGTTACTGTACGTTTGTGATAAAACAGACTTGTTACTTTTGGATGGACAGAAATTCTGATCATTAACTGTTTAAGCACATGCAATGTTTTCGTTTGCCTACACTTTTCCCACACTGGTCTACCATTTCAGAAAAAGCTGCACGTGTGTCATGTTTGTCAGACAATGTCTTCCTCTCTAAGTGGGCAGTTCTTGGCTAGAACAAGCTGCAAAGTGCACCAGACTTTATGCCAGTGGTCAAAAGTTTGGCTCCGCAAGACTAATATGTTAGAGGAATGACAATACAACAGCTTTATTCCCCTAACAGAACACCACCGTGTGTTGACATTAGTGGCCAGTACAAAGAAATTACTTTTACAGGCCCAAAGGAGCTGAAATCCATCTGTTCTCTTTAATGGTACCAAAGGCAGCCAAAAGATGACTCTATGCTAGCGCTTTCCAAAAAATAATCGACAAAATTAAATTTTGCTTAGACAAAAAAAAAAATCACTTAGAGCACAAAAGATATTAGTCACAACGAATAGTTAATGCCCAGGCAAGCAGGATTTAATGTTGTAATTATATGGATGTCCTTAACTGTTGCCCTTTTTTAATTTTACCAAAGCATTTATTCTTGTAAGAGGGTGTAATATATTTACTGGCTGGTTGCAGTGATCATAAATCTAATACTGAAACAAAAACTACAAGATCACTGTGCTGTCAGTTGACAGGCCACTTTCAATTAATCAAGAATATTGTTATCAGGCTGCTGAAATGCCAAAAACTATAACTGAAAATATAACAGGAGACACTCATGTTACACGCATGCACTGAGAGTTCACATATGTGTGTGTGTACCAGAATTGTTCATCATACAAAAAAGACCTTAAAATTAAACACTTTATTAAAACAAAACTGCATACTCTCAACAATATGCAAAATTGGCATAGACTGAACAGATAAAAAATTATGTTGTCTTTATAGTTTGAGTGTTCAGTTTTAAACGTCTCTTGAGTTTCAGTATTTCAAATATGTTCTTGGCAGCCATTAATTCATTGCAATAAACACATTTTGGTTGCAACCCAATGACTGATTGAAAAGATACTGTCCCCTTAAATGGCTTCAATCAAGTATGCTACTTGTAGTTAGTAAATACAGTGCTGCTAGCTACTTTATCAAAAGAACAGCATGACTTCGTAACTGCGTTAAATTGTAGTTTGAAGCTTTAGAAGTTACATTTTTAAAGTAGCTTCCTCAATGCTGTTGGTGACGTTTATCCATAAATGTTTCTGCTTCTATGAAAACAGAACAAAGTACAAGCTATTATCAATCTGTTCTCTCTCTCAGCACAGAGCTGGACATACCAATCACCTATGGCTCATGTGTACACTTCCTGTTCAGATGTCCAGCCAGGCACATTTCTCTTTTTCCTACAGCCAGATCCAATCAGGCACAAAAACACACAAACACACAGAGCCAGACCTTATCTCTCTACCCCAGAGAGAAGAGAACTGAAGCATTAGGTCCTGGCCTTTGGCCACGCTAATAAAGGGCAGGACCCAAGTGCCCATTTCCTCTGGGCTGTTTGGTGCTTAGCCCACAATGGATCAGGTGGGGTCAAATCACTACAGCCAAAATGCCTCTCGAAGGACCATTTCGCTCCATTCATTCATCAAAGATGGACAAAAGGTGAGAGTGTTCGCTTTGTCAAAATTGTGGCTAAGATGAAAAACAAGACAGGAAAGCAGGGATGTTTTAAAAGAGGCCGCAGCTGGCCATAGAAACATCACAACCTCATTCTTGGCACTCCATATAGTATCTGAGCGAAGATGCAGTTGGAATTTATTTACAAAGACCTGCCAAGCAACTGTCCACCTGCCAAAATAGCGCTCCTGCTGTCACAAGTGTCAATGAAATGGCTCTTTATTTGGTGAAGACTAATTGAGACACGGGCATCGGATGTGGACGCCGCTCATGGGTCCGCATTGAGTCCGCCGGGCAGATGTACCGTGTCTATTCTAGTCTGCTGCATCTCTTTGTCCGCTAAATCAATAGCCCTTGGTGATGCCCCACCGACAATAACACTATCCTTTCAAACGGAGAGCTTTTCATCATTACAACGGCACTTCTGTAAGTGCCTAAGCTTTCAGAAGCTTTCTGTGAAATGATTTTCAAGGTGAGCCAAAAATAGTTGAGAGCAAGACTGAGCGCCTGTCGCATTTGAAAGGACCACAGCTGTGAGAAATAAAAAGTTCTCCTACTTTGGAAAATAATTAGTTGCGTTTTATTTTTTTAGGGCTTTAATCTTGGTTTTCGGATGTGCTTTGTTCATTATCTTCTATTAATGTCTGTCCAAACCTGCTGTTAAGCAACAGGAGCCATGGCCCAATGGTTAGCTTAAATGTTTCAGATACGTGTGCCTTGGTGTGATTATGGGAAACACAGGTTTGAATCAAGTCTGTGTTGAGCCCTAATCCAATCCTGTGTTCTATATGAATCTCACAAAACCTTTACAGAAAATGTCAAAATAAAGAATATTTGTTTAAAGTAAATAAAGACTATTTTCATTATTTCCATCATAATTAAGCTGCAACAGTTCTCATTGATTTAATACAACAAAATAAATATATATTTAATATATATTGTCATAGGTAAATACATACATATTATATATGTATAAATATATACATATATATACATATATATATATACACATTTTCTACAAAAATGCAGAAAGTTTTCTGTTAGGGTTAGAGTGTAGGTTAGGTTATATTGTTTATAACTAGCTGTGTATAAAAACAATACAGGTCTATGGAATTTCCCCATTTAGATAGATAAGTAAATGTGTGTGTGTGTGTGCCTAATTTTTAGAATGTAATTTATGCTAATTTTAATTTTTAAAACTCACTATGTCCAGACAGAATCATTTTATTACTGTATTACAATAATGAGAATCTGTCAGGACTCGCCAATGGGAATTACAAACCAACTCTTAAGTAAAACAAGTTGCCCTCCACACCCTAAAAAAGGTAAACAGATTTAACACCAGCTGCATGTGTAAATGTGAGTGCTACTATTCTGTCAGAACTCATCAAACTATCCATGTTGAAGAAACGTAGTCGCAAGAGGCTTTCATTTGCCAGACAGATGACAGAAACGTGTGTGTGTGTGTGTGTGTGTGTGTATTTAAGAGAGATAGATGAGGTACAAATGTTTGCAAGTGTGTCGTACCGCCTGTCTTTGTTCCCACACACCAGCAGGTGAGGGGGGCTGTCTCTCAGGTTTACGCAGGTGAAGTCTCCTGCCGAGTTCCCCACAGTTACTTCAGACTGGCTGGTCTCCAGGTTGTACACCTGAATCTGAGGACAGAAGAGGATAGCTCCTGCTGTGATGGGAGAGGGATTGTAAAACTCACAGGATTTTACACCAGGTTCAAGTGTCATGCCCACAGCTTGCTTCCACAGATGTCTGCTAACATATCTCAAGTCTTGCTTGCCTTCATGTGAATTTTTAACACACATTTTAGACAGACACAATCAGACTACAGAACCAACCTGTTACTAAACTAAAATTGTGGAATCTGAAAATTGGAGACGATTTTATTTAAATATACAAATTTGTTTAAAAATTTGGCTGACTATATTTGTCATCAAAGTACATCTACTTTAGGGCACAATGGTGGCAGCATGAGACCACAACCTTCAGTCTCCAGCTAAAATAAAGTTTTGCAACCCTCAGTCCTTGCAACCGAAAGTCCACATCAAGTAATAACCCATGCACCTCAACTTCCTGAAACCACACAGACGCCATCCAATCAGATTGTACTTTTCTACTCTTACCATATTTGTGTGCAATATGCACCAGACAGTCGTGAACGATCTGTAGACATAGCGTCTAAGACTGAAAATAATTTACCCTTACATCATCAACCAAACTTTGCGTGTAGACCAGAGAGCGAGCTTAATAATCAATGAAGTTTTGCCGTACCCATACCACACATCTTGCAGGTGCTTTAAACATCAGCAGCTCTCAACTAACCTCCCTTAAATTAAAAGCCTTTGAGATAATTCAATCCAAAAAGAGATTGGTTAACTGATTGCATCAGCTGCCATTTAAACATTGAGTAAAGGAAAACCAACGGTGCGGCCAAATTGGACACAAATTATTGAGGCAACAGATAAAGATGTTAAACAAAAGGGAAGAGGAAGGAACTGCATGATGTCACAATTGAGCTCATGCCAGCTGTTTAGTGCCTTCGGTTTGGGCCAGACACACTTAATTGCAAGCCACCTTGTTGCCTGCCAAAATCCTTGAGAGATCCAAAATTACAGCCAATGGGAGTTTATCATCAAGACATGAGAAAGCTTCCAATATGCCAATATGTAATAATAAAGTTAAGGCTTTATGCATGTGTTTATTTCATTGTTTTTACGATCTACTTAAAAAAAAGGTTTAAAAAAGGGTAATGTCTTTAAAGCAATGTCATAAAATATCCATTTTTGGTTCCCCAAAAAACCTTTCAGTCAAATGATCTAAGAGAAAACAATTTCTTTCTTAACATTTATGGTCTAAAGAATCTTTTTCCACTACAAAGAGCCTTTCTGTACAACAAAAAGTGGATTATGTGGATGTTAAATGTTCTTTATGGAATCACACAGAAAAAAATATTTTATTGTTGAAAACCTTTATTGTTAAGAGTGTATATGAGAAAACTGTTCAAAATATGCTAATCAATGCTAATGTAATTCTGTGTTTGGGCTTTCTTAAGGCGATATAAAATCATAATAAATCACTGGATATTAATTTCAATGTTTTCTGTAAGTTTGGCAGATGGTAGAAAACTTGCTAGTAGAGATGAAAATTGTTAAATACATCTTATGATTTCCGCTTGTTGCGCGTCCCTCAGTAAAATGTCTGAGGGATATAAGAGTTTTAAGCTCTTATATCTTGGCAAGGCTCTCACAAGCACATAAATGAAGATGTTAATTGGATCCATCCTGATCTCACAAGCTGGTGTACGGCTCTGAATATCAGCACCTGGAGGTGCAACAGTGTGCCATATTTTCATCAGTCTAGCTGGCTGTTAAACGCCAAAGCAGCACCTCAGGATGCGGCGGCGCGATCTGGGTGTGTGTGTGTGGGTCAGTGCTTCAGACACACAGCAGATGCCCAGAGTTTCCAGTTTTGCAAACGGGAAAAAACTCTGAACACCACATATACAAAATTATTACATATACAAAAAGAAATATGAAGCAATACAGCTTAGCTTAATGTTTCTAAAGCAGATGGTCAGGCCACAATGGCGTCCTCAACAACCTTTCAGGGGGCCTCAAGACTTATAATTATTTACAATAAGACAAGCATTAAAATAATGGAAAATCAAGATATTTCTTAGTAGAGCTGGATATTGCAACCAATTTGGTTGATTAGATTCTTATTTATAGGGTTACAATTTGATTTAGTATCGATTAGTTA
This sequence comes from Chromobotia macracanthus, assembly GCA_036877525.1. NCBI lineage: Eukaryota > Metazoa > Chordata > Actinopteri > Cypriniformes > Botiidae > Chromobotia > Chromobotia macracanthus. The sequence goes on from JAZGTH010000058.1 coordinate 6,939,173, forward strand.
TCAACATTTCATTAAAAATGTGAGGTTTTTTTGTGAGCAGACATGGAATTCATATTTAAATATACATGCTAGTAACTGAAACCCTCCTACTTAGCTTTATTACTGAAACACACAGTCATATTACCAACACACAGGATGAGAAGCAAAGTACAGAAAATATTCACAACCTCTTAAGTAAAGCACAGACATTAAGAATCAGTTTGGGGGCTTCCTCAATTGATGTTGTTTCGTTAAATTGAAGATCGATTAAAATCGGAGAATACATATTTCTTACCCAGCTTACATAAAAACATTTCTTAGTGTTCTGTTATTTTCATATATATATTGTTCCAGTTTTGTCAAACTCTAGAATACTTAACTGGGTGGAAATTGTGAGTGGGGGCCTTTAAACACTGATGTAGCCTTGAAGTCAAAAATGAGGAGAACCACTTGTTTAGCTATTAGACATTAGACTATCAGTGGCCTGGCATGCTGTAGTTTCAAAACACAGCCAAAAATGGTTTTGTACACTAAATTACAATTAAATAACAATACCTTGCCTGACATTATAAGTGCATCTCAGGGAAAAATAATAAAATAACTACAGTTTCAAACTACAGCTCTGAATTAACAGGAAAAACACCACCAAACACGGGATGTCTTATCCGGTTACCTCACAGTGAACTCCTGTTTCTGTCAAGTTTTAATGAGGCATATGCCTTCTCATTAAATGACACACAAACACCTTGGATCAATCAATACTCCCGCTGGCACATCTTACCCCCTAGCAGTCTGAAAATCCTGTCGACATGCAACACTACTGACAGATATGACATCACAGAGACAGCAATGTGCTAATCATGAATTGGCAGAATGAAAACTTGAAAACATTAAAAACAAAGAGGCTGATTCCCACCAAATGTGTTACAACAGAGACAACATCCAAAAGAATTATTATTTAAAGTCCTGCAATATTAGAAGAATATACAACAAGTTTGTTAAATATTAAAAAAAAAACCTCTGACTGAACACTATCAATGCATCAATTGTATTTTAAAAAATAATTGTGACCCATGCTGGAAAACTGAGTCACAATGAGAAAAATATCAGTTCTTGTTATTTTGACTGGTTACATTGTCTGGTAAAAAAAGAATTAAAAATTATGTATGATTTGTTGGAATCAGACAACAAATGTATAAGCCACACTTGTCTGAAGCACCAGTCAGAGAAGAGAGCAGAAAAATAGCAATTTTTCATGGATTGTTAAAACAAAGGAAAGATTAAAAAAAAAGGAACAAATAAAGATAATTTTAGCTGTTTAACTGCTGTTTGGAGCAATGGGATCGCTAGAGAAGAACTTAATTAACTAATTTTTGTGAAAACCTCAGATTAGACCAAAATGGACATTTTTTCACTTATTTTGCCTGTAGCTCGTAATTAACCTGTGCTCATTCTGACTCATTTTGCACAGGTCACTGTTGTATTTAAAAAACAAATTTTCTTTACGTTTCACTATTTCTTTAATTTCATTCTTTACTGTAGCCTCCTCTGAACAATCTCAGTCTTACAGCTCTTCTCTGTTCCTTCATCCTCAGGATAAGTCACAATGCATTGTGTCTCTCATTTGTAAGTCACTTTGGATAAAAGCATCTGCTAAGGAATAAATTCAAATGTAATCTTTGACACACCCGAGAGTACAATTCAATTACTATGGTATATGATAATGGTAATCAAACAGAACCATCCATATATCAAAAATATCATCAATAAACCAATGGAACCACTACAGGGCTTTTTTGGTTAGGGAATACAAAATTAGGTAAAAAATGCACAACAGCATGAAGAACAAGAAACACTCCATTACTGTCTTCCATTAAACATGGAAAGAGACAATTTTCCTGCCCTGTAAAACAATCTCCTCTGGGCTGACTTTGACAAACTGGCTTGTCATTCAACTCTCTGCTGCCTCTAAACATTCACCCAGGTCCTTGTTTGGTTAATGAGTGTGTTTAAATGGGGGTGATGTCAGTGGAGGAAAAGAGCCAAAGCATTGTATGATACAGGAGGACACCATCTGCATCCATCCATCAACCACTCATCTGATTACTGTCAACATCTACACCCGTCTCTTCACAGAAAAACTACTACAAACCCTCCGGTGAGCTCAGCTTCCCCCAGACACCCACGCTGTCTCTTTCACCGGCTGAGTAAACACGCAGGGGATCTGTTGTGAGAGGCCCATTGTGATTCGAGGGGTTTATTTTAATCTCTGTTCCTCACAATGGGTCACATGACAAATGAACTTTAAATCAGGAGAGTGGGACTGCAAGATCACTTGGATTCATCCTCAAAGGTCTGGAGAAACTTCACATCATCTTCACTAGTGTTTCCCAACCTTATGTCTTATGTATTACTTTTATATATTTTTAGATTTACATTTGGCAGATGCATTTATCCAAAGTGACTTACAGTGCATTTTAGTGCATACATTTTATCAGCTGGGAATCGAACCGACAACCTTCGTGCTTCTAAAACGATGCTCTACCAATTAGGTCTTATTAGGTTCAAATTCCCCTTCATTAAACCCAAATCGGAATTGTGTTCCTTTTATTTCTATACTGCATATTAATTGGTATTATCATTATTAAAATCACTTCTTAAAACAAACAAACAATACTGTTCATAAAAACATTCACTCTTCAGCACATATCAGTCGCTCCAATAGTCATCCATACAAATTACTACAATTTTACACAAAACATCATTTGGTTTCCTTTCCTTAAAAAGAAACAAAAATATGTAAAATTAATCCTTAGCTGTTATTTTAACCTATTAATGGTAGTTTTATAATGATGTTTATATATCAAGAACCATTATATTTTTCTCAGCCGTAATTTTTGTGTACAACATGTAACAAAGCTAAATCTTTCAAAGAACCCTCTGGGGCAGATCTGCTTCGGTTGGGAATCTGATGTACATTACCTATATTTACTGCTGAGCTTCATGTATCAGATTTAGACACTAACTAGGGACTGCGTGGGTAAGTGTTGGGATCAAAGTTTGGGTTAATTAGGTAGCAGGTCTATCTCTAAGACAACAACATGAACAAAGAACAAGTTTTTAATTGCCTGTAACTTTGGGAATACAGCTACCCAAAGCTCCACTGTTGGGCTCAATTACCCCACCATCAGAGACTGTCCACATGAGATCAACATTCCCCACTTGTTTGTCATCAAGGTCACCAGGTTGTTGGTTCAAACCCTGTGTGGGATGATCCATAAAAATATCACCATTGTGCCTTTGAAGACATTTAACCTCAGGTTACCCAAGGGTAATTGTGTATAAGTGTAGTGTAAGTCACTTTTGTTAAATAACATACATCATTCTTAAGAAACATATCAGTGGTGATCCATCAGAAGGGGCTCGGCTTTAAACATTTTCTTTGAAAACCCAAAACAGTTCTAAGCCACTATTGTAATAACAAGCCGTCAACTCACAATATAAATCATTATTATTAACCTACCGTTACATATTGGGGTGAGGTAAGAAGATCAACAAGATGTTGAAATGATCTGCCATGTACTTGCGCAATAAGTGATTTTTGTTCATTTTTAACCAAAACAAGTTACAGATTGCAGTTTTAACTGTTGCTTTAAGAATTTATGCAAAATTACAGACAAACATTCCTCATTTTGAAATCACATCACATGCACCAATGAATCATGCAGTATATTACCAGGTACATGTATTTAAAAAAGTTTTTAAAAGTTTTTTGAGTAAGAGTTCATCTGGGTACTGAAGCATAATTATCATGTTGTGATGATAAACTGCAACAGATCACAGATCAGCTTCTATAAACATTTCCCTCATGGGTGAACACTGTATGAAAACCCACAGGTCTGTTTTTGTGCAGATACCTTGTTGCCCCCGTCATTCATTCCCCAGCCACAGCTTTTCACCCCGAGGGCAGCTCTGCAGGCTGTCACATCGACACAGGTCACTGGGTGGCCATACACAGAGTGAAGAATTTTTGGTTCCTCTTCTTCCCTCCATCTGGAATCCAGCAGATAAACACTCTCACCAGCCCACGCTGTGACCACACAGAATTCCCGCCTCCCTGGTACCACCAGCACTCCATCTACCTAAAAGACATAGTGTATCAGATTCTTTACATGTACTGATAGAGATGATCAATAATCATCCTAATCCATATTTACACTTTTTTATTTAATTGCCTGTCATCATGTACTGATAAATAGAGATGATCAATAATCATCCTAATCCATATTTACACTTTTTTATTTAATTGCCTGTCATCATGTACTGATAAATAGAGATGATCAATAATCATCCTAATCCATATTTACACTTTTTTATTTAATTGCCTGTCATCATGTACTGATAAATAGAGATGATCAGTAATCATCCTAATCCATATTTACACTTTTTTATTTAATTGCCTGTCATCATGTACTGATAAATAGAGATGACCAATAATCATCCTAATCCATATTTACACTTTTTTATTTAATTGCCTGTCATCATGTACTGATAAACAGAGATGATCAATAATCATCCTAATCCATATTTACACCTTTTTTTTATTTAATTGGCTATATTAATTTTTTCATATCAGAGCTATCGATTGATGGCTCCACCTAGTGGTTGTCTAAAAAATAGCACCCAAAAATACCACTGTACTATAGTGCATTTAAAAGTACGGAAGACAATTTCATAGAGACTAGCACAAGCTAGCTTTGAAAGCACAATATCCCATCCTCCCTTTAGAGCACTCTCCAAAGCCACTTGTCCTCCAACACATACATAATTTACCAGACAAGTAGGACATCTTATCAATGCATTCAGACAGAATACAATGATTGGATGAACATTTTATGGTCCTGCACTTTTCACAGATGATATATAAATGTATATGCATGTTTTTATTTTATTTAGCGATTGCTATCAGGATGTAAAAAGACTGTCAACTAGCATAACAAAAAAGGTTTTCAAGGACATAAGACATAAAATTGTATATTGTATTAATTAATTGAAGAGCATTCAACTACTGCGTGATGACAGTAAAACAGTAAAATAATAAAATAAAAGTCTCATGAAGCAGGCAGTTCATGTTCAGCATTCAACATAATCACCATAATAATTTCAACTCTGGGGAAAATAATGCAGAATTTTGAAAAATGAATAAATTACATCAGTAAAAATAAGACACTTGCATAAAAACTCTTTGGTATCAGTTGTAAAATATCAATATCAGTCTATCTCTGCTCATGAATATGTGACTAGTTAGTGGTTATACACTATTTAACATCACTTGTGAAAATTATAAGCAGCTTAAATCTATGGACTGTCTTGCACTCCCACATGCGTGACTCATTTTCTCATAACTGCTACTATGGTTGGCATTGTACTCCTTGAATCAGATGAACTTACAGGCTTGGGTAATTGAATGAGACACTGTGATCTCCAGTAACCCCGCTCATCTGGAGCATCCACCCGCACCTCTGCTCCTGATGCAGAGGCCAAAGCTGGAATATCTGGGCTTAGATCCAGAGCATGAATCCTCTGTAGGTGTTGGTACTGATGAATGGGTTCCAGACCGGTTTCAGTGCTCCAAACATCTACGCAACCTAAATATATGACAACACAAACATAAGGCGTTCTTCCACTGTAGGAACTTTAAGGAATGATTTGAGGAACCATTTTAGTATCTGTTCCAGTGGTACTTAAATCTGACATTGAATCTTTGAAATTCTAAAAATTTCAACAAAACCTGAGTATTCATGGTATCCCAGTATAATCTGAGAATGTTTCTAAAAGCATTTTTACTCTATTTTAAAAGAAAATGTGATCTTTTCAACAGTGGTAACAATGTGTCCTAGTACATTATTACATGTTTTTGTTTATTGATTTAACACCATAATGTTTCAATAATTATAAATTATATAAATGTACATATATAAGTACACACACACACACACACATATATATATATATATATATTATATTATATTTTATTATATATTTTCTTATTTCCAGGTTTCAGATTTTCAGTCTGGCTTCAGACAAGGAATTTTACATTAATTTATTATCCTTCCACCATAACGTGTTTAAAAATGAAAAATGTCTCACCATTCTCATAGGCAGCTGTGGCTACAGTTTTATTGACACGCACGTGACTGATGTGAGGCGCTGGGCTCTCGTTTCTGATGGAATGTGTGGGATGCAGGTAAGATGTGTCCCAGTGAAGTGTGTCCCACAGACGGACATCACCAGAGGTGTAGCTACATAACACAACACATCCACATGATTATGTATGTAAGATTATGGTGAGATCTAACTGAAATACTGTACCATACTGTTATCTATTATTTAATGTTATATACATGTCACATACCCTGCGATTACAAGCCCACCATAGGAACTGACATCGCACAAAACTTTTCCCAGCTCGTACTGCAAGTGGCGAATAGACCCAACACGATTCTGTTGAGAACAGAGCAGAAACATTCAAGCTAAGATTACTGGTGTAAAGATAAATGCAGAAAGACAATATAAACAGGACACGTGGCTAGTCATATACAAAACCGTCCAGAAACAAACAAAACAGTTATAAATGCATCAAAATGTTGTATATTAACATCAATGTGATGTAGTGCAATTAACAAATATTGCAATTCCTGGTACATCATTAAAGTTTCCACATGCGTGCGCCTTACCTTCCAGTTTAACTTTTCGTTTTTCTCTGTGTTGCGACAGTCTCTCAGGCTGCTCTTCCAGCAGGGGGAGTCAGACACGCTTGCCCCGTTGTGATAACCTTCCTCCAGACACAACCTGTACCACAGCACCTCATCCTCAGCCAGCACCTTCCAGGACTTACTCACCTGGAACAAATGCAAGAAAAAAAGGCTGAGACAAATTATAAAGAACAGAACTAAAAGGAAGATATAAAAGACTAGGCAAAAAAAAAAACAAACAGAACAAAATATATCACAGAACATGCATTATTTTAGTCATATACATATTTACCTGTGCACATCTGCCCAGATCTGTTCTTCCCAGGAAGCGGAAAATCTTCAATGCCAGCTCATAAGGCAGCTCCACATCAAAGAAGGGAATGTCATTCAACTCATTCTTGTAGGGGAACAGAGAACATTTTATGACATATACTATAAATAAAGACCATGTTTTGTACCATCTGTGATTTTATTATGTTTTTGTATGTAGCTCATAAAAACGTTTAATGCTTTATAAACAAATACCAACACAATACATATAAACACAAGCAGCCACTTACCAAATCCTGAAGGAACTGGTCAAGAAGCTTAACGCGTGAGCTGACTTTTCTCGGCGGCGCGCCTTCATTGTGCCCCTCGCTCTCGGGGGCGCGCCTTCTGCGCGTCCTCTCCTCCTCGATCCGGTCCAACAGCGGACTGGTTCTGCCGTCCAGTAAACCCTCAGCGATCGACACGTACTGCGGCCGGTCTCTGGGTTTAGGCCGAGTCGTGTTTTGATGGCAAGATGGCCTGTCCTTACTGCCGTGTCCAAAATATCCCTCTTCGTCTCTGGTTTTCTTGGTCTTTGTTTCTAGCTCATGTTTCCAGCGCTCCCGGAAGGCCGAAAGCTCCTCTTCTTCCATTACGATTTAAACGCCAGTCATGTCGTATCTTCATTCATCGTTATGCGCGTCTTATCGCCGTGCAAGTCTTGCGAACCACCATGAAAACAAACCGCAGTCCGACGGCGAAATGGCATCGGCGGGAACATCGGGGAACATTGTGTTCCGCATGGCCCACAACTCACCCACCCAAACAAACCATTATTCACGACACAAGACAATGGAGGACTCGTAAGCCGCCTACCTAGACAGCTTTTGGCCAGCTGAGCTGCGAAACAAGACAAAATGTACAGAAATGCATCGATGCAAGAATACAATCAATTATTCTAATACAATTTCTCAGCAATGCGCGCGACTGTTAAAACACAACACATCCCAATATTGAATTTATGTAAGAAATGACCATTTTCTTCAGTCCTGTGCAATTCTATACATTATCTGTTGTATGTACACCAAAATGCACACGAACGTGACAAAATACTCCAATATTATGCTAAGGACATGTTTTCTTTTCCATGTCCTTGTTCTGTTCTAGTTTAATGCTATCGTGTGCTATTCTGTATGGCCACAATGCAAAATGCATAGAAATGTATACGATATAAAACCAAAACGTATGTAAATACAGTACTTATAAGGCCAAAAGTTTAAAACAAAAAACAATACCCCCAGATGTCACAAAAGACATAGGTTTACATTGTTTTTTATTTTTAGAGACAGCAAACATGTCTGTTATTTGCATCTATTAAAATCATATATAACGTGTAGAATAGCTGCACATATTTTTATTAACGCAGCCAGCACAATAATTTGCATTACAGACGCTCACTTAAAGCTGTCATGCAATTCATAGCAGGAATGTCTGTGCATTTCACGACCACCCCTCGTTTCAGAAAAGACAAAAGCTCTTGATCAGAGAGAGGAGGACATTGAAGAGTTAACCATTACCGCTCTCTTCGGGGAGATGGTGATGTAAACCCTAAACCATGTGACACTTTAATAAATAATACAGCCGACAGAAACAAACACACACTGTTCCATCGGCAGGCGAACAAAACACCATTCTCTGCATCTAAACTAACGATCTCAAAAGCAAAAGAAGAATCGATAAAGCGACCCGGAGAGGATGTGCTGTCTGCCGGTGGAGCAGACTTTGAGCGCGCTTGGAGACTCCGTGTGCGCGCACGGATGCGCTCCGCTGCCCTTTGCTCACCGACTGCGCTGGATCGGAGACCAGCTGCAGAAGAGATGGGCGGCCAACGACAAAAGCCTGGAAGATGAACAACGAAGCGGTGGAGAAAACATCATCAAAAGCTTCCAAATAGTGTGCACGGTCATCCAAGTGACGCTTCTCGTGTTTTTAGTCAAAAAGCGACATCTGTAGGTGAGACGATGCGCTCCTGATCTAAAGACGAGCTGCAACAGGTAAGAACGATTTCAGGTAAATAACGTTACATTACTTTGTTGCCATTAAAGATGTGCCACGATTTTCTACAAAACTGTGGTTAAGTATAGCAGTAAAAGCGTGCGATTTTCTGTTTCAGAAATGAAAATGTAAAAAATAAGCATAATTTTATGAATTATTATTATTATTTTCTGAAAATATTAAGTTTTCACAATAAAATGCTAAGGTAATTCTGAACAACCTCTACCTTTTATGAGTAGGTCTCTACCTATTATGAAGCATGGTATTGTTTTTATATCTAAGCAAAATGTTATTTTATGAAATTGGATTTTTAACGATGCCAGCTATTGATAATGTAAAAGATTAAAGTGGCATAAATCATCAACAATTTATTTATTTTATTTTGGAAGTGTTTTTTTGCACAGTTGGGTAGTTACGAATTGTTAGCCCTTCCAAAATCCTTTTAATTTATGCCTGTAGTAGTAGGGCCTCCATGTTGTTCATTATGTTTTTACGTCCAACACTATTACATAAATATAGAACCTAAAAATATATAGAATATGTGACAGTATAAATATGACATTCTAAGATATGAAAGATCAACAATGACACATAAATGTCTAATCAGTTTCCAATTTGTCCTGCTTTAGATGGATCTTCAGCTTCTGCTGGGTTGGTCTGCTCCAGAATTAACAGAGAAGATGTGGATCAAGAATGCACTGTAGAAACCTGCCGTGGAATCAGAGGGTCAATGTTTTCTCATCCATGTGTATCACAACATTTGCAGTAGTGTTGTAATGGAAACATACAGTAAAAACCACAGACCCACCTGTGCTGTACATTACGAGCGCCGACATTCAACATACCAGAACATCACTCCATTCTATAGTCTTCTTGATCACTGAAACACTACAAGCCAATGTCATTTGGTACACATTTGTTTGGTATAACTCTTAAGGTCAGTGTAATCAAACTCAATGTCTCTTGGGAAACTTTTGAAAATACAAGGTTGATGTCATTGTCCCCTGGAAATTGTGAAAATGTTATATCACTATGGCAATAGGAACCTTGACTGAACTCCGATGACCTTTTATGACAGCTGAGAGTTTGTTGTTTTTGCAAGATATTGGTGGGGGTTGAGGGATGTATGCTTTGGATATGCAAAAGTGATGATTTACAAATGTGCAAAATATTAAAATATGATTAAAGGTCAATCTTCAGAGGAGAACTACCAAAAACACTGTTACCAAACCTCCTCTGCAAAATGCACTGTAAGATTTAGCTATTAGCTACTGTACGTATCTATGCCATTCAATATCTGAGCTGTGATTTTGTTTCTTGGTTGTTTTTATGAGATATTTTTTACTTTGTGTCTGGACATTTCACTTTACTATTCTCAATGGAAAGCATATTTATACTGTAGAATAATTTTAAGTGTATTTTGACATGGATGTTTACAAATGAAGACAAATCCTTTTTTAGAATTTTTTATAAAGGGCTTCTGGCTTGATTGTTTGTGACAGTGTTAATCTAGAAGTTTGTCATGAATGAGATCTCATGCAAAATGTGAATTAAAGGGCATGCTACCGATGTTTACATAAGCTACAATCTTTTATAGTTTACGTTACTATCATGTGTTTTAAACATGTTTTACCTCTGCTATTTTGATATTGTGAATTTTGTCATCTATAAAAATAAAAAAAGCTTTAAATATAAACCCGGAGAAAATGCGGAGTTTATATAAATGGGATCGTAAAATGGGTTCATTTCAATTCTGATTTCTACAGCTTTTAAAGCTTTTGTAACATGATATACAGTGTAGCTGTGGTCACACATCCTTGAAATTCAATATGACTGTGCTTGAACTTTCCGTGGCAATCTTAAGCTGCCCACAATTAAACTAATGAAATGGTTTTATTTGAAAAGATTAATATCTTACATCACTGCCATCGTCACAGTTCAATAAAGTCAATAAGACAGTAAGTCACCATTACAGAACACAATTTACACATGGTAAAATTGGTTGTGGCTTCCAAAAACAAGTAATGAGTAATATAAAGACAACAATGTCAGATTTAGTTAAGTTAAATAGCTTAAATTAACCAGTTTATTACCAAGCAGGTATTAACATGCTGTTGATTAACTGCTTTAAAATGTTACATTATTAGCATTACTGTTACATGTTATGGACGTAAATGCACCGGAACATTTATCTGGGTTTCTGATCAGTAGATTTGAAAGTGGGCGGATGTGGTCCCATCTTTCCAGTTACGAAGTGTTTCAACCACCGCTGACCGGCAAAGTGGACAGGTTCTCTCACGGTCAAACCACAGACATAAGCAATCTTCACAGAACACATGCTGCAGAAGAGAAAGATGGTGGTGGTTACCAAAAGGGTCTGGGTTCAAGCCACAAGTGATCTGTCACCACTGTACCCTTAATCAAGTGTCTCCTTACAACAAAGCAAAACAAAAACATTGAGCACTCCTGCTTTAAAGGTGTTTTACCTGACAAAGCAACGCAATTGGCTCTCTGAATTCAGCCTGGCAGATTGCACACACATCTCCCGCCTCATTACACTGCTGTGCACTGGCTCTCGTACCGTAACTCTGTAAAACACACACACGCTGTGTGAACTTCACCACAGCACAATGTACATCTGTTACACTTAAAAAAAAACATGACAATTCATACACAGCAGTGCTAAGTCATTGTACATGCCTAAAAATGAATTCAGAAATATTAATGTTGTGTTCATGTCAGACTGACTGTATTTCTATTGTCAATCTCATAAAAACAATAGTTTTTGTTGAAAATTGGCAACTTTCACTTGATCATTGCGATGTCATACAACATCTGAAAATGCCAAACTAAAATAATTGAAAATGAGAAAATAATTTATATAGAAATTGTAGTTTTATCTAAACAATTGTATATTGGTTGTTTTTGTTTGATTTCATATAAGGATGAGCACTGCCTATGTTTTAAGGCAAGTTACTGAACTTACCTGTGAGCTGCAGAGAATAACAAATGCTTTTCGAATGCCAGATATTCTTCCACACAGATCAAACGACTGAAACAGAACAAAACAACACGCACATCTTACAGCCAAGACCATTTTTTGGCCAAATAACCAGCATAATCATCCCTGAATGTGACATTACAAAAAGCCTGCCACAAAGATTTCTCACTCTCATAAAGGCCCTTTATAAAATAAAGAAGAGATTTGAAAAAAACCGCAAGGGCTGTGCAATATATTGAAATATTGCAAATGTGCATACCGCAACGATTTGCAATAAATGAATGATTTTAATACTTAAGTTATGTATAGTCAGTTTTAGGTTGATACAGAAAGCAGAGAGACAGTCTGCTATCAGTTGTAGTGATGCTTTTCTTTTCCCAGAAAGAATGTGAAACGTATGTCGGTATAAAATGTTCAGTTTTTAACTCTGTGACCCTGCCTGTGAAAACCCAGCTAAAGTCATTTTTTGTGATTCACAGTTTTCTACATAAAATCCTACATAATGTAAAGAACATTCGGTGAAAATGTAACCTTGGTATCTTTAATACTGGCTTGAGTAAGGCCATGTCAGAAGTTGAAGTCATAGTGAAATTAATAACTGAAATCAACATTTGATGCAACATTTTGAGACTTTAGCCTGGATTTCACAATTTAAAGATATCATCATATCATACCATAATATAATATTTCGCATTATTTAGCAAGTTATCATTTTTCTTTAACATTGTGCAGCCCTGAAAACACTCCAAAAAAGGAACGAATCAAACAGTCATAATGGGTGATGAGATCAGCACTTCTACATTCTTCAGAGACCAAATCAGTTAGACTACCTTGCACAGGGTGTAGATGATAATCAGCGTCGCCCCCAGGAAGTAGCTGCTAGATGGATCTTCACCCATGATGTACTTGTACCACAACTGAATGGGAACCAAAGCTCTGAAGAGTTGACTCAGCTCCTCAATCAGCAGATAAAACTTCCCCTGCAGAGTTAACAAACAGATTCAGATCTATGGGCAATCATCTCAAATCAACACACTGAAGAAGATCATAAAGGGTTTTCTTATTGCTGATCTCTAATCATTGCTGATCATGGTAGAGTGAGAAAAAATTGTATTTAAGTTTTGAAACGGATTTTATTGACCTACACTGATATGAGAGATGGGAACAGATAACAGAAACTAGTTATAAAATGTACATTTTTGATTTCTTTAACATTTAAAAAAATATGCACCAAAGTTTAAAAACATTCCTAACCTTTTCAATGTACATAAACAAATGAGCTGTTGAGCGTTATTTTAATGTTTATTACTTAATTTTGGACTTTTAGCAGCACAAAGTTCTTGAGTTCATATCCCAGGGAACGCACACACTGATAAAATGTATAACTTCAATGCACTGTAAGTCGCTTTGTATAAAAGGGTCCATCAAATGCATAAATGTAAAACAGAAAGAACAACAAAAAACACGAAATACATTTTACATTTTCAGAAGAACTTTGAGCTGCTTTCGTGAACATAAATTACTGCCATAGAGCAGGGGTGTTGTGGGTGGTTGTCAGGGTGTTGCAAAGCTGTTGTTAAGGGGTTCAGAGAAGTTTTTAGTAGTTGCTATGCCTTTACCAGAGTCTTGGGGTTTTCTAGGTTGCTAAGGCATTCCTAGGTGTTTACTTCTATGTTTTTGGTTGGTTGCTACAGTTGGCGGCACAGTAGTCATTAGTTAGTTTCTCTTATTGATTAGAAAAAATAATAGCACACCTCTTCTGAACAAACACCATGACTGAGAAGTCATTCGTGTTTATAACATTCAGTTTAATTCACATTTATTTGTATAGTGCTTTTCACAATACACATTGCTTCAAAGTTGCTCTACAGAAAAGTAAAGTTGTACATTGTGTGTTATTAGTGATTAGTGATAATAATTCTATAATTCATAATTAATCTATAATTAGTGATTATAGAATTTTACAGGTCTAAAATGGGACAGATTATGCAGTTGACTAATACTGTGAATGCATTAAAGCAGAAGTAATGATCATCCATGAAATTAAATACTTACAATTAGAGGTTTATGAATATCCTAAATATGAGCATTTTTAATAGTGATGCTTGCTTTAATAACACAATAATTGTCTATGACATTATCTACAAAAGCACCCAGCAGTCAAAATGCTCATTTTACTGTAATTCTTGTAAGTAATCCAGTGCTGACAGCCAATCCTTTAATAAAATCTGAACATAAGAGCGATACTGACGCACAGACACAAGATGATAACTTTGAAACAAACCACATATCCTTCCCCAAGCAGAATTTGAAACAGATCCCGGTTTCATCTCATCTGCTGGTTCATTAACTGTGAACATCTTACCCTGAAGCTTTAAAGATGCTGTGACATGGGCTTCTACCGAAACATGGCCACAGTCCAGCGCTCTGTGCTCTCCTGGCAATTTCACTGCACTGAAAACAAAACTGGCAGAAACACGGTACACCTGCTACCAACAGAAAATGTAACGAGCCCACACTACCCAAACAAACCCTAATCATAACATTATAAACGTAGCGAGTGGCTGCAAAACTCATCTGATTACAGTGTCAAAGGGCAACTCTCTTAGCTTTCATGCTAAGCTACGTCAAGCTGCTCTGCCTTCGAGTCCACAATACTCAAAGTGGCACAGCAAAACTAAAATGCTTCCATTACAAGCAATGAAAATATTGCATACACCACACACACATGCTGTTCAAAGCACAGGAGGAAATTAGGAGCCATAAACTGCTTTGCTTGCTTAGAAAAGCATCACTGTTGCTTATATTTAAAGTTAGGAACTTGCTTCTATACCTAAAACAGTAAGTATTTAATTTCAGTGTGTAATTGCTTGTGCAAAAGACATGAAATACACCATAATCTTGCAGGGTGCTAACAAGTGTATTTTTCTAATCACTTTTCAAGACTTGAATGAAACAATGAAATGATAGAAACTCAAGACTTACACTTAAAGAATTCTTTGTTTCTTATCCACCACCAGCTTTGTTGTTTTACCAAAGCTTTAATGACCACCCATATTTGTTTTTAGTCTACTTTTTAAGATACAAACAGAAAATACAGGAAAAATGTGCACAAAATTAAAAAAACAGAATGTCTTCTTCAGAACATACCATTGCTTAGCTCTAACAACCGTGTGTGTGACTTCTGAATAACAACGAATAAGATAAAAGTCAGATAAAATCAGTATTTAGCGTTAGATTAGAATTAGAAATTGTGGTTTCATTCCACTGAGGTTTAAGAGAGCCAGCAAGTTCCTGCTATTACTCAAGTGTAAGAAGAGGTCCAACGACATACTTGCCACTTTAGTTTACATAAGCTGGTTTTCTTTACTTTTTTCACCGCATACAAATTTCCTGTAATTTCTGGTTGTTTTCCAACAAAGAGACTAAGGAATAATTATGGTCACTGTACCATTGCTTAAACACCACTGCAGTCAAATGGTGGCCTAAGACTGTAGGGTATGTAAAGTAACCACATGCAATGCTCATCTCTACTATACAAACAGTTTTGCTTAACACTAGCAGAAAACACTTCGGAGGGATTTTTTTCACCTGCTTATTTTGCTTTATATTAATCAAAATATAAATGCTACTTACGAGCTTGGAAGTCGTAATCACTGTGTAATGTATGTTTAAGTGGTTTTGATTGGAAAAGATGTCTCGGCTTTTTATTTTGTGTTTACAAAATAACACTGTTTAGTATTATTGCAGTGAAGAACAAAATATATATTAGGTGTATAATTGATTATGTATGTATTTGATCCTTTTTGTGTTGCCACAGAGAAAACATTTGCTCTGTGAACAAAGTTTAATATTATTATTTACAAATGACTCCATCCCTGACTCAATTCTATCCCACATTGACGAACATCTTGTGAAACTCCAAATGAATATCTTAAGTTCTAATCACCCACATCAGCTGCTGACTGCCTGATGCTGGTGAGTGCACAGGATGCATAATGACTTGTTGGACTCCACCTGACAGCGATTAATCACCCTGTTGGGGAGCTTGCTAGCTGACTGACAGAGATCTGTAACCTCCGTACGTGAGCAATTCATCTTAGCCAGAGTCCCTGCAGCCCTACGTTTGCTCACACCTAGCGATTACACAAACTAGTGCTGGAATCCATCCAGCCACTGAAGCGGCATCGTGGGGGAGCGACGCAATTCCTCTTAGCTCTAACAACCGTGTGTGTGACTTCCGAATAACAATGGAGAAAATAATTATCAAACACTTGAGGAGGTCCTGAGGGTGTGAAACTGTTTACTGTTTTTTGTGATCATTGGCGTGGTTAGCAAACATCTTTAATAGACATAGAGCCACAGAACTCGTGTAAGAGGTGCAGGTTTGAAATTGGTCCTCGTTGTGTATTGATCCCATTTTCAGTCCACTTTATATTTACAAGAGTTTCCTTTACGCTCTGACTTTCCCATAATTCTCTGTGGCAACACAAAAAGCATAAAATACATACATAATCGATTATACACCTAATATATATTTTTTTCATCACTGCAACAATACTAAATAGTGTTAAAAACACAAAATGAATGCCCAGACATCTTTTTCCAATCAAAACCACTTGAACATAGATTACACAGTGATTACGATTTCCAAGCTAGTAAGTAGCATTAATATTTTGAGCATTTTTCTAATTCAAGCTATACCAGAATCCAGTACGACTAGCTCTGTAAAAAAATAAATTCAAGATAATGGACAATTGGTCACAAGCACACAGAGACATTTAACGCAATACCAGAAACTATCCAAAATTGCATCTCAATCTATTTAAAAACAGACAATTTGACCCACTTTTTATTTAGATTTTAGAACATGGCCATTGACAAACTGAATATGCACTGGTTTGTTATGGACAGTGTGATTTCATTCAGACATGCACAGACATTCTGTTCCTACGATTATGCAAGAGGTTATACTGACATGTACGGACACACGTGTGCATGTTGTGATCGTGTAGTTGTGGTGATACTGGGCAAGGAAACTCAGCGGAAAGCTTGACACAGTGACCATGACATCATGCCTGAAAGCATGCCACCTGGGCACCATACAAGTGTTGGAAAGTGTGTGTTTGTGTTTGGTTTTCAAGGGGTGGGTATGGAGATGATCAGTGGTTGAAGATAATAGCTGGATGTGTAATGTGGGGAGGAACAGTGGTGAGTTCCAGGAACAGATCTTCAGAAGAACAGAAACTGCATGTGTAAGTTCGTGTGAGCAAAGTGTGCATTTGATTCAAACAAATGCTCACAAAGGTTATGTACATTCGTTTCAGCCCGATATCGCACAGTGTGATTTGTTTACAAAGCACCTACTGCAGTAACACAAAGCTAAAGCAACACTGTCAACGAATGTGTACGTGTGTGTGTGTGTGTACGATTGTGTGTCCCACAGAGAGATGACCTCATCCTACCCCCAATGGGCCAATGAGCTCACACGCTGCCTTCCGAGCAGCCAACCATGCAGGCAGGGTGACACTGCTCATTATTTCGTTTTTTTCCTTTTACTTGCCAGTTGTACCCAGTTTGAACTGGTGCCTTGGAACTGACTGAAGCTACCAGGGAAATCCTCCAAGCTTGTGGTATCTCATCACACTTTATCTGTAAAATGCAAAGACTGCAGAGAGCCAGGACTGGGAGATGGAAAACTGTGGGAAGTCGACATTGCCTTCTAGGCACTGTTTGTATTTGTCTCAGCTTTAATGCTCATGAGAGCAAAAAATAAGGTATTGTGAACATGTAGAAGATTTAAACATGTCAGAACTAACAACAATATGTTCCACAAAACCAAATGTCTGCCTTTTTGTAAGTCTGTGTCTGTACATTTACATTTGTGTGCTTGGCAGACACTTTCATCCAAAGTGACTTACAGTTCATTCAAGCTACACATTTTATCAGTACCTGTGTTCCCTGAGAATCAAACCCACAACTTCTGTGCTGCTAACATAATGCTCTACAAATTGACCAAGTGAACCACAGGAACACATTGAGCTACAGCAACATGCACAAATTCATCAAGTCACTATGCAACACATAAGTACATTCTTAGTTGATTAGTAATGTAAAGCAACATGATTATTGTAAATTACTTTCTTACCCTGGACTTGAAGGCGAGGATCATTTTAGGCAGGAACAAAATAAAGCATTTGAGCTCAATGGTGAAATATTTCAGCACAAAATCCGTTATTCCAACAGCCCAGATTAGGTCAAAGAAATTATAACTGTTGATGTTTGGCTTGGCAAAAATAAGGCTGAAAGAAACAAAATATAATATTTAACATGACAATTAACATGATTTTATATATAGATAGACAGATAGACAGACAGACAGACAGATAGATAAACAAGTAAAAATGAGAATAAAAATCAGTGTATTAATGGATTAAATTAAGTTTAATAATGAAAAATAATGGAGAAATCCTAAATACTCACACATGCTGATATACACAAACAAAAAATGAGACATCAGTCTGAAAAATGACAACATGGAGTAAATGAAAGTTGTTCAAATATATTAAAAAACAGGACATCTTTGTAATGATTCAGATAACAAAATGACTGTTTGATGCACAAACTGTTTGAGTCTAATGATGGTCAGTGTACCTGTTTTGGAGTTGTTCAGTGCTGAAAGTGTAGTACAGATACACAATGTTGCCAGTGAGAAAGATCATAATCCAGAGGGTTGTAAACACAGACCTCTGCTCCTGCAAATACACCCATGCATGATCAGACACAGACAGGATACCAAACAGATGTAAACCACAACAAACTACAGTATGAACAGAGGCTGGCTACATATATCTAACATATATCATTATCTGTCACAGACTGCTACGCTCATGCTACGTTTCCATCCATCCAGTAAAATATTGAAATGCTTGAAACCTTTAATGCAACACTGATAACGTAACTGGCCACTTGATTTAATAAATAATAATCCATTAACAATTTTACTGGTAATTTCACTTGTAATCTCCTATTTATCTTCCCAGATACTCACTCATGTATTTCTCATTGTCTACTTTAGCAGTAAAACTTAATGAAAACTTAATTTTCTCAATTTTCTTCACTTGTATTCTTCATTAGCCTCTGTTGTAACCATTGGGTGTATAACCGAATCTCACCCGCAGGGCGACTTGGTGCTTCACAGTTGAGTTAGCAAAGGCAAATGTGCTGATCATTCCGATGCAAACAGCAATTCCTGAAATATACAAAAGATCAGTTTCCAGGACCTTGTCATTTAAACAACTATTGAACAAATAATTGCTACACCTGCTGCTCTTTGTGCCCTGGTATTATGTTTAAGATATTAAATGATCCTCATGCCAACACATTAAAAACATATTAACAACAATTTTGCTGACAACAGTAAACGACTCCTAATAGACTACATGGTCAAAAGTATGTGGACAGTGACACCACACTCATATGTGCTTGTGGAACATTTACATGAATTATTAGGCATATGTATCAGATATCTGTTCAGTTTGTGCGCTCCCTAGGAATCTCACCCGTGACCCTCCCATCTTTACCAGTTACAGGAACACTAATCAACTAATGGAACATTTGCGTAAGAAGATTGAATGGCTGTTTGCTTGATTTTAAACACCTGTTAGCCATTAATCAGAAGGGCTGTCCACATACTGTGGGTCATGCAACGTGTATTGCTGAGTACTCAACGTTACCGAGCTTATGCTGGAAGCAAACTTTAGTGAGGAGAATGAGGATAAATGGAAATCCCCTCTGCAGCCATGTGACCACAGCTTTGAGTTCAGAGAGAGCAGGTGCAGGGGTAGACGTGTCATCACCTGAGGACAATATCAAAGAACACAAGATGTTACACCAGATGTTTCAAAGAAAACTCCTGAATATCTTTTTAAATTAAATGTCACCTTGCAGAATTTGTCCAATGCATTAGTTCTCTGTCAGAAATGCAAATTTTATGAGCATGAGAATTTTGTTTGCCAGTGGACCAATGACAATGTGTGCACAGCCAATCAGATTGGAGCTGATTTCAGCCAGATTTTGTGAGCAATATAATTCCGATTAACTACATGCTGCCTGTGTGTTTGCCATCCGAGGCTGTAACTAGTTCATGTGATTAGAAATAAATGATAATCAGTCATGTTGTCATGGTTCCTGATAGTTCTCACCCCCATCGTCTCTGCTCCCATGTCTCTCAGCAGAGGTGGCCGCATGGAGGAGGGAGGACCGGTGCTGGCCGGAGTGATGATGATGATGGTGGTGATGATGATGGTGCTGAGGAGGGCGAGGAAGGTAAGCTGGGTTCTCTGTCCGGTGAGATCCTTCGTCCCTCGGCGAAGACGCCATCTGGATAAAGACATCTGGGGGAGAACCCAGAACAAGCCCAGCAGCCTGGAAGGGAACTGATGACACATTCCCAGCAGAGACCCCCACCAGACCAGAGAAGAGCTGCTGGGGGGATGTAGGAGAGTTTGGCTTCAAGCAGTCAAACACCCCTCCTTCATCAAGGCTGCTCTCTGAACCCAGAGTTTGACTTCTGTTCCTGTCAAAGCAAACAGGAACAACACACTATTCTCAGATAACATTTACTCTTGCTCTAATGTAAAGACCAGCTCAGACATTAATTCATATCTAAAGTGGTCTAAAGTGGTTCATCCTGGCTTTGTGTTTGTCATCTCGTCATTCACCAGCAAAACTTAACACAATGAAGTCTTGCTAGTGAGAAAGCACATACAAAACACATCAGATGCTGATTATTTCAGCTGGGCAGGAATAAAATTAGTACTTAGTTCAAACCAAGAGTCAGCAAATGTGTTTCTGGAGTAATAACACTGCACATGTTGCTTGTTCCCTTTATTTAAAACATCTAAATTTGCAGCACCATGGCTCTCCAGGAACATGGTTCCTGATCCCTGGTCTAACCATGTGTGTCAAAGACTACGTGAGTTAAATAAACCTTTCTGAAGGCATGCCCTCTGTGTTGCTGCTGTGGCGTCTCTGCATGGCACCCACTTTATCACCAGGAGCTCCAAAACTGGGGAGAAACAGGCAGTCAGCTGCAAAGACAAAGCCACTGTATGCTTGCCCTTGTGCATGAATAAACTAATGAAATCACTCCTTTATGCTCACATTCTATTGAAATATAAAACAAATAATTGAGTAACATGACATTGTATGACATTAGAGAGCCCACATCATACAATATATGTATAGTATGTAGTGTACACATGACAGTAAGGAAATTAAAAACAATGTCAGTTTACCTCAACCCTAACCCACTATCAGAGCAACCACAGGTTAATGTGCTACTATTTTGCGATGTGTCCATATATTTTGTAATACATTTGTATTGTATTGTATCCTAAATGTAACTTAAATTACATAACCTTTAAACTTACATTTAACTGCTTTTTGCGAAGTGTGTGTATGTGCTATTTTTTTTTTAAAGAAAAATTGTTTTGATATCTTGTTATCGAATGCAATGGCATTTTCAAGTGACTTAAGTGCCCAAAAACTTTTGGGATCATGTGTATAAAGCTTGATCATATGCTAAAATATAAAAAAGCGCTTTTAATAGCTACACAACGTAAACCAACTAGATGAACTTCATTTGATCTGAAGCCTTTTACTGAGCAATACGGCATTTCTTGCGCTCAAGAATCCATAAAATGTCCAGATTATCTTACCTTTGTCATGGCTTATAATACATGATCACAAATAAATACTGCATCGGTGCATTTTATGATTTCTATTCACGCAAACCCCAGAAATAGGGAAGCACTATAATAAATTGATGCGGGACCGCAGACCGGAAGAGAGCCGGTTTGTTTCCGGAAGTACATACACAAGCCATCCAATCACGACGCGCCGTTTCTCCGCACTTCCGCACGGAGAAAGCTGTTGTTGTGCTGCCTAATTTCCACAACCTTTATCATTTAAGGCATTTTACAACCTAAACAATAACATATTGATCGTAAACATCATATTAGATAACACGGTGCCAATTCCGATCGGTTTCATCGGTCTACGATCATACAACAGTCCGGTTCTATGTTTTTGCAGATGCATCTGTTAGTAAGACGTCTTAAATCTGAAAATAACCAGACATCATAACGTTTTATGCATAAAATGGGTTCAGTTCCGCTAAAACTCACGGTTGCACAACTAACGACGGCAATCGGTCTGCACTGTCGGCCTGTGTTGGATAACGGTAGCCTGTAATAGCTTTTTGACTTGATCATTGCCAGACAGTCCGTGTTCGTAATGCATCTGTTGTTGTGTTAAGCGGATCGGGTGGATCTCTGTTTTTGAGATCAATCGTGCTATTTCAGTAGTTTCATTGCATCTACCTGGACCTGGTGCACATCCAGAAGAACGCCTCCATGGTGTTTCGCCGGCTCATACGCAAGCGTTGGGTCCTGGGGGTCGTGTTTGGATTGTCTCTCATCTACTTTCTCACTAGTACCCTTAAACAGGTATGCTGGGGTGGGATTGCTGGGGGATACCAGGGATGAACAGATTTGGCCTATACAAATACACTCTTACAAATAAATGTTCCGACAAAAGGTTATTTTTCGGGTTGCGTGGGTCCATAAAATGGTTCTTTAGACTATAATAAGGTAAGGAAGGAATAGTTCTTTGACTGAAGGTTCTTTGGGGAACCAAAAATGGTTCTTCTATGGCATCACTGCAAAGAACCTTTCATAGCACCTTTATTTTGAAGAGTGTAGGTTGTTATTATAAAAGTCTTTCAGATCTTTATTATTAAAACCTATTTACATTTCCGTACATTTGTATGTGCATTTGTTTTAAAAGTGGCCATCCGTAACTCTACCAACACTTGTGTTTAAAACATAAAATTAGTAAATAAATATAAAGTTACTTTACTTTTCATTACGTATGTTAAAGTCAAACGAAGCCAAACTGACACTTCCCAGGAAATCGGACCTGACAGCTCAAATTAAAAATCAGTATTATAAACTTGGAATCATGACACTGATCTGTCATGTACTTACTCAATAACTGATTTTTGTTCATTTTTAACCCTAGAAAATTACAGATTATGGCTTTAAACAGCATTATTTACTTACTTTATCATCCACAAGTAGAAATTTGTCTTTGGCTTCACCATACACTATAAATAAGAACAACACCACAACAAAAGAAATATACATAAGAGCATTGAACATGCATAATAAAGCTGCACTCTAGTATTTAAAATACATGTCAGTATTTATATGATAAGACATAAGACCCAAAATGTAAACAAATGCTTGATGACACGTGATATACAGGAGGAGCGAACCATCCATGATCGGACCCTGCTGGAGGCCAGAGACTCGGACCACCACATCCAGTGGAAGGTCAAGTTCAACCTGGGAAACAGCAGCAGGCAGATATCCCAGTGCAGAAACTCCATTCAAGGAAAGAACCTTCTAACTGATGAACTGGGTAAATAATGTTGATGGCACCTACCTCTGCAAATTAGCCGTTATGCATTTAAAGAGATGCTTTGCCTGGCATTGGCACTGTCATACAGTGTCAAAACATAGTGACACAAGGAGATACCATCAATGCATTTGATCAATGTATTGTTGATCAAATGCATTGATTGTGAAAATGTTCCCAGTGCTTCTAAAACAATTACATGGACCCCAAAATATCTTGGGATGCTCATGGCACATAAAATGCCATAAAAATGCATTAGATTGTCATGTAACTGGTTTTCAATATAACAGAATTTTTGTCTTCATATTCAGGTTATGTGTGCGAGAGGAAGGATTTGCTGGTGAATGGATGTTGTAACGTAAATGCTCCCAGCTCAAGTCAGTATGTCTGTAAAAGCTGTCTGGCCAACGGCTGCTGTAGCATCTACGAGTTCTGTGTCTCTTGTTGCCTCCAGCCTGATAAGGTACTTCTGACAAACCTTTTTTTTTTTGGGGTGTGTGTGTGTGTGTGTGTGTGTGGGGGTGTGTGTGTGTGTGTATACATATACATTTACACGTAACATTATTATATATGTTTATTATATATGTTTCATAACATATATATATATATATATGTATATATATATATATATATATATATATATATATATATATATATATATATATATATATATATATATATATCACATATATTATACATATATCTATCTATATATATATCTATCTATATATATATATATATATATATATATATATAATATATATATATATCTATATATATATATGTATAGTGTGTGTGTATATATATATATATATATATATATATATATATATATATATATATACACATATATATATATAGTATATATATAGTATATACACATATATATACACATATATATACATATATCTATCTATATATCTATCTATATATCTATCTATCTATATATATATATATATATATATATATATATATATATATATATATATATATATATATCACATATATATATCACATATATATATCACATATATATACATATATGTATATATATATGATATATATATATATATAATAATCTGGTATACTGTAGGTGTTTTCCACTCTTACATTACAGTCATTGGGTCATTGGGTCAGACACAGTATCTCACACAATCCAGTCTGTTAGTGAAATGAAACTTCCTGCCAGAACACTGAGACTCATTGTGGTTTTTATTTTACCATTAGTGGAATTAACAGCAGGAACGTGTCACAACATATTCTGTAGTTGCAGCAATAAAAAAATACATCTGACGAGAACGTTTCCACTGAAGGTGTTAGAAGAAACATAACAGTCTGTTTTCTTTACTCTAATAGATTGTTATCTATTATTTGCTAGAAAAAAAGAAAATCTAACACGGGTTCACGCATTGAAATTTGAACCATGTATTATTTAGCAATTTCTTAAAAATGACTGTACAATTTGTAAGTAGACATTCAATATTTACTCACCAAAAGAGGGTGTTAATTTTGAACTCAGGATGTAGCTGAAATTGTGTAAATATCTGTGATTAACACTGCTAAAAATATAAAGTGGCATTTTTATGTCATTACAGCATTCCGGCAAAAGTGTAAGAAATAAAACTTTCTGAAGTCATGATCAGCCCTTGTGTGTCACTAACCATGAATATAAATAATTAGGCCATCCTCTTCCAAGGGAAACTCCCTTGAAGAAAAATCTCTTTCTCCTTCTCTCTTCCTGTCAGCAACCTCTTCTGGAGCGATTTTTGAACAGAGCTGCAGAAGGTTTCCAGAACCTCTTCACTGCAGTGGAAGATCATTTTGAGTTATGTCTGGCTAAATGTCGCACTTCCTCACAGGTGAGTGTCGTAGACTCTGATTGGTGGGTTTGAATCTGATTTCTGATCTGATCTCCCTCCCCAATTATAGCTTATTAAACAAAAACACTATTTTGATACCATTCTTTTTTGTTTGTTTTAATTGTAAAACCAACAACAGTTTAAAATGTGTCATGTGAGCATCCTGACAGTAATTAGTATTACACTGACTGAGACTGAGTCACTCTTTAAGTTTACATCATAATCTTTCTAGGTTCAGTTTAAGTTTAATACAAGGAAGGGCATGACGTGCTTCATTGAGAAAGTCTGTGAGATGCTAGACTGATTCAGCCCAATAACTCAACCTGATTTATGAGCAACCCATTAAAAAAATGAGCTCATTACACAGGCCACTTCTCTTTCTCAGCCCGACTGACAAATGAGTTATTTGAATTGGTCATTACAGGAGTTGCAAACTCTCCCTGCTGTTGTCTCGTTTCAGAGCGTTCAACATGAAAATACCTACCGGAACCCACAGGCCAAGTACTGCTATGGAGAGAGTCCACCAGAATTACTGCCTGTATGAACCGACTCAAATGAAGGAGATTATTTGCAGATATTCTCAGGGCTCCTGTTGACCTGCAAGGAACAATAATTTTGAATACCCAAACAAAAGACTTAAAGGACCGTGTATCTGACATGTCTCTGTTTTACCTCAGTGAACCTTACATCAGTGAACAGTTCGCTCTGAAGATTCCGCCCATTTTTGTTCTGCTCATCATTCTAAGATTAGGACATGCAGGCTATACTTGGAAAACCTGGCAGATTTTATCTCAGTGGAATTCCAGGCAGAAGCATTGTGTTTCTGCACTCATCACCTCAGACTGTTTCATAACGTCCTCCACCCTTTGATTCCTATATCAAATGTGAGCTCAGAGTCACTTGTAAAACCTGCACGTGCTGTATGTAATTTAATAAAGTATATGTGATTTTCAATAGCTTGCGACTGAGGATGATTTAGTATTTTAAAGAGATGTTGAGGGTTCAACACAACAAGTTAAACTGCGTTGGCATCATTTGTGTCAAAATATATACTTATGTGACTGAGAATGTGATTGTGACAAATGTGAATGATATTTGTCACTATGAAAGCAGAGGTTTTGGTAGGATACCTTAAAATGTGAGCAGAGAAATAGGGAAATGTATGGTGATTTATCTTGTTACATCAGAATGGGTCTCCCAGTTACTCCGGTGAAAAGACGTTGCATCAGAGGAGATTCAGAATGCTGCTGACGTGGTTCTAAACCCAGTTTCTTTCCCTGTGATTACACGGCTACTAAATATCTTTTAAAACTGAATGTATTCAATTGTGCAGTATTCATATGGGCATATTTACCTTCTATGAACAGTTTTTACTTTTCTGTCAAACTCCCATATTTTTGTTTGTCTGCCAACGGGCAAAGTGAAAGACTCATTTGGGGATAGATGGCTACTATTAAACAATTAATCATCCTGATTATTTCAAAAACACAACTGCATTGAAATGAGAAAATTAACAAGATCAAGTTTTTCACTGCCACATATGACAGGTTGATTAATTACAGTCACTTGAGACTATAGTGTTACACTGCAGACTAAGCAATAAGATTGAACTGACCACCTGCTTCCACACTTACACAATTAACATTCTCAGAAGAACTTGTTCTTTTTTCCAGAATATAATAAAAGACATCACAAAAATATTTTTATAAACTTAAATACTTTATTATTAAATAGAGTGGCAATATTATTATCATAAATTAAATAAGAAAAATGCAATATAAATATAAAAACATACTGGAAAGTACAAAAAGATGTATTACAAAAATCGCTATGAATTTTAAATAACGTTAGGACATACAGCATATGTTAATAAAAGGGTAGTTGACGATGAATATGCACATGATCTTTCATCAACTCAATAAAGATTGTAGTCAAATGTATATGATATGCATAGAGCGATATTTTAGGAGCTTTTTAACAGCATGTAAACTTATTCTTCTGACAGTTCATTCACAGTCCTGTGCTCACTGTAAAAAAAACTGCTGCCTTAAATTTTTAAGTTTAATCAACTTGGCTGTACAAGTCATTACTGTTTTAAATCCTGACTGGTGTTAAATTGCTTTAACTTACCAAAAAAAGGTTAAATTAATCAGGATTTAAAATCGTAAAATAAAAGTTATTTAAAACTTTGTATGATACTAATTCATTTCATGTCGTAAACTACCCATTAGTGAATCTTTGTGCATAGTGACATCAAGCATGTTTAATTTTGACCCAACATGTTTTTGCAGTTTGATTCTCTTTTGTAGTTAATTCTTAGCACATACGTTTTTTGACAATCAGCACCTGATCCAAAAAATCCAGAAAATCCAGAGAAGTCTTTAGAATAGTACGAGCCCACTGTTTTCTGAGGTATGTATTGTCATGGTACACATTTTCATGATTAAAATGAGACATGGTTGTGTTTTTACAGTTTTGATCGTTGACTATATCGTTTGTATCCAAAGTCTTCATCACACAATATCTGGTGCGGTTCAAATCTAAATATGTCCTGTTGATTTTTGTGAATATATCTGCGTCAATAGCATGTATGTCTCTTTGATGTTTATAAATCAAGTCTAGTGCTGTGAGGATGTAGACAAATCCGCATTCAACGTTCTGAATTTTGTCTTCAGCTGAAACAGATTTTAAGTCAAGTTCTGGAAATGGGTGAGGCCAAGCATAGTTACCATTTCCATTCGCACTGAGCTACAGAGAGAGGGAAAGACATGGACAACAAATTTACACATTGCTGTGTTCAGATGATAAGTCACTGTACAAAACTTAAGTCAAGCTCTTTAACAGGTGTTTATAAGTGTTCACTAAGCATGGTGCGAAACGTTGCCATATTTCACCTGATATACAGTGAATAATCTTCATTAACCTTTAGAACATGTATGTCCATAATAATAATAATAAAGATGTTTTAAACATAATATAAATACTAAATTCAGAAATTTGGACATGTATACAAATTGAACTTTCACTAAAATTACCATATTGTTTCAATTCATTACAAAATAAAAACCACAAAATAGCGAAGTGTGTCCATATAGTGTCCATATACCCATCAAAACAGCAGTCATACAAAAGTTAAACAGGGTTCAGTACTTACATACGCATCCAACAGACGTTTCATCACTTTTTTGGTATATTGTATGCGATGTGTGATCATGCCTCCCTGTGACACAACCAGAAATGCAATACAAAACCACAGAGTGAGAAGACCTAAAAAGAAATGAAAATGTAATTGTTAATTGTGTTGAGCATAACAGTTTTATTTATGACACTAAGTAGGAATATAGTACCTAGATTCATAGTATATACACATGTATATATGTATACATATGTATGTATGTATATATAGTTCGTACACCTTACCTGTTTTTGGTTCCATGAAGAAAATTCACAGTATTTCACAATCAGTGAAGAGGCTCCTCAGAGTCTTGTAAAGTGTCTTTGTCACATCAGTCAGCTCTTCTTTATATATATATGTGACTGCTTAGTCACAAAAAGGAAATTTAAGTCATAGGATTGCCCTTATCTCACACATACACTGATTTGATAAACTTAAGACGTAAAAAAGAAAATCTTCATTGTGGATGATATTTTGTCCTGATAAGCCAGATATGTCATGCTGGGATGTTTCCTTCATCGATGGAACATGTGATGCGGTCCTACATTTTTAATTGGCTGTGGGTTCATATGAAGTGTGCAAAAATCACCATTCATCACAATGTGTCTCATGTCAACGTGCAAGCTTTGATCATGTGATGTCTGATTACATTCTGTGAAACCCTTGTTAATATAAATTGTATATATACACATGTAAATACAATGTGTATAATATATAATTATTAATATATTAATATTAATACAATATATAAAGTGATGGTGTACAGTTTGGTTTTTACCGAACTGTAAAAAAAAACTTGTTTTTTTACAGTTTTGGTTAACAGCCCATGCATAAGAAAACATCAATAAAATAAATAAAGATACAGGCATACTGTCATTTCTGACATGCTTACTGCTAAATTTCAACCAGTTCCTGTAAATGGCTGTGGTGAAATACGTGTGGGCCTGTTTTCCTGTTGCTGTTGCTTTAATAGTCATTTTCTCTTAATGCTTTAATGGATCCTCAGAGATTTCCTTACATACTTGGACTAAAAAACTCCAGGAGGGAATATCCTGTGGATTGCAAGGCAGATGTTTTGATTCCCAGTGATATGGCCTAATGGTTAAGGGATCTGGGATGGTAAATGGGAGATTGTAAGTTCGAACCCCACAAGGATTAGCCTATTAATATATGACTGCCCTATGAAATATATTGTTAAATTTCAGCTGTAGGAATATTTTAAATTCTTTAAAGTCACATTGTTTTGTCTAGATTACACACTCTGGTCATTCTCTGGTCATTGATTAGGCTTCATATGTCTCATGCATGCTGATAAACAGCCTGAAAGGCTAAAGATAGCACAATTATTCACCAAAACTAATGTTAAGTATTAAACATGAGTCTTTCAAACATTAATTTATTGGACTTGGGAGGGATATATAACATTATAGGTAACACTTTGTTCACAGCATTAATTTGTTTTTGTTTAATGTTAGTTAATGCAATTAATAATTGTAGTTAGTCAATTGTTAATGAATGCAATTGTTAATTGTTCATTCATGTTAGTTCATTGTGCATTATATGATGTTAACAGATGCAGCTTTTGATTTTAAAAATGTATTAGTAAATGTTGAAATGATCATGTAATAAGATTAACGAATGCTGTTGACCTGTTGTTCATTTTTATACTGAAGATGCAATTCATAACCTTTGCCTCTCTGTCGCTACCTATGTTTTAAACATAAAATTGCAGGTTGTTTTACATAATTTCCTTTATGTATGTTGGCCAAATGAAGCCAAACTGACATTTCCCAGAGAACCAGACCTGAATAATATAAGAATAATGAATAATGTAAGTTATATTATATTACTTATATATACCTGAAGAACAGGTATATAAGTACCTGGTCTTCAGAAAAATCAATGTATTTACTATTTTTATTGTTACATTTCCATTATATGGATGCTACTACAGAAAACTTTGAGTATTTTAATTATACCTTTTGTTGTCCCTTGCAAACATTTCCATTCTCAAACATTAATAATGTTAAATCATGAACCGGTAGCATGTAAGTGATGTACTGTCTTTCTGGCAGAAACATCTCTACATGGCCACTCACTCCATACAATACAACTGTTGGTCTACTTAATGTATCTATTCAAAAATAAACATATTGGGCTACTGCCAACAAAAACAGGATAAGCGAACAATATCATTTTACGCATGTTTTTTTGGTAGTGGGCTTTGCCCAAGAGGAACGTGTTAGTGGGTGGGTGCTTAGAGTGGTTTTTCATTTTCAGCATTCTAATACTAACAGGAAACTTTTTGCACCGCATGTATGTAATACATTTGTGTAAGTGAAACATCCAGGGGAAAACAGGTAATTCTCAGGCAATCAATCATAATCATTCATCTGAAGATTCAGACATGATAACAGAGTGGCATCATGACAACATCAAATGACTGTCATTTGCCTTTGAAATGCTGTCACAGCTCTATTATGCCACAAGGAAATCCTAATAAGTGACCCGCTGTGTAGACGACTTTTAGTGAGTGATTTTTGTAGACGGAGGTTGTTACTTCCTGCCCACAACCACGCCATCCTGTGTAATTCATGTAATGCCAGATTAAAATTATTTGCAATGTACAATAAAAGGCATAAAGAGATATAGAAGTCTTTTGCTATAAAAATAAAGTTTTGCCCTAAAATTGCATGTATTTATATATATATATATATATATATATATATATATACACTGTAAAGAGATATATTTATCTCTTTACAGATAACATCATATATATTTTCGCACGCGAATAATTAGAAAAAAGTGAAAACCGTTACACAAACGTGCACAAACGACACGTTAGATTTAAATAAATCTTGATTTAACTGATTTATAAGCCTTTTTATTTAGCGAGGACCAGTTAAATGTCCTCACAAGTTGTTTGTCATTTCATCTGAGCCTCACAAATATACCTAAACCTACAACACACACACGTACGCACAAAAGTGTGTGTATTTTAAGTGTATGTAGACGTATTTGCCAATTAGCAAATGTAGAATATACAGTAATATTCAATATAACAGTAGCTAGTTTTCTGTGATTATTTTATACGCACTACATGTAAAATATAGAGCAAAGAACATAGGATCTGGCTTAAACCGGATGATTAGCTGTAGATCTCTTGTGATGCAAACTGTGATTATATTATTTTTAATAAACACCCCCATTAAAATTATGCTCTAGTAATCATATCTAAAGTAATGTATGTTTTCAAATAATAATAAATAAGTGTGGTGATTTTGTGTGTGGCCCTTATGTGCACATGATTTTAAAGTCAGGAAAACTGGGTATTTTTACAGTTATTTATTGAATAAGCAGCACAGTAAACAAACATGATATACAATACTTCTGACACGGTAGAAAATGTACTAAAAATTACTCGAGCCTATTCTACAAAAAGCAAGAACAGCAAATGAGTCATTAGTCTACCAATGTTTGCACACCAGTAACATCAGTGTGTGCTGATATTATAGAAGTGAAGATAAAGTTTAAGGAGGTAAACTAAACATGAAAATAGTTCATTAATGGCACTGACATTTCTGTAACTAATGTTTGTTTCTATTCAAAAACTTTCTACACCGTGGTTTAAAAATGACAAGAGCGGTTTTACGCTGCATTAGTGCTCTATAAAGTGACTAAAGAAAGAAACTAATACATTTACATTGCATAAAAACAAAGAAACATAATATGTATTGAATTAAGTGAAAAAAGATGGTAACGCTAATTATAAATCAAATACTCTGAGTTTACGCTAGTGTTTCTGAGCTTGCTTTGTAATTAAGACATACTTCTTTTAAATTCACCTGATCTGGATTTTTTAGTTCTTGTTCCAGCAAAATATTATCAGTCAGTGCATCGCTGCTTGTATGAAATCATGCACCAGTAATATTGTATAGATATTTTTATATACTCCAGTAACTCATCAGACAGACACCTGAAATGAGAGTTCTCATACATCATTTTGAAAATTTTTTAAAACCATTTGAAACAACTGTTTCAATGGTTACTTCCAAATTAAGTCATGAATTTCATGTGCTTGGTTCACTCGTAGTGAAGAAAGCTAGAAAACTAGCCAAATAACAGTCTATTCTAACAGAAATCAAACATTGTGAGGCCACAATGGAGCTGGGCAACTTTTAGCTCCACCAAAGGTAGAAATGTCACAAATCAGCCACACATGTTGTCATTAGAAAGATTCTCTTATCTCAGTGTGATACAGAGAAAACACCAGTAATCAAAAATTTGTTCATTGTCATTTTGTGGGCAAATTAACGGCAAATTAAAAGGTCCTGATTAATTATGCATGCATTTATTTTTTGATGGCCTGTCAATATGTGTGCACTGAAAAGTCCCATCTCTGTCACAAAAAAAGTGTTTCACCGCTTGTGAAAACACCATAAATGTCCAGTTCAAATTTCACTGCAAAATCAAAATGGAACAAAAAAGAAAATAAAGCGCAATTTAAGCGCAATCATGATTACTTGCATTGTCACATGACCTGACCGTGATGCCACTGAACATTTTGAGTGTTTAAATGTCACTCCCAATATCTTGAAGGGTGACTGTAGTTATGGCAAAATGTTCAGAAGTAATACTGCTTTAGTGGCTCACCATCCACTCTCTGTTTCTTCTCGAAGATGCTAAAATAAGGAGATTCAATGGGGAACGTCTTTTCTTTGATCTTGGAGCATCTCTGTCACGCTCACTATATCTTCTTCTGGCACCTGAGGGAGAAAACAAAAAATGTAAAGAGATGTAAAGATTCAGCCTAATGTGTCGTAACAACCACTAATAGTCCACACTTAGCATGAAAATGAGAACGGTGTGTGGACAGTATTATGGACAGTAGTGATGGATAAATGCACAAACGTGACCCGAGCACACAAAATGGGTCGGAATGTGTGCCTGCTAATTATGAGCTACAGACAAAACAAGTGAATGTCAGTTTTGGTCAAATTTAAGGTTTTCACACTGAGTTTATTAAGCCCTCTTCCAGCAATCCCAATGCTCCAAACAGCAGTTAAACATCTAAATTATCTTTATTTGTAAGTTTTCTGCGAAATGTACCTTCCTAACTTTTCTATTGTTTTAATTATCCATGACAAATTGCTATTTCCACTGCTCTCTTCATGATGTCTGGTGCTTCAGACAGTAATAATGCGTGCATGGACAGAAGTATGTGTGGATGTAAGGACATATACACAGTTGCAAATACAGCTGAATGGACGTTTCTGTAGATCTTTGCAGGATACAGTGTGATACAAGATATAATACTTACAATCAAAAGTGATACAGTTATATCTGCATTATTAAGTTGGGACAAGAATATTTTAACAGAAAAAAATACAAGTGTAGTCCAATGCACACTGTATGATTTGACCCATGCGACAAATCTAAGACTAAAAGAGTAGCTAGGCAACAATAACATACGATGCTCAGCAGAAGTCACACCCAGACAGTCTCGTCACTTCCTCAAACATACTCATCACACTGCAGTGGTAGAGGGAGCACAATTATAGGGAATTTACTGGTTTGTATTAAAACACCCTATATACAGCCCAGCTAAATCTGTGCATTGCTAATCTGTGTGTGTGGTAACCCTTTCTAAGAATTCAGATAATTCTGATGATGATATAGATATGATGAAATAGATATAGTGCTATTTCTGCAATATAGGAATCTATTTAAGGATACAAATGAGCTTGTGTCGTCATATATTGCATTTTGCTGCCCTCATTTCCTGAACACAGATGGAAAAACAGATGAGCTGTTTTTATATGACTGATGCCAGAGAGGTAGGTGTTGATCGCCCCTATAACACCTACCCCAGAATTTCCTGGAGGTTAACATTTAGATCAGATTCAGGGAGGTTGTTATTTGGGCAGTAGGCAACCATCTGTCCATCTTCACTCCCTTTGTCCAATGTCACTAAATGTCTTTAGGCATGAAATGATTCAGTTAGAAACCACTAAATACAAATGCATTCTGCACTAGGATTAGACTGATGTAACCTCTACAGCCGGTGACTGACATGGATTACATCATTCTAATTTCTATTTTTATTGTTCTTTTTCTGGTTTCATTTTTAAACATTAGCCCCTTTCACACATGCTGTCTTAACTGGCAAATTACTGTTAACAAATCATGTGTGAATGGAACCTTTTAAAAAATGACTGGTATATCGGTCGTGGCAATTTACCACTAAGAGAAAATGTAACATTGCCAGTAATTTACCGGTAAGGTGCTATGTGTGAATGCAGAACAGAATTACTAGTGAACTCACAGTTCTGAATAAAAACATTCAGAACATTCTGACAAGGATGACACGTTTACGATGCGCTCTTTAAGGAAGTCAAAGCAGAGATGTTTGTCTAATATGATGTTATTGGGTCAAAAGCAACTGCATGAATGTGAATGTTTGCAACAAAACTACAGGCCGCATGCATTCAAAACAAAAAGTCAAACCCTGTCATCTTTGAAAATACAACACCATTTGGCCCTCACTCATGGTTAATGACATCACAGAGTTTACTGGTATTTTGGTATTGATGTGTGAAAGGTACATAACTAAAAAGACAGAACTCCATTGCTTGTCTGTATTTACGGTAAAGTCATTCTGGTAATAAACATGTGACAGAGCCAACAGAGGACTTACCAGAGCATGATCAAAACTGAAGGTGCTAATATAATAGGCTGATATATCACTGTCTGCAAGAGGCTGAGATATCTGAGCAACTATCCCACATTCATCTGAGAGACAATGAGAGACAGTGAGAGAGAAAGAGACAGTGAGAGACAAAGAGAGACAGTAAGTCAGAGAGAGAGACATTGGGGGAGGTCAGTAATTGCTTGACATGTCGTTTTCTGATTGAATCTATTGTGTCTGTTCATCTATCACTTCTGCTAAACAGCTTTGGCTATTGTCAGAACTAGTGATTTGATTAGACAGATAAATCACTAAATGGGTCACATTCTACACTACTGTGGCATCTTATGTTTTCCCTAAAGTACATGTATTGCCCTGTTCCAAATCCTAGTGAGCTTTCTACATAGGCAGCTGCCTTCCAAGGCAGCATCCTAAATAACACAGAACCTCATAAATGAACAATGTTTACATAGTGTAAACTTTTGTGTCTACATAGTTAGCAAGTCTGTGTGTGCACTGTGCATCATACAAAACATGTTTCATCATACAACTGCTAACATTGCAATAATCTAATCCATTTAAATGTATCCAAGTTTATTTTAAATTTAAATGATTGAATCATCTACAAATCAATACTTTTCAGTATTAATTTGTACATATATTTATAAACACTTACTGTTTTTCATGATATTTTATAAGTAAAGAGAGCTCACCAAAGCCGAGAGGCTGCCCTCCTATTCTCACCATCCTCCAGAGCTCTCCAGAAGAGCTGGTGAACAGAAGATCGGCAGGGAATCTGCAAAGATCAACACACACCTTTGTTATCTGATTAAAGTATTAAGTATATAATTTAACTCAATCTCATATTCACACTCTCACTGTCTCTGTAAGAATCTTACTGTCGCTGTGCTTTTGTGTCCATCACCAAGGAAATGTATCCATCAATCAGAGAGAAGGAAAAGAATTTGATACATTCTATGTCCTGATCCACACTGGCACCCTCTTCTGGACTGCAGGAGATATTGCATTACAAGCATAATGTTCAGTTGAAGCAACACATGCAGACTGAAAACAGTTTAATTTAGTACATATTCTTTTAAATTATGTCTGCATACTTTGTTCTTTTAAACGGAAGGTGGGGAAGTCCAATATTTCCATTCTATTTTTAGAGCACTAATTTTACTTTAGGACCTAGATTAAATATCAGACATCTGGTGGAAACCCAGTATGCATTTGGCAGATGCTTTTATCCAAAAGAGATCTACAGCGCATTCCAGGTGTTACATATAATACATTCTTTGGACAGTAAACCCATATATTTAAATGAAAATATATTTAAAACTTTAACATTATTTTAATCTTCTACCAAGAACTACACAGGGCCAGCAATAAATGAAACGATGCTAAATGATCAGCATGACAGACTTTACAGTAAAACTGAAAATAGACTACGGTCTAATATCCAGTTATATCAGCAGGTGAGAACACAAGATCTGTGATGTGTTGAACTGCCACAAAGGGGCTGAACCAAATCAGAGTGATCTACAGAATAAGTGTGTGCATATCATACCCATTAGAGTAGAACAGAACATCTATGAGCGTGGTGGCGATCGCTGGTAAAGTGTCTGGATCCAAACTCATCACACAGAAGTGATTCTCCGGAATGAGGACAGGATGAACCGTTGCATTCGG
Source organism: Chromobotia macracanthus (assembly GCA_036877525.1). Classification (NCBI taxonomy): domain Eukaryota; kingdom Metazoa; phylum Chordata; class Actinopteri; order Cypriniformes; family Botiidae; genus Chromobotia; species Chromobotia macracanthus. The sequence continues at coordinate 6,976,113 of JAZGTH010000058.1, forward strand.
AACTGAACACATGCCCACACAGACCCCAAAACCTTAATGTTACTACTTTTTTGTAGATGGCAGAAACAAATTACTTAATGTACCTGGCAATGAAAACCTCTGGACACAAATTAATACATGGTAATAATATATATATATTTAAGTAATATAAGTAACCTATACGGTAAGCAAACAATGAGATAAAACATTTTGTACTCAAATAATATTAGCAAACATGTTGCATTGAATATTATACTAACAAGTTTTAAAAGGGAATCTAAGCACCTGTCCATATTAACAAACCAGAACCTTGGTACATTTAGAAAATGTAACAGAATTTTAAAGAGGACATTTTGTGCTTGTGTGATGCATCTCTCACCCTCTCTGCCGTTTCTCTGGAGGCCATTCCAGGTGTCCTGACTGTGCACAGGTACTGACTCACCCCCCTCCTCTCTAAAAATATTAAACTCCTCCTCCAAAGTCTCCACCACCACTGACAGGTCCTTCTCTCGAACCTGCAACCAAAACCACAGCCACTCCACTGCATGATCACATGTAGTGTGGACACCTACCAGTAAACTCTTTATTTTTATACAATAAACACTTCTGGTATGCTATTGGGTGGACACTTGCTATAGCAAAACTCTAAAGCAAAACTAGTTGAGAATTCAGTTGAGTTAACCCTAAAAATCCAAACCCTAACTCAAAAAAGTGATTTTAACACATTTGATGATTTTTTTGTAAGGAGGGTCTCTGTTTTTACTGTTTGGGTGGCTAGAAACACAATGAACAAAGACCTACAAGCATTACATAACATGTTACATATCTACAAAAACACACTGTAAAACATTCACAACTGGCATGTGCGTTTGATGTCAGATGTGGTTATACTTGGTCAGCTTTTCCTGCATATTACTTATTAACATTGTGTTTTGTTTCTGGGTTCAGCTAAATGTTAACATGTAATTAGCAAACTGTTGCTTTCTGTGCTTAGTAAACACTATTACAGCCAAAATAAATAAATGAATAAAAAGGCATCTTTAATGTGATTTGAATATATTAAAGTTTTCATCATCCATCTTGCATCTGGGTCTTGATTAGTCTAACAACTGATAAATGTAACTGCATCAACAAAACCTTTGGCCAAAATATTGTCTGCATTCAAAGTGAGATTTAACTCCAATTAAATTTGTGTCAATGATCTCCTCTTTATTATACTCACCAGAATAAAGTCCGTCTGATAGGTGGAGAGCATAAAGACAGACACATGCTGCTCGGCCAGAGGTGCGATAACAGATTTGGCGATCTTGGTAACGCCCACCGCCTGTGAACTGCTGGAGGCATTGCCATTGGAGACGACATTGAGCGGAAGCCATGTGGACCCCTCCACCTGTATGTGCTCTGATGGGTGAAGCTCTGCAGGCAGAAACAGAGGTGATGGAGGACAACATACAGCAGATGGAAACAGGTGTGCAGAAATATCAAACAAGCCAATCACATTTAAACAACGGTTTTTGTCCACTCACTTTACAACCCAAACATGTTTTAAAACACATTCCAAAAAGGCAGCTTATTTTTGTGGTGAATATTTCTATCACTTTAATATTCTTCAAACACATTAAAATGTGGTTGTATTATGCTATTCAAAAATGGCTTTTTTGGTCTAAAGACTAACCCGAAAAGCACGACAGGAAATTGTCTCATAAACGCTGATTCTGTTAACACCCTAACCAATCCTGGGTCTATAATTATTCACAGAACCACAGCAGGAAGTCAGAGATGTCTTAGAGCACAAACCTGCGTAAGAACAGAATTTAGTTAAGTTAACAGGGTCAAATGGCAATGATGACACACATTAACATCTAACATTTGCGGAGCGATCCCTGAGAAAAAGACAAATCAGACCGGCTCTCACCATTGGTTTGTGACCTATAACCCTCTAAGAACTAGAGACGCCTTGTTTTCTGATTACAAAACACCTGCAAACTTACAACGGCATCCAAAAGTCCTTTATATTGTTGTTTTAACTTTCCTGTGGATTATAAGAAGAGGAAAGAGTTTTCCAGCAAAGGAAACAGCTGTGTGGGTGAGAGCAACACAAAAAGGGTTCTACAATAAGAGCTGTGAACTCGTGTCCTTTAACCGTCCCACCTGCCAGTCACTAATCTTGCTGGTTCAACATTTTACACTTGTAATGGTTAAGAGTATTAGTCTTATACAACAAATGCAGCTCCAATGCAAGAAGTGCGTAATAATATTTCATTACGTTACTGTGTTTATTTGGTACTAATGTGAAGAATTTTTTAGAGCTACAATCCATAACGTTTGCCTCTGCTGGCTTCTCTGTTTGAAACATAAAATTGCAGGGTACTTAGAGTTATTTCTTAATGTGGATGACAAGTTTAAATTGTCAAAAGTTTAAACAACTGCTGTAAGAACAAGCTACAAATGCTGCGCCATCTACAGTACCTGCACCAGCGATACAGTAGCTAGATCTTCTTTTGTTTACAGACAGACATTTCTCAGGAAATCAGCCCTGACAGCTCAAATTATAAATGATTATTATAAACGTTTGTGGCCAGAACAAGCTGCTAAGTGGATGAGATTATGACCACTGAAACCTAAAATCCAACCCCTGAGACAAGACAGGCTTTCAGACTATTCAGTCTCACCTCCACACCATATGTGCTGCATCTAACCAGTATCACTTACAGTAGAAATAGCTCCGATTTTTACGACAGAACAGTAAAGCACAGACAGACAAAAATAACTGAATCTGAATTATGGGCAAGATGACAAGTCTGAAACAGTAGAGAACTGTTTTTGGCTGAAAACAGGAATGGGTCATTAGGAAATAGTTATATTTGTTTTGATGTCACAAACCATCAGAATGGTGATAAATGGCCTCCCACATTTACATAACACTTATTACATAAAAAATGTAGGCTGATGAAAATCTATAAATATCAAATTTGTTTTGCAGCAATATGGGTCATCAACAGACAAACAACAGGTAGTTTGTGTTACCTTTAAATCCCTCCTCATCAAGGACGACTGTGTAATTTTCAGGAGTCTCCGTAAGACTAAAAAATTTGCATCTGTGAATAGTGTGAGACAGAGAGAGAGACAGAGAGACAGAGAGAGAGAGAGAGAGAGAGAGACAGAGAGAGAGAGAGAGACAGAGAGAGAGACAGAGAGAGAGACAGAGACAGAGAGAGAGAGAGAGACAGAGAGAGAGAGAGAGAGAGAGAGAGAGAGACAGAGAGAGAGACAGAGAGAGAGAGACAGAGAGAGAGAGACAGAGAGAGAGAGAGAGAGAGAGAGAGAGAGACAGAGAGAGAGAGAGAGAGAGAGATTAAACATTGCATAATAAACAAAAAGAATGGCAGACTGTTGTAAAGACAGCAGGGATGTCAGCAGGCAGACGTTGAACAGACCGGGAGAGTGAGTAAGCGAGAAAGAGGGAGAGAGGAAGAGACAACACTAAAGCCACATACACTGAAGCTGGTGCCCACACCTAATATTCATTCATATGCTTCTGCATTTCAGTGCTTCAGGTTGTTTATTGATTTGAATTGGTCAATGTGCCTGTACAAGAATTCAAGACAGTGTGTGTGTGTGTGTGTTTGTGTGAACCGGTTACTTCACCCCAGGATTTGACCCAAATTCTTTAGATGTCAGTCCAGGAACCCAGAACAACATGCTCCATTTTATTCAGTCCGAGTCAGTACTGTCTAATGGGCACAGAGCTGAGAAGCAGAGGCAAGATGGACTCATGGGAAAATAGCTTTTGTACAAATAAAAACCAGAGGATAGAGGGACAGTGTTAAACAAGTTATTCAGTGTGGATGTCAGAAAACATCTCAAGATCACATGGTCGCATTTCACTCCAAATTCAAAAGGAAAACCTAGAATTGTTTAAAAGACTCAGAGACATTATTTTAAAAATGTGTTTCATGAAAAGTTTCATGACATAAATGTTTGATAAAATCTAAGAAAAATCAAGCACGCCTCTATTTTTTTTTTCAAAATGATCACGTGTAAAGAACCAAAAATGTTTTTTTTTTTTCCAATTCAAGACACGATGATCCTTATTTTAGCAGTGAGAAAGAAACTTTACCTTACGTTAAGGACAATTAATGAGAATGTTATGTCGAACTGTCATAAAACTGCAAACAACCAACAGAATGTCCCGGATGTCATAGCTTAGGACACAGTTTTGATGTTTGACTGCTAGTTGTATTTCAGCAGCTGAGAAATAACTAAATACTGGCAGGCCACCAGTTCACCAGCTTCCATATGAAGGAAAGTACAGTATCTGAACTCATCACCAACCCACAGATCTCCTGTCACACAGAGACCAGTGCAGCTGATTCCTATGCTGTCTACAACACAGCAGAACACAGCCCCGACCCCACAGCCCAGTCAATCAGCCCAGGGCTGGACAAAGGGGAAATAATACATCCCCACCCTCAAGGCTAACTCAGCAGTGTTGCATTGTGTGAGCCTTTTCACACTTCCTAACAACATCTACTGCTCCCAGTGTTCAACTTCCTGTGACCAATCCAAGGCCCTCTGGAAAACAGAGGAATACAGGAGCAGTTACACCAACATCCTCCAGCATAGAGGAGAGAAAAGCGAGGGACTAAGTACAAGAAAGAAAAGCATACGAAAAAAATAAGAATCTGTGAAAGGTTGGCGTAAAGTATTAAAATAAAAACCCTATCATTATTTACTTACCATCACGTTGTTCCAAACATGTACACTGTTTTGGAACACAAGCCAGACTTTTTAACGCATCTTTTGGTAGTAATAGTCATAATCTTGTTTACTGCCAAACGTCAGAAGTGACTATGAAAACTGTTCAACGTTTTAATCATTAAAAACACCCACAAGTTCATCTGAGGACTTTAGCTTAGGAAATGACAAGCTTGTTTTAAGATCTGGAGCATTATATTGTAAACAATCAGGATTCAAGGTTCTGGAAAGCTCAACAAGATACAGCTGAACTGACTAAATTTTAAGCCAGTCTTTGAATGAGTGTCCGCTGTAAACTTCCGCAGCACAGACTCTCTCACTCTTCTGAATCTTGTTGTTTGGTCTGTTGGACATCAGTGTTGTTCTCTTGTTCAAAGCCCCTTTAAACTCATGAACCACACGCTGCTTGCAGTAACTTCATAGACCATCATGCACCGAGCAGAAACCCCTCAGTCATTATGACACACTAATGTGCACGAGAGAAAATGGCATTCTTATCCTACAGCATCAGTCAGGTCATAAACTGAGATGTACTGAAGTAATGCAGAGCTCAACAAATGAGCCGTATTTTACAACCCAGCACATTTGATTTTATTGCACATATACGAGTTAATGTGCCACCATTAGACACAGGAAATGAGAGCCAGACAGACTGGCAAACAAGTTAAATTCACCCAGACATATTATGAAAAAGGTGTTATGTGTGTGTGTGTATTATATATGTATATACACCCCCTTTCTGATTTCATGAATAATATCTATATGCCCCAACAAACATGACAACAGTTGTGTTAGAATCCAAGACCAGATTTCCAGATTTGTACATTTGAGGCATTTTAAAGGTTCGTGCCCTGCTGAACGTTTACAAACTGTTGGAGAAAGTTTACACACCAGACTCTGAGTCAACCCTCCAAATTCTCACGTATTACAATCTGAGAAGCTTCTGGGTATAAACTGTTGCTGAGCAACACTGCCCAAATAAGAGGTGCAGGGACATGTCTGCCTATTAAACAGAGAAACACAAAGTGCAAAACTGCTTGGGTCACTGGATTTAAATGTTTAATAACATGTTGCACTTCCATTTCATGAAATGCAATGAATACAATTCCCTATGCATTAAACATCCTGCCTATGTAAAACACGATCATTCCCCAGGATCAGACATTGCTCATGTATTGTTTTAGATACAGTGGCTCCAAAACGTTGGGACCCTTAAGCCACAGGTATCAACATAACCAAGTGACATCTGCTAACCAAGGAAGCTACTGAAAGACCTTTTCGTTGTCATTTATTTTGCAATGGCCTCTAACTAAGTTAAGATTATTTTTAAGTGAACGTAAGAAGTTTCCCCTCACACTAACGCCTAAACGATGGCAAAAACGCTGCATCACTAGACTGACAAACCCGCGACCTCAAACCATTTACACATTTGCAACAAAACTCAGAACTAGTTGCTCCCTTCACATCGCACCCGCTTCCTTTGACAACCATTTACAGTGCCACCAAACGTCAGATGAAAAGGGCCCTTGTGCCCGTACACGATCTGACATACTTCAGGCATTTCTCACTTCTTTAGACAACAGGGTGGATCCAGTTGCATCAGATCTACACCACTAAACACGAATAACGAGATATCAGAGAGACGCACGAACGAGGCGCTGAATGTTCTCACCTCGTCCTGTTTCTGAGAAATATCAGTTTGATCAAGGGATGGGTGTAATGCTCCAGTCCCGTTTTGCCGATGCAGGTCACCCTTAACCTGTGGTCCAAGATGTGCAGGTCCATCGTATGTCTCACCCCCGGACGACGCTGTTGCAAACGCGATCTTCGCAAGGCAGGTGGGCGCATTAAATAACGCGACGCGAGAAACGCCTCTGTTGCATTGCTGCATTCCCCCGCGCTCGCGAAACGCTCCTCACGCTCGCGCGGCGGGCACGCGGAGGTTGCGAGAGAGACACATTTCGTGTGTAATTCGACTCGAGAATTGCAATTGTGCGACAAATGTGGCTAAATAATGTCGTTTTGCTGTAGTCCCCAAAACTGATGTCCGCCAGAGGGCTCGCTGCGGCTCAGAAGCCGATCTTCCCTTGCAAAGTGTTGATTTTCCTGATGCATTTTGCGTTATTGGAGAAACGCGTGCGCTAACAGGTTTAATCTAAAAAATTGCACATATTAACAGCTGACGTAGCAATCTTTATGAAATTATTACTTCAAACATATTGCGGTGGAAATCGCAAACTACTGCGACTGGTGAGGTGTGCCGAGCGTTGACAATTGTAACACGTTCCACGTGACAACACCTCCGTTCTGCTGTAGCAGAGCTCGGCGAAATAATAGACCCAAGTAATGACACTGAGCAATTTAAAGTGAATCGAAAACACAAAATGACGAATTAAAAAAGGGACAACTTATTTACAGCCATCGAAACTGATCAATTAAACACTTCTGGGCCGCTAAGCATCGCCTCTTGTGAATCTGTATGAAGGTTAGCGGACGTTCTAGAGCTTGTTCGCTTTCTGTCGCGCGCCCGCCCCGCCCGCCCCCGTGTTCTTAAAGTGACAGCAGCACTCACTTCAAGAGTTTGAGAGCACCAGGGCTATAAACTCAGTCAATATGCTGTGTTCATATCTAATGACTAAAATGACTGTAGCATTACTGTATTCATTATTGAAAAATAAATCATTAATTATATGAATCCTATACATTATGCTGTTTGCTCTAAGGCAGACTTCATGACAACATGTATAGACTTTCGGACCCCACCATGAAATTGTACTCCAGTAACGAACTTTGTATTTTTTATTCATATTATTGTTAAAGTTATTTTCGTTATCATTGTTAGACACTTAAAATTAGACCTGTGCTCCAGTTAAGAAAATAAATATTCTAGTAATTGTGTACAATTAAACAAAAATTGTAGACAGGCACCACCTGTTGTAATGTAAGGTCACCACGGAGAGTAATGCATTGGAAAAGGCAACAATGGGTAAAAATAACACTGTATTTTCTTAATTTTGTATAGGCTTGTTTTCCTTTGATATTTCAACAGAGGCAGCTTGGTCTGGTTGTGAGATCATCACAAGTGAAATTTCACTGTTTTTATTTTAACGGTGAATGCTCCATGGGAATCATAATTCTTGATTCCATTCTCTGGATAAGCGGCACTGTCAAAACAAAAATATAGATATGAGCTTATTGTTCAAACGCTCTGTGATATGTGCAAACATTTCTACTGAAATCCACAAGAAGGGGCTATTTACAAAGAAACATTCTTGTTATGTTTAAGAATTGCATACTCTCACATCTGCAGTATGTGTACAGTATGCAACATTTCTGTATATACAGAATACTCAAAAGGCTTATTACATTTAAAGAAATGATGGACTTTAAAAATAGTATATAGCAATATGCAATGCACAGCATGAAGTATGTTAGTACTAGTATTCCAGTCTAAACATAACCTTTGTCTTATTTTTCCTCACTTGTATAGTGCACACTAGCATCCCAACCCTCTTTCAGCCAAGCTGTGTTCCTGGTCTCTTGTCTGGACTGTAGGTCTTTATAAGCTAGAACACAGCAAACAAATACAGTGTAAAGACTTCACAGAGTTCTCCGTCAATAATATGATCATATCACCATAAGAACCATACTTACCCCACAAATGATGAACAACATATAATTCACCAATCTGTGTAAAGAACCCACCCACTGCCTCATTGTTTTCCTGCCTGTATTTGATCGCGCGAGCCCTGTGACATGACAATGACATGAAAATTTGCAACTCAGAAAAAGAATATGAATCTATGAATTTGATTTTTTTCATATGGTTCTTATATTTAACTGCTCAAACCACATACAAACGTACCAGTTGTTTCCCCATTCGATCATTGTACCAGGCTTGATTGATTTCAGGATGAACAAAACAGAAAAAATTACATACAGAGGGGAAAAAACATGTCAAACACACTATAATATTTAGTAGAATACAATTTAATTGCCCTTACTTGGAGCTGATATGATCTCAGCTCATAAATGTTGGGTCCAGTTCTGGGCACAGGCTCGTTCCAGAAACTGAACTCCAGAAGAAGCTGGTTCCGTCGAGACAGCAACATTTTACTCCTTTCTTTACGAAATGCCAGATATGCCTGTACAGGTTGTATGGAAACATTTGGTTACAAGCTAAGTAATATTTAGTGGCCTTAAATAGGTATTTGGACACTTAACACAGTATTTAAAATGTATTACTCTCCTTACATCATATAACAAAATATCAAACTAAGTCACATTTATTTAAAAGATATGTGGCACAAACACATTTTTTAAGGTTTCGAAGAATGAGATACTATTAGTATTTGAACCAAAATGTATTTGGATGCATTCTGGTTGTCAAACGTTGTGGAATATATCTGGAACAGCAGCGTTTAGCTTAAGTAATTATCCAAAAATTTCTAATGACTCTTGGGGCACATCAAAAGTGTAATAAGAATAAACTGTCAAATACCTTATTGAGGTTGAGTTTGCGCAAACACTCTGTTAGTGCTGGATATCCCCCAGAATATCTCCAGAGGTGCACTACCACAACACAACAGCATGTGTCACTCCAATACCAGAACATATACAACAGCACTACAGGACATGTAAACAAACCTACAAACTGTCTGATGAAAACTCAGTGATACAACTGTATGTGTACAAAAATACATTGAAGACCAAAAAAGACAGACAATTTGATTGCTGAGAGACTTTTTAGAGATCTGAGACTCAAATCAACCTTTGTCTCAGATGTTGCTCATTGAATAAAAATAGGCACAAATTAGATATTGTCGATGTACAGTAAGAGTACAGAGCGCTAAAATTAATGTGGCAAGCTTCATTTAAATAATCTGATTTATACATTTTTGAGTTGATATTATAGCTTTGAAATATCTGACTTTTGATTGTACACTTCTTGATTGTACACAGTTTATTTAGTCTTAGTTTATTGTCAAATCCGAGCAGTTTGAAACATTGTTGAGACCTCTTTTGAAACTCTGAAAACACTTCAAGACTACTGAGGTCTTTTTTCAACAAAAACACCTAAGAAGCAACATTCTTAAGCAAATCTTCATTTAGTCTCACTGCTGTCTTGAAGACACAACTGAGATATTAAAGAGATCATTTGTGATTTTTCTCCCGTTGGCATTTTTCATCACATTTACTTTTCCATCTCACCTGCCTGATCCTGTTCACCATACCAGGTGTTCCAGCTTCCAACAACCTCACATGGATAATCAGCATCTTGATGGAGTTCTTTCTGGACCTCAGCTCTACAATTAAACAGCGAAGGAACCTCAGAAAGCTTCACTTATCATTCACATCACCCACAGATAATGTTTTCAGTTGACTATTAAAGACCTCAATGGCCTAGTGCATGTTTTCTTTCTTGTGCTGAGGCATTTCCGGTTAAAACAGGAAGTTGTGGTGGGACATATTGACGTGGTTGATAGTTTGTTTTATAAAATAGCCAATAGGCTTTAATAGTTTTTTATAGCCATGAACCATGATTTGTTTCTTGCTGTTGCTAGTTGGTGGCAGGTGGCATTACAGTATATTAGCATACTAGCATATTAATGGCTTCAAAGCTTACAGGCCAAAAGCAACATAACTCCAACTCTGATCTTATTAGTGGAAGATCAAACCATTAAACGTATCATCCACATCACAAAGTGGGACTGTAAACTAGCTATTAAAAAGACATGCTACAAAATACTAATGCAACATGTCTCAGTCAAGAGACAGTACAAACAAGGAACCAAAACAATGCAGGCCAGCTAGCAAATACATACAATGAAAAATCAAGCAGCAAGTGGGCTGAAAAGTCTTAATCAGCTGTGCATAATAGCAAAATCAAAAGTGAGCTTACGACAGTTTGTTGTATGCCTCTAAGCATTCTGGCTTCACATTGTGAACTGCAAGAAAAAAAATACATTTGAATATGTCAAGAAAGACAAATGGACCAGCGGTGGAACCTCGCATTGTTAAAAATAGAACTTGATCTATTCTTCGCAGCTGGGATAAACTTTGAGAATATGCACTGAATATCAAATACTTGAAATCATTTAAGAGTTTCTCACTCACACCAGCCGTTTCATGAAATAACACCCTCATTTTTCTAAATCCAATTTTCATTACAATTCTCAGCACAGGTGGTATCTTGACAACGAATTCTACAAATAAACACATTGGAGCCTGATTTATTAAAGCAATTAGTATAGTTTTAGCTGATTTACTGGAGCAGAACCACAAGAAAGATCATAATTTGGGCACTGAAATATTTTTAGCAATTCTTTCAATTCTACTGCATACACAATTTCTCTCAAGGCCTAAATGTTTCAGCACATCCTGCAAGATTTTAGATGGATTGGCTCACATTGTATCTTGTAGAGGTTGCTGGTTTCTTTCTTGGAGAGCAGATTGGAGTGGGCATCCTTCCTGGCATCCACTTTGTGTGCAAACATGGAACTCAACCAGCCTTCATCACTTTTATTTGCAAAACCTCTAAAGATTCACAGGCAAAACAGTTTCAGCAAGTGTTCAATAAATACATAAATGATGCATCACACGCTGAACTACAAAGAATGTTCTCAAAACTACAAATACCGAAAACAGGTCGGTGGTAGCTTACGTGACATTTTAGAAAGTAACAGTGTCCTGCAGTGTGACATGATATACTTGCTCTAAAAATCAGTTTAAAGAGACATTGTTTTAATATTTGTATAAATTATATGCATGCATTTCCGATGAACCTGTTGATACATAATATTTACTACACTGCACCAGCTTGGACCCTCACCTTTGCTTGTCAGTGCATTTTTTTTCTTTAATGTTTGATCAAATCAAATGGTTAAATACGAGCCCTAACAAAAACAACACAACTGTTACACTGCAGGACAACTGAAATAAACTAATATAGTGAAAACTTTATTAGTTAAGTCATGCTGCAATCCGAAACTTGAACTGGTTACAAATTCAGTCAAATTAAGCAAGTATATAACAGATCAATGTTCAAAACGGTCTCCTTACCTTTGCCTAGTTCGCAAAGGTAAGTTTATAATAATGATGTATATCATTTGAGCTGCCAGTTTGACTTCAACGTAAAAGTACGTAAAGCAAACTGCAATTCTGTCTCAAAACAGAGATGGCAATAGAAAGTTACGAGTTACGGACTTGCAGCTTTAAAATGTTTAACAATGCACGTCTCCAAAATGCATACTGTCACCCATTTGATGTCCATGTTATTTCATGAACTAAATATAAAGCTGAATGAATAGACTTTGCATAAATGCTTCGCTGAACTTGTTACCTGTATGAATTGTGGCAGTTTAATCACAGGCCCGAAGTGTAAAGATCTTACAGTCGAAATATCAATATTACCTGGCTGTCCGTGCTGAATACAGCTTGTGAAACAAATGCTCCCGCCTCTTGAGGACGTGTAGAGGACGCGTTGTCGCCATTATTCACGCTTGTTGTTCATACCTGCGCGTCTCTATATGAAGCCGCGCGAGTTGCGACACGCGCGTTAATGTTTGACGCGCGTGAACTGTTGGACTGTACGTGTGTGCGATTCGTGAGAAGTTTGGTTTCATTCATCAGCAAGATTCATCGATTGATTTTGCATTTAATGTAATTAAAACCCGACCAAAGAAAGCACCCTTACAACAATACGCCACGGTACCAGCCATCACGCCAACAACCATCCTTCATACGATTACTGTAACAGCATTAGGTGGCAGCTGTCTGGCAAATGACTGCATATAACTGTGTAAATGACAGAAAAGTCTGGACGTGTTTTTAATTTCATTTATTATGACTTCACATGCATGCTTTAAGTCTAAGCTCACTAATGCAATCAAATGGATCATTGCTCTCTGTACAACCAAGATATAAATTATGACCTGTACCAATTCACCATGTGAAAGAATTTAAGAATCGAGTCTCAGTTTTTCACCAGTTTAAAATATATATTTGCGATCCGGTTCACTGAGTACATTACAAACTGATTGAGAATTGGTTCAGCTGTTTTTAAGCTCAGTTTTTATCTTTCCACCATGTTTGACTTGGAGGTTTGGAAGAGTCTCTTTGATGGTGTTAAGTAAGTCCTCAAACTCTTGACCCACGCAGATGTCCTGCAAGAAAACTCAGGTTAGAGATGCAAAACATGTCAAAAGAGTGAAGAAATAGTTGAAATAATGGAGAGAAGGTACTTACAGAGAAGTCCAAGAACTCCAGGGCTGACTCTGGGTTCGCATGCACTGATTTGAGAATGGCAAAGCTCCCTGACGACTGCATTGGATTACGGGACATCTGGATCAGACGAAAATGCAACAAAATTAGAGATATAAAAAAGAAAGAAATACCATAAATCTCCTATGACACTGACTTGGGAGTTTAGCTTTAAACGCCATTTTTATCCTAGCATTACTTGCTTCAATAACTCCCTGCTGTTAGTATTTTAATGTTTGGTTTCATGCGTCGTACTCTGAGAATGCGTAGAGTTGAGTTCGCTTTGAGTCCCAGTGCCAGATGAATTGCACCTTCAAGCGCAATGCGATTATTGCTGGAAGAAGACAACAAGAAAACAGTTGACAATAGTGCTTTAAAAGTGTTTTTACTTGTGTTGGCTTTTGACTGTTTGCTGAGGCTGGTGTTTGTTCATTTCACCACTGCAGATAAATCATAGGACTAACTGCATTGTGAACATTCAAGCTAATTTAAGAGACAAACATTGAACCGTATAAACAGTCTACCGCCTCATAATTGCTGCAATAAATCAAAGACGATGTTCCCTCATCTCTTTTTCATCATGTCACAGGCACCCATCAAACTGTGTGTCCTCTTACAAAGGACTGCTTGTGCCTTTAAAACACTGACTCATGAGTGAGCAAATCTGGCAGCCCATAAATACTGTGCACTTATGAGGACAGTACCTGATATTCAGGTCCTCCAGTGTATTGTTGTGTTTGAGTACTTCCTCTAGGGCCACGGCTCCCTCTTTACCCAGGCCGTTGTACGACAAATCCAGGGTCCGCAAAAAGATGTTTCCCTTTGAAATCAACAAAAGATGAAAGCACAGACTGAAGCAACATCTGAACAGAAATCAAGTGTTGTACTGTTTACATGCTTGTTTACACTGAGCACAGAGTAAGAGTTGTTGACCTATCTGAATACAGAAAGCTGGAGATCCGAAGAGCTATTTCTACAATTTAGCTTATTAAGTGTATTGAATTCTGAAAGTTACAGCATGTTTTTGTGGCACAACAACCTTCTCAAAATGTTATTTCTCATATGATGTCCAAGCATGCTGTTAAATCATGAGTTGATCAATGGATGTTAGACTGCTGATGTTCTCAGGAGGGAATCTGGCAGAGGAAGGACATTATTTCTGTCTTACCTCCAGGCCTTTAGCAAATGCAACGGCTCCGTTTCCTCGAATGGAATTCCAAGCCAGACTGAGTGACTTCATTCCTGTGTTCTCTGCAATAGCAGTACCTAGAATTTCCCCTGAGGGAGAGAGAGATGAAAAAAGAATCAGATTGAACTCTGTTGTACAGCTGAAAACTATATTTATATTAACTATTTATTTTAAAGCTTTAAAACCAGCATGCAACACTACCTCCTGCTACCTCCTTTAATAAATAAAATATATACTTATCACGCCAGTAAAACTTACTTAAATTAGAGAGTGGAAAATATAATGTAAACATTTTAAAATAATAAAATAATTACTGAATTGAAACATTCATTTGAATAACAATTACATTCAAGTGTGTACAGCTATATATATGCTATATTGTAAATACAATGTTAAATGACTTATTTTCTCTCATTTAAATTCTGTTTCACTTTTCTGATCATATTATTATTTAGTATATGCTGTAGAGTGCCTATGTGCATGGCATACAGTGTCACTGACACCTGTACACATAATAAACTTGAAACCTGAAACAAACTTTTGACTTAATACCTCCATAACATCAATCAGTTGCTCATCAAGAAATAAAGAAAACAAACATTGTATTTGGTATTGTGTAACTGTGTTAGGCTTCATTGACCCCTTTTTCAATGATCACCAGGACAGAATGCCAAAAATAATCATTAGTAGTGTAGAATTATGGAAATAAAGCCACACACCATATGTAATATAAACAAAGATGTGCCAGTAGAATCTGGGGGTGTGTGAATCACACTGGGTCATGGAGTTTCTCTTGATGATTCTGTGCAATATTTTCCTCTCGGATTATTAAAGCAATTTCCCTGTTGTCACAGTCTGTCCTTCATTTTGACAGCTTTGAGGGTTTAGGACATTCTGTATCTCTCATCATCATACTGTATGTGACGATGTGAGATACAAGCCCTCTTGAGTTCTCAGATGCTTGCAAAAATGAAGATAATTTGCGTTAGTGTTGAATATTGTTTCCAATTTGCATTGCAATTATGAAGAGAGCACTTATAGCTATATCAACAGTGCTATATTGAACAACTGTTTCTCCATAAAGCCTTACAAAAGATAGGAATAATCAGATGTATTTGCTTGAAAACAAATCTAAGGATTTTCATCACAAAGCTTTTCTTTAAACCAATAATACAGAAGAGTGTTTCCCAGACCTTTTATAATGACATACCTCTCCAAACAATAACCAACCTGTCTATATCTGTATGTAATGAAATTGTTAACTTTAAAAAAGTTTGTTGAACATCACTAGACAATTTAGCATTTGCTCTGTGAATTGAAGTTAAATTATCCATATTTTCTTTTTAGACTGTTTCTGATTATTTTGTTCTTTTCATGTGTTTCACGTATCAATCTGAATCTATCATTAGATCATTTCTGTAATTTCTAGTATTTGTCTAACTGGGCATAAATAGTCCTCAAGTGTTCATGTTAATTTAACAAACCAAATGCCTTAAAAACTTCTAAATGTCACTCTGAAAGCAAAGTTATTTGAAAAGGGGTCAGCAGCAGCAATCATATCTGAGCCTAAGGAGTGAGCCATGTACTGGAAACCTTTCAAATCTGCTCACACCTGCTACATCTCCAAATCTGTTGTGACTCAGGTCGAGGTGCTGAAGTTTCTTGTTGCTGACCAGAGCTGGTGCCAGGTGTCTGGCTGCTCGTTCGTCCAGATGGTTCCCTGACAGGCTGAGGGACACTAAGGTAGTGTTTTCCAGTAGCATGCTGGACAGGGCCCTGGCTCCATGTTCACCCACAC
This sequence comes from Chromobotia macracanthus, assembly GCA_036877525.1. Classification (NCBI taxonomy): domain Eukaryota; kingdom Metazoa; phylum Chordata; class Actinopteri; order Cypriniformes; family Botiidae; genus Chromobotia; species Chromobotia macracanthus. The sequence continues at coordinate 6,992,099 of JAZGTH010000058.1, forward strand.
AGTTTTCAGATAAATCAATTTCTAGGTGGAAATAAGGACAACGTTTGTAATTAGATCACTTTTAGACGGAAAATGTGCTGGGTTTTTGTTCATATATCAAGGACCTGGCTTAGTCTACTGTTATAGATACCAAATTGACTTTGTATGATGGCCGGTTTTTTATACTCACATAAGCACAAGAATCCAGACTTACATTTTTAACAAAGGCGATAATATCAATATCACAGATGTGATTATCTTCGATTAGTAAAATCGATTAGAAAAAGGGGAAATATTCCAGATTTTTAAAGAGCTTTCAGACTTTTGGTGATCTGATATACCAGTTTGGGAGAGGAAAGATACTGGTTTCAAACATTTAATCTTGTCCAAGTCAACATATTCATAAAATATCCTCACCTTGTCTCAAAGACTTCGAAATTCACACCATTAGTGAAAACCCAGAGAAAAATGAAACACAAAACAAGGAATTAATGTAAAAGTACAGGAGGTGTTGGATGGTACCCGTGCGGCACCTTTTGCTGAATGTCACCTGTGATGTAACAATTCTCTTTGAGCATATCAGCAATGGCAGCCCCGCCCATTCCTTCCATCCAATTATCTCGCAAATTCAACTTCAGAATGGAGGTGTTAGTTACCAAGGAAACCGCCAGAGCTTTGGTACCCTACAGCGGAGAGTTGTTAAATGTGTAACATTTGTTTTGTTTGACACTTCATGCATTATTTCTCTTTTGCATTGTAATCAGCAGGATATTAAGCATCATTTTCACTAAACATCTCTTAGTTTGGTCGTACCTGTGGGCCCAACCCACAATGCATCATGTGGAGCTCACTCTGGTTTATATTTCTGAGAAAGCAGGATGAAGGAGTTGCGTTCAGCATCTTGCAAGCCTCTTTGTAGCTGGTTTGGCCTGTAGGGTCATATGGTTGCTTTTCACCTAGAACACAAAAAAACGACACCATTGATCCTCTGTGATATGTTTATCACCACATGTGCATTTTTTGCATCTTAATCTTACAGAAGTAATAGTAACTTTCTCGTAAATGCCTGCAGATTTATTTAAAGATCCATTTTACTCCGTAGCGGGACGGGTTGCCTATCACAGTTCATCCCCAACACTAAGTATCGGCAATGCAGCCCGGTCACACACGCCTCGATTGAAACAAACGGGTGTCGCTTCGTAAAGCAAATACGACAACAATATATTGTTGTTTCTCATTGAGAGAAGCAATTATCCTGAACGCGGAAAATTCCCAAGCCATTCATTAAGCCATGCGGAGGCGCACGAATGCAACCCAGCAGATGGCTATCTCCAATAAACCGAATAAACAGGCATCAGAGAGACAGAGAGAGATGGATCAAGCCGTGATTATGTATGTGTAGAGGAGTGTGTAGGTGTCTCGGCATCTGAGAAACAAGCAGGTGAAAAAGAGAGAGAGAGAGAGAGAGAGAGAGAGAGAGAGAGAGGTCTGAAATTACAAGCGTGACTCACGGTCGTTTGCTTGTTTCATTCCCTGTTGAGCATCAGCATCATATTTTCTGCATCTTAAGCTCTTTGACACCCCCAATGAAAACGTGCATCACCCACGTACCCCCTCCAGCCCACTCGCTCATGGTCTCACTTTTACATTTAAGAGAAACTCGCACCGTGAAACCCGTCGAGCTGCAGGTCTGTGTCGTAATCTTCGTCAATACTGACACACTCTTCTTCCTTCTGCCGTCCGGCACCTTCCTCTTCCTCAGCCTGCTCTTCCTCGTCTGCATTGCGTGCATGTCTATGGGCCGCTCTTGATCTCTGCACCCTCTGAGAGAAGACGCAACACGATTCAGACGAGCTCTTCTATTTACATGCAACTAAAGTTACGGCTGTATGAATGAGTCTGTTTTCTTGCACAAAAAGCAGCTTGTGGGCTTTAAAACCATAAACAACAGTTTGCTTATAGCAGCTCACAGGGAATAATGGATAACGTTCTCTAAAGGTTCTCTCAAAGTTATCCAAAACGTTCTTGCCGTAATTGTTAATCATGTTAATAATAATTGTTAACTGTTAGAGTTAACATGTTTTGAAAACATTACAGAATAAAAACATTTTGCATAACGTTCTCATAACCAAGTAAGAATCTGGATGTCTTGAATGCTCCTAACTTTTAAAATAACATTTTTTAACATTTTTGTTATATTGATATTAATTAGGGATACATTCTTACAACTTAAAATTGTTAGCTGGGGGTCTAACATGTCTAGTGTATGTCTAACTGCACCTGTGCTTACTTTGCTAGTATGTGACTTCATACTGTGCATACTTTAATGTCTTGAAGAAGTCTTTCTGTCTGTATTGTTAGATGTATCTTCTTGTGATCACTCACTTGCCCATCCACACTTCCTCTGCTGTACAGACTTCTGGGTCTGGTGGCCGGCCTGCTTGCAATTTCTCCTAAATTCTCTTTCTTTCCACCATCATCTCCATCATCTGAGAGCAGAACACCTTCTTTCAGCACCTTTTCGTCCAGCACCATTGTGTGATCTTCATAAAGGACTTTTAAAGGAGTGTTTTGATCAAACTAAATCACAAGCTCACTCTGCTTTCCCATTACTGATTACAAATCAGTGCAGTGTCTCTTGTTGCCCCTGACTAACCTGCTCTATGGAGGGGTAATATTTGATTGACATTTACTTTGACTAATTGCAACGCTGCATTTCCAGGCAGATTGTCCAATCAGCAGGGGAGTCAAGCAGCAAGGGGTGGACTATTGTTCAACTGATTTGCTTTGTTGACTGGTTGCCATGGAATCTCCTAAGCTACACTGACTGTATTCCTGTAGTTAAAAAGCAACTTACAAATACAGACAACATAAACACTTCTCAGTAATGCAGCTTCAAACATTTAAATCTTTACGTGTATAAACATTTTTTTAAATGTTTTGTATTATTTTACTATAGTCCTTTGATTTGGAATAATAGTGGAATAATAGTTACATATTTATGTGTTATGTTTATTATGATATGCTTGTATGATAAGCTTATAGAGAAATACAATTGTCAAGTAATGTGCTGTGCTGTTATTGCACCGTTAACAAATAAAATTAGACTTTGATTTAAATATGTAAATGATTTATTCATTTTTAATTAAACAAAATTATAATTCAGTCTTTTTCTCCTAATAATGAGACAAATAGATTATGCTCAAGTCTCCTGCCTTTCAAATGTTTCTTCTAAAGAAAAAATACTACCATAACCTCAAAATCATCTACTGGAGTTTAAAAGAGATCTCGGCTTTACTAACTGTGCAACAAGTCTTATCAAATTCTTCCAAGATCAAATGATCAGAGTGAAAGCTATCTACATTTTTCATGTCAACAATTTTATTTCTCTATTGGGATGTAGAGAAAACATGTTTAAACACTGAATTGAAACCCTACTGTTTCCTTAGCTGAGCTTTGAGCAATTAAATGTTGCTGCAGGTATTTATATGTTTGCTTTTGTGCATTGCAAATGCCTTAAACAACTTGGAAAAACATTTTCAAGAAAATACATGTGAAAAATCTTTACTTGACCCTCAAAAAACAAGCAAAGTACTTTGATTTGACATACAAACTTTTTTTATTAAGTAGATGCAAAGTTTTTGCAGTATATGCATTAAAATGGTAAATGTTTCAAAGTTCCACAACAGAAGATTCACAACGGAGACTGATCAAAACAGTTTCTGTTAGCAGCAGCAAAGAACAAACACAAAAAAGAAAAATAATCTCGTAAGCTGTTCTCCGTCCAATCACAGGACGCGATCACGACATTTAAACTGACACAGTGCAGGATAAAGAGAAAAACATGGGCAACATCATCATGCATTCAGAATAATGCTGCAGTTCCCCAAACCAGGAGAAGAGAATAGACACCATATTCACGTAATATTTTACAAGCAACTCAGACAAAACAAAATCAACACCCATAATTAAAATACATTCTTAAAAAATTCTCATACGTATTATATTTCGATATTTACTGTACCTTTAAATATATGCATGTGTGTGTTAGTTTTTTTGCTGCACTTTTTGTATCACAGAGTTTTAACGGTGCAAACCCAAATTTGGGGAGGGAAACATTCAGTGTTAACAGCAAACATAGAACAAGAATACTGTCCTACAGAAAGACAACAGAAAAGAACTCCTCAAAACCATAGTATTTTCATGCCAGAGGCCAGTTATAACTCTAAATGAAAATTATTTAAAGCAAATCAGCAAAGCAAGCTGGAATCAAACAGAACTACATCTCTTAATGAATTCTGAGAAAAAACTATTCTCTCAAAGCCATAAAAAAGCATTGCATGCAAAAGATGACCTGTGTTGCATTGATGTTTTTGCTCTTTGTAATGTAAATGTAAAACATTTACATTTTCATACAGTTTGGAAAAGGGCAAAGGACCATAATCCTAACAAAGTGATTTGGAGAAAGAGAGAGAAGAGAAACTTTAATTCTTGTAGCATTAAAATGTTTATAGTCAATGTTTCCTCTATTTGCTTCACTGATAAGACTGGTACATGGAAGGAATCTGAATGTTTGTAAGTGGACTACCTAGATGTGCTGCCCCCGTCAATCAAACAGCTTTCATGACCACCATCTGAATGCTGCTAATACTGTGACTCACTCTATTGCCGTCAAAGTGAAGAGACAGAGAGAGACTGATGGAGGACAGCGGGACTTAAACAGACACATAAATATAACATGCTTCTATAATTCTAAACTTCTACACTGTCTGTGTTGGTCAGATCAAGTGTGACCTAACACATTTAGTAGATTTTGTAGATAAGAGATGTAGATTTACAGTCACTAAACTTTCATTTCAATTAATCAGCTGGTGCCGTTTTGAGACTGCTTTAAGAACATTAGGGTACATTGTGAGAACAAATACCTTTGTATTTCTTAAATTCCATTAGTTTTTACTTCCTATTGAGGGTTGGTTGTTAATAAGACAGATATTTGCAACTAGCCTCAAGGGACTCTTAAGCATGTCTTATGATGTTTCAGCATGTTCTAAAACATGGTTACCACTGTGCCGACAATTAGCACTGTGTCTTGTTTATTAGAAGCAATAATACACAAAGCGGGATTCTGTACATGTCAGATTTGTCTTTTCACTCAGGCTCATGCTGGGATGTGTTGATTACTAATTCTGTCATTTACATGAAAAATATGTATGTGAAACATCAAAACAACTTCAGTGTTGTTTGTTTAAACGTTGTGAAAATGTTTGAGGTGGGACTATCAGATTCTTGGACCAATGGCAAACACGGTGAGTGTTTGTTAAACAAATCATTCTTTTTGTAATTCTGTTTGGTGACGCTAGTGTCGCATAAATGACATGCATCACTTTAAACAAGAACTCTTGTTAACTCAGCTAGAGACTTAGACTGTTCTAAATAGATGATAATGTGTACCACCTACAGATTCATACATTTGCAGGCCAAATCCTTCCCAGCTCTTAATAGTGAAGTCGATATCTACACACTTGCACATCAGAAAAGCCATTCTGCTTACACATTTAAAAGGCAGGTCAGGTAAGAATGCACACAGGTCAATAATGAGGACAAAAGCATAACCACACATAAAGTGCATTCAGAATTTCAGGTACTTGTCTTAATAATGCAGATTTTGATCATAGAAATGCACAACAAATGAGACCTAGTAAAGAAAACAAACAAACTTGGCACAGTTTTTGATTTTGTGGTTGGCGTCCCATCATGCTTCTGATTGGCTGACTGGAGCATTTGAGCAAAAATCAGCACAATGGATGAAAAATGAGACTATGTACAAAACACCCTGTGGAAAACAAAAGAGAACAAATGTTATAAGAGGTGCAATGAAATAAATGAATTGTGACATAATTAAACAGCATGAAATATCCCATATCTATATATTAAGAATTCAAGAGTATTCTGTGGTTTGCTCACAATTCACTGTATTTTTATTTATTGATTGCAGCATTTCATTTCATTTTCAATGTATTTACTTATGTCATTATATATTTATTTTAGTTTACTATATAAGTGTATTAAATGTGCAGTGATATATTTCACACTATCTTTTATTTGACATTAATATCATGCCACATTATAATTTAATTTAAAATTTAATTATGCTTTCGTTTTTGTGCATTTTTTGTATTGAATGCAATGACGTTTAATTATTTCACAATATGCATCTGTTCGGTTTTGTCCTCTATATATAACAGCAACGATTGGCGAGAGAATGTGAGGTGCCTCTCGTCCGTCACCAGAAGGACTTTGATCAAAAATCTAAAGCGACACTTCTCACAGGCACCACGGCGACCATACGGCAAACAGGCCAGTTAAGCGCGCTCCGCTTAAAGCACTTCTCCCTCCCTCTGCTCTCACGCAGAGTGCGCTATGAACAAGCTCTTATCTGTGAGAGCGCAAACAGAGAACAGCACATCCACTCTCTTCTCTCTAATCCTGTTACACTGTAGCCTCTTCTCAGCCTCCGTCACCATGGTTACTACTGGCATTCAGAGATGCTGCTCCAGAGGCTGTATCTACAGTAATCTACAGAGCGCAAGGTCCTCCTACAAGCGAGGATAACCTGTGGCGACACGAGGCGAGCAGAGGACAGGCTGAAGAAAACAGGACTTACTCATCTGAATCTTTCTTGCTCTCTTCGATGTATGCGATGGATTCCGACCTCAGACGGTTGGTGACCTCATAAGTGCGCAGAGTAACACCGAAAATGTCCTCGTGGTATCTGTTCTCATCCTTTAATAAATGGGAAAAAACAGGCAAACAGTTTGAAAAAGTAACCAGAACTGCCCTTAGGGACCTTTACTTTATTTACTTTTGTGAACAAAGGTTTCATTCAACACAAATGGTTGAAAAGTGGCTAAGGTCTAGAGGAACTACAATGCCATTTCATTTGCCCTTGCAGGACATTCATGCCCCACAGCACAAACCATATATACTTTACCAAGTATAAAGTTTAAGAAAAACAGCATCTAACCCTCAGTTTGCTGATATAGAAGCCAGCGTCCTCCAGGGACATGTTGCCATGCAGTTTAAAGATCTGCTGGACTGTTTTCAGTACATCTCCAGCCATTGTGACGTCCCCACAGACATAGATATGCCCTCCATCTTCTCTGAGGTTTTTGTACACCGTTTCAGACAGCTGCTCACGAAGAACATCTTGGACATATTTCTAAGATTAATGCAGTAAGAGAATTTGTCAGGTAAGGAAAAGCAGATATCTGGATTTGCTTGTTCTGAGCAACATTGGGTTCCTGTCTATTGTGCATGAGGTTTAAATTTTTTTACTGATGTTTGAGAGAAATGTTGGCTGATTTTGCTTTGTCCTATTCAGGTTTAGTAAATTCTCTATAATTCACAACAACACGCTAACAATTTCAAGCTTTAAAATATTTCACAAATGTTTTCATTAAGTAAAAAAAACATTAAAAAAGTAATTTTGACATTTCAAAAGTTTAAAACTTCCATTTTTTCAGACTACTTGGTTATAATAACGTTGTTCAAACATTTTTTAAATTTTGTAATGTTTTTAAAATTAAAAAAGCAGTTTTTTTAAATCAAAAAATTATACAATAATAATAATAATTAATAAATAATGTCAATGTAATAATTAATTACAATGACATTATTAATAAATAATGTCAATGTAATGTAAATAAATAACAAATGTAATAAATAAACAAATAATGTTTTTGATATATAATAATTTTTATATAACAATAAAAAATGTTCTACTAAAGTTATTGCAAGAATGTTTTTGAGAACTTTGAGAGAACTTTTATGTTCTCAGCCATTCTGAGAAGATTCCCTGTTAGCTGGAAAGGGCAGCTTGGCTAAACCCTCACTAATGTCGCTGCATAAACGGATGGATTTGAAATATCTTAGCTGACATTTACCAGGGCCTCAGATTCTAACCTTTGGTCTTCCAGGCTCTCTGGAGTATGCTGTGTAAAGCTCTTTAAACACATCCTTGTTTTTAGCCTGGATCGTCTCCTCCTTGTAAATGTGATCAATCTGTGACTGTCGACACCCGAATACCAAGATCATAGGGCACGCCTTGATTCCTGATGAAGTGAAACACCATAAATGAAGGTCTAACTCACCAGCAACATTTTTCGAAGTTTAAACAAAACCTGGCCTGCCATTGTAAGAACATCAAAAATATTGTTATATAATTTACTTAAAGCTGTAATCCGTAACTTTTGCCTCTCTATTGCCACCTATATTTGAAACATAAAATTGCAGGTTTCTGATATTATGTTCAAGTCAAACAAAACCAAACTGACATTTCCAGGAAAATCAAACAGCTCAAATTATAAGTCTTTATTATAAGACTACTGTTGCAAATCCGCACAAAATAAGAGGAGCCAAAAAAGTTACAAATCGCAAGCAAAAAAGTTACTGATTGCTTCTTATATTTATATGTTCATACTAAATGTGAATATATAGATACTAAAATGAATATATTCAATATGAAATTAAAAATATGATAAACATACATAGGTATTACACATGCACTATTTACATTTCACTCTGTAAATTTAAGCAATTAAAATCCTACCCTTATTTTCAATATCATACAGCCTCTGTTGCCAGAAGCTTCTGAAGGGAGCGATTCCAGTGCCTGGACCAATCAGAATGCAGGGAACCTGGCTGTCTTTTGGCATGCGGAATGTGGGAGCCCTAAAACAGAAAATATATCCTTTGAAGCCATCAAATCCAAGTTAAAACAAGCCTCAGTGGACATATTTAAAAAGCATCTAAAAGCTTTACCCTCTGACAAAGCAGGGCACAGTATCTTCTGCTTCCAGGCTGTTGAGCCAGGATGAACATACTCCATGGTGTATGGGCCCCTCTCCATCTAACCAGAATAAAGGGCATAATCCTTTTACACCCTCTGACACTGATCTAATGCCTCACCGTTTATGACAGAGCAGGGCTGACATCACTTGCTTCAGATGGACTCAAATTGCTATATTTTAACAGCTAATTATGCCATTACGCACATAATTACATGTTTCCAGTGCATTTAAAGTGTGAAAGTGAAATGAGAGCACAGTCTTTAACGTTTGTTAACTTAAAAGGCTTGACAGCAAATAGACTGATCCAGAATTAATTCAATCATTTCATTTTATGCAGTCCCTATTTATAATCAAAAACAACATAACAACAACAATAATCATTCCCATTTAAAGCTCTGACATTGAACAGCAAGCAAATGGAGAAGTTTGTCTCCTGTCTCCTGCTCCTCGGATTTGTCTTGTGTGATCAAGAAGCTTATAATTTCCTCTTTCAGAGTTTTAGAAGGGATCTCAATAATGTCTCAATGTTTGCTCAGACTTCTGTAATCAAAAGACAGACGTCAAAATGGGGCTTAATTAATTTGAATAATTTGAGAAGAAATATATGAGCTTTCCAGTTCCATACTCTTATGGTATGTAAATAACCGTTTCATTTGTGTCTAATTTATTTCTTCTTAAGGGATTTTAGGAGAAACATCTAAGACTAAGGTATTTTAATGCATTAGCTTAGGATTTGAGTATTCAATCATCTACGAACTCAATTTTACACCATAAAGCTACTTCTAAGCAATTAAAACATCCCGTTTTTTTTTTTTTTTTTTTTTACCTCTGGCGCGATAGGACACCACAGCCACTGTGAGGTGAATCTCTCCTGGGTGGAGGTCTGTAGAGGAGCTGATGGAGTAATAGCGTGGCTGTAGAAGGGGAAGCTGGGTCAGAAGCAGGGTGGAGGGAATCTGAAGGGAAGGAAACTCCTCTAGCACCTCCACTATAGTGGGATTATTGTACCACTTCCACTCTTCATACTCCTGCAAACCCTGAAGAGATGTGGAACAGATTGGATCAGACCTTATTCATGTTTTTTCACTCTGTTGTCTTCCCTTACAAAAACTAACCATGGTTTTACTACAGTAAGTGCAGTAACCATGGTTTTTTGCTGCATTGATTTCCATTTATATAATCACAGTTTTAGTATAAACAGCATGATATAACCATGGTTGCTGTAGCAAAACCATGTAATTTGTGGTTACCATGGTAAAGCTATGGTTAGTTTTTGTAAGGGTTTACAATTATATGAACATATTAAGCCGTCAGACTAAAACATATCAGACAGATATGGGGGAGGTCACCATCCTTGCCCTGAGAAACCTGCAGGGAACTCAATTAAAAGAATTTTTGAAAACTGAAAATATTGTGAATCAATGTTTCTCTGTTCTGTCCATCTCCTCTTGTTTGCTTCATTCCTTTATCACCATCATTTGGACCAGAAAAGATGACTCACTAACTTAGCAGCCATTTTTAGCAACGTTACAAAAAATTGCACCTAGCATTTCAGTGGGAGGCGATGAAAGAGAAATATTTCTGCGTCTTGAGGACAGCTCATGGTGTTGACACTGAGACACTTGCGTGAGGGAGAAAAGCAGACAGGAGGGGAGAAAAGAAGATAGGAAGGAGGGGGGTTGATTTTCCGAGTTAATAAGTTATCAAACTGAGAAAATTACTGCCGATTGGAGGCGGAAAAGGCAGAGACGCATGTGGCGATGTGACAGGCTTAGAAGAAATGTTTGGCGATGGCTTTCAGGTCATTATGAGTCCAAGCATGGCTGCTGATGCAATTAAAAGTTTTATTTACATCATCTTTTGAGAAACGTACCGTTTGCGCATGTGTAAGCGTTGTGTTTTCTTACCTTGCTAAGCACCTCCAGTCTTTTTCTCTGTTTCTCATTAGTAGCTAGAGGAGCAAACTGTTGCAGCAGCAAAGGGCTGGGGGGCGTTGCTATGTCCAGGAAGTATTTGAAAGCCTGATAGATGGTACAGGGTGGAATACGACTCTCATCCGTCCAGTTACTGATCACACCTAGAAGAGAGAAGAGGTTTGGTTAAATATTCAGAAATTTAAGAAGTTGTTTACAGATTAACCAGTTCAAAGCCTTTTGGTGGTGAAGCTGATTTTAAACAAAAGATTGTTGGAAGGAATAGTTTGAAAATGGAAAATCATTTACTTTATTCTTTCTTCTGAGCAACACAAAGGAAGACTCTTAGATTGTTTCGGGTGTTCTGTTCCATGCAGTGAAAATGAATGGCTTACAGTTGATGTCAGAGCAAGGCCATGTGTTAGCTTTGTGTGCAGACGTGACTGAAACAAAAAAATCCACTATGCTATAACTCTCAAATCTAATTCTGTCTTAAACAACAAAATTCAATTTCATTTTTCCCTCACACAAAGCTATCATATGGCTTTGGAGAACTTGGAATACAATGCACAAATACCATGGATTCATTTTAAGATTTTTTTTTTTCATTTTTAGGAGCTCAAACATTCTGTTCTACTTCTGTTTTGTTGGTAAGTACTGTACTGAACTTTGTGAGAAAGAAAGTCATATGGGTTTGGAACTATATGGAGTAAATAATAAAATAAAACAGTTTTCAATTATAGGCAAACTGTTTCTTTAACTCTTTTAGTCCAGCTAAGATCCCAGATAAGCGAAGTATCTTCTTTTGGAAAATTTAGAAACATTGCTTTAAAATATAGTAGGCCTCTATTAACCATAAAAGAGAGTACATATATTTCCTGACAGTATAATCAGACCAGTACAGCTCATGTGTTTTATAAATACTGTTTGAATGTATTTCTAGAAGCAGGTGTTTTTTCAGAACACTTTATAAAGAACCTTGCCAAAATATTAAGCCTTAAAACAGTAATACTCTCTTCTGGGAAAGCACCTAAATAGTTCTCTGTCCATGTTTGTACTTTAAACTCTCATCAAAAAGTGACCGTGAAACTTACACAGGTGGCGGATCAAAGACAAAGAGTTTCAATGCAACACAACTGTGAAACAATCTTTTGGCACAGAAGCAAGTTAATAACCTTGTATGACAAGAGAGAATAAAATGACTCAAATGGGAACTGGGACAGCGCCTAAAGCAGAATAAATCCCTAATTAATACACGACTGACATATACTAGAGTAACATCACATCATTTAGAGTCAAATAATGACTCAATTAAATTGAACTGAATCAAATCAAACTCTAGCATACCAGCATCTGACTGATTCAATCTAAATATATCAGTAAAAAACACCAGTTATTATGCTTATAAAAGAAATACAGCACTTCACTTATAAAGGGTATTATGATATAAACATTAAACCATTTGTTATGGTATATATTATAGTTATTTTTTAAAGCTTATAAACTGCATGTTTTTGTGGTCAGTTGAACATGATATTTAACATTTAATTTAACACTGTCTTTGTGTAGTTCTGCAGCTACAGAGTTAAATAGATGCAGGACGAAAGACCATATATGAGCATTTATGTTTATGTGTATATATATATATATTTTTTTTTTTTAACGTTATATATCATATATATCAAAAACATTATTCTTAAGTAGTAAGTGGAATGTTTTAGTAACATTACAGAATTAAAAGTTTGAATAATGAATGTTTAAAATATCATTTTTAACATTTTTGTTATTTAATGAAAATGTTAGGGAAACATTCTCACAATCGTAAATTGTAAGCTGGGATAGAGCAGGTTACCATGAACCTTTGGTTCATCCTGATGACCAGAACACCAAATGAATGTTCAGCATACATAACGCACTGTACAGTACCTACAAAAACTTTCCTCAGGGCTCACAGGGGTGAAATAAAACTAATCTTTCACACTGAAGGTTTGCCAGTAACTTACAGAGAAGCAGAATGTCTGTTTTCTGATTTTGCTGGCTTATGATGACAGCTGTGTCACTCACGAGTATTTCCATATAGAAGCTGTCGGTTTTACAAGATACCCGAGCACATTTTTGAAGTTATTTTGCAAGGCTGTTCAATGTGTCAAACCTTTACATTCATTCCTTGTCAAATGTCTTTCTATGACTAAACAAACCATCACAGACTCTATAGATGCTCTGAACCTAAAACATTTTTTTTCATGATTTTCATATTTGTAGGGCGACAAATGCATGTTTTAAGTTACCCAGCGCTGTGTTTCTCTCCTCCAGGAATTCCACCTTTACGATCTGATTGACAGGTGGTGCGTCTTCCAGTTTTTCGATAAGAGTGGTAACGAGATCTTCGTTGTTGCCAGGGAAAACGCCTAAATGGTCTCCAGGCATGTATTTCAAGTTCTCGTGATTGCTGGCGTCAAGTCGCACAAATATAGTCGATCGGCTGATAGAAAAGAAGTTCAGAAATATTACAGTGCAATTATTTTTATTATTATATAAAAGACATAAAAGATCCATCAACTAAAACATACTTAGATCTGATGCTTTGTAGGTTCTGTCTCAGCAGAAACTTGGCCCCGTAAACTTTCTTCTTATGGATGCTGTACAGCGCTGAGTGTGGACACAAAATCCAATCAAAAGTTAAAAACGTGCCATGTGAAATTAAAGCACTTTTACAATTAGCAGTGCTACGATTTGATTGGCTATCATCCTGATGATGGTGCTGAGCCTTCTATTTCAAGATATTTTGAATACTTTATATGCATCGGTAGAAAGTCGATGACACAGGAAATCAGATTTGTACAATCTAAATGCTTTGTTTACACATACGTAAATTGAATACGGAAGTGTTTACAATTCTCTTGGTAGTGTTAACGCAGCAGTGGGACAATCTGTGTCAAGCTAATGAGGCACAAAAATGGAATTCTCTTCAAGAGTCAATTGGCATGCGTCATAAATTTTGATGCAAATGATAGCTTTGCCATTCACAGGGAAAGATTTTAAGAATCACTTAATTTGATAGATGCTTATTGGCTTTCTGAAATGAGTCACTCATGGATAAAAAGAAAGTACTACAGCAGTAATGTACCTTGTGTCAGAGTCGGCGCTTCTGCTGTGTATGTCATCCGGAATTTGCTTTTCTTCCAGCTACGATCGTTACTAATCAACGAATCGTTCGCTTTCTCGATATTAACATCGTCACCGACACAGAAAACGTCACATGCAGCCTGGGTTGCAGAAAAGTTTATATTAAAACATAACAGTATCGGTTTATGAAAGGCAAACATACTCTGTTTAGTTTCACAAACAGACTAGTCATATGCTGGGTGACTTTGCTGGCCTTCTTGATCATCACTAATTTAATCAAGTTAAAAATATTATTTAATGAGCAAATTATTAGGATACACCAGCAAAAGTGTTTTTCATGTCAGGCTGAGAAAGGTAAGAAAAACAACATACTTTTTACACTGTAGTTAAATTTAACTTCTCACGATGACCTGTGTTTGTCCAAAAAATTTGTAAATATGATGAAAACGATATGCAACGGAGTGTCTGTAGCCCACTGCTGGCTCCTGGCAATACCTTGAAGACCTTTTTGGCCCACGTTCTGAAAGATTCCTCCTGGCCACAGAGTTCATCTCCTTCTCCCATGCGGAGGATTCGCTCCCCGCCGAGCTCTTCGAACAGCGTGTCCACTGCGTGGGCAAACGCGCAGAAGTGTGGGTATGCCCGAGAGCCAAGGCCAAACACTGAGAATCTGCATGAAATACAACAAGTGTCATAAACACTCCAAACACACAGACAAGCCACACATTGTACACACAAAACCCGTTGTATTTAAAGTGTAGGCTGGCTTGGACTCCAGGCCAAAGGCTGTGAGCTTTGATCCTAAAACTATGAAAACTAAACGGGATGAAATTCAAGGACAGAGAGAATGTGTCGAACACAAATACATACACACAAATGCAGAGCTCACAAGTGAAATCTGACACGCAGAGGAGAGTCTGTGAGTGTGAAATTTCTTTTGATTGCCTCTGGACGGGATTTCTTTTCAGACGAAACTTCTTTTAGATGGTTGTTCTCTGCCCTTTTATGTTTCCTTTTTCAAGAAATTAATTTCAAGCCAGAGGGACCAGACACACTCAAACATATATTTATAGGCAAACATACAAATCTACTCAGACCACATATTAGCTCTGTTATAAAACCTAGTGAACAGCTTTGTCGACTTTTACATGCATAGGCAGCTACGTTCTAAGGCAGCATCATAATTGGAATGGAAACTCAAAAGTGACAGATTTGGAACATTCTAGATGGGCAGCAACATACACCTAGTGCCCCACACATCAAGCACACAGCAGACTACACTCAAAACTGATTCCAGTTGAACTGATTCCAGTTTTAGTGTCGTGCTAATGAATAGCATATGAAACAGTGGGGTGATAGTCTAATAAATGCATTCTACACAGATAATTTTTAAAAGATTGGAAGTAGTAAAACCTTTTGGCATTGAATGGATTATATTTAGAATCAACATTTATCTTGTCAACTTTCTTTCAACTATCTTTCACTGAGATTGTTGCAATGCATTCTGGGATGGCCATGAAGGACACGTGTTGATGTTCTGTTCCATTAACTACTTAAAAATAACATTTTTGATACATTGACACATTTTGATACATACTGCTAGAAAATGTTACTGCAAGAAAGTTTTCTGATAACTTTGAGATAACTTTTGAAGAACATTAGCAACCATTCTGAGAACATTCTGTTAGCTGGGACAGCTCATTTGAATTAGGAACAGAACTACAAACTCATATGACACATTAACAATTGTTACCTGACATTGGCGAGTGGTCCAGTGCTCTCAAAGTTTGCTTTGGGTTCAGGTTCATCGCTGGAAGATTTGCGAGTATCAGAGTATGAAGAGACGCTGTTAAAACGCACCTTGTATGTCCTAAAAGTGAGGAAGGGAGAGAGAAAGATACAGAAATAGAGAGAGAGACAGATGGATTTGTTTTAAATATCCTTACAAATAAAGTAAAACATGTCCAAAACCTGAGGTCATGTTATCATCTTATTGCTATCTGAAAGGCTATATATATATATATATATATATATATATATATATATATATATATATATATATATATATATATATATATATATATATATATATATATATATATATAGTGTATATGTTGTGTATGTTGTGTATGTTTGCAATTTAAAAAAAGCTATAGTAGAAAAGAAATGCTAAATGTGTGTGTGTGTGTTGCATATATGTTAGTCTGTGTAGGTGTCAGCAGAGGACACAGAAAAAAATTAATTATGGGAAAGCAGATGGGTAGGAGGAAGAGAACAGAACCACTCACTTGTGTCTCCACGCACACACACACACTCACTCACTTTCTGTCCTCCACACTTGTTGTAGGATGTCGCATCTCCATCAGTGCTGCACCAAATTTCTGTAGAGCAGAAGAGTGAGAAGGAGAAACAGAGAGCGAGTTACTGGCCCCTCCTGCACTAGTTTACCACCACAGAATCAAGCAGGACAACACTGAGATTCCAGCATAATGCAGTTCCTCTATTGTATATATGTGAAGTCCCCTCATCAAAATGATAAGTACATTGTGTTGTGAAGTGTTGACACTTTGCTCTAAAGCAGATAAAAATAACCGTTCACAGTCCAACACTGTCATGTTTAACTTGTGTGCTCATACATATGTAACATTTAACTAAGATAACACCTCACCTCTCCATTTTCAGGTGGATCCCCATTGCCGAATGTGCTGGTTACAACTAAAACCAGGGTCTCGTGTTCCAAGTCGACAGTGTCATATTCATCCATGGACATCACCTGCCGAATCAAATATTAAGTGAAGTAATGTGCAGGCCAAGTATAGTGATCCATACTCAGAATTTGTCCTCTGCATTTATCCCATCCAAGTTACTGCACACACACTGGAGTAGTGAGTAGTGAACACACACATTGCAAACCGTAAACACACACACCTGGAGCAATGGGCAGCCATTCAATGCAGCACCCAGGTAGCAACTGGGTAAGGTGCCTTGCTTAAGGGCACCTCAGTTGTTTCCTGCCAGCATTGGGAATCAAACTAGCAACCTCTTACTCTCTAACCAGTAGTCCACAACTGTCCCCAAATACTGCTTTATACCACACAACCTACTGGGTGTGATGATAAAAATCACTGCTTGGTAAACATATTAACACTGTTAGCACTTAACAGCATACCAACACCCTGGTAACCACACACAACACCCTAGCGTCATGACAACAAAGTTTGCATGGGCAAAAGCATTCTGAAAATTTAGAAAATGTAAATATCTTGTTACTTGTACTGTTTTTAGATAAAGAACACTTTCCTGGTTTGATATAATTATTTTTCCCCAATTTATCTGTAAGCCAGGAGCTAAAGTTTGTTTATAAAATAATTGGCAAATGCTGGTTCAGTGATTGGAGATATTTTAGGGATCGTTAGTGTGAATTAGGATGAGAGGCACATCATCTCTTGATCTTGGTGTATCGCCAAAAGGGGTGTGACGTTAATCAACGCTTCCATACGGAGCTTAACAAGCAGCTAATTCATCGCAATACAATTAACAAAAAAAGACGCTTCAGTGCGTGTGGCAGGGCACTCGCCCTCGGGACAGGCAGACAGAAAAGAGAAAGAAAAGTATTGGTATCGGCATCATCTGCATTTAAATCACGTAAAAACAAGAACACATGATCAAGATTGATTATTCTCCACAATAAAAAAAACTGCATTTAACTGCTGCCCTCAGGCTGAATACTTGATCTAGTGGAGTTTTGCCTGATTTGTTTTTTAATACCTCAAGTTTTACGTGATGTTAACTTAAACTACAGCTCTGTGCGCGGGTGAGTCGATTCTTGAGGACCCTGGTGTTTCACAACAGTTTGTGGCAAAAGACACAATGGTGCCATCCAGGATCTTTGTGTGAAAATAGCTTTTACACTACAGTCTGTAGCACTGCACTGGAAAAGGTATTCTGGTTTGTTTAAATGTAAAAGGGAATATGTGAATGGTCATTGTGGCTTTTCGTCAATGTCAAATTAAAAACTATGTTTCTGTGCAAATACATTTGAGTCATTCACCTGTATACAGAAAGGATTCAGAAAGGGTCATATCATTAAAAATCAATTTTTTCTTGATCTTTTGAAAAAAACATTTTGATGTGCTATAAAACAATATGTTGATAAAGTTCATGCCTAGTTTGAAAAGAGCATTTAGTTAAACTAAGCAAGGGGTCAGTACAGTATCACAAAATAAATCAGAGACACAGGACAATAGCACTTTTCCTAAAGGCCCAGTGATATTCATTTTGATTATGCCCAGATGAATGAAAATCTAAACTTTTTTGACCCCCATGAAACTTAATTAACATTAAACAAGGACTTCAGAGTAGGTAAAAAAATCATAAATTATTATATCATCCGTTATGAATCTTACACAAATATTATGCTATATGTGATTCAATAAACTTGCCTTGGCATCAAACGCGTGCTTGAAAATCTCGCAGAGCGTTTTTGCATAATCCTGCGATTTTCCAGTTTCTGTGGCAAACAGGATGGTGGCTTTGACTCGTTTGGCCATGGCCTGCCCCATGAGTTTAGCTGAGAATTTCACAGCCCTGCAAATCGAACACAAATACACGCAAATATGTCAGCAAGAATGAACTGTTTGACTAAACATCCTCTTCCGCTCTCCCTCAGCGAAAGATTACCTCTCTGACAGACACTTCCCCTCCATTTCCGAGACTACACAATCACATAAATGTAGCTACTTATATCCTGTGGGCAATTACCATAATAGCGCGCAAACTGATTGTTGAAGGGACATTGAAAGAAACCTGATTACACCCGGATGTGAGTGCACAAATCTTGGGCTGCATAGTACATTGCTTTGTACAGACTTCAGCCATTATTCCACTGTAATAATGGGTAAATACTGCAGAATGCGCTCTTAAACAGCCATTAACACAACTGCCTGCTGAAGATCTTGAGCTATGGGTTGAAATCACAACAAATAGCTCCCAGAGTGCAGTCGGTCTTCAGCAGCGTTCTGGTGCTCTGCTGAGGTCAAAATCATTGTGTGTTTTGTGCTTCACACCAAAACAAAGGTGGCAAGGTCTAGACCCTCCTCCCACTCACTTGGCAAGTTTCTTGAAGCCGATCGCCCGTTTCTTAGTGGGCGTTCCATTCACCCCTTTCCACACGTGTGTGTTCCATGGGTCAGTCTACAGAAAGAGAAGCACAGAGTCACATTCATTCAGCTTCTAAGAATAAACTGGACACTGGACAAAATAAATCTTGTCAGGTAACCTGAAAATGTTAACCGTTAACTTCTTTGGATAAAAGCAACTGCCAAAATGCATAAATGTAACGAGTAAACTTGTGACTTTGACAACTCGTTTGTACAAAAGGTCAGATTTTGCTGCTTTGTTGAAGCACACAAGAAGAAACTTTTTTACTTTCTCAGATCACGCTGGATTAACATGCATTATTTCAGATTTCTTGTGGGGGCCTTGGGGGCTCAGCTGTGTGCTGTCATTGGGGATAATACCAAATGCTAATTTTAACTTTAAATTATTTTGAAATTTGAAGTTTGAATTTGACCCCACTGTCCATCATTTGGCAACGTTTCACGTGAATGCACATAAATACCATAGTAAAACTAATGTAATACACTGCTTCTCAGTTGCTTCATTTTAGGGTTAATATAGAAGTAAAATCTTTTTTGGGATCATTATCTGCCCAAGAAACATTAAAGGTTAATTAGGACATCTTGGTGGGACTTGGTAGGACTGAAGAGGAATAAAGACACACCTGGTACTCAAAGGAGGGCGTGAGGCGATAGTTGAGCATTTCCTGATGGAAAACAGGCGTAATGCTACCTGACATGGGCGGTACTATCCATACCCAATCGCCTGGGCAACCGCCTCTCACCCGGTACTCATTCTCCATGTGTTTCATAAACGACTCAGTGGCTGAATGATGGTCTACGATAGTCACCTTCGACATCTGCAGAAATTAGGAAAAAAGAGAATAATGACATAACTTCATAATACTTTCAAACATTTCTGTAAGTCTGGACCTGGACGTATTGTGTGACAACTTGCTAAAACTTCACAGATGTGTCTTTAGAAGACAACCTCCAACCTCCACCTCTAGTTTATCTGTACTTAACTCTAAACCTGACACAGACAGTTTTCTTTCTAAACGTGAACCGCAAATAATATTGTGTATTCATGCATATGATTATTCTCATTCATTTTGGATATTCTGTAATGGCTAATGCAGCTTGTTGATATCTGTCAATACAACCTGCAATTAATTTCTCATGTTTGCTCCGATATGTCTAATTGTCCTAATGGATGGAATCATTGTCTGTCATTGTTTTGTCTACATATGCAATTATAGAAGATATGAGTAAACTGAGCACAGCTAATCACCAATGTTTAATTGATTTATTAGTGGTGAAACCTTCAGTAAAAGCCTTTTATTAAAAATAGTGTCTTACGGGTAAACAAACGGCATGAAAAAGCAATAAAAATACATCAACATGATTCTTCAGTCATAAAATGTTTGTGTTTTGTCTGCTTGTGAAGGTGATGAATGCTTCATTAATGCAAATGCAGGGATCTGTTTTTGGTCTTTAAAAAATACATTTTTAAAGAATTTAAATTTAATTTAAAATAAAAAATCTGAGTTTAGTGACTTCTGGTCCATGTTTTTTGGGGGTTATTTATATTCTAGTGTATTAAAGGCACAGGTTTAAAATTCTCTTCCAGCACGACACACAAACAAAACAAATTATTGATGCAAATGCACAATGATGGATGCATTTTGTTGTCCATTTAAATTGCCCCTGTAGAATAAGAATACCCTGCCTCCAAACACCACACTCACTGACTAGCAATAGCAAGCAGTGTATATATTGGTTCATGGCAAGATTATTGACTATTTTTAAGAAAAGGCACCAGCCTGTTTCAACAGGAAATACATCAGCACACAAAACAGAACTGTGTCCTGAACTGCCCCTAAGATTGTGGGATTGTTCTGAGCATGTGCTGGGTTGTGGATTACCTGGAAGCTATAAAGAACAGCGATGTTGATCTCCACCAGAGCCTGGTCTTTCCACAGGGATGATGTCTTCCTTGTGTCCAGTCCCATCATTGTTGCCACTTCCTGAAATGAAGAGAATGAATCATACTGTACAGAGAGCTCTGTGTATATTGAATTCTCTGAGGATCTGATCTGAGGTTAATAGAACTGTCATTCATGATCTATCACTACAGATCTTAATGAAACAAGAAAGCCAGCCTAAAAAGTATATGAATTTACTTAGAGGGCATCAGAAGGATCCCAGAGACAAAAAAGTGGTATTTGCTGTACACATAACCCTCTTACAAGCCTGTTGATATTAGTAGATTTAAAGCAACACATGATATGGTTGATTTATGAGCCCTGTTCTCTATTTTCTCAATGTGTCAGTTTTGACATGTTTTATGGTATGTAAGGTATGTAATGGTATGTTAAATCCCAAACGTGTTCACACATACTTTTACTTATCTATCTAAATGGGGACATTCCATAAACTTCTATTGCCTTAATACCCAGCTAGTTATAAACAATATAAGCTAACCCACACTCTAACCCTAACAGAGAACTTTCTGCATTGTTACAATTTTCTGCATTGCTGATTTTCTTTCATTTAGAAAATGTCTGTCAAAGATAAGTATGATTTTATAACATGTTACTGTTTTAACTTTACGGTAGGTGATAACATTACTATAGGTGTCACTTGAATTAAAACAGCTTGTTTGAATGTGTGATAAAAAGCAGGATCTCCCAGCACTGTCTGTTTGTGGCTAATTGTTTTTAAAGCTGTGGTACATAGGAAACATTGCCATGGTGACTGAAAACAGCATGTTTATAAATTATCATTTGTGTGTCTGTGTGAATATAATAATATGTTTTATACTGTAAATAATATAATCTATTATAATGGATGATCAACCACAATGTGATATTGCTCATTTCCTGTTGAGATAAAATGTGTAATTAATGCATGTTAATGTCAAACTGTGGCAGGGTTTTTCCTCTAAGGAGGCAAAGTTAAAAAAACACCTTAAAAATAAGGTTGAATGGAAACAAACTTGAAAGGATTTGAAACGGGAGATGATCTGTGGGTGAGTGGGCCGGTTTCCTAGCGAACGAACAGCTCTGTTTAATTAAAGCTGCACCTCTTGTGCCTGTGACCTTCACGACACATGCAGAGTTTACTGAGGATTTATTGCTAATGGTCCAAGAAGAACAACAGATAGTGGGAACACATAATAAACATGCAAAAATATTATGATATTAATTTATTGTTGGTAAGACCAAATGGAAGATAAATGTAGTCAACATTTATCCTGGAGACAGTGTAAACAGATCTAGAAATTGATCTAGAATATGAACATTTATGAATATGAATTTATTCACACTGGTAAAAAAACAATTTTAGAATTCCTCCACACACCATTGAATTGACAGGGAATTGAATATTGATACCAGGGACATTTTCAGTGTTGTCACAATCTCAGGGCAATTCACAACTATTTTATGCTTTAGCGAAGTGGCAGCAGAGTCTGGTGGGGTTAGGGGTAGACCTTCATGCTTGCTTTATTTTCTAATAATGTTACGTTTATGTACTAATCATGTAGGAATCCATACGAAATCACCTGGCAAAATAGTTATGTTTTCCCAGGATATCATGTTGGTATTTCTGGTCCAGTACCTCAAGTATGTTGTATCGATAACTGTCGCAGAAGTCTCTGACACCAATCTCAGTCCCCATGTACCAGCCACTGAATGGACAGGCAGTAAACTCCAGCCCACCGATCTCCAGCAGCATGTTAGAGACAGCAGGCAGCCCATACCACTTCAGATCCAGATCCTTAAACCATTCGAACCTGCAGACACAGAGAACGCTCAGTATTAAAACCTGCAGAGAACAGCATATCTTACCAGGACAGCCTCACTTAGATGAGGTTGGCATGACGTCACAAAAATGTCTGGTAACCCACGGAGATGTTCATGGTTAAAGAACAACATTTAGGCAAAAAGAAGTCAAAGTTTCTATACTGCATGATACAAAACCGCAAAAACGTTTGCATACATTTGCATACAGACAAATTAAATATGTTAATGTTCTCTGTTGATAATTGTATACCTACAAAGCAATTTCAAAACAATTATAATGCTAAAAGGAACATTTTGTTTTGTTTTATTTGATTCATGTTATAGTCAAAGAATTTGATACACAATTTCACAGATTAAAGTTTGCCTGTTAGCAAATAGAAGCTGTATTTGCATAACTGAGACTAGATGCCTGGGGTGTAACCAAGCGGACCACCAAGTGAGCTAAATTGAGTTTGGAGTGTTTTGTGGGTTTTTTTGTTTAAAACATTTTTCTGTCTTTTATGTGGAGAAAAGAACAAAGTACATTTGTCTCATGCCCAGTCAGGATGGCATAGAAATGCATATAGTGAAAAGTTATTGCACGTAAAATCAGTTTCTTGGCATATGTAGACATACCATTAATCTTGGAGTGGATTTCTGTTTACAATTTACATTATAATTTTTGAGTAAAAGCGCCCATAGTCGACTCTGCCAAAACTATCATTATCTCTAAACCAGCACCTGCAGGCTCCTCAGGTGTTGCAGTAAGAGGCCAAATCCATCCGCCTGCCATTAATACATAGAACCGGTGCTCTGCTGAAAAGACTGATTAATGCAGAAGCATTCTCACAATAATTGCGCTAAACATTGCTCTGAGTTAGCACATAATTGTTGCACCATTTCTTTGCTAACAAATTGTAAATGCATCTCCATTTAGATGTTTGCTTTGCTTTTCAGTTCCTTGAAAGCAACATAATAGGCATTATAATACATGCAGATAAACATTGCATTGAGTTTTGGAATAAAGAATGTTGATGACTTGCCGAAAATTGTTCTGTTGTGCTAGCAATCTTATAATGTTGGCATTTTTTTAGATTATTTGCTGTTTTTATTTAGAATGTTTGATTAATGTTTGAATTGGACAATGACAACTAACAATGTTGGTCTTAAATAGATAAAATTGCAATGCAAATGTATTTAAAAGCAACCAGGCTTGGTTTCTCAATTTGTTGAAGGCATTAATTCACCTGAAAAATTTGAAGACACATTTAGTATAGAGAAACTCAAGGACTTGAGTATCTCAGGACCCAGAAGTCACTGACCTTCCCTCAAGCATTGTAATTAATTCCAAACTGGCAGTATCAAATAAGCAAACAGATGCGGGATCCTGGGAAATTACCAATAAGGCCACATGTACTGTATGACTGTACTGTATGTTCAAATGAGCAGCTCTCTCTGCTTGACTTCCTGGTTGCTATGCTTCTAAAACATGAGCAGTCCAGCCTCTCTGATATGTGGCTTCCATCGGGTTTAGGTCAGAATGGCTTTTATCATTTTCTAGATAGACGAACCAGGTGAGATACAAACCCCAAAAACCTTAATAGATTTTAGACAGTCAAGAATGTTTGGTTCTTCTTACTTTGGATGTATGATGGGAACCTCAAGCACAAGGTCATCTGGAATCTCAAAGAGTTCAGGATCGTTCCCATTGGCTTGGAGAAGAAGAGGCAAAACATCAAAGCGGCCTTTTGGAGCTTTCCATCCTTGCTGTATACAAATCTATAAATCAGTCACAGTTAAAAGAAAACAACACAAAAGTTTAGAACAATTTTTGAGATGTTTAAAGCAACACAGAAAATGTTCTACTATAAACATCTACTGATCTCTTAAAACACCTAATCAGCTTGCTCATGTAACAAAATAAAGTTCATAACCTCAATACTGGGACCCTGCCGAGCACTTAAACAACTTAAAAACAATTAGTAACATAACATGACTTTATTAAGCTGCAATCAGTAACTTTTGCCTCTCTACCGCCATCTCTGTTATCTCTGCTGTAAGATAATCTACAAATGCTGCACGGTAATCTACAATACCATGTGATTTAGCTGGTAGCTGGATCTTCTTTCTGTTTTCAGATAGACATTTGCAAATGTAAACACTAATCAGTCATGTACTTGCTCAGTAACTGATTTTTGTTTCATTTATTATTAAAGAAAAAGTTACAGCTTTAAATGAAGGAAAGAAATTACCTATGATACCCAAATTATGTTTTTAATAGACTCACAACCTCTTTATTTTAACATTGATTGCTGATTTGCCTACGTATCACGTTAACATCATGTTTTAACAACAGCATCCTCCACCCTGCAATTTTTTTGCACTTTAAATACTTTTGGCTGCTAAATAGTCAAATGTTTACACTTATGTTAACACTTATATTTTTATTTCACCAGGATCACTTTGGAACAGAACTGTGTACTGGTCGGCGCTGCACTGGGACTTACTATGTCCATTGTCTGCCCCAGAAGTCTTGTTCTGTACTGTTTTGTGCTGTCTGCACATGTTTGCACTTGTGCACTTTATGTATAAATTATGTAGCCTTGTAGTTCTGTGTTGATGTTGCACCTTGGTCCTGGAGAAATGTTGTTTCGTTTTACTATGTACTTGTATATAGTTGAAATGACAATAAAACTCCACTTGAACACTTGAACATGATGTTTGTGGTTTCTGTGGGTCATTCTTGCTCTGTAAAAGCTCCGTTGAAGTATCGCTCTCTAATCTTACCTCTGTAAGCTCTACCGATGCTGGATCTCCGAGAATTGATCCATCAGGCTGCTTGTAGCCTGCGTACCGAATCAGCTGGCTGTTCCACACACGGAAGTCATGTTTCCCATCCGTCCTCTGGGGGAAGATGGTAATAGCCGATCTGCATATCAGAGATAAGAGATAAAGCTGAGATCATTCTGATGGTTTTTCACATCTCATCCGCTAATACAGACAGATCTGAAGACCCTCAAAACTGGAGCTATGCAGCTTTTAGTCCATGTCTGTTAGCTTTGAAGTCATCTACATGCATATACTGTACTTGTAACTTTAGGACAACATTAGATAAAATAAACAAAATATAGCAGATTTATTTAAGACGTACAGTATGTCTTTTCTAAGAAAACACACCATAACTATTAAGGTAAATTATGGTGATATGTCCCACCTCAACAAAACAAAAATAAAATTTGTGCTTATATTAGGATTTTAGAATTTTTAGAATTGCATTTTATTATTTTAGAATCTTATTTCAGATTTTAGAATTTATGCTAAATATAGCTTTTACAATTCATTGCTAACATTAAAGAGCCAATTATGCAGTACAGTTTTCTATTATTTATTGGGTGTTTTTCATGTGAAATTGCATCTGTTTTACATGCAAACAAAATCTCATTGCTGAAAATACATCACAGCGTGATGCTGGGGTTCAAAAAGTGTTTATGCTCCTTGTTTACCGTCTTCAACGGCACGCTAACAGCAAAGTGTCAGATTGACTAATCACGTCCTGTCACTCAAAATACAACTGGTTAAAATTTGGGTCACCATCAAGCCTGCAAAAGCACAGGGAAGCTTTCCCTGGTAGCGGAGAAATGATTTGTCTACATGCAGAAAGAGTGTAGGAGACCTGTGACGTTTCTCCTGACAGTTCCTGATGATGTAAACAAGCAAGCGCGGGGGCTTTTGACTGCAAGAGAGTTCCTGAGCCTCGGAATTGTATAAAAGCATTTCCTTTCTTCTTACTTTAATTTTCCCTCACCTCTCTCACTCCATCTAATTCTCTCTCTCAGGCTCTAATCATTCTGTTAGACTGACATTAATTAAACAGAACAGAGAGTAAGTGTCGGGTATGATTAGCTTTGTGTGGTGCTCGTGGTGCCAGTGCTCGGCTCTGCTGTGGCAGGTGCTGCACTGAGGGCTGTGGAACAAGGTGACACCGAGTGCATAAGAACACACAATTTGACAGGGGGAGAGAAAATGAGAAGCAGGGAAAAGCAAGGCAAGGCAGAGAAGGGAACTGGTGAATGTGGTCACACTAACCTCAGGTTTCCTTTGTTGGTGGCGTATTTGATGTGGTTGCAGATGTAATTAAACATTCCGTGAGCGGTCGTGCAGTCTCGAGCATCAAAAACCTCAACGGAGAGAAATTCGCTTATCAGGGCATATTCATTTTATTCATTATCACTGCATTTCTATTTAGTCACACCGCATTTCAATAGATGTCGCACTATTGTAGCTCGTGTTGGGTTGCAGGAAACAGTTTAATGAAGGAAAGACGTGTGTAAAGCTTTAACTTTATACTGTACAAGCTCTGGAAAACTCTGGATGCTTCATGTTTAAAGTAAAAGAAATACACTGATTTACTTGATTGTACATATTTATATTTATGGTTTTTTTTAACATTCCTATCAATCTATTGATCAATCAGAATGTATTGTTTTGTTTTGAGTCAACTCATTTTACCTCTGTCATGTATTTCCAGATGAAACAGGATATTCAAAAGTGAATAAAACTAAAGAAAACTTGAGCACTTTGGGAAATAACTGGATTATGAAAAAAGTGGTCTATATATAACAGGTGGATGAGCAGACGAATAAGAGGGATGGATGATGTCAACCAGAGTGTAAAGTCATTTCAGAGGTGGAGTAACTTATAACAGTTTGTGGAAAGAATATGAAGACATTTATTTTCTTTGGAACTGTGAGCATTGAAAAATCATAAGACCAGGTTTAGTATTGCTTGATACAAATGCTGTTCTGGTACCAACAAAACATCTAGAAATATCTGCAGCTTATCTAGTCATAGGAGAAGATAATTAGATAATTACCTGCAGTTTGGACCACTGGATGCGTCCCACACAGCGAGCTGCATTTCTCCATGCATGTTTGGCCCCATAGATCAACTCGGTGTCCTTCAGTTGGTACGTTCCAGAAGTTTCTATCTCTTTTTTGACCTCCTCCAATCGGTCAACATGGGTTTTGGAGCCACATCTGCTCAGACAGAACCCAAACACATGTACAGTAGGTAAATACAGAACAGTTTTAGGAGCTTAATCAACAGAGGAAGTTAAGATCAGATTACTGTCGCCTGCCTTTTGATGGATGTGTAGTACTGGTCAATGAAATCTGTAGCAAGTGGCAGGAGTTCCTCTTTCGTTCTGACTTCATCTGGTTTATGACCGTGTTGGGTCGGCACCATAATTGACCCTATACAAACCTGTTCAGTGCAGATGGGCACCTACAAACAAGAGCAAACATTACAATAAGAAAATACTAAACATTCAACAAGATTCAAAATTATGGAAATATGCTACAGTGTCAGGCCTGCAAAACATCTTGCAACAGCATTTTTGAGATTTCACACTGACTGTGGCTCTATACACGAAAATAATGTATTTTTATTTACTAGAGTAAATACCATGAGTCAGCCATTTATACTGCATACTTGACTTGGGTAAACTGACACTGTTTTGAACTGAAAACTGTTTATGCATTTTGGCCATTGATTTACACAACAACGATGCCTGAAAATGCTAAAACTTTTGAAAACAGGTTTCAAACTGCAAGTTTTTAAACATGATACTGTTGTTGTCTCAATGTAAACTACAAAAACATGAATTTGCAAAAACTGTAAAATCATGTGCATGTGTATTACATGTGTAGTCTATCTAGTGACATCGCCAGCTACTGTCTTGGCAAGCATAATACACGTTTTTAGTTGTTTTTGTGGATTCATGTAACAAAGGTGATCTCTCTGACAACATTGCTGTCTATATGCAAAACTTTTCAAAAATACAAAAGAAAACCTTTTCTGTTTTTAGTAAATCATTGTCATGTAAACACGTACTTAATTGCATAATAAATTTGCGTAAGGAGGAGGGCCACATTTACATCCAAATGATACATAATTTACATTTATATAACGTTGCTCAGACTGTAGGAACAGAAGTTCCACTTTTCATAAACAATGACCTTGTTTATTGTATTGTACTTGTTTGGTTTGAATACTGTGACATTAACGTGTGGCGAGATAAAGTGGCTTAAGTGCTACAAACGGAATATGTGAGAAACAGGCTTTAGCATTACATAAACGGACACATTTGATTAATCTGGCCATCGAATTATGGTTAACATATTCGAATCATATTCTCTGCTCAGAAAGCCACGGATGCCAGCGTGTTTGCTGCAACGATCATATAACTAGAGAACTAATGAAACATATACAGTTCTACTGTTGAGAAGATCCACTGGGTTAAGAGTGGCAACTTCATCAAAGCTTGTAAAGGAAATGAAGGGACAAGCGGAAGTCACTCGTCGCCCTAAGGAAAATACTCATGTTCAGTGTGTAATATGATTAGATTTGAAATGCACTGTCACTTTCTGTAGATTCTCATATGTTCACTGGATCAGGGGTGGAAAGGCTGAGACGGGGAGAGAAAGTAACAACATGCCTTTCTCTGTCTATGCTGTTTAATTAAGGACCCATGGCCTTCGTCATACAGTCTGCTAAAGCATTTAAACCACATTGACCCATGACCTTAACCAGTTTCAGAGGAGCCCAGCGAAAACTAACCTGGTGTACCATAGATTACTTCGTAAAACTAATCTGTGCATCCTAATTCGTGGCACACATCATTCATCCTTTGTTTTTATAGCATGTTAGCTACTTTTCAAGCGACAGTTTTTTGTAGTGTTTTTGTTTTTGCTTAACCCCATCTAAGACCTAGCCTTTCCATATTAAAATATTAAAATCACTAAAATACTACTGCATTTCTATACTATCAATACACTACACTTCAATACTATACATTTTCATAAAGTTTCAACACTAATTATGATTGTCCCGCAGCCGTTCTATTAGTTCTATCACAACTGTAAACTGTGAAAAACTAATAAAGTTTTTCGAAAGTTAGTGCACTTGATTACCAAGGACACAACAGTGTCAGTGAAGATGGTAGGTGTGAATATAAATTAGGGCAAGTATCACTTGTGAGAAATACAGTAACTTCTGTAAACACTGTAAGTTTGTGGAATTATCAAAAAGTGTTAAACTGTTATTAAATTGTACATATTCAGAAACATATTAGATGTTAATTTTACACATTTATATAACATGTTAGATAAAAATTAGCAAGACAATGACCACTTGATACAAAAATATTATCTTAATATTATTAAGATGTAATTTCGCCCCTGTCATTTCCACCACAGGATATTATTACTCTTATTATTACTCTATTATTACTATAATAGAAATTATATTATGGTGGGAATATTCATGACTTTTCAGAAAGAAAATTAGAAACAAAATCAGAGTCAAAAAGAGTCAAAATTGTCTCTTTGAAAAAACAGCTAAAACCAGCCTAAGCTGGTTGGCAGGTTTCAGCTGGTCTCCCAGCCTGATTTTAGAGTGGTTTTGGCCACATTTTAGCTGGTGAAGCTGGTCTTGGCTGGTCAGGCTGGATAACCAGCTGACCTACCAGTTTGCCCAGCTATAAAAGGTTGGGAGGCCCAGCTTAAACCAGCTATATCCATCTTAAACCAGCTATATCCATCTTAAACTAGCTGTTTTCTTCACCAGGGCTCTTGCAATGCATATAAATCTACTGTGGGACATTATCAGCAGACAATATGAATGAACTAGTAAGAATGTGATGACACTTATATGAATGAAGTCCACACTGAAGAAACACCCTGAAACTGATGCTGCTCAACACAAAAAAGACTTTCATTCGATTTCTCGCATTCACCCTCCATAAGGCACAAAGAATTCAGTCCTGCAGCTGTCACATTCTGTAGAGCTGGAGATGCAATCCCGAAAAATCCTTCAGAATGTGATATATTATAAATCATACCATCTGTAATTAGCATCAATTAGCATGCAAAGCCAGCCACTCATGAAAGTGCACAGAACTTCATAACCCTCTCTTAGAAGGATGAATCAGACCCAGAGAGTTTGTGGAGAGCTCTATAACCATGTTTTCTACTGACTTTGTGTCTACAGTGGGAGGCAATGGCTAATTTTAAACCTCAGTTTGTATATGACATATGGACCCTATAGGGACAGCTAAATCGCAAGCAAATGTTAATAAGCCCTAAGTCTCTAGCTCTGCATTCACGTCATTTTGGAATTACCGTAATTATGAGCTTCTTTTTATGAAACTACTGAAAACCACTCATGACTCTGCTGAAGTACTACAATCTCTAAATTTCTCCAATTAGTCATTATGACGTCATTTAAACAACCAAAATGGCAGCCTCAACAGCTAAAGCTAGTAAGTTAGCAACACACCTGTATGCCATTCCAATATAACCATGTTGTGCTATCTTAGTTCTTCTATACTTTGCAAGGGGTGAATTTTTGCTGTGATAAATGATTTTGCAGTCATTTTAAATTAAGCCACACACAGATCTATTTTGCCATTATGTGCGTTGCCATAGAAACGAATCAAGGCATGAACAGGAGTACGATCTTTGAGATGTCATCTCACAATTACAGTAATTCCAACACAGCATCTACGCAGCATTTAAAACTAGGCGCTTAACAAATTCGGACTGTTTTTTCTTTTTGATATTACATTTTATATTACAAAAGTGATCAGGAAACAATTTTGATAACAGAAAAGGTAAGAAGTATGGAACTACTTTGGAGCACCAACCTAAGGTGGTATTTCACCATTTGCTCATATTGAGCAATAAAATAGTTCATGCAAACATACAGAGCTTACAAAGAAATGGTGTTCAGCTAATGGACAATTGGCAATGGGCCATCTTCATACCTTGCTGGAGTTGTTATGCAGAGTGTCGTTGTATGTTGCTCCAGTGTCCCAGTTCTTCACCTTCATAAATCTTGGGCATTTTGAAGGACTTCCATTGTGCACAGTCTTAGTGGGGGAAACTGTTTCATGACATTGTGGCTGTGGGAAAATAAATAAAAAATCTTAAAGCTGATTAAATGTTAAAACTGATTCTAAATCATCATTTAGCCAAGATATCAATCTGAAATGACTCACTATAGGTTATAAAAACAATGTCCAGGAAAATTCAGGCATCATCCCTAGAAAGGTTAAAACTTTTTGGTTAACAGCCCAGATTTATCTTTTTTTACTAGATCACTAGTATAAACTACCTTTCTACAACGTAATGATAGGATACTTTGAAATGCTGACAGTTAACCATATTAAGTTTCTAAATCTTCTCAGCATCTGAAGACCATTTTTAAGACTAAACGACAATATTGACAGCAGAGAAACTTCCTAGCAAAATTCTTCACTGTCGATCAGAAATTACAATCTCAAGGATTTCTAAGACATGACCAGCACTATTCAGCTAAGGCCTGCAATAAATGAGCTTTGATTTGAGAGGTTGGGATTCTCCCATTGACTTTGTCATTCAAAGGATGACTGTAAATTGCTCCATGCGAGAATCTATCAGCACTGACTCAGATGAAGATCAATTTAGGGGTCATTATAGTTTCTGTCTTTCCCTTGCAAGCACAGTTTACAGGCCAGTGGCTTTGGCACCACGTCATGCACATAATTGTGGCAGTTCCCGATAATATGAATACAAACTTGAATATCAATCACGGCCTATTATGCTCGCTGTACCCTGGAAGAAAAGCGGGCTCCTCTTTTTCTCAATCGATTCAGTTCTTCTCATCAGCCACTATCACTCCACAGCGGTGCTTTTTTAGGCCAAGAGACACATGCAATGCACACGATCATTATCTGAGAGCCAGCACGCTGCTCAGTTGGCACCAAGAATGCAACACTCATGTTGTCGCATGTACGACATTGAAGCAGAATGGATAAGAACAACTATCTTGTCAGAAGTGAAAGGATGACAAAAGGCACATGTAATACCCCCTTAACCATGCAAGTGTACATTGTGACAGGAAGACAGTGCAGTCAATAAAGGTGTGAAATTGAAAAAGGGAACTTCTTTTGAGCAGATTGTGTAGAGATTCTGTGAAGAAGCGTCGCCCGGGGCAACAACAGACAGACACAGCCACGTGGATGAGCGGGGTGGAATAATCGACAACATCACCCACACTTCAAGATCCCACTTACAGTACCCACTCGATAGACTTGCACAGCACCAGAACTCACCTTCACTACTGCACCTGTTTATTCAACTTTGTGGCCGATAACAGCCTGCAGTACTGGCTTTGTTTACACTTCATCCATCTCACCACAGCTGTACTAGAACACAGAGGCTTTATGATATAACACAAGCTCATTCCTCAAATTACTGTGGCATAATAAATAAAAACTGATCGTACCAGGATGATTAATTAAAGGCTAATAGATGATTTCCTTGTCATGGAAACGGTCAACATAAATGTCTAAAATTACATTTGAAATAATAACATAACATTAAAGGATATTATCTATATATCATCTGCCAAATTACCTAAAACTGCTGTTGTTTTATTGTTATATTCTGTTGTTATTGTTTTCTCCTAATTTCATTGTATGCAGGGCTGTACAATGACAAAAAAAGTCTGTTTTGGATGGCTCTGAAAAGTATTCTATACAATAACACATTATTATAAAACACCATGGCCAGGGCACATAATAGTAACACAATGTACACAGAGGGTGAACATGGTCATGTTGTTCCCTCCAAATCTTTAAATCTTGGTAGATGCATGCTGTGAATTAAACTACCGTGTGTGTCAGCTCTTGCTCCCAAATCAGCCTTTTTAAAATCAGTAAGGACAGATACATTTGCTCCAGGCTGACCGTGATAAACAACTGCCTCTGTTCTGATTCCCACTATCTGCTGATTTTAATCATGTTAGAGTACAGTTTAACAGTTTAAAGACAAACGATTAACAACGTTTTTTAAAGACAAACCACAGAAAAAGATGCTCTGCAAACTTCACACAAACTTTACAACTGTAAAGTTAGTAGCAGTTTCAGTAAAGATTGTTTGAATGATTAATGGGTGGAGCTTAGTGTAAAAATTAATTATACTAACAATTATACAGCACAATATTTTACTAACATAATGAAACACAATACACATCTTAAATACATTTAATAACCAAAAAACTGTCATTTCATTACTAACTGCTATCATTACCCGACATGATTTTAATGTAATTTTAGGTGTTAAAATAATAGTTTATCCCATGGATCTTCAAAGGCAGGCACATCACCGAAGGCTGTTAGCAGCTCCTCTCTGTCACATCACTTCCACGGGGCGATGGAGCCTCATTAGAGTTTAAATTATGCAGGACGCTGCTGTTCACCCCGGACATCTCCAAAAAATGTAAACCTCATCAGACAGAGTGAAGGGTGATTATCATCTCAAACATTTCGGTCCTTCCCACCTGTGTCGCTTTGGTGAGTTTGATGTCACTAAAACACTGCGGCACACATTCTGCTGAGAAGTGTCAGCAAGGTTAGTGTTGCAGAGCACAGACGGTTTCAACAAAAAAGGTAGAAAAACACATTGTTCCATTTCCAGCTTGACACAGAAACCCAAAACAGCATATTTATAATTTGCCACAACAACCAGACAAGAACATGCAGTGATTATAGTCTCAGTGGGAGTCTTCTTAGAATCACAGCTTATACTGCTAAATGTTCTGTAGATGTAAGAGCAATAAGGTGTCTACAACAACTAAAGGTGTAGTAGGTGATTTCTGAGAAACTGTTAAAAATTAAAATCAATACCCAAACAAACAGTTTTGTTATTATTTGCTAGATGTCTGTGTGTGTACAAAGTGGATTGGACCACTCACCACAACACCATAACACGCTCGTAGCCAATCAGCAACAATGGCGTATGCACCAGCTGTTAGTTGTAATCGGCCTTGCATAGCGTTTTCATTATTTTGAAGACGGAGCAATAAAGAGAGGGGTTTGTTTCTTTAGGTGTCGATTTCAAATATCAACAGTGAATCTTTTACTGTACCTTTAAACAGGTGACTGTTGTATCCAGCTAGACACAATAACTCCACTGCCTGCATTACCATTGGTACTCAATGCACTGCAAAAAAAGTTCAACTTTTTCACACGGCCACAATTTCTGTCACTCAGATTGCCTCAAATCATCAGCTCTCACTGAAAACAAATGACTCCCAATTTCTTTGTCATTGCAAATAGTTGTTGGTACAAATGCCTCTTTAGACACGTGCCTCATTCAATCAAACTACAATTGCGTGCTACCTTGGACCCATTTTTCTCTCTCTCTCTTTCTCTCTCTCAACCCCCACCAAGTCCCCCACCCTGTCTTACTCATTGACGATTAATCACCCACCAGACTCTACATTACGAGAAAAAGGGAAGGAGAGAACAACTCCCTTTCTCTGTGCTGTGGGCCCACACAGCTGCACTCATTCATTCCTTGGCTTTCTTGGATCAGCTCCATCCATCCGGTTTCTTTCAGAGGAACCATGCGTCACAAGTGGCCAGATGAGAAAGTCATGTGCCGAAGAGAAATGTTAGCTGCTACCCCCAAAACAGGGACAGCAGAGACACATGGTACCAGCATTGTGCTGGCAGGTACAGAGAGGACCATGTGACAGATGCTACTCTGAGGGCTTGGCATCAATTTACAATATCTGCTTACTATGTATCCACATTGTACAGCCTTTTATTAACGTTAAGGAAACAGTCAAGTGCAGTCACATGCATATATATTTATAAAAAGGTTTGTCAGTCATTCTGAACCCAGCAGAGTTATATTTCATTCTATAGCAGTGTATCTCCACCTTTGATTTCAATAACCCCAACAACCCACCTTAACAATTTCTACCCAAAAAAATATTCTCGAGCCTGGCATAACTAGAAAGATGTACATCTGCTATAAAAGTAACCAAACCTAAGAAATATCTTGATTTTTTTAGTTGCTTGAACTTATTTTCCTGCTTATTGTCTCTGCTTTAACATTATTTTGAGTCATTTTGCCCCTCTGGAAGTTTGAGACTCAATAGTCAGCCGCAACCCCTGGTTGCTCTATATGGTTCTGTAGGTCACAATAAAGTGCCAGATGTTACAATATAGGTTTCTTACATTCCCTATGTGTGGGGTGTATTTGTTCATTAAAGCAGTGGTTCTCTTTAGGTCTTGCTTTAGGACCAGAATTCTACATAGAACATGCAGTGACCCAACATCCTTTTTGCTATCCTTACAATGCGGATATATTGATTAGCGCTTTTAACATTCAAATTTAGCATTGTTTGGGAACCACTACATTAAAGCACCAAAACATTATACAGGACAGTACAGGTTTTCTAAAGAACTTTAGAATCATTTTTATTTGTGTAATTAAAAAGGTTCCAGGCTGTAAAGACATTTAAGGATCTAACTGCAACATTTATTTGTTAAAGTGTAGGACAGTGTTGAGTTTTTGACCTAGTGCATCAGGTAATATTTACTGTAAGTGCACCTTCAATAATTCTGAACTCGCAACTGGGAAGAAAATAATGATAGACTACTGACTCAACCTGCAGTCCATCAAAGCCATGTGTAAAGCCATTTAGACTGTGCTTTACCTTGTCACTCTCAGAGTAAGGGTTGTTAAGCACCGTAGGCATGTTGTCCTTTCTCCAGAGGTCATCAAACACTCTGTCGTTATCCGACGCCAGCTGGGCGTTCTGTCCATTTCCCACACCAAGGTCTCTGAAAGTCACAAACAGTTCAAACTCGTAGCTTAACAACGGGCAGCAGAAAACGCAATAAATACACACCCACTCCAAACACTTCTTTCTTTTAGTGAAACAAACTAACCCTGGAATGATTTCCTTTCCTCTTTTACAATATAATTCTGTTCAACACAGCCAGACGACTCCGGGTCAGATAGAAATTGGACTAAAGCTTAAGTATTTTACCTAAAATATACCTTTAAAAGGCTTATTATTAAACAATAAAGTCACCACATGTTGAAAATCAAAATCAAATAAAATGGGAAATTGCTTCATTTCCTTTCATATTCAGTTCTGTATTACCATGAGTTATATTTGAGATTCCCACACACATAAAATGGAAGAAAATGCTTAACGTTCTAACTGTAAAGATATACCATATAATCAGATGTATAGAAACTGATACATAACAAAATGTTATGGAAACACTTAACATGACACGTTTTCCTAGTTGATGTTGCAATACGAGGAAATTGATAGAGTAACACCTTTACAACAAATGTGAGAAGAGGGAGGGAAGCGCGATTCAATTTGGATGGGAAGATCTCTGCTTACCACAAAACTGGTCAAGGAGACTCAAACAGCTGCTGTCTGTAAACCACAAGATCTAGAAGTAATCAGTTTTGTGTAATCAGGTTTACACACTGTGTTTAGTCTTTATTCTGTTAGGGCAACTCATTGAAGTCACCAGCTCTCATGAAGTTAAACATGTTGTAGCGTCAAATAAAATTAAACAATCAAACGTCAAAATAAAATTAGTATTTCTTAATATAGATTATAATAATGCTTGTAATAGTGGTTAATTTTAGTTTTCTGGGTCACAATAACAATTAATTTAGGATGGAATTAATTAGACCATGTGGTTTACTGTGAAAAAGTCAGATGTTGGTCACCACAAAAATACAATAATAGGCATGTCTATCTTTAGCCCAACTTTATTTAAAATTGCTCAAAGCATCTCACACTGCCAGTAAGTACTTCCTGTTCACCAAAGCGTGATATGGACATTCAACGCAAGAGTAATCATAGAGACAGAATTTACACAACGAAATCTAACAGACTCACAAAAAGTGTGGATTGCTGGTAAGTTGTTTACTGGTTTCCTGTGCTATGGATCACTCACATAAAAACATACATTCAAAAAGAATGTGCATTTAGGAATCTGATCTTCTCCAAGTCAGTGTTTTAAAGGAATAAACATTGTGCAAACATCTCCATATCATCCAAATTCCAATGAATGAAGTACCAGGGATAAGTCAGGTTGGGGCAAGTGGTCACACACGTTTTGTAAGTGTATCTATAAAGACACTGATTTTACAAAATATACCTACCCTAAGAAATATTGACCTGCGTATTGTCACAACTTGCCCCAGTCCCCCAAGAGGCTGTAAAAACCATGACTTTTTTGATCATTTTTACCATCATACGTGCACTTATTGAAATGTAAATGGAAAAATACATTTGAAATAAGATGGCTAAATGAATTCTACGAACGGACTGTCTTTTTGATTTGTGGGTTGTTTACAACATTAAACCAATAATGTTAGGAGAGAACTCTTTACATGCTTGTGTGTGTTGTGAGTCAATAACTCTCCTGCCATTTCCTGTAGTGTCCCTCATTACTCACTTGGAGCTTTTAAATAAGACCTTTCTGGGAATAAGTGACGTTGGTTGCAAAAGTGCAGGTGGAAAAAAATCAGGTTAGTGGGCTCATACTGAATTTTATTTCAAAATGGAAGATGCATCCCCAACCTTTATTTGTATAGGTTTACAAAAAAGGTTGTTTAGCTCTGTGGATTTGTTGTAAGTGGTTTACTGGTTTCCTGTGCTATGACTCACTCTCTAGGGAACAGGATGAATGCCATGTTGAAAGTTTTTGCTTGCAGGCAGGGGATTATTTTCAGTCAAATACCCAAATCAGATTCCAATCTGCAGAGCATACTGTATGATTAGTCTAATTGAACTCACAACAGGCACCAGATAATGAGATCATAAATGGGAAATGGCTACCTTGTGGCTTTATTTTTACATTTATGCAGTTTGGCTGAAGCTTTCATCCAAAACGACTTACAGTGCATTGAAGGTGAACATTTTATTAGTATGTGTGTTCCCTGGGAATTAAACCTGTTGTGATGTTAGCATTGCTAGCATTACGCTGTATCAATTGACCATCAGCAACACCTGATTCTGTACTACATCCTAACCAGATTTATGAACTATACATCAAACTCTAGGTAATATGCAAACACGTCTTCGTTTACAGGCAGTCTAATAAAAAACACCTGCCACTCCCAGAAGCTGCATATAAATCCAGCCAATCTGATTACAGGTTTTCCAAATAAGAAAATTCTCTTCATTCTTATGTGTGATCCGCATCAGTCATCAGTAAATGGACTGTGGGTTTTTTATGTGTGTTTACAGCCGCTTTCACACCAGTAATTCTAAGAACTAAGTTATAAGAACCAGGAACCAGGGCGAAGAACTAAACTTTTCTCTGGCCATTTTTCTGGTTGTATTCACAAGAGCAGTAGGAACTCTAAAGTGACGCAAGCCAGATGTTTTTAAATAACATTAATATGGCAGATACCATGATTAAACCCGTGTTTTTCTTTTCTGTCAAGGGTTTTGTGATAATTGACATGGAATGACAATTAAGTTATGATTTAAAGAATGAAAAGGAGGGCTTGCAGACAAAATATCCTACAACTTGCAGTGCTACATATCACCTGAAACAGAGAAAAGAAAACAATGCCACAGACAAAGGTAAAAGATATCGATAACCATTAACAATTAACATTAGCTTTCTGTATGTTTATGTCTTGTAACACTTTGAAATACTGTTCCGTGAAGTGGTTGGTCAGTCAGCATACACTTATGTCACTGATAGTTCCTATTGTGCTGGGTTAGACCCTGTTCTGAAGTAGGAGCTAATTAAGTTCCTCTACAAGGCGTTCCTAGAGCTAAAACTTTTCCTAATTCCTATGGTGCCAACACGGCAAAAAGCGAGAACTTCCACCAATAGTTCTATGAAGCACAAAAACATTCCTTTAGTGCGAAAGCTCCATATGTAAGCTGCTGTCACTTACCTGTCCACCTGCACCTCCACA
The DNA here is from genome assembly GCA_036877525.1 of Chromobotia macracanthus. Lineage (NCBI taxonomy): Eukaryota > Metazoa > Chordata > Actinopteri > Cypriniformes > Botiidae > Chromobotia > Chromobotia macracanthus. The sequence goes on from JAZGTH010000058.1 coordinate 7,031,676, forward strand.
TCTTTCCTCTCCATGAGTCTCTGACCTTCTCCGTTGAGTTCTCTTTTGCTGTTCTTGATGAGTTTGAGCACTGGCTCAATCTCCCTCAGCAGATCATTGTCCTCCACCCCATTCATAAGGGCTGAATGACCTCCTTCCCTGAGCAGAGACTCTTGGGCCAGCAGAGGGATCAGTGGCTTGCTCTCTCTGGGGTCTTTTTTGGGGGTAGATGCAGAGGACAGGTTCTCAATAGCCCGGAGCTCTTTGGTCATGCTGGATGTGAGGGGCGAGCATCGTTCGCAGGGCCTGCATGGACCTGGGTTGACAGGCCTGGTGATGCGGACTGTTTTGGGTTTGCCGTCTCCACTGAGTGTGGTCTCTAGGTGAGTGGTGAAGCCCTCGGGTCCCCGAAGGATAAGCACAGCATGGCTTTCAGGGGACACATTCTTTAGGGTTTCTAGCGCCCGCTCATAGCTCATGTCCACCAAGGGCTTGTTGTTCACGGCCAGGATGATGTCACCAACCTGGACCAGCCCGCATTCCTCCGCGGCCCCGCCCCGAATGAGGTCAGAGACTATGACGGGTGGTTTGCACACCCGTTGTTTGACCAGAAAGCCCAGCCCACCAATCTTTCTTTTGAAGAGCCGTACTGAGATGATGTTGGGCTGCAGCTGACACACGCTGGGCTCAGATTCCTGCATTGTGCTGTACTGTGCGTCAGCGATGATCTGTAATTGAGTTGAATGTGACAAAAAAAGAGTGTGTTTCAAAGGCAGGCAAAGACATGCAGCCTACATCTCAAAATCCGACCACAACATAATGCAGGTTAGACAAATCGATTTTTTCATGCTAAAAATGGCATCTTTTGACATTTAAGGTAATTTTCGAACACTTCAAATGAGTAAAAATTTATAGACAATAACCGGTTTGGTATAAATCATGAATGCTAGACATTTTTTGTAAAAAGTCATTCAGTTTGAATTTATCAAAATAATTTTAACAAATAACTTCAATGATTCATGGTGAATCATATCAGCATGTACAAGCTGTGAACGTGGACTTCAATTCAGCTATTCCTTTCCATTGACAGGCCAATAACATTTCCTCCTTGCTTAATCTTAACAAAATGTTCATCTAAAGAAACAGTCATAATTTACAGCCCTCCTGCATCTCGCCTTTCTTGGCAGCACAAAAACGCATATGGCCTCGTGTGAACAATTACTGTCCAATTCCATCAAAAAGTGACATTACTAATTCAGCTTTAGAGTCCTGGAGGGAGACAGCAACAGCTAAGACCATTTTATAATGAAAAATAATAAAACGTACAACCAATAACTTTCCTTTGCAAGACAGCTTCACAGTGTGATCTGTTAACTTTGTGTGCAACAGTTAAATACTTTGTTCCTATGAACTGAGTGAATGTAACTATTCATGCACAATAAAGAAAAGTAACGACAGATGTGCAAAGATATTTCACATGATGTTATCTGAGAAAAGCATGATGATTATACGTTTCACTATGTAGTAACATCTGAATTAAAAATATTATTTCATTTGACAGAAATTCATTTTAGCGGTCAGATGAGGTAGAAACAACGCACCGTTTTACTTTGTAGAGTGTATAACATTTTTGGACTATTTAAAAATAACAGAAATGCAAACAATAAATATGCACAGTTGTAATGTTATCATCCTTATAACATTCTCAACCATAATGTATGACGCACATAATCACAAACTAATTCAGAAAAATTAACTTTCAAGAAAGCAGAAAGAACATTTTCTCCAGATAAACGCTTCAATGGATGTCATTGTTTTAAATAAAACGGCAATGTCCAAGTAAATGATCATTAGAATAACATGAAATTGTTGTCATGCCTTTAACACAAAGCCTTAACAAAAGTTGACTTCTACATATTTTAATATAAGAAAAATCGACAATCAACTAAAGAATCCCTAAATGCACAAATGATCATAGCTAATGCCTCCTCGTACAGCCGGTAATCTGCGCGTTTGCTTTTTATTTTAATCTCTTTCCATTCTGGAGAAAGTGCCACAAACCTCTGTAAACTGCCTCAGATTGCCTCCCCAGCAGAGAAAAACTGAAACCTACACGTTGCCACTTCTCGAAATCAACAACCTCTATGTAAAGCCACGCAATCAATTACATCCTACATTCATTTTTTTATTATTATTAAAAAACAGACACTTGCTATCCAGGGGTTATAGCAAGAAATACCCTGCAGTCTTGAGATGCGCAGCAGCACGCATGCAGTTTAACACACCAGTTGCTCCTGCGTTATAATCTGGCACAATCCCCGGCTACATTAATCACATGCACATCACATTTCATAACGCGTCACGCATGCATTTCGCAGAGAACTTGCAGTCAATCAATAAAATGCACTTTTTAAAGTGATGAAAGCCACGCAACTTGCCTTTCCACTTTGGGGAGCTATAAATATGCGCACAGACGGTGTGGTTAACCCCTTGGCAGTACTTCGATGGAAGAGTCCGACTTTTCTCTTGAAGTCCCGCTCAGAAGGTGCGGGACATGTCTGCGGGAGTCGCTGTATAAACACGCAGCGCTCGAGATGCCGCTCTGCGCTCCTGCGGCGGCGGTGCGCGAGCATTTATCCGGCGCGCGCGCCGCTGTCATTCGTCCCTCCCGCCGCACTGCCTCCATCAATGGGTGGGTTTTACAAACACGCTGCACCGGCATCTATGAGAAATAATAATATCAAAACATTTATGAGCAAAAACATTTGGGCATCTTCTGTGAATCTCGCAAGTGCTGTACGTGCGTCTGTGCGCGTACATGGATAAGTCACTTCACACCAACAGTTTCACACAAGGTCGTAGTGTTTAGTGCTTGCACCAACAGATAGGAAATCAACTAATGTTATATTCTAACAAAAGTATATTAAAGGTAAAACCGTATTCAACAGTGTACATATAAGTTTGAATGGGGGGATTGGATGGCAGTATTAAGAAGCAAGAATTACAATCTACACTGCATATACAGTACTGAATCATCTTCATGAATAATGAGTCATAAAGCAATGGTGTATAACAATGGGCAAAATCATGAATCAAGGTTTCGCTGTTGATTTAACACTTATATTCTTGGTGCACAAAGAGAGAGATTTAAAACATTTAAAAAGCATGGACTGGTTATCCTGATGTTTAGCATTCATGGGAGAAAACAAAACAATTTTACAAACCACCACAAAATTAAAAACAGTATGCTGGTTTTTTAATAAGAGGTTGAACCTAGGTCATGGTTTATTCCTGTTTTTTCCCCCCCTGGCGAGATGCTCTTTTCTACTAAATAAAGCTCTCTACACAGTATGACAAACTGAATCTAATCTTCAAAACCAGCCAAGTTATTTAAATCCACCAAAAGGGTTTTGGTTTTGACTTCATTCGTGCGTATATGGTAGATGTTTGTTCCCCATAAAGTTTTAATGATGTGACATGTCAGGATCTTCATTAAAAAAGCTAGCAAACAGACACATATGCATTTGTGCCGCTGGATGGCAGATGCCTGTAGGTGATGTATTTTCTTCCATGGAACACAAATGACACAATGTTGCAGACTGACAGCCCCAGTCACCATTCACTCTCATTGCGTCTTCCTCCATACACTGGAAGTGAATGGTGACTGAGGCTGTCAGTCCCTAACATTCTGTCTAACATGTCTTTTGTGTTGGAAGAAAGCCATGGAGATTTAAAACAACATGAATGAAGACATTCATTTCATTTTTTTGTGGTGAATTGTCCCTTTAAGCTTGTATAAGTCCACTGAATAAGATTTAATCATGCACTGACATTTAAAATGACACTTTAAAATTACACAGCATTACACAATTATTAAAAAGAACTCAAGAGGATTCTCTGCTGAGAATGGTCATGGGAACATGCACGCGATTTTTGTGCATGTGACGTGAACAAATGCAAATACACACGTGCGCGCGCACACACACAGCCTGTCCGCCATGATCGAGCCATTATGTCAGTCACTTCCGACTTGAGTGCCATCTGCCCCCTAATGAAACCACGCGCTGTAGCTCATCTCTCTCGCTCTCTCTCTTTTTCACTCACTCACACACACAAATACTCTCCCTCACACAAAAAAATCTCTCTCACTCACTCAGCAACAAACACGCAGGCTCTCATTGAAAGTTGCCAAAACTCAAGATTTTAGCTATAATTACAAATATTTCTATTTATGTGTTACTTTTTTATAGCCATCCTCTCAGTTTACTGGGGATTGTGGGTAGTGCTATATTGCAACATCTTTTTTTGTCTTTGTTGAGGTAAAATATATACAATTAGAATATGCATACATCATATATTCCCATTAACTGTGTTCCACAGGTGCTCAAACGAACTGATATTTTAATTGGTCAGGTATGACAAAAACCATTATTTCTGTATGCGTTTTACCTCTGGTTTCCATGGAAACTTTTTCATTGTTGCTGATGTCGGGCTTCCACATACAGTCAATCTTCAGCACAGCTTATTTCTAGTTTGGAAGAAAAACATGGTTTCTTGTTTACAATATATTATTATTTTGAGTCCGATAACTAACATTATTTTTTAGCAAAATAATCTGCCATAGTATTTTGTACAAAGTTGCTCAACATCACAAAATTCCATTCCATGAGCCAGAAAAAAGCACAATCCGAAACAGTTCTACCCCTTTCAATCTCTAAGATGGCAAAGAATCTCCATAAACTTTATTTAAATTTGACTAAGGCAGTGGTAACATTGTGAATTTAATGCCTAAATGTATATTTCAACCTGTCTCAAGATAAATGCAAGACAGCAGTCACCTGGCATGAATGATGTCAGCTAGACATGTGACAGGTCAGCTGGAATTCAGGTAGATAACAGTATGTTTTACACACTTCTGACAGATGTTCTTTGCAATAATGCTCTCAAAGGCATGTGAGGCATGAGAGTGCATGACCTGGACTATTCATGTCAGAGAACATTACGACTTCTGCTCTGATCTGATAGTTTAAGGAAAATGATTCCTTCCGCCTATGGGTATTGAAGGGGAACACGGGGTGGCTAAGAAAAAGAATTAACATTTCTTGAAATAGCACAGGCAGTTAGGAAAAAACAACTCCTATAATATAATAATATTTAATTAGACTCAATTTGGATGGCACCCGTTAGGGACTGCAAATTTATAAAACACCTACGTCAAAAGAACACACCATGAGCTGTGATTCATTGACTATAGCTTTGATCTTGCACAGCAGTGTCTAACCTGTTGGCCATTATATACATCTTCAGCAGTCTGCCTGAAGCAACATCTCAGGAGTGTGTTAACTGTGTAGTGCTTCTGTTAAGTGACCACCAGGATAGCCTGCAGGACTTTATTATGGTGTACAAACTGACAAACACCTTTGAACACACCCTTATACAAGCCCCCAATGCCAATTATAATGTAAAGCTGGAGTCACATGCGCTCCCCATGAGTCAAGTGTAAACACACAAACATATTCTGGAGTGACACAAATCTGGAATCAACTGAACAACACAAATCCCCCCCACCCCCCGTAAAGTAAAAATGGTTTCAAAAGTTCAATTTAGGCATGATAACTTAAGAAGAACCATTTTTAAAACCATCCCTATTCTACATGAAACCATGGGCTATGATTTCTCAAAATTTAACAAAAGTGAAATTTACCTGCAGTACTGAGTCATTCAAAAGCTACACATGCTGGTGTTGAACTTATATAATGAAGCGTATCATTTGCAATGCAAAAAACATGTTACTTGTAGGTGGTGTGCTGTAGTGGTTAAAGCTCTGTGCTTTAGTGCTTCAGGTTGTATGTCCAAACCAAGAGATGATCCATAAATTATCATCACTGGGCCTTCGAACAAGACACCTGTTCTCAACTGTAGCTCCAGGGTGGTGGTGCCTGTGAAGATAAAAGCATCAACAAAATGACTGATGTTTAAAACATTGCCGAAATGTACTAACACAAAAATATGACAATAACAGGTTGCAATTTACCAGACACTCAAACAAAGACATTTATGGATGACCAATCACAGGGAGGAGGCCCAGGAGCAATGCGGAAGAGTTGAAGTGTAATAAATCAAGATATGATGAGCCTGTTCGTTTTACACTTAAATACAACTTAATCCTCTTATTTGTGTTCTTGCAGAAAAATACACATATCAACCTAAAAAAAGTCTATCTTCAAGCTGCAATCAATAACTTTTGCCTCTCTACTGCCATCTCTGTTTGAAACATAACATTGCAGGTTACTTTATGTACTTGTCTTTACAAGTTGAAGTCAAATGAAACCAAACTCACATTTCCAGAAATCCGACCTGACAGCTCAGATTATAGTTATTATAAACTGTCACGAATCGAGGTAAGGTAAGATCACTGATCTATCATGTACTTGCTCAATAACTGATTTTTTAACTCAATAACTGATCATTTTTAACCAAAATGTTACAGATTGCAGCTTTAAAACACACTTTATACATGCAATAATTAACGAGAGATTAGGTTTAAAAAGGTCAATCAACTATTGTTAAGGCATGAACTATCGTAGATTTGCTGCAACCTTCTAAAGTTTAAGTACTGGAAGGACCCACCAAAATATGCCTACAGAAATTAACATCATATTTAATAACAAATACTAGGCTATGACCACATTTTTACTCTCACAAATAATTGATTATATGTCCACACAATTAAACTATTAAAACGTAACAAATGCATAGTTTAGGTAAAAGCAGTGAAATGAAGGTTTGAAATTTGGTTTAGGTACTGTTGTTGTATCGATAATGTGGAGCTATACATCACCAGTTCAATATGACATGTGGCCTTTCTATTTGAAGGGTCTCACGATCCTGTTCCCACTGCACCTACAGATAATGGCCGCAACAGTCATTTTTCCTGGCTTAAAAGGGCAAGCCTGGCATTTGTTGTAATACATGTTGCAGAATAGAAACGATGTTTGTCCTGGGCTTTTTAAAAATAGGTTTCATGCAGATAAACTGCTGCACATTGTAAATGTGGGATTTACGCTGAATGGATGAGGAAATGGACCTATCCTTCTGGTAGCGAAGAATTCAGCCTGCTCATCAGAGAAAGAGAATTGTTAGAAAAGCACAAAACAGAGCATCCATCAGCATTTACATGACACATGTATATTGCCTTTCTCCACAAGCCCATGCAAATGGTGGCAGTGGCTACACAGTGAACGTGTATCCAAGCTCCAAAAGGTCAGGGGTGTAATACAGCTACAAACTGAGGAAGAGATGGATTCCTGGCCATTACCATTGAGATCAGACATGAATTTACATTATATTCATTAAAACTAAGAACAAAATCAGTCAATGATTTTAATAAACATACTGTACATGTACTAGCATTTTCCTCTTGATTGAACACGTTTAATTTACTGTTAATTTAACACCGCTGTTAAAAACGTGTGTTGAAAACACATAAACGACTCATTTAAAGTTCACTTTGTGGCTCATTAAGTGTTTCGAAAGTTACTTTTGACTTTTACGTCAAAATGTACATTAGCTGAAGTAAAACACACGATAATCGATCACGTTCAGATTTCAGCGTACCAACTTCCGGCGCGCGCTGACATGAACAAGTATGAATGCCTAGTACGTACTACATCTGTGGCGTACTACTACTACTAATAATAATAATGTCCAATATTATTTCGCACTGCAAAACTATTTGCAGTGCAAATTTCGGGGCAATTTCGGACACAGAAACGTACTTAAAAATCAGAGCAGTAGTGATCTACTGAGATATATATACAGTAGATCACTACTGCTTTGATTTTTAAGTACGTATATATATATATATATACAGTAGATCACTACTATCACATAACCGTCTTTGGCATACTATAAAGTATACATAATTTTAAAGCAGAGATTCTAATTGTAATCCTTTGTTGTTATTATTATTATATAGAAACGTTCCTTAGTTATTTATTATTATTGTTGTTGTTGTTATTATTAGAAGCGATTCTTAGTAATTATGTATTAGAATTAGATTTTAATCAAGCGTGTTGGCGGTGGTAAATAACATGCAGCGTGCAAGCTGAGTTGCGCCCTCTAGCGTTGGATGACTGTGTCGATGTCTTTGGTGCACACTATGATGCCCTAAGAGCCATAGTGAATTAGAGGTATAGATCATCAATCTTAATATTTACATTAAATGATCTGTATCTACTGTACCAAAATGATGCTAGCCATCACTTTTACACTAAATAATAATAATAGTAATTTCTTGATATAACAGCATCCAGTTTTTGTCTAGAGAAATGTGTGTGACAAACATCAGTACAGTAATGCCTTTGTGTGTTTAACTGTGTGTTTCAGTGATTGTGGGTGGATTATTAAGATGAATGTTACCTGTCAGTGAGATTAATGGTTTGATGACAGGCGCTGGACAGGTTCCAGACTAACAGCAGATAAACATTTCTCAAAATTCGCGTGCTCTCTGTTGGCACAGGGTTGTGTCGCTTGTGTCACAAGCATCAGAATGTTGAGAGAACATACCGATCCGAAGTTAATAACAACATTCTGGAATTTTCTGTGGTAACATTTAGTGGTTCAGAGCACCCAAAAGCATAAAATTATCATGTCTATCATCATTTTATAGACAGCATTCAAGTCCTTTGCTCCAAAACCATAAGTGATGTACATATAAGCAGCCTGATTCCAAATTCAGAGGAAACCCACAAATTCTGCAGGCATATGCAATCATACCTTATAACATTATCTTTAATATAAATGTCTGAACACTGCGACCACTTAAAAATGTGATTGCATTAAATATATATCAAACAAATGATGCTGGATATTTATGTGAAATGTTGGAAAGGTGTGTTTTTTCTTATCTAATGCAGTTTAACACATTTGGAAAGGTGTAGACAAGTTCTTATCTAATGCAGTTTACATTATGTGTGGCTGAATTGTACAGTTAACTAGATACGTGCATTTTCTGAAGAAAATGTGAGTGGTGCTTGCTATGGCAAAACTCCCATGTCTGGTACTGAGATATAGCTAATTCATGCTGGTTGCTAGGGTGCTCTAAATAGTTGCTAGGACATGGCTGGGCAGTTTCCATGGTCCTTGCCAGTCTGAGTCAAAAAAGCCACCCACTTGTCTCTACAATGTTCTGATCCCTTTCACCTTTTTAAATGGAAGTCAATGGGGTGGTTGCTAGGGTACTGTAACTGGTTGCCAGGGTGTGGCTATAAAGTTGTAATATTGACTTTGGTAAACAAAGGAAACACAACAATCTTAATCTCAGTAGAGTTTATCTCTTGTTGTTTTTGAAAGGAAATGTGCAATACAAAAGTCCCGTAATGCACAAAGGAATTCACAGACACATGCAAATTGACTGAATTATGTGAATAAATACCAGGGTCAGAAAGATATCTGTATGGACAAATTGTTTCTGTTTAAATAAACCAACAGCCTAAGTAATGTCTATTAAATGAATGTCTGTTCATTTAAAATGAAGCCATGTGGCCATGGTCATTTTCAAGGGAATAATAATGCATTAATGATCTAATTTCAATATCTGAACAAGGGCGGAAATTTGGAAGATTAATAATATCTTGAGGCAAGTTATGACTCACACCCCTTCCTGAGCAACACTGGTTAACCTTTTTCATCTTTTCTCTTTTCTCAAAAATTATTCCTCACAGAAAAAAATAAAGTTTAAAAAGCTTTCAAAGTTTGGGATGTTTTTAGGCCACAATATTTATGTGGGTGTACATCATTTAAAACAAATTTGTCAAAAGAATTATTTGTTTCTTTAGGTGTTAAACATTTTAAGTGGAAAAATTGCAACTATGTGACCTTTTCGTCATGTTTACTAGATATACAAAAGTTAGAAAATAAATGACTTTCATGCATTCAATGTTACATTTTTGAAAAGTTATGGAAAACAGGGACAAAAACATCATTAAACATCACAGACTTTTATAAATAAGTCTTTATTTTTCAGGGCAAAAGTAGAATCTGACCAAAGCAGCACAACAAAAACACATATTTGATAACAAGGCCTGCAGTGCTCCAGAACCGACATTCAATGACATCTGCTGTTATAAATACTGTCTGTATACAAGAGTAGAAAAACTAGATAGAAATATCACTGTACAAAATCTACACAGACATTAATCCTCATTTTTTGCACAATATGGGATTTTCATTCATGTTTTACAAAGAAAAATCCATTAGGAGGATAAATGTGTGAAAACAGAGCAGTTTGATCAGACTTTGAGATAATTAATCTTTATGCATGACTAATCAAATGACGTAAACAAAAACAAAACTATGTTTTTGAGTATGTGCGTGAGAACTTTTTGCAATGCTGTAATTCTGTATTTGTCTGTATTAGCCAACATTCTGTATTTTTTGTATTTTATGTATTAAACTTTTAAATTTTAGGTATTCCTAATGCCAGTCTGTGTTCAATTACTGTAGTAATAATTAAAGAATACTGTTATCAGATAAACTTTATCACATATAGTGTTTTTAACATCTGCAAACATAAAAGTAGGTTTTATATACAATACATCATGGAAGTATTTAATTTATTGATGTATAGTCAGGATTTAGGAGTTCTGTACTTACAATCACAGCTTGTTTTAATGCACATTAATTAGGAATATCTAAAATATAATGAAATTAATATTTTTAAATGAGCGTTTTGTTGTATAGCCCAATGAATGCAATAACAAATTGGCTGCAATGATGTTGAGTAATATATTGTTTTTTTTCCTACAGCACAAGGCATTCTGGGATATCTTTGGTGGACTTGGGGTCCACCTTTACTGATCTTACAACCTCAAGCAAACTTGATTTCCTTAACTGACCCAGACAGTGTAAGATCACAGACTTTAGGTTAATTTTATGCCTATTTTATACATTAAAATATATCCCAGACTTGTTCCTGGCAGTTTCTGTAAAATCTATGCATGCCTATATAATTGATTTACAAAGACTTACTGCATGATCAATGAGAAATCAAGGTAAGGTGAAGTCTGATTTCATTCAACATAAATTCTTTGAGATGCCCATAACTCTGATCAGAGTATGATGATATCTCAAGCATTGTATAAATGAATGTCGTGAGAGAGACAGAATGTGTGATATGTGTTTCAAACCGGAGAGAAGACTGTTAATGAATTCTCTTGCTTAAAGGGTTGTTTGGTCTAATTATCTGGAATGTAAATTATTTGGTAATTATCAAAGAAGCAAATCATTCGCCTACGTTGAAAATTACATAAAAACATGCCTCCAAACACGCTGCGCTGAAAAATTAACAATTCTGTGTTAGTTAAGGACTTGTAGAATTATGAAATTAGCCATTATGTATGGAGGAGAAATGTTTTCTCATGCAACAGTGTGATAGTAAACACGTTGCGTCATAAGTAATTAAGTGCTTTGCATTTTTAATTAGATGCTTTTGAGAGTCATATTGACAGTATGAAGCAGGTTCAGGTTATGTTGACGACGTGCTTTTATTTACTGTTACACAGCTCAATCAACCAGTTCTCCTGCCACACACACACACACACACACACATACTTGCATATGTGGTTTACAGGGACTCACTATAAGTGTAATGATTTTTATATTGCGCTAATCAAACTTTCTATCCACTTCCCCTAACCCAACCCCTAAACCTAACCTTCACAGAAAACTCTTGGCATTTTTTAATTACAATAATAAATACCATTTAGTATGTTTATTAAGCCATTTGGCTTATGAGGACACAGGAAGTGTTTTCTAAAGAGGAACACTTTAGAAAACTTTATCAAATATTAGTATTGTATAACAGTTAACAGATTATTAATTTATGTCCATTCAAATACACTAAAGCATCATTAAATGTTTCATATTTTAATTTGTATTCATATCTGAATGTATATGAACTACTAATCTATTAATTCAGACACAAATTTACCAAGTATGGCATGTTCCTGAATCAACACCCTTGTTGAAACTGAACCCTTTTAACAAGCAATCACATTTGAGGGTTAGCTTTTGGGTTAATGTTAAGGTTAGGATTTGGGGCTTATACAGCACCCTTATTAACCATTTTCCTCTGATTTTAAGGGTGGGTTATAGTTAAGACTATAATGTTTCCTTGACAGGCAGTTGAGAGGGTCAACAGAAGAGGTGATCCAGAAACACGTCTTACTTTGCAAAACCACAGTCATTGGCACAATGTTTGGGTGTTGTGGGTGGTTACCAGAATGTTGCTATGCAAATGGTTTGCTTACTGACAAGTCAAAAGCGGACACCTCTTATCTATGATATTTCATTCTGCCTACATTATTATTGTATGTTATTGTGAAGAAGATCAAGAGATTTCTAAATGCTCAGGTAAAGAGAGAGTTTAAACAAATACACATTTTCTCTTCAGAGAGTCGCACACACACCACATGCCATTCATCTGTACCTTTCTAACCCCTTGTGTATGACGAATATAATCATTTATTACGCTGGAAGTTAAAGTTCAACTAGCAGATGTCATTGAGAAACAACACCCGAGTGGAAAGAGTTTTTCAATTAAATCAGCTTTTGTGTGGCTGCATACCACAACATCCGCGCAGACACTAAATCATCAGACTGCACAGACGTTACACTGATTGTTTGTGTGTGAGCATTTCTGTGTATACTTTGAGTTTTACATTTGAGAATAATTAGAGACGTTATTTTGGCAATTAAGCAATGCATAAAAGGAGAAATGGAGAAATTAAGAAGAAACAATGGAATGAATTAAATGGAATGTTTAGTCTTCAAAAAATCAACAGATGAATACAGTCTCTGTAAATTTTGCTGGGACAAGAGAAAGCACTTTAACACAGAAAAAAATGGCATAAATGTCTTGAAATGGTTGTAATGTAACTGTAACTGTAGATAACTGTTTGGTATAAAGAATGACAACTGTCTTTGATTGTGCTCACATATTGGACAAGATGCATTCTTTTCATGTAAAAATAAGCCCTAAAGCTAAATGTTACCATTGGTGCCATTGTTAGTCTGTTAGTTAGACTCACACAAAGAACGGGTGGTCTATACTTGAACTCAGTCCATTGACCCAAAGCCAGCATCAGGACTTTCTGTCATGTGACTGATGTAAGAACCATGAGGGTGTGATTGGTTGTTATCCAAATGAGGGATAATGGGATATAGTAGCAAGCAGTAGCAATTCCTGGAGTAGGACAGGAACCCGTTGCTGTCACAGCCTATGAAAAGGAAAACAGATAATGGTGAACCTATATGAGGGATTACAATATAAATCTGTGCTCCACTTCTGATGAGTTGGATTACACACACACAGCTAGGCAGCATACAGGGTAATCTGTTATCTTAGTAATGTGCTAACAACAAACTCTATTGAAATCAATTGTAATTGGAGATTCAAATCAATCATTTCTAAGGTTACCTTACATTTATGTTGTCTTTTAGAAAGCATGCTAGGTTTCAGAAGAGCTTTTGTTGTCCTAAATTGTTTTGCATCGATACCCATCAGCCCACCCCTAACTATTAGATGGGTTTGTTAACTATGGAGCCCCTCTTGTGCACTGAGGTTTATTGCTGTCACAGTAACACAAGCATTCAACTCTTTGTTTGTGTACTTACATAGAATGTTTCCAGCCTTAGACCCTAAAATCCCACAATTCAACATTGAGGAAGATGAGACATTGGATTTTGAGCCAGCGTTTATGTCAGTACCATCAGCTCATTGTTAGAGGATCACCGACCTGCTGTGCAGTACAAAATAACCACTCTTTTATCACTCAGCTTTAAATCTAACCTTTTTCTCTCTCTCTGCTCTCTCCTTTGTTGGCCCAAGTTCGTGACTAATCAGCGCAAGCTTAGCGAAGCGTGTGGGTGTCTCCGGCGAGGTTAGAGAAACCTGGGCTCTTCTGCGCATATGACTTTTAAACTGAAAAAATCTGAAGCATGAAATTGGTCAGAAAGGTCCTCCCACGTTGAAATAGCACATATTGGTACAGTACCTGTGCCTGGTCACCCTTTAGATTGGAGCGAAAATGTTCATTTTCAGTATGAACTGAGCTTGAAGCCACAAATCTACTTCAAACCCTCACAAATGTAAGTGCGGAGAAACAAGGTTTGGAAGTTTCGTTTACCTCCAGGCACAAGTATTTGTAACCTATGAGAAAGAGTTGTGGAAGTGACCCATGTTTTTTTAACCAGAATACAAGAAAATACTCTGTGGTTTTATGTGTCTGAGTTTCCAGACATCAGACTGGCTTGTTAGTCTTTGGGTAATATAATGTCTGAAAGCACTTTTTCATTATTTCATTATCATAACTACTGTTAAATTTCTGTGTTGCATTGGCATGCATAAATCATCTTTTGTTTTGACTACAGTTTGATATGAATATGAAATTTATATGATTTACAAAAAATCCTTTAAACAATATTAGTAACAATAACATTTGTACATACTATAATTAACATTAGGTTTATTTTAATGTCAGTGAGAGTTCAACGTTATTATTTATTCAATATTATTTGATCAATAGTTAATATTGCATTTTCTTAGCAGTTATTAGCATGCAGATTACATACAGACATACAGTAGATTGTGTGTAGAAAATGACTCAGACTCTCTCCATCAGCTGTATGAGTCACTTCATGGCCATTTCATTAGTGAGCGTTTTATTCTAAAGTGTACGATTTTGAGAAATAACCTGTTTAACATAAAGGTGTTATTTCATACAAGTTTTAATGTGTTGCACTTTTTTAATAATAACATACTTATGAAATAGTGCACAATGCTATATTAATATAGTATATTTATTCAGAAAGGCAGATTCATTATGGATGACAGAAAATCAAATGTGTCTGTAAAACAGAGAGGTTGAGAATGGAAGATACAAAACACTAAAGGTCAAACTAAACACATCAAACATTGGACAAAATGACAAAATTATCTCTTTTTCGTCCTACAGTATGTATTTAAATATGAAATATAGACTGTGTTCCAAAACCTAGTGAGATGCAGTTTTTTAAGGTGGTTGCTTAGGAGCAATAAAACCTTATACTGTATGTGACTGGTAACTCCCTACAGAGGCAGTAATACCGTACACCACACAGAAGG
Organism: Chromobotia macracanthus; assembly: GCA_036877525.1. Taxonomy (NCBI): domain Eukaryota; kingdom Metazoa; phylum Chordata; class Actinopteri; order Cypriniformes; family Botiidae; genus Chromobotia; species Chromobotia macracanthus. The sequence goes on from JAZGTH010000058.1 coordinate 7,046,821, forward strand.
TGTGCAGCACAGGAAAGACGATTCTCAGTTGATTTGAATAGTCAGATACTAGCATACTGCTAAAAACTGCAAAGCTGTCATACTGTAAAAGCTTTAAAATACATAGCACACACAAATAATAAATAGTACATACTGTTTAATATTTTCAATAATACAAATGGCAATGATTACAATTAGATAAATATGTAATCACTCTAAACAATTTTCGTTAATACTTTTCATTGCTGATAATCTCTTACTGCTTTCTCCAGCATTTCAGGCTTATTATTCCACAAAGCATACTGGTATTGCCTTAACTGCAAATCTCATGTCTTAAAATCTGGTGAAAGATCAAGGAGTTATAATGCCTTGAAATGGAACAGAGCTATAACATACCTGTAATATGCAATAAAAACTGTTTTGTATGTGTGTTTTACTGCTATGAGAAGATTACTACTGAAAAGACAGCTAATACAATGTCCTCACTTCCTTTATAATGCTCTCACTCTCTCGCTCTGGGTGTGTGTGTGTGTGTGTGTGTATTTTACTTAGTGATCCTGATTCAATTAAGGTTCCCCTACTAATATTCGTGTGGCTTTGCGTTTTATAGTCTTTTATAGAAGTACTCTATTTGCCTTTCCTTGCACATAAGCACTAATAATTGAGTTTATCTTAAAGGCACTTCATGGGTCCTAATGCAGGCATCCCATTCAGCAGATTTTCTGTGCATATTCCTTCACAACAGTGGAAGGGAAACTGTATTGCTTTAAAACTGTTGTTTTATGTTATTTTGCTTACAACTTTATTTAAAGTGTTATGTTATATATATCTACTACTTGACATACCACAGACATATCACAGGCATCTTAAGAAATCACTCCTGTTTCTTACAGCACAAATATCTGTAACCAATGAAAAACAGGTGTGGAAGTGACCCATGCTCTGTTTTTCTGTGTGTCTGTCTTTGGGCAATAAAATGGCTGAAATCAAATTGCGGCACCTTAAAATAATTATTATAATTACAGTTAAATATCTGTTTTTGCATTGGCATGTATGCATATATCATCTTTTGACTCTTTATATGAAATGTATATGATTTGATATAAAATCTAAATAAAATTTAGACAATAATATTAGTAACAATAACATTTGTTCATAATATAATTAACATTAGGTTTATTTTAATGTCAACGACAGTTCAACATTATTATTTAATATTATTTATTAAATATGATTTAGTCAGCAGTTAATATTGTGTTTTCAGAAGGATGGTTTATTTGGAGAGGTTACATCATTGTAAAAAGTTTGGGAAACACCAATGTTACCAAATGTTTTAAGGGTCAGATCAGGTAGAAAGAACACACATTTTACATTATTCACAGAATGTTGTAGATTTAAAAACATATACATTGTCTTTAATATGCAAATAATTACCTGGTACAATAAACATTCCTTAATGACAACAATTATGTGAGCTTAATCTGTTTATCTTTAATCAGTCTTTATGGTTTAACATTAGATATATATAATAACTAATTAGCTGTAATAAACAGAGTACTGATAAACATAGTACGATTTGAACTACTTTTGGGTAGTTTTATGTTGTTCATTACAATCAGATAACTCCTTATCAGAATCATTTATATGGTGGTTTAGATACTTAAAAGTATCATATAGAATATTTGGCAACACAAAACATGAATCATGCCAAGTAAAAGAAATGACAAACGAAAAACGAACGTCAAAAATCAACACCTTTTTTATTTTCATATATCTCCATAAAGGATGAATGTAAAGAAAGAGCTTGGGATGAGAACCAGTCGCTAAGCCAAGAGCCATAAGGCATTAGTAAATACAAGCTTTTACTGTATATACTTACAACAAATACATAATACAAAAACTCAATCATGGAGGCGTCCAATAAACCTGCAGAGACGCACACACAATATCAGAAATAAAAAGCAAACCAGAGCGATGGAAAGTATTTATAAATAATCCAAATAAGTGCATGGATGGATAGTAAGAAAAAGAAAACAATACACACACATACAGTACATACACACAGAACACAATTCATACATTCATAATGGTGCAGAATTACAGTCGATGGCAATAAGGTTGGATTTTGTGATTGAATATTAATTACAGCAACAGATTATTAAGCAAAATCTACAGCCTGTTAAATAGGCCTGATATGGAAGCTGCTCATCACTGTTGATAACAAAATCTGATCGTCTCCCTTCATTACCCACGTGCCCCATCATTACTAGTGTGAAAACACTGCCCACACACTTCCTCATGGCCCTGTTTCAAAACATCATAAACATAATATATTTATAGCTTTAAAATGGTGTCTTACTAAGCCTGAAATAGACTTTATATCCTTTTTTTATTACTTTCTTACATTACCACATATGCTGTCATGGTATTTTTGTCGTAGTTTGTAAAACTACTTTATGGTCCTGCCCCAGGGTCTTAACATTGACAGATCCCCTAAAAATGTTCTCATGCATGAAAAACGGTGTACCGTACAAATATAAACACCCACAACATCCTAAAATATACTTTGAAAAATAACAGCAGCAACAAGTTTGTGAGCATTTTGACACTGGCACTGTTTATGACCATAAACCATGGCTTTACAGGTGAGCAGATTGTCTGTACCCAGAGTGCTTGGCATTAAGATGGCAAAAAGCGTATTTTTTTGTTAAGCCATACTGAACTAGCGACACCAAACTTAAGGGGTTGAATCGAACCTTCACACACATATCAACATGATCACCGCTCTGTGTTACAACATGGACACTCCATAACTTGCAACATGCAACAGTCATATTAATGAGACGCAATCTATAATAATATACAAATGCCGGTGCAGAGAAAAGTGCACTATTACTTATGATGTATTCTCTACAACACAAGAATGTGTAGCTTGGTACAAACAATGCAAAGCTTTAAATTATGCAAAACATTCTTAAGTATGCACTGATAAGCAAAAAAGTTTGTGTAATAGATACAGTCGACTATCTATACCTTTCATTGTAGGCTCAGGAATAGCTTTTCACCCCAGGTAACTCTGTTTTGTCACAGTTAGGCATGATACAATTCAAGTGTCGATAATATACAGACGTGCCTCACTGCGGCACATTTAATTATGCTGCCATTGTACGAATGCATCCCTAGGCAACGTAAACTGCGCGAATGAGACAGCTGTGTGCACTACCTTATCTACAACGCAAAAGAAAGGAAAAGAAAATCTTAACACTCGCAAAATATACAGCCCCCCCTTTGTTACAGTAAAGTGATCAGAATATCTACACAAAATCAAATGACACATGCTCATGGCAGAACGGAGTTCCATGAAGACAGACCACGAATGAAGGAAAGTAAGGACAAATCAAGGATACATTTCTCGAAGAAGAAAATAAATACATTCATTTGATGGCTGAATCTAAAAACAAAAACAATACAGACAAAAACTTACAATAAAACTAGCTTTAATTATTTGTAAAAATGCATCATCTATGTGGCTCGACAAAAGAAAAAACAATAACCAAAAGTGGATAACGTCATTCAAAGATAACAATGAGAAAGAATCACAAGCTGTTGATATATGCAAACAGATTGAACAGATTAAAGCCAAAAAACATTAAAAAAATCCTTTTAATGATCAAATAAAACACCATAAAATAGCGTGTGCTCTGAGTATGCTAAATGATCACTGCATTTAGGAAATGTTGCAGAATACAGCAGAATACATGCACAATACAGTAGCAACCCTTGATAAGGTTTCATAGCCATTAGTCTTTGTTTAAATGTTAACGTTATCTCACGATTGTATTTTGCGCTTGTTTTTGTTTGTTTGTTTTAGTTTGTTTGATAAACAAGCGATCGGAGTTGAGTTCATTTCACATACTCAGCTGATTTCCAGAAGTGCACAGGGTGCGACAGGCGACGGTTGCGCTTGGGAAGTTTCTCCAGGAGTTCTACCAGCTTGGAAAAACTGGGTCGCTCTTCCTGTTCATACGCCCAACAGAACAGCAGAATATCCTGCTCCAGAAAGAAACACAGGGACTTCTGATCAACAAGTTCTACATTCTATTAAACGTGATTTTAAAGCCAGTCAGCTTTGCTCTTTATCAAAAATATATGGTGGTTTTCATGATTTCTGGATTCTGTTTTTGTGATGTTGCTCTTTTAAAGGAATAACTTACACCGACACTCATGTCATTCCATGATGTGTTCCACATGTGCAACACATCTTGTTCAAATGTGCACGACGGGCCATTATTTTACTTAGCGTTACTGTTATGTTTTTAAATCTTAAAAACAACTTTACTTTAAAAAAAACTACATAATGTTCTATTAACATTGCTGCAAGAACATTTTTGAGAACTTTGAGAAAACGTTTAGAAAATGATAGCAAATGTTCTGAAAACATTCCCTGTTAGCTGTGAAGTCAATCAGAGGGCTTTGAAAACACATGAAGCAAATGATGTTAATGAGTAAGGGATGAGGGTATTTTCATTCAGCGTGAATTGTAACAATTATAATCAGGTTTAAGGCCATTTTTTTTCCCGTAAGAAGTACATTGAATGACATGCTTGACTGTAATTCCACATTACAATTACTGAGAAATCAGCTGTACTTCAATAAGCAAATTCAGTAATTTATTAGCTGACCGCTCTGAAATCTATATATATATATGTGTGTGTGTTTTATGAGAGTATATATACTCACGGATATCTCCTTGCCCATGCCGATCTGTGTGAGGTTTGGCTTCATTCCACTCCCCACCTGCCAGATAATAACCTCAGCTGGTTGATTCTTAAAGGGCCACTCACGGGCATGCAGCTCATACCAGATAGTGCTGAAAAACATGGCAGTCAGTGTTAATGCATGACACCGTTTCACTACTGTATAAAAGTGAAAGCCAAATTTCTTAAAATGCCCTACAAATACAGTAAAACCTCTTACAGGTGATCAGGTAAACCTGTGTAATTTAGCCAAATAATGTTTTTAATTCATCTGCATGATTCTTTACAGTAATAAATAAAATATACTGATATCTTAAATTCATAATTTTTTTAGGAACAATTGTGCACCAAGAGTAAACAGTCTAAGTTTGACTGTGTGTGTTTGTATGTATGTGTTTGCCTCTCTATATTTATGAGATATGAATTTCTAAAAAATTATGAAAATGTCTTTAGAAACACAGTATAGTAAAAAAAATTCAAAATAAAGTCTTGGTTAACTTCTTAAATAATATAAACAGAAAAATGGACCTTAATTACAATTAACTTAACTTCATTTAAGTTAAAGTCATTTGGGGGTCCTCACAAGTACACCACAGTATAAATAAGTGTGCGTGAGGATGAGGGCATCTGAAGAGTGCTAAGGGCCTCCCTGAGGGGCCACAGTCCTGCAGTTCAAAAGCTTTAAAGCACTTCTGGCTTCGCTATGTCATTGCGTTCCATGTATTCAATATATATTTAGAAGTCATCTGAGATAATTAATAAATGACTGTGAGGTGCTGTTGACTGCTGAAATACATGGTATGATAAAGTTTCCTAAACCACACTTACGAGCTAATTAACAATCATTGAGTGGAGAGATCAGCTGAATGGCCAATCATCAGTGCTCTGCAATTTAACACCAAATAAAACACGCAGCCTGCTGATGCTTGTAGGGAAGAAATTGATGTAACCGAAACCTTTTTTCCAAGACTGAGGGAGGATTTTGCAAATAATTCACAGTTAATATATATGAACACGTGTGTTGTTTTAACAGCCTATTTACTTAAATATTTAAAGGAATATACAAATCTGGTGACGCCACAAATATGCAAAAACAAAGAAGAACGAACAGAATGCGATTTGAATGGCAAGTCTTGAAAAATCTTAAAAATGAAAGTGACGTATTTGTCAGGTATTGTAACCCATATCCAAAATCTGACCCCTGCATTTAATCCATCACTGGTGAGGAGTGAACACACACCGCAAATCGTGAACACACACACACACCCCAGAGCAGTGGGCAGCACAGCTAACCAGTGGGCCACAACCGCCCCCACACAACCGCCCCCACAATTAACCTCTCCATCAGGAAATCGAACCCCAGTCTTACACGTTACAGGCAGAGATACTGTCCACTGTACTAACGAGGACTAACGAGACTTGCAGGCAGCTGTGTAGGATGCAACAGATTACAGTAACCTGGCATATTGTACTGGTACTGTACAGCAGTACAGTACATACAGCTAACAAAATCATGCAAAGTCCACCACACAATACATTATTTGCATAAAATATTCCACATAATGACACAGCTGCTTCGTTGCATTAAAATACCGCATTTACAGAGCCATGGATGCGAAAAGGCGAGGCAGAGAAAATGGCTTTGGGGTCACCTCTAGGTAAGGGCCCTTTAGTCTGACCAGCTGGGCAGCTTGCGTGGGTGCTGTATTTGGCTCCCATAGAGTGACAGTGTGGCAGAGCCTCCATATGGAGATAACAGCTGAGGACGCAATTGTGTTAGGACCCAACAGAGCAGCATTCCTTCATTTCTTCATCCATCCATCCATCCATCCATCCTTTCATTCATTTGGCCCACACACTCAGTGCCTCTGGAAAGACTCAGGTTAGGTAGAATTAACTACAGATGGAGGTTCAGTTTTGCATGCGGTCTCATGTGAATAGAATCTGATTAGTCAGGGCTCAGCACTTTATGAATGGTGGTGAATTTAATTCTGTATTACTGTTACAACCACGCAAAAAGGGTATATTCTAAATTAGGTCCACTTAATAATACTTTTGTTGCAAGTCATGGTTTCTTGCTTTGGTTTGGCTGTACATGATCGTTTACCACCTTATCTTATCAATAGAATTAAACATACTTTTGTCACTACTGTACCTACTGTACCTTTAAGACTTATGTAATGTAGTCTCTTTACATGTACAGTGAGGAACAGGTTGTTAAACACTGAATATACGTTGAAATATACAGTAAATGTGTTCAGTTATATGCACTGATAGGTTTCATAGGTCTGATCTATTCTGAATGACCCCATTTTTGCTGCTTTGCATTCTGAATGTGTCTGGTTACTGTACATACTGTACATATACTGCACAGGGAATAGCACTCCTTTCAAAAGTACAAGAAAGAAGGATCCTGCTTTGTCATGATATTGAATAATAATAATTTAAAGTGTGAGTTCACCCAAACAAAATGAAAATTCTGTCAAAATGTACTTATCATTATTAACATTTAAAGGATATCCTGGCCCAAGGCACCAGGACAGTGTGGGTGAGATTACAGATTCTGAGACAGAGACAAAGGAGACCCACCCAAAGGCAAAGACATCAGACTGTTTGGAGAAAGGAAGCTGGTTTTCTGCTGTCTCAGGGGAAAGCTGACGGATGAGCTCAGGGGCAAGATGACACAGCCAGCCGCTTGGGATCCGCAGCTTATCCTTCCGTCTACTGGAGACAGACAGAGAGAGACTGAATTACAAAACATGACCAGACAACACACGCATGCTTTGAATTCAGAAAAAATAATAATCAAATTAAAAGGTCATTGTATTGACAATTCTGTCACAAAAAATAAAGAGTGAATGCAAGCCAATAATTGCTCTCAGATAGCCTGACTTTTTCTGTGCAGCGAGGTCTACATTACAATCTATTCTGTTTAAGAACCGCCCACTTTGACAGGAAGAGACCATCTGACTGACATATAAAGTGACGGGTCAAAGTTCAGTTGTTTTACATGATGAATATCGAGATGTGTTAAGGGACATCCTATTTACTCATCACTGATTGCCTCAAACAAAACTGCTGAATATTGTTCAAAAAGGTTCTTCATCTAAAACAGAACATCATCAGAACATTGTGAGAACTTCCAGAGGGACTAATACAAACCTGTGGACCCCGATACTCTCAAATCACATAAAACCAGCCAATCGGTTTGAACCTTTTGGTTTTGCGATTGTTCTTGCAATTTTTGGTTGTGCCATCCGAGGCTGTTGACTAAGATAAAACACAAATTCTAAATTTTTACTGTTTGGGTGTCTTTCATCAGACGTTAATCAATCAACGTATGAGTTCACATTCAAGGTGCAGCTGTTCTTTGTGTGCTTAATCAAACGTGCTTTAAACCGCTGTTGTCTCATAACCAGGCAGCCAATCACAAATGTAAATTCCCAATGACTTCATCTCTCATAAAAGCCCAAACCCACACAAGCCCTCTTAAGCAACCCTGACATTTCATGATACTTGAATTCAAGTGGGTCCAACATCCTGATCGTTCCCCCATACCTGCTACTGTAGAGGTTGCCTTAGATGGACGTGGTATTTGAAACGGGACCAAATCCCAGAATAATCTGATCTTATTACAACACCCCATCAGGTCCTGAATCTCAACACACAACTAATGTAAAACGCTGTTATTGAAAGCCAAGCTTGAGCCTTACAGATAAACAATTCGTAATTATGCTCGAGCACGCAGGTCCCTGATGGCCTGAAAAATATGCCGTTTCAAATACTATCCCTTCCTCCTAATAAACTCCTGGTAATAATTCATGGCTGTGGAGGAGTGGAAGTGGGCCGAACAGAACGGCAACAGTGAAAGGATCCAAGACTTGATCAACCATGGCCTCACTGTAAACTTGTAGCTGCGGGGACGCTGCCTCTTCTCAGAGATTGCTGCCAACATACGTAAACATGCTCGTGCAAAATCAGCCTAATAATCAGATGAGTCGATGTGTACGAGCGTTTGTAATATCGCTCAATCTGGGATGCTGATTTGCCGCTTTCGATGCCAACGAAAATATTTTCAAAAAACGACACATGCAAACAGAAACGGGATGGGGGCCAAAACAACATCAACATCCTTACAATCAACAGTGATGGAGAGCTGGCCCAGATACATTACTGTCAGTCCTCTGCACTTGCTGGCCAATGCTTTCATTGAACGTCTTTATACGCATTTAAACCAAATAAAATATAGAACGGAAGTAAGAGACTCTGACCACGAATCTAAAGATGTGACATTGACAGAGTGTGTTTAATTAAAGTTCATGTTTTGGTTAGTTGGCTACTGCAAGATCTGAATGCTGTGGAAACTGTTGCCAACTTGTTTCAATGCAAACTAGCTAAAGCCTGCTCAAAAAGACACTAAATGTCGCTAGATGACGCCATGTGCTATTTAGCATGTCAATGATGTCATTGCTTTGTTTTTGCATTCAGACTGGTATCTTATCTTTTCTCACACACAGCACAGTGTGTGGTCTCCATCTGGGTAACAAACCACAAAAAAGTGTTTTAAGTCGAGAAAGGTTATAGGTGGTAGATTTATCGTTAGGCTGTCGTTTTTTTAATAACAAAAATGACGCTGAAAGGGTCTAAGAAAAAAGAAAACATTGTTGCACTAAATTTGCAACAATGGCTGGGGATGAACCTGTCAAGAACATAAGAAATATTTCATATTTCAAAAGAAAGAAGAAATGATAATTGTCTTAATGAAAATAAAACCTGTTATACATCTGTTAAGATTTTTTGCACTGTTACATATTTTTTTAATTATGAAATGCTACAGGATTAACAGGGAAAACATGATTACATATACAATAATTCGTAATGGGCCTCATTTTCCATAGCAAAAAAAAAAACCTCCTATTACTCATAACTTCTTACACTATTTGTGTATTTTGTAATTTAGTAGCATTCTAAAGACCATTACGTATTGTACATAAGTAGTGGTAATTTAACAACCCACGTTACTCCATAAAATATACAAAACTAATGAATAATCAAGATGTTTAGAATTACAAAATCGGCCAACATTCACAGTATATGCAGTGACCTCACTTAAAGCATCTTTGAGTTCATTCAGCCATAATGATGTTTCCTCCTCATACACTGCAAGAGAGCAACAAAACACATACATCTGACACCCATTTCATGGATTCCATGTTCAAAGGATTGTGGCAGAGAAAGGTTTCTTTTATGTCTTTGTCTTCAGAAGGAGATGATATATATAGACAGAGGTCCTATCTCCAAGAACCGTGTGGTATACAATTAAGAAGGTAGAGGGGATCTCTACTGCAGGATGTGAAATCCACACTCCCCCTCAGCTAGTTATAATACTGATCCCACAAATGTTGTGCTTCTCAGGAGAGCAGAAGATCTGGATTATGAATCCTGAGCCTAAATCAGTTTACACCAAAGGACTCCTCCACATCATATACAGTCAGAAGTGAATTCATTACTTGACAAATGACATAAAACAACATAATGTGAATATCCTTAACACCGAATATTAAATTGAGCTTTAAATTGAAATGAGCTCCTCCTAGGGGCAGAGCCCACTCAATTAAAGGGATTGCACACCCAAAAATAAATTCTACATTTATTCACTTACAGTGCCCTCATGTTTAAAACCCTTTTTTCTGTGGAACACAAAGAAAGATTTAACAACATGAGGGGTTTTATTTTCAACAACATGAGCGTGAGTAAACGATGACAGAATTTTTATTTTCGGAACAAAAGGCATCCTAGAAATTTGTGTGTTCGTGCCAGCTTCGATGGTAATGATGTCACGCGCCCAAATCTCACGTGTTTCGTAACTGTACATTCAGCTAAACATCTTCTTCTGTATTCCACGAACGAAGGAAAGTCCTACGCATTTCGATACGAGGGTAAGTCAATGACAGAATATTCTCGGTGAACGGTTCCTTTAATATCGCAGTGCACTGAAACGATATTGCTAGAGGACGTTTTCCGGAATTAAAGTTGCATTGTCAAATGAGATCTCCGCGCGCTCATATGCCGATAACATCTGCTGCTACCTTCACACTCACTGAAGCAGACGTTTATTAAGAACTATGAGAATATTGAAGGTGAAACTGAATTTAGCTTTGTGGCCCACACTATAATTACAGGCTTTGGATTTTAATAAGCAGTTATGAAAGTCATAATGGAATTTAAGGACGTTCATATGCATAGCGTGATGGGTTGGACATTTGCTTCAACTGATGACACAGACCTTTTGTAATTAGAGCTCTTGCCATATAGGGTTAGCTATACGCTATAGCTCACCAGCTAATAGGGAATGTTCTCAGAAAGTTGGCTAATGTTTTCTAAACGTTCTCTCAAAGTGATCAAAAACGTCCTTGCATTAACATTAGAAGAACGTTTTAGTTTTATATCATATAAAAACGGTTATTCTTAAGTAGTTAGTGGAATGTTTTAAAAACAGAATTAAGAATTAAAAAATGTTTGAATAATGTTCTTATAATGAAGCGATAAAAAAACAGAATTAAAAAATGTTTAAATAACATTCGTATAAGAAAGCAATAACAATAATACAACGTCTAAACAAATTTTTAATGTTCCTAAAATGTCCATTTAATGTTTTTGTTACTTATGTACTGGAAACAGTACATAAACATTCTACAATAACATTCTATCTAAAATTGTAAGCTGGGACTGTTCCAAATCTAATGAGCTACTTTCCTAGAAAGCATTTCAAGACATCATAGGCATGTTCTCAATGCAAAGACTGTGTCAAAAGGTATGAGGCAACATCATGCCTGTATTTTGACTAATATTTTAGGTATGTATCTTTTCTAGAGAAGGCATTCCCAGAATGCACTGTAAAAAATGCATCAGAACGACAATACTGTAATTCACTCAATGAGATTTCATTTCAAATAGGACGCTGTCTTAAAAGGCAGCTTGCTAGTTTTTGGAACTGAGCTTTTATTTAATGTACAAAGTGATTGGTTAGTGTGGGAGCAAATTCAATCCATTTCTGTAACTGCCCTTAAAATTGTCCAATGATTTTCCTGACAAACAGTTTAAAAGACCTCATTTCAAAATGTTACACTGGCAGTGGGAACAAGGGAAAAAAGCAAAGTACATTTTTTGAATATTCGAAAGGTTTTTCATCACATAAGGCAGCAGTAAATGAAGGGAGTGTGTGTTAGTGTGTACAGTATACTGACGTACCTGCCCGCTTGTAAAACACCAGATATTGTGAACAGGCCGAAGTCTGTGATGACCACCTTCCCATTGTCATAGAATACATTCTTAGACTTCATATCTTTATGAAGGATCCCTTTGGCATGTAGATAGCCCATGCCCTGAAACAAAATGCTCTGAATGTGACCACGTGCCTAACAGGTTAAGAATTACTACAGTATATGTACTGATATAGATAAAAAAAGGTCTAGATCTTATAGAGCTGAAAGCTTACCAATTCTACCTTATATTTTAAAGGAATGAATCTATTTTAATTGACATCTAATAAACAGTCTCGATTAATCTTACCTTCACCATCTCTTGTGCAATCTGTCTGGTCTTATTCACATCAAGGACGACTTTTGCGTCTCGTACCACTGAATACAGGGTCCTGCCCTTACACAGACTACAACAGAGAAGAAACATAAGAGCACACATATTAAGACATCAGCGGAAATCCTTATCTCAAGCTGTCCTTTTCATGTAGACTGGAAAGCTACTTATAGATCTTTTCATAAAACAGAATAATCATCTGTAGCATCAGAGGGTCTAGTATACTCATCTCTAGTATGCTCTGTACACATATTTTGCATTTTATGATGAAACGTGCTTTTAAACTTGTTTAGGCTTGTACAAGTGCATTCCTTCTAGAAATTCACATGACTAGGATTTTTGTTCATCTAGGAAAAAATATTCTTCTTCCTCCTTTCATCCTGTCCCTTGCATTAGACCTGCTCCTACTAGCTTTGTTGACAAGGCTTGTTGGTTCTTGTGGCAAAATGTTAAATGCACTCTCATTTGTAAGTTACTTTGGATAAAGACGTCAGCTAAATGATTAAAAAAATAAACTGAAGACTTAAACAGGTATGCCAAGAACATAATACCTAACATAACATGTCTTAGTATGTAAAACTAAGAACTAAAGAGTAACGACTAAAACTGTATGCAAAACAATTTCTTACTGGGGCAATTATTAAAGTCTACAATTATTACAGGGACAGCCCCTCGAAATCAAACATCTCATCTCATCACTTATTCACATCAAACATCTGCATCTCATCACCCTGTGTTTGGGTTCTTTATAGAGTTACGGGCTTTGCTCAAGGGCCTAATGTTAAAAGATCAGCCATTGCAGAGTTGAACCCACAATCTACACTGTATAATAGGACAAGAATTCTACATGTGTCTCTTCTACTACCCGCTGTTCTGATTTCAAATAACCAGATTTATGACCATGAACTTCATCTCCACAGGAAGAAGATGGCTGCTCCGCCTCCCTTGTACCAGAGCCCCTGCTAAGCCACTCCGATGAAGAAGCCGGCGTCTTTCCCCGGGTTGCCGTCCTCCGCCCCTTTATACATATTAATAGCCCCATCAGGGTGTGAGGATCAATTTTAGTATCACTCTGGCCTTTTGGCTGTCTGCAATGTGGGACTCTTCAAACATGCGACACACTGACAGTGTGCAAATGCTAAGTGCTGCATTTACTGTACACAGTCAGTATGGAAATGTCTTGCATGTCTCATGATTTGTCTATTAACAGTAATAATGTCAGGAGAGATTATTCCAAACAGCAGCGAGCTCTGACATTCCGTGTGCGATTCTGTTCTACCCTGCTTTCTAACATTTATTCCATGCTGCGGGGGTGAACTGGAAAACAATCAATGCATAATCACTCCTAACAATGCTAAGACAAACAATCAATAGTTGTTTCCCTTCTTTGTTGGAGTCATATTCGAGCAATTACATCTCAGTTTGGTCTGAGTGGAGCTGCACACCTGTGATTAGGAACCGCAGGAGAGTCACAACTATTGTCCTCTTTAACATAAACACAGAAAGTCAAGCACTAAAAATGAGGCATTTTACCAGAATACTTGCCAAATCTTTTTGCAAATTCAACTATATCTATCTATCTGTATGTATGTATATATAAAAATGTACACATTATGAATAGTGAATAAGCAGTAAATAATTATAATACAGGATCATTTTAATATGTATTATACATATGTTGTAACCCTAACAACACCTAACAAAATAACTTACACAAATTCACTTCCTTATCCTTGTCCTTAAAAATGATTTTAAAACTATTCATTTAATAATTTATGAAAATTATTTACTTTTTCTATATAAAATCTATATAAAAAGATTTTTATGGATCAATAAAACTTAGTCGTTTAGATTATGTAAAAAAAAGTATTCTATGCCAAGCATCACAGCATCTGTTTGCAGACAAACAAACAGAAGAAAACCATTTGTGCATCGAGAGAAGGAAATAATACTGCCCATCTCTTGCTCAGGATGTGAAAAGCGTCTGTTTCTCACCACCCTCTCATTCCCCCTGATTGACATGCTTTTTGAGAACTCTGCCATGTGAAACATTCAGCCACTTCACATTCCTGTTCAGACATCCATGCTTGACAAAATTGTTCAAATTAGGTTGAAAGCAGCAACTAATGCAGGCTGTGAGGTCGCAGTGGGAAACTGAGTGAACTTCTGCATTCAAGATACACCAAGATATAGTTGACTGAAAATGACAAGAAAATGACAAAAAAAATGACTGCATCATGAGGTTTATGTAATGTTATCAGCAGCCCCACACGCTACAGAAAGCTCAGCAGATTTGCACAAAAAATGAACAGCAGTCGATCATAGAGTTCTATACCCCTCCATGTGTGTTGCGTAGTTGTTTATTAAATATTCTGGATGAATTTGATTACACTTGTAGATTCAAATAAGAGTGCAGAGCTCAGCTTCATCTTTAAGATGTTTCCTCAAGTCTAAAATGATTCTGCAGTTTTTAGTAATAATTAACATAATACATGAAGAATTAAGGCATGGTCAACTGTTTTGCTCCACTGACTTCCATGCATATGCATGCAAATGCCGCAGACCAGAAACGCATGCTCATGCAAAAAAAAATTCCGCATTTTGGAGCGTTACAAAGTTCAAAGGTGAATTCTGACCTTCCTATTCGAATCCATGATGTGTGAAAAAAAAAAACAATGCTATGGTGCGTGATATAATATCCGGATGCTGGCTGTATTCACAGAGAATTTTTACATGCTGAAAGTCTAGTGTGACTGCACCTTTTTCAGCTCCAAAATCCTGAAGCCATAGCTGTGGGTTAGTGGTCACGACATGTTCACTCAGCTGCACTGTGAAAACTGTTTTCTTTGTGTTTAAACAGTGGCTTTATTTTAAGTCAATGAACCTGCCACATCGACACTTCATGGCTACAGATCTTAAGAGTTTACCCCAATTTTCTTGATCAGTAACCGTATTCAAAGTGATTGAGAAGCACAATAACCTTAGCTGTAACTTTAGCACCACTTTCATTTTACATAAAGAAGTTCACCTTAAAATGAACATCCTGTCAGCCTGACACAGAAACAGAAGAGCAGACAACATATACAGCACTCCTGCTGACACTGTTAAAGTGAGTCTTAATGTGCTGCCATTGTACTGAATCAACTCGACCGGTTATTCTTTAAATCATCTCTTTTTGTGTTGCACAGAAGAAAAAAGGTCATACGGGTTGGAAATGACATTGTGCGGGTGAGTGATGACAGCATTTTTGGGGGGAGAAATGATCTTTTCAGCTTTTAGGCAGCTATTAGTTTATGATGGATATTTTTTAACAGTGTGTGGTGCTTAAGTGGAAATTTAAGGTTCAAGTCCCCCCAACACACACACTCACACATACAGTGTATGACTTCCTGTCATCTCTCCAGTTTTGCAATCAGTAAAATGGCAATTATCCCAAAATTGTTTCATAGAAATTATGCATAGTCTAGGTGTCACTGAACAAGAAACAAGAAAGTTTTGCTTTCGGCACTGTAACATGACATTGTACAGTAAGTGTAGTAGGTAAACTTGGTTAAGATTACCTGGTGATGATGGCCAGATGAGGGGGCCTCATACACGCCCCCATAAACAGGACCACATTCTCGTGCCGCGTGTTCCTATATGCCATCACCTCCCTTTTAAATGCTTTCAGCTGTTCCTCATTGTCCCGTTCAATGTCGATTAGTCGTATGGCAACCTCTCCATGCCAGCGTCCATGATAAACCTGTCCGAACCGGCCTTTGCCGATCAGCTCTCCGATCTCCAGCTGCTCCATGGGAATATCCCACTCCTGCAGGAAGATGCTGGTCTGACTGGCCTTCCGTGGAAAGTTCCGAGCAGATAGCAGGGAAAGATTCATCTCCTCAAACTCGTCCGCAGAGCCCTCCGCCTCATCGTTGCCCTCCTCATTCTGGTTGAGGGTGAACAATTCACAATAGTGTGTCACAATATACAGACAATATTGACAATAATTGTTATATAAATAACCATTATTATTGATATTGTGCTAATACTATATAGGATAATATCGTAAATTATTTAACGCCAATATCTGGTTAACACTAAAACACAGTAGGTGGCGGTACTGCACCCGATTAACATTTTTTCTCACAGGACACAATAGCTACAAACTCTCTTTGTGCTTTCCTACACAAACACAAAATAAACAAAATTAAAGATGAATTTGACTGGCACTTATTTTTACAAATTTCAACAGATATTGTGACAATATTGTTATCATAAATTATTTTGGTCACGTTAATCATGTAGTAAAAATCTGATATTGTGAAAGCCTTAAATTACAATGTGTACATATTTTACGTTAAGTTTATAAAATAAGTCAGCTGGATAGAATGAACAAGTCTGACAAATGTTTAAAAAGGGCAGTAAAAGACATTACTGTATGTATATGTTCGGCCTAAACTTGGATGAACAGACAGACAAGAAACAGAGAGAGACAGACGAACGGACAAAAGACTCACGTCAGATGTTGGTTCAACCTCAATTTGTAACAAGGGGCTTCCTTTGGTACTGCGTGGAGAGAGAATGAGTTTAAACACCATTGCAGAATCAATGTTTGATTTTCAAACAGCAATAAATGAACTAAAATACAATGTTTACTCTCATCCACCTAAAAGGATCAAATAACAAATTAGCTTGTTCCACATTTTTCATTTGCACAAAAGATGTGTTCATTCAGTACAGGCTCCGTTCCAAAACCAGTAGAGATGTATAGTGGCTATATAGGCAGCTGCCTTATAAGCATTTTAAGTGGACTGGAAATGAAGTGACCAATTCTGAATGCTCTTTATTGGCAGCAACACTGCAAACCACACAACCGCATGTACGTACTCCTCTCGAGAAGCATGATGACTGATTTCAAGTACACACTGTTACGCTTGTAAGCATGAAAACATAAAACACGTCTTTTGAATTAGTATATTGTATTTTTCAATTGATACTTCTGGAAGTGATCGACATTTGGGCATTGAACGACAAAAACTCACGAATAGTTTTGGGTCAGGAAAGTGATGCCTTAAAGGCTGTCTAAATAGACAAGAACAGAGAAAGTATACTCAAAATGACTGTGATCTAGGTTACCATTTAAATAAGTAGGACATTGTAAATAAGTGAATCTGTGACTGCCCAGCTAACAATTTTAGGTTGTAAGAATATTTCTCAAAATGTTCTTACAACAATTTTAGGTTGTAAGAACATTTCCATTAAGTAACAAAAACGTTAAAAATGTTATTTTGAAAGTTCTAGGAACGCCCAAACTGTCCAATTTTTTTAACGTTACAAACATTTTAATATAAAAAAATGTTCAGTAACAGTAACTAAAAATAAAGTTTTTCACATATATATATATGTCAAAGTTATGCTAACATTACTGCAAGAATGCTTTTGAAAGAACTTTTAGAGAACGTTAGCCAATGTTCTGAGAACATTGCCTGTTTGCTGGGTGGTTTTAAGCTCACAGTAGACTCTGTCCCCACTGCTGAGAAGGTTGTAATTAACCTCTTCCTGTGGGAAAGTTGATATATGGAATAAAATGTTCCTTAACTTAAAAGTCAGTAATGGCTGTGATGCTGATCTAGCATGCAATTATTGTCAAAAAAAGATCAAGTGTTAGACTTGTGTAAAACTTTAGACTTAGTAAAAGCCTTATTAAATCTGGCTGTTCACATAACCAGGAGAACTCAGTGATTTACATAAGACTGGCTGTGGTAACTGATGTATTTCTTAACACACCTTTGATTCTTTGTTTTAGTTGAAAAACATGGAACGACAATGCAGGAAGAATATGTCAGTCCATTTATGTACCGCACAGCTCTGTCAACGATTCATTTCAACCTCAACGTGATATCCCATAATGCAACACACAGGCTGGCGTATTTTGTGACTTTCCGTGCATGTTTTTAGATTTTTTTTGTACTTGTGAGATCTCGATTCAGTTATTTAAAGAAGGCATTTCTTTTTATGGGTCTTTGGGCTTTCCAAAACATCCGCCGATGCAGCTGACATCATCACTGTAGCGTAAAGTCAAGCCTGATTCTTCCTTTGGCCAAGTCACATCAGTCTTCGCACCACAAATGTTTTTGCTCCAATAATTCCATAATCTAAAATGTTCACATCTGCCATAAATAGAACAAGGCGTGACGAAATACACCGTTTTCAAACATCATTTTAGACGGATTTGTATCATCTATGCTGTGATATCAATAAACAACGCTGAATGTTTTTGGCATGCCTTTAAAAATGACACAAAAGAGGATTACGCTGCATTGGGCGGCACTTGACCTCTATCTGAACAGCTAAAAAGCATCGAAACGTTACATAATCTAGGCATTGTGCTACTGAATCTTGTTTACGATCAAACAGTTCAAATTCTAAAACTAGAGGATACAATAGATCTGATTCAAAATTCTAATTGGATGATCCACACGAGGCTGTTGTAAAGGAGCCAATCAAACGCACATATCTGTGATCTACTAAAATCAACATTAAACCCACACAGACACAATTACACACACTCACCCGGTCTCAGACAAAACAGGATGCAGAATGACCTGAGGGGCCCTGCTGGGAACCTCAGGGGCCACGTCTATATAGAGAGAGAGTGAAACGGTAAGTGAGGAGGGCAGAGAAATGATCAAAAATGACTAAATTCTAAAAAGTTTATTTTTGTAGACTAATACAAAATTAAATTTATCATCATTTGGAAACATGCAGGGAAACTACTGCGAACAACAACATATTAGCGTGATTTTCTCTGCAGCAGACGGAAGCCATTCGAACCTGTTCAAACACACAGCCAGAAACGGCATAAGATTTGATGACTTTTTCATTCTTATCATTAATTTAATTTAAGACTTTTTAGACGTGGGAAGAAATTTTGAGTTTAAAAGCTACAGTCTTATTATTAAACCCTTTTAATAAATCCACAGTTATCCCAGATGTCAAACAGCGAACACTTTATATTCAAAAAGAACAGCGTTGCTGGACCAAACTCACAGGCACAATCCTGATAATGATCTATGTAGCTCACCTGCATTAACCTTTCTTAGGAACGAACCAGTAAATTTGGTTTCATCAGCCCTTATTCTAAACTATCAAGCTACCAACACTTCACGTCTTTCCTCCCTCTATCCGTTCATCAAAAACATGTAGAGAGCTGAGGGCCACCCACAGAATACAGGCACTTATCCGCTTTTATTTGTCAGCGAGGCACAGGCGACCTTGCCTTAAAAGAACCATCATTAGTGAACACAGCACTGCTGGTTAAAAGAAGATAAGAAGATAGAAAGAGAGAGAGAGAAAGAGGGTGGGGGTTGTTGCACCTCAAAGAAAACATGGCATAAAAATTGACACAAAAAAGGTCCCCTCGGCATGTCGCACGGCATTGTGGGTAGGGGTAATGACCAATTATGACGCACTTACCAGGGAAGATGAACTGCTGCTTGTATTTGTAGTAATGAGATGCTGGGAGGGGCACAGGAGGAAAGCAGAGAGAATTTAATAACAGCTGATTATTGGTCTGTGATATTGTGCTGTAAAACACGCCATCAAAAGGAAGATGATGTCAAACATATATTGACTTGTAGTACAGAGTGTCCAAAAGTCTGATTCAAAGTTTATTTAAAGCTGGATATAAACTGAAAGTTTTAGGATTTTGGAGTATTCTTAAATCATGCTGAAATAACACAGATCATCAGGTTCTTGCACAATTTTTTACTGTGTCAATTCCAAACTGAGTACTGATGTTGTAAGAACACAAAAACGCAACAAAAAACAAAAGAAATCCTAATAATGAGGCTTTTCACTCAAACTGATATGCATCTAATATCATTTGTGATACAAAAATATTGAAGTAGAAAAATGCAGATGTATTTTTTTCTACTGGTCTCAGACTTTTGTAACTCATATTTTAGCACTTACAATTTTTGTTTTAATTCCAGTAAATAGTAATGAACGACAAGATAATATATATGCATGTGTCTTGAGTTGGTACCTGTAAGGCTGGACTGTTTTTGCTGTCTGGCGCTCTGTGGGGACGGGTGCAGGGGAGAGGGCGGTGTTGCGCTGGGTGGCAGTGGGGGTGCAGGAGATGATGGGGTGGAGGAGGTGGTGGAGGAGGGGTTACTGCTGGAGTCAGGCTGATATGGTACAGGGATGTGGTCCTGCAAAAGCACAAGAGAGATTTCATAAGGCCCAAAACCACTCAGAAAGTCAGTCCCTGTTCATTACTGATGCAGTCAGACATCAATACACTCGGCTTCACTCATGTGGCCGTTAATGATTAATCAAAAACCTGGAGTGGGGTGTCTGATCACACCTGATCTCCCATGAGCCTCCTGGGCTGAACTATAGAGAGCATGGCTATGTATCAAAAATTGACCACCATACTGTCCGGAGGGAATACATTTATAGTCAATAGTGATGTCGTGACTGAGATCCTATAGATAGGAGCTAAAAACAGCAAGGAAAAGATATAGCGCATATATAACAACTATTTGATGGCTATTTCTTGTGTCACAATTCACTTCACTTTGTGAGTTAATGTACTATTAAATATTGCCTCTACATTGATAGAAATGCCATAAAAAATGTCATGGTGCTTTAAAGCACCTGCTTTAAGACTTTATGAGATACTGTGGAGTGTAACTAATAATTTGTTCACTGTTCGAAAGCTTCAGTAATAATACTGTAACCTTTGTCTTTACTATCACGATCAGAATTTAAATTTCATCCTGCATCCTATTATGGAGAATAGTATACATGATTATATACATGAAGTTGTATATAAAGTGCTTAGATTCAGAACAAACCAAAGGAATGAGATGGCAAACTAAATTTAGTTCAGGGTGTTTATACAAAGTATTTGGACAATTAAGCCACAATCAAAGGTGTCGTGATTGTTTTTATGTAAATTGTCTTTATTACCTGACAGATTACATGCAAAATATTATGCCTCTGTGACTTTAAAGGGCAGGGTTTTGAAAAAGGGGACGTGTCTAACTCTGTGGCTATATCTGGTAGACTTTCTAAAACAGCTAACATCAATTACTTCTTCTTGAATGTATGCACCTATGAACATCATTGCATTAGACAACATATTTTAAACCAGGTGTATAATATCTGCATATGATGCATGCAGTTGGCTTTCTTGATATGTCCTGTGATTGCAATAAACAAAAATAAATAAAGGAAAACAAGCTGTACCAAACATTCCGAGTGGGATATTTGGTCTTAAACACATAAATATTGAAAATGGAGCTCTGACAATGGCAGGACATTACAAAAATAAAAACAAAGTATAAAACAAAGTAAACAAACTGTGCCAGAAATGACAGGAAGGATGTCTAGGGTTAGTCTGGCCGAGACTGTTTGTAATAGTGTTTACTTTGAAGGGAGTAAATAGGGCTTGACTTGTGTTTGTCTGATGCTCCAAAAATAATATGGAATTATTGGGAACTAACTAATAGTCTTACCTTGTTGATTTTGTTGGTCTTAGGGAGAGTCTGGCTAATGTGAAGGTCTGAGTACCTGAGGGGGTTGTTTATGTCACATGGTACCGACTCGGTCCTGACGAGTTGACGAGCTGAGAAAGAGGGAGAAAGAAACAGCATAGTATCCACGGTAACAGGAGGCAGTTGTCACGGTAACAGGAAAACTCTGTAAAGTCTTGTCACATTTAAATGAAGGGGCCACTAAACCATGCATGATGTAAACTGAAGTCTCTAGTACATATAAAAAAATATGACACATGACACACAGCGAAATTCTCTGCAGAATGTAGGATAAAATTAAATTAGTTGTGTTTTTATGTTAGACTCCAAGTATATAATTTCATACTATTTATATAATCCATTAGTCTATAATTTCGCTATATAAATCAAATAAGATTCAGGCATAATTTAAGACACAATAAATTATATTTAGAACCAGAATTCACCAAAAATATCCTCTTATATCATCTCAGATTTTGTTCCCAAAGTGTTCAAGGGTGAAGCTTCTAACTTTTAGATCAACATCAAAACAGAACTGCAAAATAATAAATCTGCTTGGGACAAACTGTAGGTGTGAAACTGATCTCTTACTTTGAGACGTCCCTTGATCTTCAACATCACATAGATGAGAAGATGAGACAGCATACAGTCAAAGAGAAAGAGAGTAAGCAGATGTATATAAATTGAATGTTACCCACAATGCTTCACAGGGCATGAGACAAATTGTTTTTTTGTGCATTAATGCAAAGCATTAAGCAGATGTGAAGCCACTAACAATAAAAAACATATTCCTCATTGTTCTTACTACAGTTATTGCCTACTTCTTCTCTTTAAATACATTCTTATGTTTTTGAAACTCAGTTTTTTTTTAATGAGATAAAGTATGTAATTATTTAATTTTGTTCAGCTGAACACAAAGGAATTGCGGGATTGAAAACATGTTCTTTATGCACGCAGCATGTTTTTTGAAGACGTATCTGTACCATAATTAATGGTCTGCCTCATGAAGTTTTTATGGATTTAAGCTTTTAATGAGCCGAAAAAACATGCACAACAGTTGAAATAGCTCTGAAGTACTTCTTACCTCCTCTGTGGTAAATGAGTAAATGGCAGGGTGGTGCTTCTTTGGTGCATTTGTTGTGGCACTTCAATCTGTCAGATAAAACCATGACAGAAAGCTCTTGTAAAAGCAAATTAATGAATATTCAAAGCAAATGCTTAAAATGCAGCCATCGTTTTTGAAGGTGTCAAAAGCCAATGAGTATCTTAGTAACAAGATGCCAAAGTCAAGGGTGGTAGAGTGGAAATTACTAGGTAAGTAATTTATTCAAATAATCTTTTAATGATAATGATAATTATGCTCCATTTGAATGTTCAGACACTACTGCAGAAAAAAACATCTCACAGTGAATTCTAAAAAGGCTGTGAAGCAAACAAAAACATCAAAATGTGTCTTTACAATGCTTGCAACCCTTTATAAGATCAGATGTTGGCCATTTTCTGAGCTTGTACGATTATTTTAGATAAGATTGTATATAAAATAAAAAGAATATATATAGTATAGTATATATTTGCACATATTGCACAGTTTGTAATCATTAGCTTATGATGGTTTTGAAAACACCTCCTGTCAGCCACTGTTCACCAGACAGGCAAAAAAATATTGTAGTTTATCATTACATATGCTGTGTCTGAAAACACTCATTCGTTCACTCTGTCACTATTCCCTATAAAACAAATGACATTTGAGACCACTATATAGGGAAGAAGTATTATATCAACGTATTTGTTGATAATAGAGACAATGAAAACAACTGCTTACTGTCAGATTTATTTAAAAAAGTAAAAATTAACAGTCAACAAGAGCAAACACAATTTTATGAACATCGGGTTGTTTACTGTCAGTGCTCTCAATCTGACTCCAGTTAGGTGGCCGTCTCGCATCGGAACATGGGAAATAGTGAGCGAGCGTGTGAGTGAGCGTGCATAGTGCATTGTGGGTAAAAAAAGAAGTGAACAAATGAAGTTGATGAATTGTTTACTCAGAATTTAGACAGCACCACAAAATGGCCTATACCCTATATAGTACACTACATAGGAAATGGGGGCAATTTCGCACACGTCTTATTATAAGCAGTATTATAAGTGTGTTTTTGCTTCTGAATTGTTTGGCAATTGTCTGGGATTGTTTATAGCATGTCAACATTTGCCCAGCACTTACTTGCAGTTTTTGCATTTTAAGCCGAACAGCATTCCTTTGCCGCACACGATACACGTCTGTGACATCCAGTACTTGGTGGAAAACCTGCAAGACAGAGCAGGATCAGCGTCATGATTTGTCCGTGTGCAGTGTTTTGTGACTGACTCATGAATAAAAACTCTACTTTCATGTATTTATTTCAATGCATAAGGACATACGGGATTGTTTTGCTTCACCGGCAAACTATTGGCAGATGGTTATGCCCTTTTGACAACCACTTCTAAACTCTTGAGATAAAAGAGCAAACATGGCCCTCACCGATCACAAGTAACCTTTTCACTGAGAAGCGAATCTGCGCAACGTATACCCTTCCAAAGACAGCCACTTTGGCAGTAATTCTCAATTCACGATAATTTAATTGTAAATTGAACTGCGCACTCGCACTTGACGAATATATGAGGGGGAAAAGGGCATGCGATCGCGCAGGAGAAATATGAGAATTATAGGGAAGGCACTCTCCTTAATTTTCATTTCTTTTCTCTTTGTTTACACCTGGTCATATTTACCATATTCTCGACAATAAAAGGACCATTCAAATCTCCCGCAGTTCCAGTGCTCTAAGGGATCACTGCATGCACATTTGCCATCTATTTCTCTGATATGAACAGAGACTGACAGTTAATAGAAGATGAATAATGAGCCCTGACAGTGTCAAAGTGTCTTCATTAGATTGAAGCCGTGCCGTCTCATAAAATGAAGGCTGATTTTAATATGCAGCTCGCATTGCTGTAGCCGTCTCGGGTTACAGTTGACATGAGCGTTTCAATTTTTTGGATCTGTTTATCTGCTCACGTTTTGAGGCAATGGCAGATGTCCGTCTCCAACGACACATGGATATTGATTTTCGTGTCCGGGAAAAGGTTACAGACAGAGAGTTAAGAAATTAGACGCTTTTCAGCTTTGGTGAACTTTGCATTTGTCTTTTGACGGCTGGGCTCTCATTATATCTCCATACCTTTCATGGCAAGAGCATTTTTGACTCAAGAGCGCAGACTCTTTGTTGATTTTGTGGATCTGTGGCATTTGGGGTAATCAAGTCGTCCGCAGACAGTGCGCAGGCGTGACTGGAGTTATGCAACCACAGCAGTAATTGGCTTGACATTTTGTTGACTGCTACCTCATGCACACATGCAGATGCACACGCAAACACACATACGAGATGTTACCTGTGTTTTATGGAGTTGCCAAGGTCTCTGCGAGGTATCTGGGGTGACCAGCGAGGGACCGATAGGGTATCTAGAATAGAGCGGTTCAGTCAAGCACAAATAAACAAAGTTGATGCAGAAAACACAAAGTACATGGATCATCTCAAGCACTGACAAACTTAAAAAATAGTTTTTAAGTGTGTATTAAAGGTTTTGTAGTTCTCAAATCTGATTGGATGGGCAGAAACTGTTGTAAAATAAAGCAATAGAAGCAGGGTCCACTACATTATCCACTACATTACACATAATCTGTATAATGATAAAATAATACAGCTGATAAACAGAAAAAATTCAAAACATTGAAAAAATTCAAAATTAGGTAAAAAACAGCTGTGGGGGTAGCTGTGGGTTGCTGATTAGAGAGTCAGACTTGTAATCAGAAGGTTGCTGGTTCGATTCCCAGTACTGACAAGGAGAAACTGAGGTGCCCTTGAGCAAAGCACCTAAACCCCAATTGCTCCCCAGGTGCCACAGTGCTACCCACTGCCCTGTGTGTGTGTTCACAACTCTACTACTCCAATGTGTGTGCACTAACTGGATGCGTTAAACAGAGGGCAAATTCCAAGTATGGGTTCACCATACTTGGTCAGCACGTCACTTCACATTTTTATGACATTTGGACTATATTAGCATATAGTATGACATGTTTACAGTAGTATTTGAGGGAGAGAGAGACTACAGAAAACCACATTGTTCACTGAACTAATTCACAAAAGATCCTTATTTAATCTTTAAATACTTAAATAGATGAATTAAAGTGAATTGTTACAATAGGTCTGCCTCCATCACTCAAAGAGATCTGATCAAATCCAAATGGAGACTTATTAGACAATAATCACATTTGCTTCCCACAGCCCACAGTTCAAAGGGCCATTTATCAGATTGTCCATGCTCAATTGTACCCCATCAGTTTATGATTAAGACAGAGATATAAAGCCAAACATACAATTCATGCACACACAGCTTGCAAACACCCATACAATAATTTACTCTGCCTTTTCTATAAGAGTAAGATATCAAAGGATACAAAGAATCTTGCCTAAATAACCATACTTCTGCCCGTGATTGCATCACCTTATAAACAGACCACAAACAGGCTCTCTAATACAACAGTAAAAGCATACCCAGGCCTAATGTAATATATAGACATATTGACTTGAGATTTCATGCTGACTGCCTCTGGTGCTTATATCAATTAAGTCTCTGTCGCGACCTCGACATTCTGCTCGGCTGGTTCTTTCAGGTGAATCAGGATGTACAAGACAAGATCGGATTAGATCAGACCTTTGATGTGATTTTTTGGGGGTTCTGGACTTCACTTGAAGCACAAATGATTGTTAGTGGAAGAATAATCAAAATAGTTTGCATAGTGTAGTTTAATAAAGAAGAAACGTTTATCATACGTTTATCAAACATTTGCAAACCACAAACAGTTTAGTTACAAACTATATATAAGCTGTATTTATATTAGCTGACAGTCTGTTAATTTAAAGGTACAGTGAGCAATTGCAAGTTGCGAACAGAAAGTCCTGTTAATAAAAATCATGAAATCATGTATCCACTTTATTTTATCCTATTAGAATCGGTTGGTATTGGCTCAAAATTATGACCAAAATACTAAGAGGACTTTCTAAAACTAGGTAACATTTTAAGAAAAAATAAAAGGGTTATGTTTGCACTCTATGACCTTCATTTAGATTATTTAACACAAACTGTATTGCATTATATTATGATTACAGCTGTATGAAACACATTTAAAGTGATGAAATTCTAACAAGTGATATCGTAGAGTCTACATTAATATAAAGTACATAACACTGCAGTGATAATTTTAGACAAAGCCTCTGCTTGCCTGTTTCTATGGTAACCACTCAAAGTTTTAAAGGAGAAGCAAATTGTAACCAACACCTGAAATGTGTTGCAGTATTTCATTATAAAAGCTGAAATTCAATATAAACACAATTGAAACATCTAACAACAAAGCTTGTTTAAATACCTATCAACAAAAAAATCCACTATGACAGTATATATAATATATTATAGTATAATATATAATATACAGCATATATATATAATATACAGCATATATATATATATATATATATATATATATATATAATCCTCTGTGGAGATCATCAAGAGCACCAAATTCCTTGGTGTTCACCTGGTGGAGAACCTCACCTGGTCCCTCAACACCAGCTCCATTATGAAAATAGCTCAGCAGCACCTCTACTTCCTGCGAAGGCTGAGAAAAGCACACCTTCCATCCCCCATTCTGACCAGATTCTACAGAGGGGCCATCAAGAGCATCCTGAGCAGCTGCATCACTGTCTGGTTCAGAAATTGCTCCATCTCGGACCACAAAACCCTATAGTGGATAGTGAGGACAGCTGAGAAGATCTCTTCGTTCTGTTGTGGACATCCACAAGCTAACAGCATTGTGGATGACCCC
The DNA here is from genome assembly GCA_036877525.1 of Chromobotia macracanthus. Classification (NCBI taxonomy): domain Eukaryota; kingdom Metazoa; phylum Chordata; class Actinopteri; order Cypriniformes; family Botiidae; genus Chromobotia; species Chromobotia macracanthus. The sequence goes on from JAZGTH010000058.1 coordinate 7,074,597, forward strand.
ACACACCCCTCACACACACTCTTTACTCTTCACCGTCTGGAAAGCGGTACCGGAGCATCCGGCCCTCACAACCAGACTGTGTAACAGTTTCTTCCCCCAAGCCATCAGACTCTTGGACTCACATGATCTGGTCTGACACATACAATGCACAACAATCACACACACACTTAGGAGTAAAACACAATGCACACACACTCACATGCACTCAGGACTGGTTTTCAACTTTTGCACACCTCTGTACCATATTGAGTTTTTGCACATCTCACAGCTGCTAATACTGCTGCTAATCCAGTCAATGTTTACAACCATGTACCCTCTCTGCAAACATGTATATCGGTTGTCGCTGCGCTCTGTGTTAAATTGTATTGTAGTAGGGTGTTTTGTCTATGTTCTGGTTGACTTGTACAGGTTGTCTTTGCACTTGTGTTTTGTACTGTTGTATTGTCTGCACTTTGTGACATTCTTTTGATGTCTGCACTGTTTTTGTGATGTTTTACACTGTGATTGTACCTAGTCCCTTGTTGTCTATGTTGTATGTGGCACCATGATCCTGGAGGAACGTTCCACTATGTACTGCACCTGCTATATACGGTTGAATGACAATATTAAATTACAGTTATAACCGTATATAATATTAAATAATATATATTTAATATAATATGAAATATTATATACGGTTGAATGACTATATATACAACCCCAAATCAGGAAACGTTGGGACAGTATGGAAAACACAAATAAAAAAGAAAGTAGTGATTTGTAAATTTACTTTGATTTGTATTTCATTGCAGACAATACAACAGCACATTATTTAATCTGTTCCTCATGATTTTTATTGTTTTTTCTTCAATAAAAACAAAATTCCTATTTTGGTTCATGCAACACATTTCAAAAAAAGTTGGAACAGGAGCAATTTAGGGCTAGTAATCAGGTAAATTGGTTAAATAATGATGTGATTTGAAACAGGTGATGTCAACAGGTGATTGTAATTATGATTTGGTACAAAAGCAGCATCCAAGAAAGGTTTAGTCCTTTAGGAGTAAAGATGGGCTGAGGATCGCCAGTTTGCCAACAAATACATGAGAAAATTATTGAAATGTTTAAAAACAATGTTCCTCAAAGAAAGATAGGAAGACATTTGCTTATTTCACCTTCAACAGTGCATAACATAATTAAAAGATTCAAGGAATGTGGAGGAATTTCAGTGTGTAAAGGACAAGGGCGCAAGCCTAAGCTGAACAATCATGCTCTCCGATCCCTCAGGCAGCACTGCATCAAGAATCGTCATTCATCTATAAGCAATATCAATCACCACATGGGCTCAGGACTACTTTGGCAAACCTTTGTCAAGTACCACAATACGTAGTTACATCCACAAATGCCAGTTAAAACTGTACTGTGCCAAAAGGAAGCCCTATGTTAACAGTGTCCAGAAGCGCTGTCAACTTCTCTGGGCTCGGAGGCATCTGGGATGGACCATCACACAGTGGAAACGTGTACTGTGGTCAGTATAATCAGTATTTCAGGTATCTTTCGGGAGAAATGGACGCCGTGTGCTCCGGACCAAAGAAGAAAAGGATCATCCAGACTGTTACCAGCAACAAGTCCAAAAGCCAGGGTCTGTCATGGTATGGGGTTGTGTCAGTGCCCTTGTTAAAGGTAACTTGCACTTCTGTGATGGCACCATTAATGCTGAAAAGTACATAGAGATTTTGGAGCACAATATGCTGCCTTCAAGAAGACATCTTTTCCAGGGACGTCCATGCATATTTCAACAATATAATGCAAAACCACATTCTGCACACATTACAAAGTCCTGGCTGCGGAGGAAGAGGATACAGGTACTTGACTGGCCTGCCTGCAGTCCCGACCTGTCTCCAATAGAGAATGTGTGGCGCATTTTGAAGCGCAAAATGCGACAACGAAGACCCCGTACTGTTGCCCACCTTAAGACTTGTTTGCAGCAAGAATGGGACAAAATTACACCTGAAACACTTCTTCACTTGGTGTTTTCAGTCCCTAAACATCTTTTAAGTGTTGTGAAAAGGAATGGCAACATTACAAAGTGGTAAATGCTTTACTGTTACAACTTTTTTTTTAAATGTGTTGCAAGAACCAAAATAGGAATTTTGTTTTTATGGAAGAAAAACAATAAAAATCACGAGGAACACATTAAATAATGTGCTGTTGTATTGTCTGCAATGAAATACAAGTCAAAGTAAATTTAGAAATCACTACTTTTTATTTGTGTTTTACATACTATCCCAACTTTTTCTGATTTGGGGTTGTATATATATATATCATATACCAGGTACTCAAGGGTATTAAAATAATTCTGTGGTACATTTGTTTGTTTACATCATGTTGTTTATGTCAACCCAGTATGGTTGAGAGAGAAAACAAAAGGAGAGAGAGAGACAGAGAGCACAATCCTTCATTAGATCTAAGTCAAAAGAGAAAGTCTTTACCTGACAAACTCACACAGCAGGTGTGTGTCTGTCCTGCAGGCACACAGACAGCCCTGTACACTTGAGCATAAACACCAGCATCACTACAGAGCAGGTGAATTTGTCTTTAACTGATGCATCGAAATAACAAACCGCACCGCAAATGCTCCTAAAAATAACAGACCCACCACTGGCAGGTGTCTAATCTGCAGAAAACATTTCCTTCGTTCTGATTTGCAACCAGCAACCAGTCGTTAAAAATCATCATATTGATTGAATCGCACAATGAACTATCAAACACAGACGTGACATTATAAATAGAAATTTGTTCACGCCAGCTGAAGCAACAGTTGGCCGACTGTTACGATCCACCAATAGCATGCCATGATGTTAGCGACAGAAATATCACTGGCATCTCTCAAACAGTCAGACTAAACAAAATAATTCTTAAAATAATAACTGGCACAGTGATTTGGCTCTCAGGAAATCCACACTACAATGCTTGTACGAAGCTTGTTCAAATTGTGAATTGGTCTCCATACTAAAGTGTTATAGTTTACATTTGATCCCTAGCTAGAAAAGAAGCATGATTTGTAAGACTACAAACAAGGATCACATTAAATGCATCTACAGTCCACAAACATCTAGACATAAACATTGGTTTATGTTGATAACTGCTCAGTCAAACTGTGTTGATGCATGAAATCCAAAACTGCTTAGATCTGTCTTACAGGTTAGTCATCTTTTTTCTTCTTTAAACTTTAAATCAGTTACATACAAAGGTCGATTGATCTCATTTGAATCTTTTGAGAAGAAAGACTGATTACCAAATTTCTTGTGAAAAATACCCTCACAACTGTCTCCGTCTGAGTTTAAGAAACGATGACCATAATCTCAACCGTGTCAGATTTCGGGGTTGCCAGACAACAGGGTTATTGTCTTTTTCTACCCTGTCCTCAAGTTTCAATTGTAATATCCACAGTTACACTGCATGTAAGTATTTCAAGGTATTGCACACATGTATTGCCTTCTGTATGTCAGACAGCTGTGGAGAGCACAGACCTCGGGCACACTGTTGCTTTCTGTGGACAATAATACTGTCACCACATGCAGACAAACAGCAGATGCATTACCAGGGCTGACGACACTCGTGGGGCCTGGTTACTGCCACTGTGTCCGGCCTGGAGCCCCACGGGTAGGTCCAGATCACGAGTAATGCCATTACAGAGGCTGATACAAACCCAATGAGATTATCCCCCTGAAACTGCTTTATCGGAAATTCAACTAAATCACCATCTTTCAGCTGCTTTCAAAACAGACTCTTGTGTCTAAAGCTCTGCAGGAATCTAGTTGTTTGTGTAAAAAAATGATACATTGACAATGGTTATGATTTTATTAACAATCAAAAAAATGCGATAAAGCAATAACTTTTCCTTTAAACTGCCAAAATACATTAGATGAAAAGACAAATCTGTTTCCTTTCCACAAATTTCCCACAACAATACAGGAAAGCACTCCTGTACAATGTATACACCAGATTGCCAAAGCTGGGGGGGGCTATCAATTACAATTCTGGAAACAAGCAATCAAAACTTTTTTCTCCATCTGTAGGATAATCTCATTCCAAAACGTTTGCGTCATTCTTGTGTCATTCCCAGTCTCATCACATCCACACGACACCCGTTTGGACCATTATTCCTCTAAAAGCCCACGCTAAGAGGCCCCCGGTGCAGCAGACATTAGCGCTGGACGATATGCGCTAACACGCTGCCAGTGTCCTGGGACACGTGGAGGTTTGGGACGTGGACCTTTAAGTGACAGGAAGTCATATTGTGACGAGAGACATCAAAAAAAGCTGAAATTGCCTGAAGTGCGTCATCAGACATCTGTCAACACTGTGGTGATCAAACAATGTTGACCAAACTACAAACTCAGTGTCTTTAAACAGGTATATAGAAACAATGTAAAAAAAAGAATCAGAATGGGGATTTTTCTCTATGTGACACTGTTTGGAGCAAAAATGCTTTAAGTATGAGGTCATGTACATCCAGCTGTTTTTTAAAAATTTCTCATTACATGGCTACCTGCCACAAGTAAATAACTGGACAAAATATTGATATGAAATATTGTATTAGCTTATTTGTAATAAATTCAAACAGGGCATTGGACAGCGGACTGATACGTTACACGTATACAGTGTCTTCCATAAGTATTGGGACAATTGCTCTGTTCTTTTATGAGTGAAAGATAAATATGAGGCAAATGTACAGAAGTCACGTTTTTGGACATTTTTTACTGCTTTTCTGTCAGAGTCAACTCCTTCATCTTCATCTTGGCTTATGTGTGTTCTCTTAAAGCGCAAGACTCGGATACTACATATACCCTGCTTTTAATGTGTGAACAAATAATGCAACAGAACACAACTGAAACACAACTGTGAGCCAATTGTCCCAATACTTAGGCTCACATTAGACAGGGATGAAACGCTGTTGCTGTTCTTTTAAATTAGTAAAACGTGTGTTAAAATTCCACAACAAACAGAACAAGTTTTATATAGTAGTCTATATAAATAGTATATATATAGTATAATAGTCTTAGCAATTGTTATCAGGGAATAACTGACCTTGGAATGTCACAACTGACCAATCAGAATGAATTATTCCAGAGAGTTGTGTAATAATTAAGAATCATTATAGAACTATTAAGCAAATCAAGATGCTTTTTACTACATAGAGGTTAATGGGCTGCTCACTTGCTGAGGGTGCGTCGGAGTGCACAGGTGGTGTCGAGGGGACAAAATTGGGGAAAAAGAAGGAACGCAGAGAGTGATCTGAGTGGAGAGGAGAACGCTGGGTGGGAAGATTTTCACAGCTTCCTGCCACGCTGCTGTGGATCTTCAGGTTCAGGGGCTTGGTCTTCTTTTTTGCTCTACAAAAAGAAACAGAAGAAATATAAATAAATGTACAAGATCACAATGTTCTCAGAACAAACACTTCCAGACCAAGCTCTGGAGATGATGGAGTGATCTTGGTAAAATATAATAGTATAAATAACTGTTTTGTGCAATGACAGCTCACATAAATGAACTTGATGAATGACAAACAGCTTAGGCTGAATGATTTGCAGGGAATGTTAAACAATGTGTCAACCACGCAAAACATTTAAAGTTTGGTTTGGTCAGAGGGTTAAACAAATATGAGTGTCATCACAGCGGAGGTGGTAGTCAGTATAACACCACACCTGCAGGTGCTTTTATACAAGCTCTAAAAAGAACTAAGCTGACAAATACAACACAACCAGCTATTTTGTTTATTTTTACTTTGACAAAAGAAAGAGTTACGTTTGGTTATTCTCAACAATTTTTGGTTCCCAGAACATTACTTAAAATGTTCCTAGAACATTATAACTTAGTCCCCCCAAAAACATAACCAAACGAGAATCATTTTTTAACAATAGGGGAAAGTTCTGTGTTTGCTGGGTTCACAGGAGCGACGACCGCACTTTAAAGGTAGGTAGTAAATGAATTTTATTGTCTCTCTTCACCACAGTTTCTCCCACCAACTCCTGAGAAAGCCCAAAACACACACACATTTGTTGTCTAACAAATTGCTTGTCATGAAAATTTATGTCATGCCTGATTAGGATGCGTTGTTGTTGTTGTTTTTCAGTCGTTTATGTTATGTTTTTCAATATTTCAATTTAAAAAAACAATTATTTATTTTTCCAACAGAGGATCATTGTTGCCCAAGAGGAGGTATTGTTAGATTTTACTAACTTCTGGGGACACCCACACGCTCTTTCTTCTCTCTCTCTGTCTCTGTCTCTCTCTCTCTCTCTCTCTACACACACACACACACACACACACACACACACACACACACAGTGACTTAATCAGTCAAACACACACAGTCTCAAACTGCTAATAAATGATGTTCTTGCCGAGAAGCTTATGTCGCCGAGAAGCCTATTTAGATACAAGTTAGCTGAAGCCTTCAGTGAAGCTGCTTCCCAACTGAGTCACACAATAAGAGATTTCTGACTGCACACAATGAATAAACAGTGCACAGGTTATCAGCTTCTCACTCCCAGGGCTCTGTCAGCAATAAAAAAACACATTAAACCATTCAAATCCAATTATACCCATTCATCTTCTCTGTGTGTGTGGGGGTGTGTGCGAGGCAGGGTTTCTTATTGTGCTGAGATGTCTGTATGTGAGCGAATGGGAGGAAGACAGAGACAGACAGACATACAATCAGACAGACAGACAGGCAAGACCGATAAACACTGGAAAAAAGATCTTCTCAAGTTTGCCTTTCTTTGTGTCTTTCTATTATCCAATCAAAACATCATCATGTCATCCTTCTCTTGCTATTAACTTTATTTTATTTTACAATGACTTTAGAAACTTTCAAAAAATTGTATGCTGGGTCCTAAATTAACACTCAACGCAAACAAAATGTTTTTTGTTCATCATTATTGGAGCAGCACAAAATGCAACATCTGAAAGAACTTCTGATATTAGTTCATAAAATAACATCAAAAGAAAAAGTCGGTGCAACAGAACATCCCTGATTGGTGATTTTGATTGGTTATGTATCGCTCACAGAAGCCACTCATATCTGTAATATAAATAAAGTGGACTGATTTAAGTCTGATTAAGCATAGTTGTGTGACCTCTGAAAGAGGATGTTTACTAAGCTTTGAACTAGAAAAGGAAGAAAGACCTAACAACAAATTTAAAAGAAAGAAAAACTGGATATCACACAAATTCATTTTCTTTCATTATATAAATATATATTTAAAAAAAACAGAAATTTACCAAAATGATCAGAAACACTTTACAATAAGGTTCAATGTGTTTACATGTAACAAACGATAAACAATACTTATTATTACTAATCATAGTTAATGTTACTTTAACTATTTACTTTTTAAAATCAAAAGTTGTATGTTTTATGTAAAGCTGCAATCCACTTTTGTCTCTCTACCTACATCTCGAAATCTTTTGTTCGAAACATTAAATTGCAGGTACTTTAAATTGCAGGTAGAGTTATTTTCCTGACATGAATGACAAGTTTAAATCCTAAACAACTGCTGCAAAAACAAGGTACAAATTGCACCATCTACAGTACCAGACAATATAGACTGTTATAGTAGCTGGATGTTCTTCTTTTTTGTTTACAGATGGAAATCGGGCCAGACAGTTCAAATTTATAAATATGTTCATTATTTGTTCATTATTTTAAACTTACTGTTATCTGTGTGGCAAGACGACTGTGTTGAACAGTGATCTGTAGTAGTACTTGCTCAATAATTGATTTTTGTTCATTTTTTAACCAAAATAAGTTACAGCTTTAAATTTATATTTATAATTGATATATTAACATATATCTTTTTTTTAAATGGTAATATATATAATTTTTTATATTATAAATTTTTTGTATGTCTTACCTCAAGGAGGAGAGCATTACTACCTGAGTCTTGGTTTAAGGTTTTTTCCTCACCTACTTTAAGATCTTTCTTTCCACAGTTGCCTTTCAAATGCTCGCTGTGGGATTTGTAAGGCGCTATTCTTGTAAAGCTGCTTTGGAACAATATGTATTGCAAAAATCACTTTACAAAGAAATCCAACTGAAAAATGTGTGGATAACATTGAGCTATGCAGTTCTACCCCTGATAACAACGATGTGTCGATCTCCAAGACCAGAATGCATTTGAGTGTGGACGTGACAAACACACACAGTTCTTCTTACTGCGCAGGGACAACTAAGATGGCAAGGTCTATGAACAAGAATGAGAGGGGTAAAAGCAAGAAAGACACAGAGAAAAGTAAAACATTAAACTTTTCCTACAGAAAACCTAAGCCAAATAGCCTGTATTATGATCTGAAACTTCTTTTATAAAAATGTGATGTCTGAAAGAAATGTTTTACAGCTGTCTAAGTTAGAGTGTTGACACTGTTCGCTTTTGCTTATATATTAAATTTGACATTTTAATGTTCTAATTTCTTGCTGTGTGATTTCTGAAAACCAATTACAACATTCAGAGTCGACTGGAATTGGCTGGAACACACACACACGTGAGGTTTCAATGCTTTGTGGGAATTTAGACATAATGGTTTTTATACTGTCAAAACCGTATATTCTATCCCCTAACCCTCACTCTACACCAAAAACTAACCCTCAAAAAACTAACCCTGACAGAAACTAACAATGACTTTTTGCTTCAGTTTAAAAAAAAATGTAATGTGCATCATTTTGTATGTTTCATAATCGATTTCCCTCAGGGGAACTGCAGACTGGTTTCTACAATGTAGGTGTGGGACTTTTACCATCCATAGTGGTAGAAAAACAAACAACACACACACACACACACGGTTGTAGTGCAACGTCTATTTACTGGGAAATGAAGGTAGAAGACCATCCTTATGGTTAATTTATTAATAACTCAAACCCATACGGGATGTTTTTACAAAAGTGAAGTCATTTGCATTCTTTGTTCGTGGAATTTGATTAACATTAATCATCATAAACAAGTGAAATTTTTACAAAAATGTTAATGTGAATTCCTGCTCAATTATTTTACTACTAATGATTTACTGACAGTGACAGTTTTCAGTATTTCAAAAGAGGTTTCTCACAATGAACCTGATGATTTCAAATGGTCAGATTTTCCACACATACCTGTAGCTACAATGAACAAGACAACTCTGTCGAGTTATATGTGATCCTGCTAATGTTTCTTCTGGTTAAAACGTGTTTACTGAGCTTTGAACTAGATATACTGTGGTACAGGGGAGAGTAAAACAGAGAGAGTCAGACAGATGAAAAATGATTGTTAAAAGTTAAGGGTGATCACTGAGTGACCGTCAATGTTGGACAATCAGTTGACTTCTTGTTAATTGTTTCAGGGGACCTGTAAATTTAAAGGCCTCTTATAGCCAAAATTCAATATTCTGTCACCATTTATTTAGTGTCACCTTGTTCCAAACCCTTTTTGTTTTACTATGTGGAGCTAAAAACAGATTTGACAGAATGATCTCACATGAAAATAGACAGACCTGTCCATTCCAAAAGGGACCATAAAATACCATAAAAGTGAACATACAACTCTGTATTTTTGCTACTCCCAAATCTCTGAAACTTCACAGCCTAAACTTTATGTTGCTTACACAAAGCTACTGTATGATTTCAGAAAACATACAGCACAAAAATCACATTTCTTTAAAGGGCATACTTTAATGTCCTTTTGTGTTCCACAATAGAAAATCATACAGGCTGGAAACTATGTGAGGGTGAGAAAATGACGACAGTCCTGAATTATTTGAGAGAACTACTCTTTTACAAAAAATAAAAACAATTGTATGTCCCAAAAGGGAAAAAATAATGTTACTCCACTGGTAACTAAAGAAGCCACCAAAACGTCCACTGTAATTGTGTTGTTTTTGTAGAGCTGTCAAAGTTTTGGAAATGATGCGTTTGTCAGTCTGTGTGTGGCAATGCTGTCAGTGAAGACAGTGACTTGTGAGTACAGAAGGCAGTAGTGTGTGGATATGACAAATACTGACAGCAGATGCTTTTCAAGATGTGTGTGTGTTCATGTGTGGGGGGAGGCAGAAACAGGTGACAGGGGAAGATCTTGACATGCTACCTGAGAGACATTATTTTTCAAAGACAAAACCATCAATCAAAAAACAAATGATTCAGAACTAGAGATCTTCAATAGTTTTGCTAGAGGTAAACAGCACCACTGTTGAATATTCCCAACATTCTCAAGATTATGATTAACCTAGTAAAACGTCCACTAAATAACGTTACAGACTTTGTTTGAATAATGTGCTTATAACCTAGCAATAATTTTAATACAATTTCTAAAAAACTGGACTGGCTTCCAGTGTTCCTAGAACAAAGTAACATTTTTAACAGGTTTGTTATTTAATGAAAATGTTAAGGAAATGTTCTTACAACCTAAAAATGTTAGCTGGGTAGAGTAATGTTTACTGCGGTCTCTCCCCTCAGCAAGCCCAGTGCTAATAGGGAGGAACAGGTATACTTAGTCTCCATTAGATATAACCTACACTCATTATTTGCAGCTGTGCTCTGCAGAGCGATGGGAAGAATGTGTCAAAGAGGTGAAGGAGATGAGCAGGGGGCCAATATAATTTCTCCACTTAACAATGTTTTACGTTCAAGATAAGAGCTTTAGTATCACAACACAGCCAAAGACCAGACAAAAACAAAGTGCGTATGTGTGTGCGGTGATCTGTGTTTGTGTGCGATTGTGCGTTGTTCCTATTAAAATTATGTATGTGTGTGACTGCCTGAGGCAAAAATTTACCATGGTTACCATGGTGCTCGTAATAATGCCAGTTAGTTCAGTTATTTAGCTAGGAAAAGAATCACTATAAAGATTTAAGCCAATTTCTTCACCTACATATTAACAGTTTTCACCTGCTTTCTGACTTTCGGACCAGTAAGCAACACCCTAAAGCATTGAATCCACTCAAGATTTAAGATCTTTAAAGTTTTCTTTTGAAAATGTAAAAATCTGACACTACACTGGTAACTTCCAGTTAATCTACCATTCCTATTAATCACAACTGTAACTGTAATAACTACAAAATGTAATGGAAAAATGGTATAAAAATATTTTTGAAAGAGGAAGAAAAGGGCTAATAACTCTGGATGTTTCCTTTTTTAGTAAGCTAATTCTTTCTTAGTAAGCTAATACCGACAAAAAAGACTGAAAAGCAGTATAATCTAAAGAAGCATTTCATACCATTAACTAATAAATTAGTGCCTGGCTCTTTAAATAAGCAACACTTCATGCTGTGATGGAACTAATAACTCAAACTCCTGTCAGACGACTCGGCGTGCATAGAACTGAGATGAAAGGTGCACGGAAAGTGTTGGCTGATTCATTCATGATGGTCTCCAGATACTCGTTCAGGGTCTCCCAGCAGGTCTGTGTCCGACAGCTTGGCTCCTTTTCAGCAGGACACGGCGGCGATAAATCAGTGATGCATGGGGATGCGACAGAAGCCCGGACGTTCTTAAACACTCATTTAAATTCATAATCATGATTCCAATCTGGGTGGCGGGGAGGGAAGAGAGAGTCATTATGAGGGGCAGACCGAGGATAGGAGAGTGGCCACACTGCTGCTTACGTGCCTTTAACTCAACCACTCATTAATAAGACAGAAAGAAAAAGACTGGCATTAACATGGATGAGCTTTGCTTAAATGGCCAATTGCTCAAATGCACAGTCCTTAACACACATGCAATAATGGCTACAGAGTGAAAATTTAAGAGATAAAGTGATTGCCGGCTCAAATAAAAATTGTGAGATAAGTCACACCAGTACTACACAAGGGTGGCTCTCAGTCAAGAATATAATGTATCCAGACCATACTAAACCACTAAACAAAAGAAATAAGATGGTGGATAAAGACAATGAAGCCTTTTAAAGACATTTAATATCCTTGGATTGTATTTAATCTAGTGATACTCATAAATAAGATAAACTAGACAAATAAACTAGAAAAGTAGATCATTGGGTGTGTCATTTTAAATGTATGGAATGACATACAGGTTTGGAATGACATTAGAGTGAGGAAACAATGAAAGAATTTTTATTTTTGGGTGAACTATCCCTTTAATGAGAATTATTTTAATGACAATAAAGCATAATGTCACAATCCAGTTAATCCTAATACAGCTAAAACGACAGCGATTATCTTTCTGTGTTCAAAATATATAATTGTTATATGACTGAAAAAGGTTTTTATCAGATTCACCCCAAAAACCTGCTGATTCTGATTATGAGAGAGACAAAGATTCAAGATTCAATCCAGTTTGACCTTATGTGACTCCAGGTGCAGGTGTGTAAGAACGATGATTTGTGACTGAGGAGGGAGTTTTCTCTCACTCAAACAGTGATGGGTGGGACTCAATAAGCGTTGTGTATTTATGAGCTGTGTGTTCACATTCTGAAAAGAGACCATTAAAAAGGGCAAACCTGGACACTCCTAAGCTTGTATTTTAACCTTTAACACCTAACTAACTTGTTTTTGTATAATGCAAAGTGTGTTCGAGCATGTTGACAAAAAATTTAAACATCTGCCCATTATTGACTTACGTTAGGAAGTCCACCAGCAAAGAACAAACATTTGCTTTTAGGGCAAAACGTTACATTTACATTTGATAGACGCTTTTTTCCAAAGCCACTTACATTGAATTTAACATATACTTTTTAATTAGTATGTATTCCCTGGGAATCAAACCTACAACCTTTTGTTTTGCTAACACAATGCTCTGCTAATTAACTACAGGAACACATATGTTCCTGCCATATTTTAGGCTTTTAATATGTTGGCTAAAAGCTTAATGAAAGCTTAAATATGCCAGAAAAAGAAGCATCTGGCCTAATTAAATAAAATGTGTTAATCACTTTTCATTGTGGAAAGCCAAATCCATTTGTGCCCATTGTTTTTGACGCATTTGTATAAAAACACAAACGTTTATAATGATGCTTAATAGTTACAGCATATATTCATACCGTACAACAATTTTTTAAAAAGTTAATATGACAAAATCAGCAGAAATTGCACTAAAATGACTGAACCTCCAGCAAAATCTTGGCCTTTGTTTATTCATTACCAACAGAAATGCAATAATTATACATATATGCTATAAATACTATAAACACATCATGTATAGGCATTCCGTTGCATATTATGTTTGAGTCACTCATGTTCATATGATTTGTGTGTGCTCAAGGCAACGCTCTCTTATTATCCTATGCTTCAGATTGAATCCCCAGAGCTGCATTAGCCCTTCACTATAGCGCACACTCGATGTCATGATCAAACACTCATCTCATTTCAAAAGTTTTGGGCAATAAAACACTCATTAGAAGTGAGAAAAGAAAAACACGAGTCCGTGGAGGTAACACACCTAATCAATTCAAACACAGAGACTCGCGTTGAAGCAGATGCAAATTTGTGAATTTCAAGTAATCTGCGGTAGAATAACTAGAATAAACAAGAAAGAATTCAGGCTTTCATGATTCATGCACCTCCTCCCCCGTGTGCCACCCGCTCCCTGTCCTCTCTGCTGTATTTACTCTATCTTTCTGCTGGAGTCTCCCGAGATCATCAGAAGAAATAAAGGAAGCCCTTAACATTTACCATACAGACGCGTTTCCCCTGCATACACACACTGCCATTAAGTGCAGCGCAAACTTACACCTTAACTCTCATCTAGAAGTGTGCACATGCGCATTAATGCGTGTCTATAGAGCTATCTAGATAAAAAGTTATTCTGAGTTATTCTAACAGTATGTTACTTTATCAACTGTACTATCATACACACCTCATACTGTACTGGACTGCACAGACATTGTAAACACTACACTTTACACTGTTGTCACCATATCACTACTTTACACTGTTGTCACCGTATCACTACTTGACACTTTACACTGTTGTCACCGTATCACTACTTGACACTTTACACTGTTGTCACCGTATCACTACTTGACACTTTACACTGTTGTCACCGTATCACTACTTGACACTTTACACTGTTGTCACCGTATCACTACTTGACACTTTACACAGTTGTCACCGTATCACTACTTGACACTTTACACAGTTGTCACCGTATCACTACTTGACACTTTACACAGTTGTCACCGTATCACTACTTGACATACAGTTGTCATTGTGGTTATGAATCCTGAATCTTAAAACATTGTGAGAAATATTACAAGTAAAGCAACGCTGTTAAGCTGTCAAGCAACTCATCAACTAGCTGTCCAGCACAGAGGCCTGGAGAGACACATATTGACGCTCATTAGCATAGCAAATAACCTTGCTAATTATCTCTAGAGTGGAGAACAGCACTCAGCCTGAAAAGGGCAGGGAGAGAGGTGGCCTGGGTACATAAGCAAAATTAATAGCCATCCACCACTTCACAATAAAAAGTTTAAGAGGTGACAAAAGTGTGTTTTCAATTAGCGAGAGAGAATATGATGACCGCTGCTTGTTTTGCAGCAGTTTGACAGCAGTCAACTGGACAGAATACTGAAACACAAGACAAGCTAGACAAAGAAGATTCTCATGTAAAATTATTCACTAACAACAGAATACTGTAAACCTTTGATTTTCTGACATAAGCTGTTGTCAAAGATGGAGTAAGATGCAATCAGATTAAGTGAATTGTCTCAGGAATTATTATATATCTGATTTAACTGTGCATTTCTTTCTAGTATAAAATCTTCAAAAACTGAGAAGCCTCGCTTTTGTTTGCATTGACAAACAAAATAAATACCAAATTTCTTCTTTGTAAAATTGCTGAAAATTGTTAAAAAAACATTATGCAATACATCACAATTACATTACACAATATTTGGAAACAAAATACACCACTACTTGGCAGAGAAAGCAGAGTTATCAGCCAATGAGAAACCATATTCTTAAAACTGTCAAATACTTGATGATTAATCAGCCTGACTGATCTATCAGTCTGTTACAACATTTTAATGTTGTAAAGCGCATACACCATTGCACAAATGAAAACAGACAAACATCACAAAATATATTCAACAGCTTACAACTGCGAATTAATCTAAAAATCCTATCAGTTAAGATCCAATCACAGAGGCAAAATTGCAGAATCGGATGACATGCAAATTAGACAGCACTAATTCCATCATCTCCTGCTTTTACGTTCCAGCGGTTTCCTCTTTGAAGCTGCCAAATATAATAAAACAGCTGTCAAGCATTCCACATTCCAGACCCCTTTAAAAATATCTTCTCACGCTATGAAATAAAGCAGCCGGCTAACAGAAAGAATGTTACACATATCATCTGACACAATGAATGATGACCAGGGAGACACTTATGTTGCAAATTTATAAAATGTCTGAAAGAAAAACAAACACATTCTCATGGTCTTCATAATACAGATTATTTTTTAATATTCAAAAGGAACGTTGTGATGAATGTTGAGAGAATTCCTTTGCCCTCTCTCATTAAAAATTCCTCATTAGGAATTCAGGAGTGTGTGTGAAAGGGTTACAGGTTAATGTGGGCTGTCAAAAGGTCTGTAATTATGAGGGAGAAACATGCCATGTGCAGGTTTATGGCCAGTTCTTCTGCATTAGACGTGGAACATTTGCCAAGCATACAAAAGATTACAGAGCAAAACCACGCAACTGGTCTTGGTCTGGGTCCTTGGATGAGGTCTTTGCATCTGGCCCTCAAAGAGACTAGTCCCCTTAAGTTGCATAAACTAGTCTGACACTTTATACAGTTGTCACTGTATCACTACTTGACACTTTACACTGTTGTCACCGTATCACTACCTGACACTTTACACTGTTGGCACGCAACAAGGTCTTTGCATCTGGCCCTCAAAGAGACTAGTCCTCTGGCAGTTGCATAAACTAGTCTGGTCTTGCACATTAGTCATCTAATTTTGTCTTAATAAAAAACTGCTGGCTGGTCTCTTAAAAGCTTTATGAAGCATTCCGGTTTTCTCAAATGTATCATTAAATTGACAACAGTGGATATAAACATGCCTTGTCAAGTTTCGGTCTCATTTAGAATATGTCAATCATAATCATAATCATTTCCCATGACCATGTACACGCTACATATGACCCACATGTTTCATAAGTGAGTCAAATCAACAGAAAATCCAATTCAGTTGTGATTCAGATGTGAATTAAATGTGAATTAGGTGTGTAACTCATTAATCTCCCTGCGAGTAGCTTTTCTTCACAATGTTTCATTATTTCATGATTTAGCCAAACAGCTGCTCTAATGAGATACCTGTAGCACCAACTCATCATTTATTAAGATGAGTGGAGAACAGAAAACACAGTTTTTCCCAATGAGCTTAAGCAAATATGTAAATCAGGTAACGGCACAATTACGGTGAAAATGTCTGCAACTGCTGATGAAACGAACCATTATGAAGCTCTTTTAACTAAAGCTACATACACAAATTATACTTCAACAATAGCGGGGAAACAATGTGGGCTTGACAGACAAGCACATTTACAGAAATTGTAGCATAATAAAAGTCTCCATAAATTGTTATTAATAAAAAATTTAAGAAACTTGTTTTGAACAGTTACTGGTTTTAAACAGAAATATGATTTTTTTGGAAAATTCAAACTTTTTTAACTGTGAGCAGAGTGAACAAAGCTTTTTTCTGTAATGTGAGTTATCACCTCGATTACCACTAGTAATCTCTGTATGTTATGTGCAAAAATCATTTTTGATTTTAGCTAATATCATGTAATCCTTTTTGGAAAACAGAGCAAATGAACTGCAGGTACAGAGCAAGTACACTCTTTTGGAAGAATGTATTAGTAATCTGCAATCAAATTACAAATTATGTTTTTACTTTTTTGAATGTGCACAGCATCTCAACGGCCAACACGTTCCTAGATAATTCAACACACAAGTGACTGGAAAACTAAATCACGGTGATCTCACAGACCAAAACTACGAGTCAAAATGTTGTGGAACCTGATCCATGACTGATTTCCTTAAGGCAGGGACCTGTGTGCTACATATTTACACTTTTACAGGCAAACACAGATGTGTGATTTATGATATGTGATTTTAAATGCCCCTGACACTGGTGTTGTTTCATGCACCCCATCAACATTACAATGTTGTAAAACTGGATTCATAACTGATTCAGTGATTCAAAAGAGAGAGATGAGAACTGCTTTCATAATCAAATGAACTCATAGTAATAAATGCAAAAAGCTTTAAATATGACACATGCCTGTCCCTTTTTGTACGCCTTGCATGTATATGCCTACTTTTACTGCTACTGTACTGTATGAGGCATGGCCTAATTATGGAAAAGATGACCTCCTTGTTAAAAGCTAAACATATCAGTGCCTGATCACAAATTGTCCTTTGGATAAATCAGGAAAGTCTCAAATGGACAATACAAGTCCCAAATCAGGTCTAGTGGACATATAGGGATAGTTTTGTCCTGATTGGATTTCCCTATTTGCTGGTATTCTCAGAGTCCAAGGCCTTATTAAAGGGTCGTGGAGAAGGTCTGGATCATATCAGAGCATAATGACCTAATGATATTGAACCCATTTTACTGATATGAGCAGGAAGTAGTCTCTCTGTTCCTGCATTCTTACTTCCCTCTGTACACACACCACAGGCTGTATTCCAAAATCTAGTGAGCCACCTTACTGTCTACACAGACAGCCACCATAACTGGTCACACGCCGCACAAATATTTTTGGCAACTCATGTTCCAACAGAGTTTGACTTTACCATGTTGCTAAGCAAAGCTAACGTAAGCTATGCTAAAATAAAGTATGTATGGTATAACATGTAGTGTGACTCACTTGGGCGTCTGTGCATCGTCTATTCTGTTGCCTAGCTGGAACTCATGAGATTTGCTCCGGTGAAGAGCTGTGAAGCCTGGCAGAAGGTGGATGAGCTTCCGGCTGGCGGGCGGCGGTGTTCCAGGGGCCTTCAGTTTGTTCCTGCGCCTCACCTGGGGTGTTCCCGGAGGGGTCATGGTGTTTACTACTAAGGGAGTCCGCGGAGGTGTATGAGCAAAGTGCCTTTGCCTGGGGGACGGAGGGAGAGAGTGATGTCCTGTGTCCAGAGGGGAGGGGAAGAGGCCGCAGTGAGGGTCCACGGTGAGCCGGTCTGTCTGGGACTGTGGGTGTGGGGAGTAGAAGGGGGGCACCAGTGCCTGGGGGCTCTGGCACAGGTGCTGACTGTAGCGGGAGTGCAATTTTGGGCTCTGGGAAAGCTGGAGACGGACCCACTGGCTGTGGTCTGCTGGGCCCACTGGGTTGTTTTCTTTACCCGACTCAGATGTTGGCCACTGAATGGACCAGTCCTGCTTGGGCTGGTTACCACTGGATCCTGCAGACAGAGAGTGTGAGGGGTGAGTGTTAGAATACAGGCCGAAATATAGAAGTACAGCAGAAAAGAACAGAGGAGAGGAAAGACGAGAAGCGATAAGTAGAGAAGACAAGAGCAGATAAAGAGAAAAGAAGAGAAGAAAAATAGATAAGAGATAAAAAGAGATAATAATAAAAAAAAGGAGACAGAAAAGACAAGAAGTAAAAGAGAAATAATGAAAAGAGGAGGCAAGATGATAAAGATATAATGAAGATGTGAAAAGAGAAAAAGAGTATATGAGAAAGAGAAAAGACGAGACAAAGCAGAGAACGGAAAGAGAAGACAAGAAAAGATGAGACAAGATGAAAAAAGACAATGAAGATATAAGATGAAAAGAGAAGAAAAAGAAGAGAGAAGAGAAAATAGTAAAGAGAAGAGACATAATGAAGTGATGAGAACAGAAGTGAGAAGAGATGAGAAAAGAACCAAGTACCAAGTACCAGATGAAGGATGTCAACAGTGAGGAGACTCAGACTGCATCTATCATGACAAACAGACAGAGAAAGATGAAGGGAAATTATATGACTGAGAGCAAAGTGAGTCTGAAACATCTCAATGTAAATGATCAGTGACTGAAAACATGCGACAAATGAAGACACAGAGTGTACAACTGATGCCGCCTCACCTCCATTACTGTGTAATTTATCATCCTCCAGTTGTTCTTGAAAAAACATAAGATTATTTGTTAGTACATGTTCAAAAACAGCTGCACACTTAGTTCATTTAATTAAACCGTACAGTACCTGATCATTTAATTTAATAATTTGTGACATTCTACCCATCAACCCATTTTTAAATCCAAAGATCCATCCGTCTCACATTATATCATATTATGTACAACCCCAAATCAGAAAAAGTTGGGACAGTATGGAAAACACAATTAAAAAAAGAAAGTAGCGATTTGTAAATTTACTTTGACTTGTATTTCATTGCAGACAATACAACAGCACATTATTTAATGTGTTCCTCATGATTTTTATTGTTTTTTCTTCAAAAAACAAAATTCCTATTTCACATTTCAAAAAAAGTTGGAACAGGAGCAATTTAGGGCTAGTAATCAGGTAAATTGGTTAAATAATGATGTGATTCGAAACAGGTGATGTTAACAGGTGATTGTAATTATGATTTGGTACAAAATCACCACATGGGCTCAGGACTACTTTGGCAAACCTTTGTCAAGTACCACAATACGTAGTTACATCCACAAATGCCAGTTAAAACTGTACTGTGCCAAAAGGAAGCCCTATGTTAACAGTGTCCAAAAGCGTCGTCAACTTCTCTGGGCTCGGAGGCATCTGGGATGGACCATCACACAGTGGAAACGTGTACTGTGGTCAGACGAATCAGTATTTCAGGTATTTTTTTGGGAGAAATGGACACCGTGTGCTCCGGACCAAAGAAGAAAAGGATCATCCAGACTGTTACCAGCAACAAGTCCAAAAGCCAGGGTCTGTCATGGTATGGGGTTGTGTCAGTGCCCTTGTTAAAGGTAACTTGCACTTCTGTGATGGCACCATTAATGCTGAAAAGTACATAGAGATTTTGGAGCACAATATGCTGCCTTCAAGAAGACATCTTTTCCAGGGACGTCCATGCATATTTCAACAAGATAATGCAAAACCACATTCTGCACACATTACAAAGTCCTGGCTGCGGAGGAAGAGGATGCAGGTACTTGACTGGCCTGCCTGCAGTCCCGACCTGTCTCCAATAGAGAATGTGTGGCGCATTTTGAAGCGCAAAATGCGACAACGAAGACCCCGTACTGTTGCCCACCTTAAGACTTGTTTGCAGCAAGAATGGGACAAAATTACACCTGAAACACTTCTTCACTTGGTGTCTTCAGTCACTAAACATCTTTTAAGTGTTGTGAAAAGGAATGGCAACATTACAAAGTGGTAAATGCTTTACTGTTACAACTTTTTTTGAAATGTGTTGCAAGAACCAAATTAGGAATTTTGTTTTTTTGAAGAAAAAAACAAAATCATGAGGAACACATTAAATAATGTGCTGTTGTATTATCTGCAATGAAATCACTACTTTTTTGTGTTTTCCATACTGTCCCAACTTTTTCTGATTTGGGGTTGTATAATATTATAAAAGCGGTTTCGTTTGAGGGGCCTTCTTTGTTTGTTCTTGTTCCTCACCTGCGGCGTTCCCAGAGGGGTCCTGATGTTTACGACTAAAGGAGTCCGTGGAGGTGTGTGAACACTTTGTATTCAAGATTATTGTAATTTTAAATATTTCTCTATTTACCAACTGTACTACATTTACAGCTGTCCTTGCCCCAATCTCTGGACTGCATTCCATGTTAAATTCAAACAAAGGCAATTTCTTTTTTTTAATGCAAATGGACTTTCTTTAAAGCTGTAATTTCTGAGGTAATCCTCTTAATAATGAAATCACCCACATCTTTAATGTAGAAGAAATAGAGAGAGGAAAATGATCAACCATTTGAAGTGACAAACACTAAGCTCCTCATGGAATTTGATCTATTGCCCAGCTAACAAGTAATGGAACTTTGGCTAACGTTCTCTAAAAGTTATCAAAAAGTTCTTGCAGTAATGTTAGAAGAATGTTTTTCTAATGTTATATATATTAAAACCAGTTTTCCTAAGTAGTCAGTGGAACCTCTAGAAATGTTACACAATTAAAAACGTTTTAATATAATTCTTAAAACCAAGCAATAACGTTAATACAATGTCTAAAAACATGGACATTTTAAACATTACTTAAATATTCCAAAACATTTTTGTTATTTAATGGAAATGTTATGGAAACATTCCTATAACCTAAAATTGTTAGTTGGGTAGTGATTCATCTTTTGTTCCAGACGACAAGCTTACTTGTTACTAAACACTAAACTCCCTGTCTCCCATTCCCTGTCTCATGTTCCTTTCTAATAAATCCCAATCATATTACCAATTTCAATTCATTGTTCATTTTCATTCCCATTTCATTGTTTCTATTTATCTCCCCTCTCCATTGCACAAGTACTTTTTACATTGATATTACACGCATTACAAAAAGACAAACAGTAATCCAGCAGATTTACATTAAATATGGATAAAGTCCAAAACTGCTGCAGGTATTTCTGGGTTTAACCCTTTAGTATTTCACTGCAGTAAATGTGCTGTACTCTGGGAGATCAGGTAGACTGCTGTCATTTGATTGATGGGGTCTTTATTTAGAAGAGCTGACAGACAAGAAAATGAGAAGGAACCCACACAGTCCAATAAGCTACAGAACAATTTGTCAAATCTTTTAAGACTTGTCAAATAGTTCAATAGCTCTAAACGGAGTCCAATTTTTATTTTCAGTAAATGTTTATCATACAACACATTATTACAATCGGATTAAACACCTGTTCACTAGATGCATAATAAAGCTGCAAACTAACATTTTTCTATTAAAAATAATGAAAATCAGTTGTTGAGCAAGTACATAAGAGATCAGTGTTCAAAATGGTTCGTACCTTACCCTGTTTCACAACAGTTTATAATAATGATTTGTAATTTGAGGTTTCCCAGCAATTGTCAGTTTGGCTTTATTTGACTTTAACATACGTACAGAAAAGTTCATAAAATAACCTGCAAGTTTTAAGTAGAGATCACAGAAAATATATATCAATGTAATTACATTTAGACCATTTTACCTAGTGATTGCTGCCAGGATGTCAACAGGATGTGAGACTTTCAACCAACATCACACACCCTGCCTTTAACTTTAAAACTTATGAAAGTTTATGAGTATGAATACTGAGTAATGAAGTGGCAGTGGTAACAAAAAGTGAGCTTCATGAACTATTTAAAACTATTAAAAAAAAGAAACAATCCATTGTTTGTATGATCTTCTTTGTTATTCAGAAATGACCCACAAACACTATGAATGAACAACCAATCATAGGGCCTTCTGTGGATTACACCTGGTCCTGATGCTGTGGGCACAATGCACAATTGAGGCCAAGAGCCCTTGACAGCCCAGCAAACCCCCCTCCCCCCACACTCTAGGGGACACATTCCCCACTCTTTCACTTGTAGACCAGGATGGAAGATGAGTGTTTGGCACTTCTTCCAGAAGGACAGGTCCACCGGGTATGGCTGGAGGACTCTTCTCCCAGATCTCATAAAACTTGGGAGATGCTCAAATGACCATTTTAATTATAGCGGACACGACAAACAAGCTTCTCAGAGTTTAAAAGTTTTAACCACAGTGATGCTTGACCTGCTTCACTTGACTTGAGTTGTGCAAATGTCCATGATGTCAAGTTGCTTACATGACTGAGACATCAAGAACAAACTACGTGACTAGCTAAAGAAATAATAAACTACACCCTCCTTTTTCCTTACACGTGATTTCAAGGGCCTGACAAACAAGCAAACTTTTCTGAGATTGTCAACCAGAAATCTATATTACAAGACACTCACAAAAAGCGTGTGACAATAACTGACTTTACATTGATGTTACAGTTAAGGTATGTCATTTATCTGATGTTAAGATACTTCTAAGTTTAAAGTGCAGAGACTATAAAATGCTCAAGACAGAGAGAGATTACAGGCAAACAGACAGACAGATAGATTAGACAGACAGAAAAATAGATAGTTTTTTCTACTATGCTGAAATGAGAGAAAAAATGAAAACAGCTTTAGCTCCAAAAGATTGTTGTGTGTCTTTTTCTAAACGGCTGCATCTTTCCACCCCATGGTGGTTTTGTCTATCGTCAATTTTCGAACCCCGGATTCACCTGTATTGGTACAGAAAGGTGCGAATGAATCTGTCTGTTGTGTAATAGATAGTGGCTTTGCTACAGCTGTCAATAATTCCTCAGTGTTTGTTCAACTGAAACATTCAAACAATACCAGCGGATGACATAGTCACTTTTTATTCCCACCTGCAGATGCGCAAACCCTCATGCCAGTGTTACAAACATTCTTTCAGATTACTCTTCTCATTTTTGAGTCAAACAAATGAACAAATTTAGGTTGTAAGAACGTTTCCATAATGTTTTCATTAAGTAACAACGTTAAAAATGTTATTTTCTAAGTTCTAGGAAAGTTCAAAAAGTCAATTTTTGCCATTATATTAACAGTATTGCTTTGTTATAAGAATGTTATTCTAACATTTTTTAAACTCTGTAACATTTTTAAAATGTTCCACTACTTCAGAATGTTTTTGACATATGATATAGTTTTTGATATATGACATACTGGTTCTTTGGGGAACCAAACATTTGTTTTTCTGACATCGCTGAGAAGTAACCCATTTGGAGCCTTTATTTTTCAGAGTGTAGGATGTTCTAAGTGGTTGCTAGGTGGTTGCTAAGGTAGGTGGCTTCTCACT
This sequence comes from Chromobotia macracanthus, assembly GCA_036877525.1. NCBI lineage: Eukaryota > Metazoa > Chordata > Actinopteri > Cypriniformes > Botiidae > Chromobotia > Chromobotia macracanthus. Next base: position 7,098,351 of record JAZGTH010000058.1, read on the forward strand.
GGCGCAGGTCAAAAAAGCCAACCCTCTATCTCTGTGATATTCTGCTTCAGGTCTCTCCTTCATTGTCAGAATGTTGCTGTTCATTTTTCACCTGTTTTATCGTCCACCAGGTGAACATCATAATTAACTGATGGCTTAGAGGAAGCACACGTCTCATTCACCGTCAAAGCACCAAAACACCAAATCATAATACTTCAGGTTAGGGGTTCAAAGTACGAGCAACACTAATAATGATGTTTGCTGCAGCAGACATGACATAATGTCCAAGCTAGAGAACAAAAGAAAGAAGGTAAGACGGTTGATAATGATCCACCAAATCCTAATGATAACATGTGAACACATTTGTTCTCAAACAATGCATTTTCTGTCACAGTTATCGCCTGGCAACAGCGCCTTACACAACCATTACAAAGGAATGCATGGCTATTACTATTAGAATACCATTATCACCAGTGAAAAAATAGTCATTAATATCACAAAACAACTCATCACAGGTGTCAAGATGAACTCCGCCCCCTCCAGTTTTTCTATACATTACGACGCTAATGATCTTCAATCTGGATAATTAGGTTATGCTCTAATAATAAAGCAATATGACTTCAAGACACAATGACTGTGAATGTGACTTAGCGGTGATCCTTGCTGAGATGGTGCTAATTATATAAGCTGCAGACCACAATGGAAAGGATATTGACAGACAGGAAGTGACATGCAGAGAGACAGATCACAGGCACGTTTGAGATATCTTGAAATGACTTCCTAAATCTTTCTAATCAAGGGTGCCCTCAACCAACAGGAAGTGGATGGGCTTCACTGAGACCATGAACAAACCCTCTGTCAGCCTTGTCAACCTTCAAATCAAACGTCTGAGTCCTCTGTGGACATTCTCACAGCTAACAATTTTAGGTTGCAACAACGTTCCCCTAAGTAACAAATATGTTAAAAATGTTATTTTGAAAGTTATAGAAACATTCAAAACTTTTCATTTTTTAAACATTTCACTTAAGAAAAAACATTTTTGAGATGGATAGTAGATAAATAGACAGACAGACAGAATCTGAATCTCATCTTAAAAATGGATTATTTGTAAAGGTGTTGGCGGATGCTGCTTTTGTTGGCAATTGAATACATTTATTCCTATTAAGCACTAATAAGAAAGATAAGCAGTGTTTAGCATGCATAATCCTGTAGGGGAGGATTCTGGGTAAAATAAGGTCACAATTAGAATCTGTATGACTCAACACTCCTCACCAAATACATCTGAACAGACCTTTCACTATAGGATTTTTATATTAATATTTGACTATATTAAAAATGGCTTCACTCAGTTGATAAATATTTGAGAAAAGCCACTGACGTGCTTGTCAAAAATGACGTGTGGCCAACAGTTTACCCTGTAATCTCTCCCATTCAATAATAAAATCGTGTTTAACGGCAGGATAGGCTTTTTTTTATAGGCTTTTTTTATGTTTCCAGAAACATTTTTATGCTGGTTGAAAGTCTCTTCACATCCAGTATATATATATATATATATATATATATATATATATTTAGAAACCTTCTGTATAGGACCATTAATTGTTCATCCAATCATTACATATGGTCTGAATGCAATGATAGGTTGTCCTATTTGCTTGTCAAACTATGTATGCATTTATGTGTTGGAGGAGGCGTAGATTTGAGAACGCTTTGAAGGGAGGATGGGATCTTATGCTTTGAAAGCTAGCTTACTATTGCCAGCCTCTTCGAAATTGCCTACCCTACCTGAGATATTGAAAGTGAATAAATATCTCTAGACCAATTCTGGTTAAAAGTTTGGTTAAAACATAAAACAGCAGCTCTATTATTTTATTTTTCTTTTAAAAAGACATTTTTTATACCAATTATGACAATTTTGCCAAAAAGCTATTCCGGGTAGGCACTCAATGGTATAACTTGGTGATAAAATGGTGATGGTGTAAAATTTAAAAACAACAGTCTTTGGTGACTCTACAGTTCACTGAAGATAAGAGGTACATATTAAAGCAAAACACATTTATTCAATATAAATGTGTCTTAAATAGTTGCTATAATAATACACCAGCTCACCTCTGTAAAAGCATTTGAGGGAGAGGGTATTGAAAGGTCTTTAGAAATGACTAAGATTTGACTTTCACAAACTTCATTTTGTGAAATGCTTTAATTGAAAGGTTTGCTCATGCTTTCTGTAAAATTAATAACATTTGGTTTATTTTGTAATGCAATGACATTGATGCATTTAGTAGCCACATGCTTTTTGTCATTTAGAACTTTGAAGAACTTTGAACAGATTGACCTTTTAAAACTTAAAATAAACTTAAAATAAAGATATAAGAGATTCCCATGTCTTGGTCCACTCCGTCTACAAGAAACCCAGTTTAATTTGATTATTTCTTTGCTCTGGAGAGAAGTAAAGTGACATATGCACAAAAAAGAAACATAACACACTCCGTTTTTTATCCCCCTGACAAACCAACACCTTCCCCTTCCCTGTACCTCACCATTATATTAAAGCTGGTTTCATAAGGCCTTTCCACTTACATTCATGTTTTTCCAAGATTCCTATTAGTAGCTTCGGACCCTTAGTGTGTGTGGAGGGGTTTACTTAACCATATATCGGGGACAAATTGGCACCCAAAAGTCAGCAAATTCTGGCAAATCTCAGCAAAACCTGCTTTTGCGGATGTCCCCGTTTGCAAAATACTATAAAAACATAGTTTTTTATTGTAAAACCGTTTTCTGTTAGGGTTAGAGTGTGGATGTGGGTTAAGTTACATTGTTTATAACTGGCTGTGTACAAACACAACTGAAGTCTATTGAATGTCACTGTTTAGATAGATAAGATGAAGTCTCCTGATGTGAGGGAAAATGAGAAGCAGAGGATTTAAAAAAAACAGGTGCTGAAAACGTAACAGCAAAATGAGAAATCAAGATAAAGAGAGGTGTGATTTGTAAATTGTACACCAGTGACTGGGATCTCCTCTCGATGTAACATCTCTGCTGGACGCCGAATGAGCCCGTGCTGCGATCTCAGCGAGCTTCAAGACTCGCGTGGCATCTTTAAGCCATTATTTAAACAAAGCAATCCGATCTGATCGCGCTTTACGTGGGGCACCCGGAGCTTAATGCTCCATCTGAACAACATCACGGTGGGGTATCCGTGTTTGAAAACATCCAGGCGCTCCGGGGGCAAGTGCGTTCTGAAGTAACTACAGAATCAATGGAGGAAAGACAGAGAAAATGAGAATGATGCTGGACGACAACAAATTGCATTACGTCTTATCACGCCTACGGTACCCGTTTGCACAATTGAAACATTCGCAGCGTTGACTCAGATAGAAATACATTTGAAGAAAAGCACGATGCTTGAAAAACTCAAGTGTGCGTGATACAATTCACCTGCTAAACAATATAAAAAGTGTTACTCTCTGTTGGTTATTTGTAAGCCATTACTAAAATGTAGTCAATATGCTATGTGACAGAAGGGGCTTTGCTGCCCTATGTTGGCCAGTTTTATTACTACATTTACAACCTCAGATACTTTCGTACCCGAACTTTTATCTTTGACAAAAACGAACAGATATCTGAACCAAAATCTCCTGTTGATGGCACAATGCGCTGAGGACAGTGATGTCTGATCATTAACTTGAATGAACATTACAGATGATTAAATTATGAGCTAAAAGCTTTTCACTGAGTCCATAAAGCAGGATGTCCTTCAGATGGTTTGACCTCAGTCACCCCACTGAGACTGACAATACTGACTGGCTATTTCATTTACTATTAGGCATTTAGCAGACGCCTCAAACCTCATGCAATGACTTTTTCGGGTTGGAGTAGCAGCACTCGTCTCCTGATGTGAAGCTTTGTTTTAGTTTAAAGTGTGATGTTACCTAACATTGTTATCAAACCGTGCTGCATTTCACAGCGTGGTGCTACAGTGCCCTCCAGTGGCCGACAAATGAACTGAACAGAGTCTGGGATATCAAATAAACACAGATGAAGTTACTGACATCCAGAAACATTTTGAAACAATGTGAAACATTTTTCTTGCTCTGTGCAGCAACAATATTAAATAAACTTGAAAAAATAAAGATAAAGCCACAAGTTGCTGTATAAGCAGAGTGCCCGAAACCAAAAATAATCAGAAAACATTTCTTCCTTTCAATAATATAATTGTTATAATTGTTATCATAATTTATAGTGTCCAAGCAACAATTAAAATACACTTAAAATAACGTCACAGATGTGTGGTTTTTGACTATTTCTCCACACTCATCCAATCAGAATCAACACCACTTTACTTTTCAGCAACTTAGATGAGGTACAGTGTAAAGATGCAGGTATGCAGAGATTAGACAATTACCAGAGATTAGACAATTAACAGTCATTTACATGTATTAACCCTTTAAGGGTTTATAAGCTAATAAGTATTCTACATCACTAATGTAAATGCCTAATAATAAGTAACATGAGGGTCTGTGGTTTAAAATACATTGCATACTACCTTTACCACTGCTGCTTGCATATCATACGCATACTTTTACATTGACATATATTACATTTACAAGTGTGCAAAATGTGTACAGTACCAAATTTTCAAAAGGTTAAAACAATTTTGGAAAGCGCTCTGAAGGGAAGGTGGGATCTTAAGCTTTTATATAGCCTCTCTGAAAATGCCTACCCTACCTTTAAACTGTCCCTGTTAAAAACAATCCAAGGTTGTGCTGACCTCTGCTGGAGATTCTCTGGTACTACAAGATTGCATCATAACTTAATGTACAGATGGATCACAAAGCTTCTCATTCACTTTTATCACACAGAAAATGTTAAGTTGCAGAACACTAGCCATCAGTTTCTCAGATATTTGATTTTTGACTGCAGCATGTACACTTGCACTGCTATATTGTGCAAAAAATATATATAAAATGCTATATTGTGACTTTTTTCACAGTATTGGTCTTACCAAAACATGATGTAATAAGATTTTGAATTTCATATACAATTGCACATAATGTCTAGACAAGTGTAAATATGGGGCTCTGTGTCTGTTTGGGGGTGGGACTACACTGCACATGACTATATTTTCTGGTAAAATTTTAGGTCCACTTTGTAAACTCACCTGATTTATGGGCTGATCGTAGACATGTGAGTGAGGCATTGAGACGGGCACACTCATCATCACTCGCACCAAACTTCTGTAGCGCCTCACACACCTGCTCATCAGACATCTCCAGCAGAGCCTCCAAAGTCAGATCACCAGGGGAGATTTCCTGAGACAAATACATGGCCGCACAACACATACAGTTACTGATCTGTTATTGTACTTATATTAGGGACAACTACCCTGGAGTAACCAAGAGTTATGAGATTTATTTAAGGACACAAAAAGATCCCCACAGCAAACATTTAACATTAGAATGTTGGAATGTTGACTAATGTTCTCTAACAGTTCTCTCAACGTTAACAAGAACATATTTGCTGTAATGTTACTAGAACTTTTTAATGTTATATATCACATATATCAAATATTCTGTTCTAGTAACAGAATACAATGTCCGCTTGTAAATGTAGCTTTGCAGACTTGGCTTGTTGGCGTGCAAGACAAAATGTTCAATGCTCTTGTCCTTTGTAAGTCGCTTTGGATAAAAGCATCTGCTAAATGACTAAATGTAAAGGTAAAATGTAAATCAAATACAATATTCTTAAATAGTGGACTGTTTTACTAAAACTTTACAGAATTAAAAATGTTTGAATGACGCTCTTATAACCAAGCAATAACGTTAATACAACGTGTAAACACTGGATGTTTCAAAATAACAATTTTTAAGGTTTCTTTACTTGCAAATATTAAGCATATAATCTGTAAAACTATATCTAAAATACTGTATGTTTCAAAACTCAAACCATCTCCTAAAATCTAAAAAACATTAGATAAAGCATCGCTCCTAACTTCCATAACTTAAAAATGTATAGAAGATTTATATATTAAGACATGACCGCCCACATTTGCACAACACTTAAGCCTACAGTGATCAGAAACTTGTTACTTTTCTCTTTACACTGACCACTGTACAGCTGTAGTGTCCTCTCCACACCAGCAGGGGGCTTCAGCACACTGGACAGCGGCACAAGGCTTTCAGAATATCTGCTGTTCTGCTGAAACTCTGTCAATACCCACAATGCCCTCAATCACACACACTTTCTCAAATGTCTAGCTAATATTGCAATGGTGCTAAAAAAATTTTTAATTGAAAACTACATTTAAATGAGAAACTAACCCTAACAGCTGTAACATTAAAAGAGCAGTTTTTGATACAATCTACTACTAAAAGGAAAATACGCAGAGATGTACTGAAACGCAGAGGACCTACTTGACCTTCATGGCAGCCTGTATTATATTTTACCACTGTCTCATTTGGGCATGTTGAATTGGTTTAAAAATGACAACACTAAGAAATCAAAAAAGCATTTCATTTGCATTTACATGTATGCATTTGGCAAATGCTTTTATCCAAAGCGACTTACAGCGCTTTCAGTATTTACATATTATCACAAATGATTTAATTCATATCCAATAGTGCCTGGACTTTTTTAACTTATACATGAAATACATGTTTTCTGGGAATTTCCTATCCTATAATCCAGCCTGGGATAAAGCATTTAGACTGAAAAATCATGATTTAATCAATTCTTATTTGCATGAATTAAAAAATATCATGCCAATATAATTATTATTGTGTCCAAAACATGTTTCAAAAACAATTGATTTTCCAGTTACACTTATTAATGATAAATCAGACCGTAAATTAGTTGTCTGAAGTTGTTGGAACTGACGTTGTTGGAAGAACTTACAGTACATGATGGGGCCACACTGTCTTCTATTTAAAGCATACATTCTTTTCAATTCCCTTCCAAAGAAGTTACAGACCGAAAGACTAGAAATCATATTTTATTTACTTGCCAATGATGCCAGATTAACATATAAAGTGTGTATATAACCATACACACTGACACACAGAATGGTTCCATACCTCAATAACCTCTTTCCTCATGTTAACGATCCGGAACCAGTGACCCAGTCGAGGGAATCCATCCAGCTCCTCACTCCGCTCCTGTAAGGACACTTTTTGCTTGTAAGAGAGCTGCCGACTAAAATACTTCACCAGTTTCCCCTAAGAGAGAGAGAGAGAGAGAGAGAGAGAGAAGAGAGAGAGAGAAAGAAAGTTACAATAAGGGCCAGATGACTGTACACTCATTACAATAACTTGGTGTTCCTAATATGAACACAAGGGTGTGACAATTCTTTCAACAAAATCAATTTGCAAAGATTTTCAGAAGTATTCCAAACAACCAAGGTAACTGTCTGTTATGAGGTAACACGTCAAAAAGCATTCATGGAATAGACACGCAGTCATAAGCAAACTCTAAAATGCAATGTCTGGCATTCATATCTAACATGTTTTGCAAGACAGTGATGTCACTGCAGGGTTTTGCCAGCAAACAAGGAAAGAAGCAATATTTAAAGCTTTGTATAAAATAAGAATTCGTATAAAAGTAATGTTCAATAAATGTATTAGTGGTGTTTGTTAAGGTTTGTAATTAGGGTTACAGATTTGAACAAACAATAATACAGGCCAAAAAATCCTAATGGACTCATATTGAAGGGAACTATGCTTTATCCAGAGTCTAGAATATCACAGGCTTGGTGGTGGTTCTCTTTTCACTTGAGCCAATAATCTAGCAACCACCCTTCCATACCCTAGCAACCACTCAAAGCACCCTAGCAACCATACTGCAATCATGTTGGAGAATTCTGCCCAGCAAGCACCAGTCACATTTTGTTCAAAATTTTAAATTGGTGTTTAAAAAAATCTAGTTCATCATACGTCATTTAAACTGTGATGCTTTCTGGCCTGGTTTGATAACAAAATAACAAAAAAACTGACAATGTCCCAGACTGCATGTAACAGTCCAGTACAATGAGGCCACAGTGACCTGTTGCTCAAACTGGCACATGAGAACAATACACAGAGCTCAACTTATATCTACAGTAACTGTTAATGTTTTAATAAAAACGATAGCATTAATAAAATATGCATATATGGTTATGTGGTAATTGTATATTGTTGTATATTGAAATAAACATCATTTATGTGCCAAATTGATTTACAATTTAGGCACAACATGCAGCAAAACATGAATTTGTCATGGCTAAATTCATTGTCTATAAATAACCCTACAAGATCCTGCAAGAGGAATGTGTTGCCTGTATCTGCTTTTTGAATCTTAAAGACATGGCAGCTGCAAACTCCCATTATATGAATCACCAAGGACCACAGTTTAAGCTAAAAACCTTCTTTACCGTTCTACTGAAAAAAAGTCACCTATGCCCTGGATGGCCTGAGGATGAGTAAATTAACAGCCAATTTTCATTCTCTATCCCTATCCCTTTAAAGCAAGATAAAAGGTTGATGATAGACTATTTATTCAACAATGGGATTTCACCTAGATGCTCATTGACCTTTAAAGAACAAGAATCGGTTATTTGATCATTTCAGCATTATCAGTTTACTGAATAGTGCTCATCCACATATTCGTTTTGTTTCATTTGTGTGGAGTTGCTCTCCCATGGCAACCCTGTTTCCTGAATGTTAGGCAAACAAAGCACATTGTCTGTGGTTTCCAGGGGTCAAGGGCCACCTGAAAATCAAAGATTAAAGCTGAGGGATGTTCTTTCAGATTCACTCGCTGGACTAAATATGCTTTCTGAACTGAAACAGCCTGACCCAAATCCCAAAACTGAATTACATACACTGCCTGCTGTGATGTGCAGGAGCTGTCTCAGGTACACTGTACACAGAACAGACTGATTTATTTGAGTTAGATAGTGGCTGCTTAGAAGGCAATCTTATTTCAGTCAGTTGCTTATTATTAGTACATTGCAGCACGTTTACTTTCAGGTACAGAATATAAATATTGTTTTTTTCTTATATGCAAAATATTTGTTCGCAGAGATAGTCTAGACTGTTTCTTAACCAGGGAGCTGGGACCCTCTGGGAACCTCAACAAAATTCCAAGGGGGCCTTAAGATGACTTAAAATTATTTAAAATTGGACAAGCAAGCAATAAATGAAGTTAATAAAGTTCGGGAGTAGAATGGTCATGTAATCCAACCAATCATCGCACAGGGATGCGTATATATATAGCCGTCCCTCACCTCGTTTTGCAGCATCCCTCCACCACCTCATCGCCTCACTCTTGGCTGGTATCTACCTCAGTCAAGGATTGGGGGAGTACTCTGGGTTCGAGCCAAATTTCAAGCTCGGAGCCCTCCCCCCAAACAGCATGCCAAATATACATCTGTGATAATCTGCGATTACATGTTATAAAATGAGATAAAACAACAATTAAAAATCAATGTATTTATTTGGTGTTTAGCTTTAAAACAAATACACATCTTTCTTGTTATGCCACGCTCTTAAATATTTTATTGGGTAGTGGGGGTTCTTCAAATCTAGGATATTTAATTGTGATTGAGGGGTCTTCAGATATTGAAGTCAAAAGGGTTGAGATCCACTGGTCTAGATCTCAGAAAAGGGAACTGTTGTATAATAATTGTAAAACACATACTGACATTAGTGCCACATATCAGAGTGTCAGTTTTATGAGCACACATTAAACCTTGAATTTGTTTTTATCATATTTGGGAAATCAACTGCATGTAGTAAAAGAAGAATCACTGTGCAACTGTAATGAAATGTCATTATGTTTAGTACACGACTGGTAATGCGCGTCCATCATCGGGTAAACAAGCCAGAAGCCCCTGATAATATCTAATGTTTGTAATTATTATTCCATCAACATGAACAAACAAAGTGCTTCAGTGTGACACACTGACACCGTTGACGACTGCAAACAACAGCCAATAAAAAACGGGCTTCCCCACGTCAGAGTAGCACAGCGCAGAAATACTACACAGTGCTTTAAAAGCAGACGAGCTGGCAGAGGAAAGAAAATGACTGGAGGCTTTGCCAACATGCAAGATCACCTTTTATGTCACATGCTATTACTCAAAGTATAGCCAAAACAATGTCATAGCAAAAGGCCTCATGGGAAATATTGTTTGAGAAACCATAACACCACTCAATCACAATCAGAAGTTTTACTAAAGAGACATACTAAAGAGACAGTGTAGTTTAAAATTTACATAAGCTAGATACAAGTGATGGTTTCATAAGCATCACGAATCCCCCCCGCCCCGCCCCCAAGCAAGGACACTTTAGGATTTCTTGCATCTGTTACGGGACATTCCAGGCAGATCACAAATCTTCATTTCTACAGTTTGGACGTTGTCTGCTAACACACTGAATAATCACATCATTTCAGTTCATTATTAAAAATATTAAGCACTTGTTTTAAATGACTGTAACTAGATCATATTTGGCATACAGTATGTACAGTAGAGTAATGCCAGAGGACAATGGGCTCCCCATACGAGTCTGGTTTTTCTCAAGAATATTTCTTCCCGCTACTTAAAACATCTTGTGGAATTTGGTCATTGCCACAGGCCTACCCTGTATTGCAATAAAAAAAGATGAGGCCTGCTTTGAAACATCATGTATTGTGAAAAGCACTATATGGAGAAAAATGACTTGATGTAAACCTACTGAAATGCAAACTAAAACAATTTTAAAGAGTGTTGGGGCATAAATATCTTGACTATTGTGGAAAAACAAAACCTAACTATATAACATTAAAAGGTAAAACAGTGACATGTTTCAAAAAATCAATAAAAAATAAAAAAGCAATGTTTAAAGGTTAAGGATGTTGGTCTAGAAACATGTTATGCTGGTTGAAAGTCTCTTTACATTCTGATAGCAATCACTAAGTAAAATGCACTAAATATATTTATATTCTTTCTGTGAAATTAATCATTACCATAAAATCATTACAATTCAATCACTACATTCAGTCCGATTAAAAGGTTAACTAAAATGTTAAAGGGTCATTTTCAACTTAAATGGCGGGGCATGTTGTCACCTGTGTTTTAAATATATACCAACACTTTTTAAAATTAAACTTGAGTAATATTTACTGGAGCAAAAAGGTGAGACAACTAGCCCCGATCTCCCCATTTTTTTTCCCCAAAAAATGTGACCTCTTTGAAATGAACCTCATTGGCCATTAACAATTTCTGCTTTCCTCCTTGAAAAGTTGTGACATTGCCAAACTCTGTCTAACTCTACAGTCTTGCCCATGAAAACAAAAGTGTATATTTCCTTAAGTAAATATGGTGCAAAATAAATGTGCATTTCATTTCAGCAACGGTGTGCACTTTTTATTTGCTGTCATGTGCAGCTACATCTCGGCCATCGTTTACCAAGCTCTCACCCTGTCTCATCACAAACACAGACTGGCATCACGTCGCAACAACAGATCCGGGACAAAACTGTTACATAACGCACTTAGAACAATGCCATCTTAAAGATGTCGCCCCTCGGTGTTTATGACCCGGATGATCTGAGGATGAGGATGTGTATTTAAATGTCAACAATGGGCCTTTTTCTCGGTGTCCATGTTAGCTGCGCGAGCGCACGAGCCACCTTCACCACCTGCAGAATGCGCGAGCGCGCGCCTCTCACTGCAGCGCGAGCTTCTCCGTCTATTACGGCGCGCACGAAAGCGCATAAAGCCCATACAGTGATTCCCCGAGATGCATCTTTCTATGCAAACGCATTTTACAACGCAAAATTGTTTATTGTGCACGCACGCATCCGCACTCGAGCGTGGACGCACACACACACACTCGTGACATTTGTAAAAATGCAGAGAACTGGGGTCTGTGCAACGTTCACGTTTCGGCTCGGGCAAATGGATGCTCGCTTACCTCCAGCGTTCGGATTTCTTTTTGTGTCAAGTCGTTGGATGTGGCACATTTGGTCCTCAATCCTTCCAAGCTGGAGATACTGATGTCAATCATGTTTTGCACCAGTTCGCACTGCTGCAAGGCTTTTTGCAAACTCAGAAGATGCTCGTCGCTTTTGGTCATGTTCTCTTCGTCCATAATTTGTGAGCAGTGGTCCTCGTCTTGCGTGCACACTACTTTTTCGCCCTCAGTCTGATCAGAAACGACTGCGATGGTGCGGTCGTAAAAGCACAAACAGGTGAGCGTCAATTACATTGAAGTAACACTAAAAATCGCGTGTGCGGTCATGAGAAACTAGACTCTACGTGTAAGGCGATTCCATTGTTGTCGTTTTTTGGATATCCTGACGTTGTTTGCATCAGGCTCGCACACTTTGTGTTTGATACTCCAGCGCGAGTCGACCATAATACACAGATACTAAAGGAAGGAGAAATAAATCAGATCAGATCCTCGCTGCGGTGCCATCGGCTAGATCCACTGCGCGCTTGTAAAGTGCAACACAAATTGAGACCTCTTCATCACAGATGATGAAGGATAAACAAAACGTAAGAGATTATGTTAGTTTCAAATTCTTAATGGTCACGTCTGATCTGACTGCATGTAGTCCCCTTCTGGATCACCATCAACTGCATCCCGGCGCTCCTCCACCACACCGACATGTTCGCGTCAATCAAATTCACAGCAACAGCACCAGCATCGCATCGCCGACACAAGAGAGTTCTCGCGAGATAAGCATCAATGCGGTGAGCTCACCGTTTGAACCCAAAGAACCTTTAAAAAACCAATGCACTGGTTTATGTGGTCAAGTATTACAGAAGTATTTTAATTGTCAGTCAAACGCAAATCGAAAGTTACGGCTATAGTTACTATAGAAAGTTACGGCTACACCTGATTAAATGAATAGCAGTAAACAAACCTACAGGTTATTTTTGATACATTTTTCATAACGGGGTATGCCGCATGGAATAACTTTGGCAACTGTCTTCCTGTTGTTTAATTTCTGAGAAACTACCAACAAAGGTTTATTCTAGTTAATCTAAGTTATTCTAATTTTTTAAATTACCTGGATGTCTTCTTGAAAGCACAGTCATCAACTTCTGAAATGGGAAAAGGGAGGCTTGCGATGTGCTAATGATTTATTCAACCTATTTCTGCTCGGTTATTTGTAGTGGTATCTTTTATTAGGTTTGCACATAGCACATAACTTTCTAAGAAAAGCCACTCAGACTGTGAATCATTATTCGCTTGTGGCGTTACATTGTGTTACACAACATCACTCCAGCATGCAGCAAAGCTTAAACTATCAGATTGTACGAACGTGATTAAAATCATGTCACACTGTGGGATTTCATTGTTAACATTGTTGTTAGACTATACGACAGTCAAACCTTGTTAAAAACGGACAAGCAGGACTTGTTATAAAGTTTTATGTTATCAGAGACTGTAACCCGGATAGAAACAAAATAATCTTTAATTTTATCCGTGCTCTTATTGGTTGAATTTGTGGGTTAAAGATGCCACATTGCACGACTTGGCCTCAAATTTTCTGACACTGTCAAACTAGCGATCAAATCATATCGGTCGATCACTAGTTGTTTGTCTAGGTTGTACACTAATCCGCATTAAAAATACGCCTTTTAGGGGCTATAGGTATTGTAGTTTACACTAAATATCCGCACCGCTGAATTTCTTTGCGCTTCATAAAGTCGTAAACTATCGCAATATAGTATTTAGGAAATTAGACACAGCTGTTACCAAGGACGAGCGTAAGATTATACAAACTCTTATTTTGAAATCAAAACAAGACGCTTCCTCTCTAAGCTCCGCCTTGCTAGAAAATGCGACATTGTGATTGGTCAAAAGACTGTCACCAAACAACCCACGGACGGAATTTTCTGCGCAGTCGGAAAAACGCGCCAACAAGTATCGTGTAGTTGACTTGACAAAAATCACACAATATGGCATCAACGAGTAAGACCCAGACAAGAAATTTACCATGGTAATAATTTCATTCAGTAGTCCATGCTGTGGTCGCATTTAATCTGAAAGTCGTTTGTGGACATTTAGATACGCGTGTATTTATGCTTTAGCAGTATTGTGCAGTGTTGTATTAGCATGCGTATTTATTGCTATATTTCTTTTGTATAATTATAAATGAATGTTTATATATTTATGTGTTACATTTTAAGGGTTTATTTTGCACCCAAGTTTGCACCAACAAACGATCATGTCTGAAATGATGTTTTTTTTATTCCCCTTATTTGCTTGTGACGTCAGCAGATGCTATGATGAGATAATATGAAATAATTGTATCTTCGGTTCTTTTAAAAGGCCAAACTCAGAACACCTGAGAGACTACCTGGTCACGGTCTGTGCATTTCTTGACATTTGAAGCTGTTCTAATGCTCATCTAATGGTTGGTCTTCATTTCAGGGTTGAAAAGTACAGGCCACAAACACTGGATGACCTCATCTCTCACCAGGACATATTGAGCACAAGTATGTACTGACACGTATCGCAAGGTTTTCAGATTGGAAATTATAATAGCAGAAAACTGCATGAGTGCTTTGTTAACGAACTCAGTGTTTTATGCTGTTGATCTCAAATAGTCTGTGTATTTGAAAGGGATAGATTTGCACTTTAACATTACTACAGGAACGTGTGTTTTAAATAAGAAATGGTTGTGTGTGTGTGTGTGTGTGTGTGTGTGTGTGTGTGTGTGTGTGTGTGTGTGTGTGTGTGTGTGTTTATTTATGCTTATCCTCCTGATTAATTTTTGTCAATATGTCTACTTCACTCTGCAGTTCAGAAGTTCATCAGTGAAGACAGATTGCCTCATCTGCTCTTCTATGGTCCTCCAGGGACAGGAAAGACCTCAACTATACTTGCATGCGCTAAGCAGCTCTACAAAGATAAAGAGTTCAACTCCATGGTCCTGGAGGTACTAAAGATAAAACCTGTTACAGTGTTCCTGTAGCTCAACTGGTATAGCATTGCGTTAATAGTGCAAAGGTTAGGTTATGATAAAAGCGCCTGCCAAATGCATAAATGTAAATGTATTAAATAATAGACAGATGGAGAGATCTATAGAGTCTTTTGCTTGCTGTAGTCATTTGCTACAGTGGCTAAATGCATATCAGCTCTACATAAACGACTATGATTTTTGCTTGTAAAGATTGTTAATATGCGATTGTTTGTATATTCAGATTTTTGTCACATTTTTTCATCACGAGAATCTTGTAATCCATTTCAAATAAACTATAAGATACTTGTATGTTTGATCACAACATCTTAATTGTACTTTCCTAAGAAATGTTTTTAAGAGATCTAAATTCTCATGCTAAACATGCTTGTTGTGGGGTTTGTTACTTTTCAAATTAGATCTTTCTAATGAAATGTAACCAATTCAAATTATTCATCAGCTAAATGCGTCAGATGACCGTGGTATAGATGTGGTAAGGGGGCCGATCCTCAGCTTCGCCAGCACACGGACCATATTTAAGTAAGAGCAGCCCACCCTTACAGCCTCTTAATGAACATGTGACTGTTGTATGATGTAATACTTACATACCACCACCTATTATGAAGTGATGGGTGATATGGTGTAATATATGGTGTGACGATATCTTGTGTACTGGTACTGTGAGGTGATTTCCTATTAAACAAATGTGTGTTTGCTCCTTTAGGAAAGGCTTTAAGTTGGTGATTCTGGATGAGGCGGATGCTATGACCCAGGATGCACAGAACGCTTTAAGGAGAGGTACCATCTGCTCCTCCATCAGCTCACCTGCTGGGGCCCCAAATGGCCCTATGGCAGAAGAATAGGGTTCTGCCATTTCACTCTCCACAGTAATGCATTCATAAGAGCAGTGGGTTTTTTTTGTAAAATTGTGTTTAAAAAAACATTTATCCTTAAGGATACAAGGATCCCCCTTATTCTGTTATACAAATTCTGTTTTTAATTTCTGTTGTTATTTTTAATATTTGTTTTACTTTTAATATTTTTTTTTCTTCAGTGTGTCTCTCTCTTTTTCTCTCTCAGTCATTGAGAAGTTTACAGAGAACACTCGCTTCTGTCTGATCTGTAACTACCTTTCTAAGATCATACCTGCACTGCAGTCCCGATGCACACGCTTCCGGTTCGGGCCGCTCTCTCAGAACCAGATGATTCCCCGATTGGAGCACGTCATACAGCAGGAGAGGTGAGAACTGTCACCATTAACAGATTTAGGACAAGTGGATGTTAATGAGATCTGTTTAAGTGAGGACTGACAAGTATGTATGAATTACATTCGGTTGATTTAATTGTACTCGTATGCAGAACCTGTCAGAATCACTGCTGTCCAGCTTGCTCTTTTGAACACCCTGGCAACCACATAGCAACATGCTAAATTGTCCAGGAGACCTTAGCAAATACATAACAACAAGGTTATTATGTTTTAGTAAAACTATTAAAACACATCTGTTAACTGAAATAAAAAAATATAGGCATAAGTAATTTGAAAACTTAAATTAAAAATTAATTCACCTTATATGGGAATATTAAAAATAAATAAAATGACAAAAGCACATAACAAAATAGCCAAAAATGTATTTAATGTATATAATGTAATAAAAATACAAAAGCTAAAAAAAGCTAATTTAAAACTAAAGAAAATGATGATAACTCTGCTTTCTGGCAGTGTACAGATATTGTTCTTTTTTTTATATATGTTTATGCATTTTGTTATATTTTGATGAATTCATACTGAAAGTACAGCAACATTGAATAACTGTAATAGGGTTGTTTCGGGTTGAGTCGTGGAACTGATCCACTCAAAAGACCCTGAACACAACAGACGCGGACTGGAGTGACACAGCCCTACAGAGCGTCTGATTAAAAACCCCTTCACAGACAAACACGTTTTATATCCGCTTTGCCCTCTGGCACAGGACCGCACTGACAACTTTGAGCAAATGAAACCAAACATTGTATTTTATGAACATGAATTCATAAATATTTTAAAGTCTGTTTTGTGCACTTCCTTTATCCATTAGCATTGACATCACTCCAGATGGTCTGAAGGCCATTGTGACCCTTTCAACAGGAGATATGAGACGATCACTAAATATTTTACAGGTGTGTAACGTGGGCTGTACATTCACCTTACAAATACATGCATGTGGCCTCCATTGTGCCTCATGCATATTTTATTGAACTGTGCTGGTTTATGTTTATTTGTATGACACTTTTGAATGTCATAATGTTTGGTTTTAGTGTTTTTTTTGTTTTTTGTTTTTTTTAAAGAAACATGCATTTAGCTGTTGGCATGAGAATTTTTTGAGCGCATCTTTGATGAATGTCATGTTCTTGTGTAGAGTACTCATATGGCCTATGGGAAGGTGACGGAGGACACAGTGTACACATGTACAGGACATCCACTGAGATCAGACATTGCCAACATACTGGACTGGGCCCTTAATAAAGACTTCACCACTGCATATAACCGTATCCTACTGTACCTGTCAACTTTTACTGTAGTGGTTTGTTACAGTACTGCTCTAAGCTTTATTAGTCAACATTACTGTATTTTTTAATACATTATACAAAGTCATAGAAGAAAATGTTTCAGCATTGGAGCTAATTCAACGATTTAAATAGTTATTTATCTAGGAATGTTTTGGTCTGATCTTGAGCTGTTGAATGTGGAATTTTATATTGGATTTGGTCACTGATATGTCCAGACTGGTGTGAAGTTGAAATGAGTTTACAATGACCTGAACAGGGTTCAACAGAAATTCTGCAACTTAAAACTCTAAAAGGCCTGGCACTTCATGACATTTTAACTGAGATCCATCTTCTCATTCACCGTGGTAAGATGGCATAAAACTTACAACCTTAAGATGCAACTTTGTATAGCTGTGGAACTGGTTCCAGTCCAATACAGTATAGCAGTCTAAAAGGCTGAGGCCTATACCCAACACTCAGCCCATCAGAATTTAAGATGCGTTTCCCTGGAGACCCTCTTGTGGTTGTCATGAAAATCAGTTGTTTGCTTTATTAGATGACGCCTGTTAAAAGTGGCAGAGTGGTACATGCTTCACACACTTTAAACAAACCCACAAAAAATGTATATTACAGTATTTTCAGTAGTTCATTTACAGCAATATTGCGTAAAACATGTCAAAAGAATAACAGCATGTCATGGTTTTCTGTAGGTTTAAAACTATATTTCTGAGTGTGTGTGTACAATAAATATTTGCTTCTCTGATATAAACAATTGCCAACAGCAAACTAAACAGTTTGTTATTTGAATAATGGGTAACAGTTTTTACTGACAAAGTATCTGTCCAAGTGTCCTCAAGACAGCCGAGTTTGCTCTCATGTTTTTGTCTTATTTTCTAGTGGATTTTCCACCCTCCATTCGCATGGGCTTGCTTATAAAACTAGCAGATATTGAGTGAGTACAGTATTTTTGTTATCTTTACATGGCTCTGACTGGTTCATTAGTTTCACACTACAAATGAACCTGTTCTTATCTATAAGGTATCGCCTGGCCTCCGGAACCAATGAGAAGATCCAGCTGAGCTCAATGATAGCTGCTTTCCAGGCAGTCCGAGACATGGTAGTCAGTGATGAATAGACAAGTAAAGCCCCCTTCTAAGGTGTTGTGAGTGAAATGAATAAATGATGTCATAAGAGGAAGTTATGTACTGCTGACAGCTGTTTTGATGTTAAAACAGAACTGATCAGAACCCTGTAATGTTTTATGTTTATCTCAATATAAAAAGCTGTTTTAAAATGCATAAAAATAAATACTTTAAATAAATAATTATACGTGTCGTCTAATAATTGAATGTCCCTTTTATGTGCATTATTATTTGGGAATTTAGGGACACTAGCAAAACTAAGTTACTGTTTAAAAGTGTGAAATCTGTAGTGAAATCGGGAGCCACAAACATTCCTCAGCAGTGCTCTCTATAACAAAAGGTCTTCTGCTTCTGAATGTCCCTGTAAGTGAGATATTCCAGAATTTTCTTTGGCAAGGGAAGGGCCTCCACCTGATAGGTTGAAACGGAGAACCTCAGGGCAGTCCGACACAGATGCCTCAGGCTCGGTACACGCCGTGGAATTCTCCAGAATTTTACTTGTCCATTTCTGCACCTACAAACGAACATGCCTGTTAGACTTGGACTTAAAAGTATACTTTATTATCCAGCAGACTTTTATTATGTTCCCCAAGGTTTTGCACAACTCTGTTAACCCTGTAGGTCACTTGGAAACATCTAAAGTTTGTAGAACAAATCTTGTGGATTAACCACTGAATAAATTATTGTTATAAGTACCCTGTAGCAATGACGCCCCCTTGTGGATGGAAAGCACAGCACAGCCCACCAGCACGGTTGTAATCAGTCTCTGTTACTAATTCATCTCGTTCCACGTCCCAGATTTGTAATGCCCTGCAACACATTATAGTCACACCAGTCATGAGAGAAAGTGAGCAGTCAGATGACACAATGTTACATCTTTCAGATTGTCACCTATAGTCTTTGAAAGCCAGCAGCAGGCCAATAGGAGAGAAGCTCAGATATGTTGGTAGAGAGTCGCTTCTGTTAGCACACACCTCACAGTTTCTGGAGAGGTAAGAGATTCATTTAAGCATTAGTACATTCCAAAATATATTTACAGATTGTTATGTGTTTGAGGAATGTAATGCTGTCTAAATCAAATTGGTTAGATACAGACAGATGGACATAAACAAGGTGTGTACTATATACATATTAAATACACAAATTATCAGAAAATATACATGAAACATACATACATGAAAGATACATGAATGAAATGTATATTATTGAAACAACTGAATTGTCTGTTTTTACGAAAACTTATATTTAATATTCTACATTTAAAGAAACACTTCATGCAAAAAAATGACTAAATTAAAACCAAATTTTACTTTTTTTTTAGTAATATGTTACTAACCCTTTAAAAGAATGACCTTTTTCTTTGTAAACCATAAACACTTTTCCCTGCAATCCTAAATTTTCTTCTCAAAATAAAGTCAACTCTTTTGAAAAGTCTGCAGCAATGCTATGAAAGAAAGGACAATTTCTGAAATACATACTCCACTCTAGTCAGAAGATCAGCTGTGTAGGGGTCCCACAGGTCCAGCCACCAGCCTGTAGAAGATTCGTATGAGGCAACTGCCAGCAACGCTCCATCAGGAGAGAAGTCACATGACACCATGGTGCGCTCATGGCCGTAGGTAAGGTGTTTCATAAATGTATACGAGCGCAAACTCCACAGATACAGCTTCTGTTAGATAAGATTCAAGTCATGTGTATGGGTTATGATTTTATCTGCGTGAGTCTGTGGAATATCCTGGTGCACTGCACAAAACAGTAATTGTTTAAGCGTTTGGAGGTCTTGTTTTATGCTGATTAGATCATTTCTGGCATTCCAGGAAATATGTGGATAAAATGCAGTCTGGGAACACTTAACCTGCTTGGAAGTTGAAATTGGAAATCAAATGCTATAATGTGGCTATGAAACTCACAGAGTCAAAGTTGCACAGTGAGGCGATTATACTGCTGTCAGGTGATATGCAGCATCTGAACACCCAGTAGTTTGGACCCTTTAGCACGTGTGGATTGGCACCTGTACAAATGAACAAAGCAATTTAAAAACACTTCAGAGTTAAACGTGCTATTTCAATAAATATATCCAGGTAAAAGGAACAGATGTTTCTTTTATTCTATGCTTGGAGGGAAAAAACAGAAGCTGTATCCATATAGATCATGGCAAGATCCATTTATAGATGTGGCATTATAAAAGTACTTATCCACAAATCACAAACTCAGATGTTGACTGGGGAGTTTTGACAGAAGACGAGATCTGTTGCTTATCAACAGAACAGTTTAAGGTGGTTCTTGTGAAGAAAGCACATACAAGAAGGAAGGCAAGCACTGACGACATCAGACTAAAGCAAGCATCTATTGTTGTGAGATTGTTTGATTATGTAATCAGCTATTAGTCACACCTGCACCAATCTACTCAAACATTAAAAAAACATGCTGCCAAATTTCAGCAATAGTGATTAATCTGTATTGTTGTTTCCACATAAAACACTCTGACCTTTCTTCGTTAAGTCCCATATCCTTAGCGTTTTATCTCGAGAAGCCGACACGAGAGTTAGACTTCCATTTGGAGCAAAGACCAGATCCCTGACCAGAGCCTGATGGCCAGTAAGAGTAAACCTCAGACTTCCTGAAGACAGAACAGGCATCATTTACCAACATAACAAAACCTGCAATATGTTCTGTGTTAAAGTCTAGATAGTTGAAACCTCGTACTGTTAATATTTACACCAAGACAGATTTAATCAATCGTTCTTAGTGGTAAAACTGAGCCCAGAGTTTGCGGGACTTCTGAGATCTTACCCGATGAGACAACCCAGACTTTGATCACACCATTGTTCAGACCAGTGGCCAGAAGCAGGTCACGTTCATGTTTGTTCTGATGGGCAGATGGGCAGGGTCCGAACGCCAGAGCCCACACCGCCTGCTCGCAGTTAAATATCTTCTCACTGCTTGCATCTACACCACTAGAAAGAATATATAGTATGTATATCTTTATACATATGTAGTCATATATGTTTCTGGATCCACATTCCATTAAGGGTTTATTACTATTATATATAAAAAAAATATATTTATATACATAATTATATATAAAAATGTTCAGCACCTAACAAAGCATATATACCCAGAACCCTAAAAATACATCATTACAGCCATAGTGTAGTATTACGATACGAATACCATAATACAATCATTAAATAATTATAATTAATAATGTACCACTGATCATATAATTATAATTAGTGGTACAATTGTACTTTTTGATTACTTGATTACTATTTTGACACTAACAAAAACACTGTGATGGTTCAATGCTACAGATGGTAACACGATGGTATACAGTATACCATATTATATATATATACAGAACTGATATTCATGAATTCATATATTCATAATATTTACGAAAAGCTCCAATACCGTGGAGCATAGTAACACACGAATATACACGATGTGAATATAAAATTAAACGTAATAATTCAATTGTGCTGTACGGTACTCCAAATACCAAATAATTAAGATTGAATGAAATAAGTATATTTATCAGTGCCTGCATGAAGGACCTCCTAATGGCGTTACATAATAAAAAGCGACAGTATCACGGCAATACAGACGCACTCTTGGGCTGTCACCGGCCAGGAGAAGATTTTGACAATGCCGAATCCCATGGACCAGGCGAAGTAAGATCCTCCCGGAGAAAAGCGCACGCTCCATGTCTCGCAGTGTATCCCGGTCCGGTTCGGGTAATGGTGAACGGGTTTCAGCTCCAAGATCAAATCATCCGGTTCTGTGTGCATTTAAAGCCACACACCCGTCACTGCTGCGCATATACGGAACTGCTTCTTTTACTAATGATATAATAATGTTCTACATCACAGAGCCAATCCAGATTCTCACATTTTATCCAAGTGGTCTGGATTGTCTTACCTTTGACTGAAGGATCTCGAAACGCAGTGCACATCTTTATCAGCTCATAAATGTCGTAAGTGAAGTATCCTCACCTACAGAAGGGTTCCTTTGGCGAGGGGGCGTGGCTTCTGATCACGTGGTATGATAATGGACTTCGCCTTGCAGTGACACATTTAAGGTGTGTTGTGTGCTTGCTGCTCCCAACAATTGCCATTGCCATCTTATGTGTTGATTTTACAGGTTATAAACGTCATTTTATTAGAGCTAGTTAGTTAGTTTACTGTAAATGATCATAGAAGTTCAGTTTAAGCATCCCTAGTTTTAACATTACTGATATTTTACATGGGTGAAGAACCTGTCAAGAAAATGTCTGGCTCCACCTCAGAACTAAAAGAAAGATATAATGCATTGTGACATGATTTTCATGAAGCACATTTTTGCCCCAAATTCTCTTTACTGTAATGCAAAAAAAAGTCTTAAAGCTTTAGCCTGAAAAAACAAGAGGTCAAATACTTAAATTGAAATAGACATTTCGCCCAAAAATAAAAATTCTTCTATTGGTTGCTCACCCTTGTGTTATTCCAAACCTCTGTGACTTTTTGCTTTCGAGAAACACGAAGAAAAATATTTTGAAGTACATTGGTAACCAAACAGTTGGCACCCATTGAATGGACTCAAAACTCATTTCTCAAAATATCTTCTTTTGTGTTTCACAGAAGAGAAAGTCACATTGGAATGAATGAGGGGGGATAAATGTTGATTTTTTTTTTTGGTGAACTATCCCTTAAAGCAAGACCACAATCAGGTAGTTTCATTTATACAGTAACTGTATCAACGGGCTTTATTTCTATTATAATTTCTTACTTTTGATATTAGGGTAAAAAACACAATCTGGACACATTGTGACATTTACATTTGTTGCAGAATCAGTTAATCTGAGAACATAAACACAGCTCAGTGATGAATGTTTTGTGAATATTAAAAATGTAATCTCACTATTTGAGGCCAGTTTATTAAAACCTAATACTGAAAATGAAAACAGGGTCTCTACAATCATTTAACACTTTTCACAGGTTACTGAAATATTGTACAAGCACAATATGAGACAGAAATGAAAATAACTTAACACCATCCTCAATACAATGAGGAACATTGTATTTCCTATACACATAAATAGTTATCCTAACAGGTTTGTCTATTGCTCAGGTTCTGTTTGATCCGGATGATTTTGATCTGTGTATTCAGAAACGTCTGCTGTATCATGTTCACCTGAAAAACAAATCAGAAATCAATTTTTGCTTGTTCAGATTTTTTCAATTCCTTTCTACATTACATAAAAGCCTCCAGCCAACTTAAATGAAATGTAAATCAAATTGTAACAGTGCTTCTCAACTATAGTCGTGGGGACCCACAGCTCTGCACATCTTGTGGGTCTCGCTTATATTTGATCCTGAATAGAATAATTTGTTTGTTAGCAGAGAGATCCAAGAACTGAACTGAGTGTATCAGCTAAGGGAAATATACACAATGTGCAGTGCAGTACAGGGTTGGGAACCACTGTTGTAACACTTGAAGGTTTGAACAAAATTCAGGAAATCATTCAATCTTACTGGACGGTATTCTGTGAATCTCTACGAGTGTGGTCGCGTGTCCATTAGTCAGTGGAGGAAGACGAGGAACGGCATCGTGGAAAATCTCTTCATCCGAGTCCACTAAACTCAGAACATCCCCTCTGTCCTCAGATAAACTACTGGAAACACACGTGACATCACATGCATCAGCCGCATGTGGAAAGACTGTGCTGAAAGACTGCATTTATATTTTGAAATGTCGCTGTCTTCACTGTAATTATGGATCAGTCATTTGTTTGGCTTACTTACCTAAATCCTAAACCTGAGTAAAAGAAAGAAAGAAAGATGTAAATATAAATACAAATAAATATGCAAATATAAATATATATTTGTATAAATATACAAATATGTACAAGTACACCTAATTTATTAAAAACTTCTTTGACAAAAGTGTTCTGTATTTCTGAATGAAAGAAACCAGTTCTACAAAGAATTCATAAAACAGCTTGGCTACAGAAACAAGAGTCATACGTTTTATACGTGTATTACTGTGTTCAATATGAAATCATACTTACCGATACAAATTCTGTCACGCTTTGAGTATGCCGTCACTCCAACAACAATTCCAATCATGACTATTAAAACAGAGACAAAGATGCCAACCACAGCCCCTCCATTACCTGCCGAGGCTGGAAATAAACAACATGGTCAAGCATTTTGTGATGCCTCTGTTCTGAAGAGGAAGATCTTCACGAGGCTGTCACTAAGAGGTTGTGTAATGCTTTTGCGCATCACAAAGCAATCTCTGAACATCTTGTCCAGTAACATTCATGTTCTGCTGTTGTCATTGCACTCTCACTGAATTCTGATGCAACATTTCAGACATTCTTCTCATTGGCATACAGTTAAAAACATCTGTATATGGACATTTCTGAAGCTAAACTTTAAAATAAATAACTCATAATTGAACTGGGTGAAACCTGTCAAGAAAATGTCTGGTTCCACCTCAAAACTAAAAGAAAGATATAATGCATTGTGACAATTTTCACAATGCATTATATCTCTTTACTGTAATGCAAAAAAAAAAAAGTCTTAAAGCTTCAGCCTGAAAAAAACAAGAGGCCAAATATTTGAATTGTAAAGTTTTGTTTTTCCTCTTGGTAGTATTTGCTGTACTTTGTTCTGATTGCAATGTAAAAGTATTACAGTTTTTTTTAACATTTATAAAAACAAACACTGTATTATAGTAACAAGAATCACCATTAAGAATACCAGTATGAAATGCAACCAGGACATTTTTTCATGAAACTTCAACTAGGATGAAATAGGCACAGGTCATTAAAAAGCTCTTATTATGAAATCTGTTTAAAGTATGCACACTGATTCAGGAACTTTCAAGAATCTTATACTTACATTTCACTGTTAGATACACTTCCAGCTCTCTTGCACCAACAGGATTTTCACTATAGCAGAAGTACATGCCCTCATCATCTTTTGTCACATTCACTATAGTGAGTGTGTATGTGGGTTTATTTTCAGACACAATGTATTTGGATGTGTTATTGATGACTATGTTTTCCTTTGTCCTCCATATGGTTGTAGCTGCTGGGAGAGAGCTGGTCTCCATACAGCTGAGTGTTACACTAGTCCCCTCCAGAGCAGTTACCAAAGGGTCTCCTAAAGGATATGGAATGTCTACAATACAGAAGACATAAATACGTAGATATAATAGATATATACGTTTTTTCTCACAACATCATGAACACAGGAATTCAGTACGTTAGTCTCATAAGATCATGTCTGGTTTGTATTTCACACAAAAATCGAAAGAAAAATAAGAAAACATACTTTGTTTAAAAACAATTAACCTTTTTTGCCATAGTGACATTGCTTTGATGACAAAAATATAAGTGATACATTAATAATGTATCACTTAAAGGTAGGGTAGGCAATTTCAGAGAGGCTAGCAATAGCAACCTAGCTTTAGATTCTGCCTTCTGTTCATAGTGCTCTCCAAAGCCACTCCACCTCTCACAGTGCATGGAGGTATGCAAATACAGTTTGGCAGGCATGTAGGACATCCTATCATTGCATTTGGCCCGAATGCAATGATTGGGCAAACATTTTATGGTCCTGCACCTTCCACAGAAGACAGTGATGCTATCAGAATGTAAAGAGATTTTCAACCAGCATCACAAAAAATGTTTCTGAAAAAGATCACCTACCCTACCTTTTATTGTGGTGAAAATAATGTCATAATGCTAAAAATCTTTAAACAGAGTTCCTTAAACAGACCTCTTTCAGCACAAAACAAATAACTTATTTCTTCCTTTTGATTTCATTTGAAACTGACCTGGACATGTTCTTGACAGCTTCTATGAGATTTAAGTGCAATAACTGCAGGTTCTAACATCAAAACATCTCATTCTATATTCATTTTGCATAAATAATAGTTGAACCAAATCAATGATGGTCTTACTAAGTATGAAGGAACAGTTTTTCTGCACTCCAGTTACATGCTTGCCCACGCACATCACCTCCACTCCATTGCGCAATATAAATCTGTTCACGTGGACCTTCAAACGCTCCATTTTCCCAGATGTTGAGTTCACTGTGGTACCATTCGCTATCACAGACTGCTCAAAAACCTCATACCATTCCAGGGTGGGCCTTGGGTAACCCCCAAACCAGCTGCATATAAACAGAACATCTGAGGGCCCACTACCCAGCTCCCAGCTGCATTCTGGGTGTCTCTCTGGAGCATCTGAAAAGATATGGGTTTCCAACATTTAGGATTAAAGCCTAAAAATCATAGTTCTACAATTGCCAGTGAACAGGAAATCAAACGTATGTTGAATTCATCTCCAGATAGTAAACTCCAGCACCATCGCTTATGAATTACTGTGCAAATCATTTGTAAACCCATGATGCAACAATTCACATGACAATTGTTTGTAAACGATTTACACATGTTTGTTCTGCATGCATTACGTAAATGAGGCCTATGAACCTTATATAGACCTGAAACTATTCTTGATAAGTTATTTTTCTATACCTTACATGCAGCAAAAGACCATTACAGAATCTTTATTTTCAAAATCGTCTATTTTCAAACTTCAAAAAACTTCATGCTTATGACATTTGTTGATATCTTACAGTAAACTAGGAGTTCCTGCCTCTCATTCATAGATCTTGGGGAGACAGTGTTCTGAGATATACACGTGTAGATCCCTTGATCGCTCGGTTGGATGTTTCTGATGGAAAACTCAAGAGATGATTTGCTCCCAAAGCCCTTGTCAACCGCCTCAACAGATTGTGAAACTTCAAACATCCACGTCAGATTTTGTGAGGGCACAGACTCACTGGAGCAATTAAAAAAGACATCTGAACCTTTTTGGACAACTAATGTTCCATTCTCCAGTGGGGTTGTTGGTTTAATATCCAGTAATATGTTAGTTGGTCCACCTGTAAAACAAAAACAAAATAAATTTAAAAGCACAACCATTAAGAATAACATACAAGACTCTTAACATCTCTCACTTCAAACATCCTTAGAAATATTCTTTAGAGTTTTTAAATGGAAGCAGTTGTTGTTTTATAATATTCTTTAAAATATTAGATAAATTCATTTTATTTATGCGTGATGAGGACAAAACTATCCTATATAATAAAAATTGAGATTTCGCGAGATTTCACCTGTTTCAATGTTCAAAATAATTATATTTATTTGTTCTGCTCAAAAAGTTCTGTACCACAGCGTCCCACACATCTAGTCACGTGGTAGCGGGTTTCAAGTTAATGTGTAGATGTCTAACCAGTCTAACCTGTTAGACTCTCTTTACAGGAACTGCAGATAACTTTGCATGCGAAAGCTTTTCATTTTTTGCATTAGTATGGTTAAGACATTCAGCACTATACCAGTGACTTGAAGATGCACGCTAGAATGAGTTCGCCATGTGCCGTCATTCTCTGTTTGGGACCGACAATCATAAAGTCCTGTGTCTATATACTGCAGCCCACTGATCTTCAAAGATCCATCTTTTAAAATGGAAAGATGGTCCGATGGCTCAGAGGGATTTTGGGATGCAATGACAACAGCATTTTTCCTCCACTGGTAGAGAACTGTAGACACGTTGACTGCAGGTGTGCACTGCAGTGTCACATCCTCTCCTCTCTCTCCAATGACATACTGCACCGGCTCCTCTGTCACTACAGAAGAAGTGAGAGAACAAATGTGGTTTACAACTCTGATCACTAACAAACAAAATAAATAAATGCTCTGCGGCACTACCATGGTTTTGTGGACATGCACCAAGGCAATACCATAGTTTTGGACACGCACCATGGTATTAACCTTAAGCACGATATATTAATGACAATCATTCAGTTGCACGGTACATATCAAAGTCTACAGGAGAATAAAAACATGATGATAATATTAATAATGTAAATGGTATTAAAAACGTCATTATTTAAGTTTTAAACAATAATTTAACGATGCCTCTTTACAAAAAACGATATCAGCCAACCTACCTATTTGATGTGACAGAAGAAGCAGATGAAAGGCTATCGGCATTACTCTCATTGTAGTTACTACGGACTGCAATCGCTTTGTAAATGCGATCGAGTTAGCTTTTGTTGTCAGACAAACTCTTTGCTCTGAATGTTGAAAGCTTATGTTACGATGGATTCGTATCCATTTGTTTGTTTGTAATATTTCGGGTGATATGCCCTAGACTTTGATTCCTGCATATGTTGGAGTTAAGCCTGATTTGTGTCCATGTTCTACCTGTTTACTCGTTTTCGTTCCCGGAAACTTTGAATTTGTTGCATCACCACACCCTTCACCTGCGCTCTTAAAGAGACAGCGGCCTTATTTCACGGCGGTCCAAACTTTACAGATGGAATAATATCCCATAGATTGCTAGATTTATTTAGCATAGATAAATAGTGCTATTTTAAACACCAGAACTTAAGCATTCAATGAGTAAAAACATACATTATTTTTCGCTATATACGTGGCGTGTTTTGTTGCTTATACTTTCTGCAGGAGAAGGCATTATCGCCACGTAAATATCCGCTTGCATAATAGTAACATCATCAATTGTATCAGTTTATGTATCATTTCTATATATACCATAGCATTTATAACAAAATCTATATGCTTTCTGTTTGTAGGTTTATATGACAACACAATGATAAATGGGTCGATACCAGCGCACAATGAAGCGTTTATCAAACCCAACGCTTTCTCATTACGTCCGCTAGAGGGCGACAAAGGGCGTTTAATGCGTGACCTGTGCGTAACATTATTTTGGTTCCCCCACGTTGGTTCCGGTTGTAAAACGTCCTACTCGCTTTCAATATGTCAGGCTGTAAGAAGCCTCGATCTGTCGCGAATCCGCTCGAATCGACGATTACAACACCGAGCGAAAGAATCCTGAAAGAAAGCCACAATTTATATATCGACAATGAGGACGGTAAATAATAAACGCATTCATATGTAAACACGATAGTGTGATCTGACATATAATGCATACGTTGTAAATCAGTTTTAAAGTTTCGTCATTAAACGTGCGCAATATTTGATCTCTGCCCTTATTTTTATCCTATGTGTCTTAATTGAATACATATTTAATATCCGTAATAGTTAAAAGAAGCCAGAAAGAATAGCGACTCATTCAAAACTTATGTCATTGGCTGTGGTTCAATTCGTAGTGAGCTTAATAATCAACATATCCTATATGATACTAGCTGATAATACAAGAGTTAGGCTGCATTCTGCACACTCACACGTCCAGAAATGCTATCTAGGTAGGGTGCTCACTAGGTTTTTAGGCACAGACATGTGGACCAGTTGTTTCTGCATGCCATAGTATTACAGTCAGTACAGTACATGCAAAACGTAACACATTTGCAAATCACAAAAAAATTATTGTAAATTGAACGCACTTTTGACCATATATAAGGTGCATGATGCCTTTATATATAATATAACAATTGAATGTAGACGTGTGAAAATTTTTACTGAAATGTTTTAAAGAGCTTGCTTTGAGTCATACATATGTCAGTTTCTTATCTTATTGAATTTGAATTATTTGAGTTATTGTTGTAAAATGGTCAACAATGAGGCGTGCTGTTGTAAAATAAAAAGAAACCTCTTGTTTGTCTGTGTGTTTGTAAAGGATTAGTGAAAATCGCAGAGGGTTTAGGGCTGAGGCTGTTACCTCCTCGGAAAAAGATTATAGTTATGATCATGGGAAACCACTCAGCTGGGAAAAGCTCCTTTATTAACTGGTAAATACACCTCTGACATCTACAACACGCTGTTGTTGGGTACAGCACTGTTACTGTATTACAAAATAGTTACTGGAATAATGGAATTATAGATCTGCTCATATGCACCCCATGCTTAATATATTGGACTGTAAACAATAAGTAACTTGACTATCTTTCAGGTATGTGGAGGAGCACATACAGAAGACAGGTGTTGCCATAGAGACACAAGGCTTCACGTTTATTACCAGTGGCAGGAAACGTGAATCACTGACAGTGAGTGTGAACTCTTTTAACTCTTTGCTTAGAGCTCATTTACACATTGCTGCTCTTTTGAACCTGGCAGGGAACTATCAACAAATTACTTTGTGCACAAGCTCTTTGACTAAAAATGCTAAATGCTTTTGCTTATTAAATGCATACTTATTAAATATAAAATGAATGCAGAAAAGCTTGTATGTAAAGATGTCATCACAACTTTGGTGCCAATGTCCATGTGCAGAACTGTGCTTTTTATTCGGAGGGCTTTAATAACGAATAGATCATGGGTCACATACAGTGTTGACCCTGTTCTCATTAAGACCAGCCTGTACCGCCCTAAAGGTTAACATCACATCCTCTGAGTGCCACTGAAGAACTAAAGTCCAGAGAGGTCAGTCAAATGAAAAATACATCAGCTGAGCCTGTATTATGGGTCTCTGAAGTGATGATTCTTCTTTACATTTATGAAGGTAGCTTTCATGACCTCAGTAGGACTGGGAAAACCAGCTTTATAGATACATATACATATTCATAGATGTAATTTTTTGCTGTTCAGGAACTGTATATAATTGCTCCCTGTCTCTGAGCCTGCAGTGTAGCTACAGTAATACAGTAGCTGTATGAACATTTGGACAGTTAATTCATGTTTGAAACATCTTAATGTTATTAGATAACATCATATCAAACCAAATGGCATTTATTTAAAATATATACAGAGTGAGCATCAAAAAGAATTTTGATTTGTGTTTTAAATGATGAAACAATCATTAAACTGTTCATAATTGTTATGATGAAGAACACCTGTGTGTTAGGACACCTGTGTTATGCTAAAGGAACTTCACCTCATGACCTCAGGATCGTCCAGCATTGTTTTTTTTTGTAGATGCCACGTTTAAATTTTTTTTTTTTTAATGTTTGTGTGGCATATAGTGTCAAAAAACTGTTTGTGTCCGTAACTTGGTTTACATGCAGTCTGTGCGTTTTAAAATTTTCCACGCTTTTTATAGGAAAATTTGCGGAATAGATTTTAATATGGTACAATGAATAACCAGAATGCCACAAGAGGGACGTGTGCATAACAGATGTTTGAATTTTCCAGAAATCTGCTGAGAATAATGTGGAATTCTGTGGATCCAGATTCAGACCTATACTGACCTACGAATATGTAAAAGGAAACGTCTGAGAAAAAGTTCATACTTCAGCGATCTGTCTCTATTAAGTCTTCTGAGCCATGAAAGAGCAACCACAGAGATAAACATCCTCTGGGTTCAGTTTTAAGCAGGAAAACATGAGGAAATACTTCAGCCATGAGAATGTGTGCCCGATTAAAATGAAAAGAATGAATGTGTTTTTCCTCCCGGGAGGGAGGGGGACATTGTATGTGCGTGCATGTGGCGAAAAACGAGACTGTATCATAGCTCAGTCAGTGGCTCATTCTGGAAGCAGAGGGGCTGTCTTAAAGACACAGTGTCTCTTTTTATAGCATATAGAGCTCTTGCTCTCTCTCTTTCCTTCAGTCTTTCCAATTCAGTCTCTCTGTGAGGACCTCGACATGAGTAATGCAATTATGCTGAAGAAGTGATATAAACATGAACAGGAAGAAAAATGCATTAGAGCCCCAGGCTCCACACCAGCACCCAGCCTGCAGAGAGAGACAGAGAAAGAGAGAGTGAGAGGGCGAGAGAGCTTGAGAGACAGCAGGGAGACTCCCTACAGAGGGGCCTGGCTTCTGACTTTACATCCAATACTCTGTTTTTACTGCTTTGATTTCTTTCCCTCAACATCTTTGCTTCTTTCCTCACAGGGGAATGCAACGTTACACCTCTACCCGCATTTCAGACCGCTGCTGGAGTTTAAAGGTACGACTCTTAGATTATCTGACATGTTTAAGTCTGCTTTCAAATGGCTGTTATCATTGGTTTTACATTTATACACAGTTTATTTAAAACATAGTAAATATATTTGACATCATTGCTAGTTGGCATTCCAAACTGAGTTGTTGTGATTCCAAAGCAGCATAGAATATCTGTCACATTTATCAACGTCTCAATCTGTTTAGAGTTTGGCAGGGTGTGTGGTCTCTTAATTCATATATTTCAGCACCTTTAAATGTGATGTTTATGGATTATGGTTTATGGATATATGTAGCTTTGGTTTCCCTTTTGTCATATTGGCTGTGCATATATAAACATTTGATATTTGTCAATCATATATTAATATTTTCCTCTGCATTTTATCTGTATATATTACAGATGCAGCTGTGGTTTCTAGATATTGTCAATGAATGCAACATAATGCAACACAAAATGGGGATTTTAGTAACACGTCATTGGTTCAAACAACCAATGTTAAATGTTATTTGCTCCGTGTGTTAAGTAGCCTTGCTTATTGATTTTTGTTTTGAGAAAATTTGATTATTTTAAAGCTGCATGTGCAGTCCAGGCAGAAGCGTTCATGGCTATGACTAACAGTCTGCACTGAGTCATGCAAGCGTACTTGCATGGAGTGCAGTATTCGCCTGTAAAACACAGAAGCGCATTCACTTCAAGAAACTCCTGCAGCTCTGCTGACTTAACGCTTTTCACACTGTTTTCATGCAACATGTTGAACAGAGTCTAGCTGATGTCACAGTTAAGCAGTGTTGTGAATAATGATTGTGTTTTACTTTGGAGTGTGATGGGGTCTGCATAGGTGGATGCAGGTTGGGCGTGTCAGAGGGCATCGTAGCTGCACACTGATTGTGCAGTTTCGTTCAGTGGGCAGTGTGGGTTCACTAAGTGCAGGGAGAATGAGTCATTCACACTGACAACAGTGATGCATCATGGGAAACGTGGAGACAGAAAAATCTTCCCACATTAGTACTGCAGAAGGACGTATCTTGTTTAGCCATATTTGTGATGCATAGATGTTATAAAGTCTTGGATGTCTTTATATCGAGCTAACAATTATAGGTTGTAGGAATGTTTTGTAAATTTCCATTAAGTAACAAAAATGTTAAAAATGTTATTTTGAAAGCTTTGGGAACATTCAAAATGTTCAGTTTTTAGATGTTGTATTAAAATTGTGGCTTGGTTCTAAAAACATTATTCAAACATTTTTTTTAAATTTTCTGTAACATTTAAAATGGTCCACTAAGAATAAGAATTTTAAAATATATATATATATAACGTTAGAAAAACATGCTACTAACGTTACTGCAAGAACGTTTTTGATAACTTGTTATGTTAGCCAACATTCTGAGAACGTTCCCTGCGTTAGCTGGTTAGTCACTTCTAAAATGACTTATTATGTGAGTTCTGCTTTCCTTTAATAGTTTTAAATCTTTTCGTTTGTATTTTATTTGACATAAGTTTTACATTGTACCCTGTACCATCTTAGTGGAAAATGTGCTTGCTCATACGTTGCTCTATCTTAGCTCAGGAAAGCTGAGCGCCTCTCTGTTTTGTCTCATTTAAGTATCAGCTTTCAGATGTTCTTCCTAAAAGTCCTTAGGATAAATTCTGACAAGGACTTCATACTGACATTTCTGACCTTTGATTTTAGGCAGATCTGAGCACGGTTTGTGACATTGTTGAGCTCTCTTCTGAAACCTTAGAGGAGGCACATGTGAGACCACTTAAGATCTTTTTCTCAGGAGAAACTCTTAAATCAGAAGTGTATTTTGCCCTTGTTGCTGTATAAAATAAATGGCTGAGACATCTGTTTGGCTCCTTTCTTCCTGTGGGATCTGATAATGAGATTTCTGATTGGTGCATTGTTTGGGTGTGGTTTGGCTGGTTCGTGTCGTGTCAGTAAGTTTGACTTGGGTCTCTCCGCAGTAATGCTGCGTTGCGGTCTGGAGATGACTCGGCGCTTTCTCGACCTTTGACTTTTCTCCAGTGGACTAGATCTCTGGGTGTCCCCTTCCACCCATCGGCAGTAATGTCAGCAAGACGAGAGATGTCTCTCCGGTTACCTTGTCACATTCTAAGAGTTCAAAGATCCTTTAGTGATTATAGCCGGTCGCATACATTACTGATTTAAAGTCTGTTTAATTACGCCATATCTGTGAAACGAATTAACTATATTTGAAGCCAACTCTATTTGAGCCCTGTCATTGGTATTTTCCTTGTTGAATAGTCAATACAAAATCACAAATAAAAGCTCTTTAATATCTTTAATATCTGAGATTAAATTGAGAGCAAGTAGAGAATCCCTTAGAAAATGGACTCTAGTATCTTCACGTGTCACCTCAAAAGTCTCACATGCGTCTCTTCAAAACTATGCTCAGATTTGTCAAGACACCAAAATCAGTGATTTCAATATGAATTTAACCCTCAGATTCCAGACCAACTCATCTGTGCAATGCAATCCATGTTCATTTAAAAACTCTCCATCTTTTATGCATGTTACCATTTGTATCTATTTCTCAGAAGAAGAGAATTTTTCGGAATTTCTCAGAAGAACCTTCTGATGCAAAACTGATGCTTGATAATCAGTTAAGTCCTGAGTCTCTGAGCAAAACAGTTTTCCTCTTCCTTTCTTTTACACTATTGAGAATCTACGTATTATCCCACCCAGTTTTGTTGAATGACAAGGAGAACAAGTGTGATGGACGGAGGGTGATGTGGATGGACAGATTTGAGGGTGTGTTGATGCACCTTGAATGTTAATGAGTAAGAACAAGACAAGGTCTGTGAGAAACTGAGAACGTGTAGTCACTGAAAGAGCTTTAGAGTGCGCTGCAGATGTGTGGAGAAAGCAGAAACATTTGATGAGAAAGGACGTCTCAGTAGATTTTATGAACACATGATAATACATTTGAAATAACATTTGAAATAGTATTACTGTAGGCTCTTTCAGCTGGGCTCTTTTGACTTTGAGCAGTAAGCCAATACCCAAAATGCCCTAAAAACCACCCTGATGCCCTAGCAACTGCGTAGTAACAACTTAAAGCCATCCAGAACACCTTAGCAACTGCATAGCAACACCCTGGCAACCACCCACTTCATCCTAGCACTGTGATGGCAGCCTAAAAAGAAGCACCATTCTGATTGTCATGAGAAATTCAGACTTTAGTTTTGACTTCAGTTTATGAAGCGTGTCAGGATTGGCTCCTGGCGTTACTTCACAGTCGTTCTTCACTGGCTAGCTTTATTTGGCTCCATCTTAAAGCTGCCAGTTGAAGAGCTGTTGTGGGTAACCATAACAACAGACAACCAGAAATGTGTGGTCAGGAAAGCACGAGATGATTCAGTTGGATAGGTGGAGAGCATAAAATTATTATAGTATATTAGTAAATTATTATTAGTATTAAGTAGTAACAAGCATCCTCCATAAAATGTTAAAGGAAATTTTATATTTAGATGGTTTTCCCTAACTTTTTAATATAAATCTATATTTATTGATTATATTTGTTTATTACACTGCTCTTTAAAATACTTGATTCTGATTGGTCAGTCGTGGCAGTCTGTGGTCAAATAGTTTTGCATAAATTGTTCCAGGCAACTGATTTGCTACATAGCTGTGCTAGTTTTTTTTAATCACTCAATGTCCATTTATTTATTTATTGGTTAGTACTTGGATATTAATAAACAGGCTGCTGTAGATACTAATAATCACAAAATAAACCCCATAGGGTGATGTAAGACCCGGTTGAGCTTTATTTTACAGTAAAGACAGACTAACCGCACTGTTGCTCTTACATAAAGGATGATTTGCATCATGATGTTACGCTTTTACACAGATTGATACGATCCCCATGATGAATGTTGACTCATATTTCTAATGTGAGAGCTGGTTTACAAATGCCTGTAGTTATATTGTAGGTGTGACGGACTACCTGAGTGCTGAGATTTCCACCTCCAAACAGAAGAAGTTCAGCTTGGTGACGTTTGTGGACACCCCCGGACTGGTGGATGGAGATATGGTCTACCCTTTTGATGTCAACAACGCCATCACCTCGTTCGGTAGGACTTTGTCTGCGTTTTATTTGTCTTTTGTATGAATGTATTGTCTGTTACTTTTTGTAAAATCTATTCCACATTATCGATGTACAAAACCGTACTTCCCTTATGGGTGTGTGCATTTACCCCATACTGGTGAGGAGTGAGCACATACACACACTGCAAGTCATGGACACACACACCCATAGCAGTGGGCAGCTAACACTGCAGCACCCTGGAAGCAACTGGTGGAAAGGTGCCTTCCTCAATGACACCTCAGTTGTTTCCAGATGACAATGGGAATCAAACCTGCGACCTTTGGGTTACAAATCTGACACTCTAAGCATTAGGCCCAGTCTGTTTTGTAGAATTATTACACTATTTAATTATTACACTATTTTCTGTAATTCTATTTTGAAGAAAAATATCAGATCAATTTTTTGTGTGAAATCGAGTTTGTGGGTGTGAATGAGATTAAGTCAAACAGTAATAACGTTCTGGTTTCCTGTCATTTGACAAAATCTATCTGTTTTCAGGGGAGCAGGCGGATCTCATCTTTGTGTTTTTTGATCCGATGGGGCAGGCGTTGTGCAAGCGAACTCTGAACATTGTTGAGAAGCTGAGTGAGAAGTGTGGAGACAAACTGCGCTTTTACTTGAGCAAAGCTGATGAGGCAGGACGTGAGACGGACAGACAGGTGCACAAGTGTGTGTGTGGGTTTACTTAACCATATATAGAGGACAAATTAAAAAGTGAGCAAAACCTTACAAATCTGAGCAAAATCTCCTTTGGAGATGTTGAAAAGTAAAGTTGTTTTTGCTATTTTGAAATGGGGCAAATTAAAGTCATGCATTCCATAATATGAGATCTGGATCTTCTTGCCATAATCATTTTCAGGAGGCTAAATAGGTGTCACTCCAAACCTAGTTCGCTTATCACTTTATATGAGTGTTTCTCATTATCACATCAGTAGGTCAACGGTCTCACGTGTCTTCTGATAGATGACTCACATGCTGCTGTTTTCATTCACACAGCGAGTAATGATGCAGATCGTCCAAGAGCTCTGCAGAAGACCGGGACTCAACAAATGTGGCTTTGAAATGCCCACCATTTACATCCCCAACCCTCAAAAAGTAAGAATGATGCTTAAACATTTAAAATTGCTTTGCTGAAGAAATTGTCACGGTTCCTTCCTTGACAGACAGATATTAATAGGACTTTAAAGAGTTTTCAGCAATATGTAAAATGCAGAGTATTATCGTTCATGTTCAGCGAGCTGGAGTCACACATGAGTAATGGAAGGCATACACAGCACTGATGTGTCAGTCAGGAGAGATTTATGTCTCTCTGCAGCAATTAGATTGATTAGTTCTGTCTATTATAAGCCAACATACAGGGACAACATAAAGGAGCCAAAGATAGTTTAATGCTCTCAATATCAGGCAGATATTAATGTTAAAATATCTTTTTGTTTTCAATTCACACACCTTATCACTTAGTAAGAACTGTTTTGATCCGATTATTTTTCTACTGTATCTGATTCTGAATTTCTACTGTCAGAATCACCAGAATGCAGATTTATAAAATGAGCACAGATTAAATTTATTTAGTTAATTTACAGTTAAATTAAAAAGCTATTTTCTTTGATAAATAAAGAAGGAAAAGAGAAATGGCCTATTTTAAAATGATCAAAATCACTGAATGCAGCTTTACTTGCAAACTAAGTAGGAACGTTCCAGCAAGATTTGAAACTTTTTTTAGATGTTGTTGCATGAGGTTGAAGGATACAATCAGCAGTGAAATATAAATGTATATGCACTTTGTGACTATATGTGGTGTGTGCAGCCCAGCAGATGTGTCAACCAGATTGATGAGGTGTGTGAAACTATTGAGAAGAGCATAAACCAGGCAGTGCAGAAAACACTGGACCAACTGGAGAAAGACTGTAACCTCATCATCTCTACCATCAACAATACACTGGACCAGGACCGGTACAATCCATCAATCTGTCTGTCAGTCAGTCAATCAGTCTGTCAGTCAGTCTGTCAACTCAGCATCCTCCATAAAATGTTTAAGGAACTATATTTTTTTATTTAGGTGTTTTTTTTTATCAGATAGACTTATTTCTTACTTTGTGGCATTTTGTGTTTAAATGTTTTTGTATAATTGGCCTAGTTTCATTGAATCATATTCTTAACACAATAATTTAAACTTAAATCAATTTTATTTATTTATTTTATTAGTTCTTGGGTAACCCCGATAAATAACAGGCCGCTGTAGATAGTCGGTCAATCAGTCTTTAAGTCAGTCATAATGTACATAGCATAATGTAATCTCATCATGATATTACTCTAGATTTCATAATGTATTATTTATGTTTATTGTGTGTGTGTGATTTTCAGGTTAAATGTGAGTTGTAATAAAAGCAACCGCTTTAATTCTTTCCTGTGTGGACTTCTGGGAATCTTCTTTCCCTCACTCTTCATCCTCAGCTTCATCATCAGCACTTTCGCTCCAGAGGAGCTGGACGCTCTTGTCGGCGAGGGACTCGCTAAAACACTCTACTTCACCACAGTGAGATCTTATTAACCCTGCTATCTGAAATTCTGTAATATCGCCCCTTACATGTGAGTTGATGTGAGTTGTGTGTTCTTGTTTCAGGGGGTAGTTGTGTATCTGTGGGACTGGATTCCTGAAGATTGGCAGATAATCTTTGTGGTGACCTTCGGTGCTCTCTGCTATTTTCTGGTCTTTTTATCCAAGTATTTTGCACGGTAAGTTAATTCTTTTCTGACATTGTGGTTCCTTTGGCAGTCACAAGAGGGCACCGTCAATGTGTTCTGTGTTCATAGTATGCAGTATGTATACAGTGCACAGTATGCACATTTTCTGTGTTCACAGACAACTACTATTTGTCAAAAATGTGCTACTACTATGCATATTATACAACACAGTACATTACGTGGAATGCACTGTACTTCTGCCTGTTGTTCATGCTACATCAATTTGGGCTTGATAAATTGTTTCCCTCATAATCTCCCTAACAATTTGTGAAAATTTATTTAAGTCTACAGTCATTGAAATGTACACTTTAACTCATTTCTGTCTACACTTTAATCCATTTTCATTGTACTGTCACTTTAATAATTACACTTCTTTAGCTGATTGTCCACTCAGCATTTTGATGCTCATGTCATCAGTTCAGCAGCTCATGAAATCTTCTGACTTTTGCAGCCAAGGAAATAAGACACTGACTAAGAAAGAGAAGAAGAAGCTGTCAGGATACAGTGATTAT
This sequence comes from Chromobotia macracanthus, assembly GCA_036877525.1. Taxonomy (NCBI): domain Eukaryota; kingdom Metazoa; phylum Chordata; class Actinopteri; order Cypriniformes; family Botiidae; genus Chromobotia; species Chromobotia macracanthus. Next base: position 7,138,158 of record JAZGTH010000058.1, read on the forward strand.
ATCCAGGACATTGTAAAAGCCAAGAAGGTATGACATACAGTACAGTAGCATTACTTTAAATGTAATTTATATGTAACAGTGTCCCTGATTTTAAAACCATGTCCAAACAAACCCACCCCTACCTTCAATGCTCCGCCCTCAAAATAACAAATATGCGTGTACGCCTGTGTTACGATGTTGTGGTAATTGATCTGATCCACTGCTTTTTCTCCTGTATACAGCCTGGACTGCTAGCAATTTTATTTAACACACCCACAGAACAGACACCTAGGAAATAATCACAAAACTGTTTGGGTGTAGATTTCAGTTGTGTTTCTTAGAAATCACGTACTGCACCTTTAAACCAGCCTAGAGTAGCCTGCTGGTTTTCCAGCCAATCTGGTATTTAGCTGGTCAGTGGTCAGCTAGCTGGTCTTCTAGACTGACCACCTGACAAGTGTCCAAAACCTTCCTAAAACCAGCAAAACCTTAACCAGTGTGGTCAGGCTAACCACAGGCTAGTTTTGGCTGTTGATTTTTGTGGCTGAGAATATCAAAACCAGAGCTTTGTCTGTTAAATATAACTATTTGAAATGACCTATATGTTTTTTTTCTTCTAATTTTGTAATATTTGGCATCTCTACTTCAGCGGAAACTTTACGAGGAGTATCTTCAACAGTGTGCTGCAGAATATGATTTCTGAAGAAAACCAGCAAGTCAGCTGTTGGCCCGCATCAGAAGAGTGTGAATAATTTATATAAAGCACATGCATGAATTCAACAGTGATACAGATTCATGTGTGTCCATATCATAGCTCTTTATTACATGAATGATCATACACACCAGTGCCTTTTTGTTGAATGTGAATGACTCATAAAGTGAACAAATCAAAATGTGATAAACAAACATGACCTCAATATTATCCTACACCAGCTAATTTTTAATCAATGTAAAGCTTATTTAATAATCAGACTTATAACTTTATAAAGTCAATAAGGTGCATTATCACTATTATTACCATTGTATTATGACTCCATGTGGATGGATGATCCTGAGATGTCATGTCTGTGGCCTTCTTTTAAACTCTGATGTAACACTGTAAACCAAACCAAAGGTTAAACTTGCCCACCAAACTCAGCTGCATTAACTCTCCAGCGTGGGTCTGTTTTCAGTGTTTACAGTATGAAAGTGACATTTGTACATTTTATAAACTAATACATAACAATTCATTTTACCGGTGGCCACAGAGTGAAGCACTGCAGAATGATTTTAAACCAAACTGTCTTTAGGTTACTCGTTATTCATATGTTTGAGTATTTACTGGTGCATGTTTGTGTATATGTACAGTTGATATAATAGAAAGATTTTGTTGTGTGTAGTTGGTGTCAGGGTTACACTTTATTTCGACAGTTTACTTTAGACATTTTACTAACTATAAGTAACTTTGCAACTAATTTATTAATTTGCAACTACTTGTCAACTAACTGTTAGGTTAGGGTTAGGGTACTCTCAGATATCATGCCCGCGGACTGTTGGCTAAACGTCTGATGCATATGGTACACTTATACTGAAAACACATCAGAGGTTTCAAAGCCGCCATCTGATTGTTGAATTCTTGGTTGGTTGAATTGTTGGTTGAATTCTTAAGGAAACAAACTGTGATTGGATGCTTTACATGTCAGTCAGATAGCCTCTTGGGTGGTCCTTGGTCAGTGAAATCTGCTGTCAGTCTAAGCTTCTGGCTATGCGAGACTAGGGTTAGAGTAAGGGGTAGGGTTAATAGAATTAATTGACATACTTGCAAAGATAATTATGGCCAATTATGTCTGTTGGGAGACCATCAAAATAAAGTGTTATCAGATATTAGGCAGACAGTTTACAAACACTCTAATGAGAGTTAGTTGACATGCAGTTGCAAAACTACTTACAGTTAGTAGAATGTTTAAAGTGAACTATCAAATTGAAGCGTTACCAATTATCAGTGATGCTGCCTACAATGAGCATTTAAAATCTTTTAGATAAAACAAGTTTATTCTTAGGATATCATTTTCAATACTATGAACGTGCATCAGTCAGCACATTTTGGAATAGCTGGATATGCAGATCCAGTCTTTTGATTACGTCCATATATAATGTAGTTAGTTATTGTAATACAGACAGGAGTTTGAGCACTGATATACTTTTTTATTTTTTTAGCTAAATTTAATGTAAAGAAACAGTAGCACTTTTGTGATTTTAAGGAAAACAAAACTGCATTTACCTCAGTGGTGCAATAAAATAAAAGTTTTAAGGATGTATGAAACATTTTTTCATATTTTCAGAATGCCATTCTCTCACTGCTTTCCAAATGGATGCCATTTTCAAATGAAGACTTCAAAAAGTCTTTCTAGCAATGCTGATTTCAACTGTCTTTAAGTGATTTTTTATTTGTTTTAAAAACAGTAATGTCCTTTTCAAGTGACTTAAAACGTTGTGTCTTATAAAAACTCCCTTGATTTGTTTTCTGTGAGTAAATATATTAGTAATGGATTTCTATGCTGGTGTACGAACCTTGAAAGAACAAAACAGCAATAAAATGTTCCAGCAACAAATTTTTTATTTTCATTTTCCACCAAAATGTGTCCCATGTGACTGAATCCTCCAATCCCTGAGTTAGTACCGAAGAAAAACTGTAGGAGGTCAGAGCTACCAGAAAAGCTTTCGATATTATTGCGTACAATCTAAAAATACAATCAATAGTCAATCAGTCGTCAATAAATCATTTTACGATTAGTCAGAAAATACAAGCCTCGAGTCTTATAATACGAGCATTTCTATAGATAAAGATATAGCTTTAAATATTTGTGTTTTGTGCAATTTACTAGCAGGGCAACCAAAGGTCCCATTAGCAGAGGTATATTGTCATGTTTAAAGGTCAGTTCTGTGCAGGTCATGCTTGTGATTGGGCAGGGAACATTCAAAATGACCGTCAGTATTACTTCGTTGCCATGAAAATGAGACTATAGAATATATTAAGAGATTAAAAATACTGAATTGAAAAAAAAATTAGCATATATTTTGGGTTTCTGTGCATTTGGGTGATTCAAACAAAATTGAACATCCCCAAAAATTAAGCCTATGAGTTTTTTGCATTTCCGTGACAAATAAGCACATTTCCCCCAAAATGCTCATTACCATAACACATTTGGGCATTTAGTCTTTATGTTTCTGTGTAATTCTTGTTATTTTCATTAGTTTTCCATTACTGTAATACAGTCATTTTTCAATTTTTCCTAAATGTGGTACAACAAAAGCACTTACTTGTCACAAAAACCAAAATATAGGCTTTATTTGAGCCAAATATATTTCTGTTGATTTTACTTTTTTGTGAATCACCCATTTACCTGTTTGTTGTGACCCAATAACACATATCATGTATTACATTTGACAGGTAATATAACAATTTCAAGAGACATTGACATATGGATCCTGTTATCTTCCTTGAAAATGGCTCCCATTTAAAGATCCTTTGGGAACGCCTTAATGGAAAATAATGCCCTGTGCATATCAATTTTCATGCATCTGTTCTCTATAGCTAAAACTGACTTTCCTATGTGACTCTTAGGAAACTGCCACAGGAAAAGCTGCATGGGTCTGTGTATTGCGACGAGAGCCAGACATCAGAACTGTTAAAACATTCTCGTTGCCATAGCTGAGCTAATCAATAGCGGGGTTGTGCAGAAAAAGTCTTGGTGTTTAAATGTATCTTCTGGTAACAGCTATACACAGTCTGCATGTACAAAATTAAAATAGGACGATATCCCCTTAACCTCTGCATACAGACAAATGCTTCATGCTAAAGAAGTGAGGCTGGAGAAAGCCAACCAACAAGACCGAGATGTCCCATCTAAAACAGGATTGAAAACCAGCTATGGCTCATTTGTTAGCAGTGTGAACAGATCCAGGTCTGGAGATCTTCCTCCTCATAGGGGTGAGGGTTCGGCACATAAACCAGGCACAGCCCAGGTGCTCACCTAGTTTTAGACAGCGTATGTCTTCTATCTAGCGTCCCACTTAACCAACTGCAGTGTTAAGACTATGTCTGTTTTAAGAGTTCGTCCAGGTTTGGCACAGAAAACTCAAGGAGGGATATCTTCACTGTGAGCCCTTATCAATCAGCCATGACATGTCTCCAGTCCTGCGAGGGAAATAAATAAATAGTACCTTAAAATATGGACATATCACTTAATCTTTAGCTGGAAACTTAAAAGTTCTTCCATACGGGAATGATATCATGTTTACAGGTCATAAAGAATATATATAGGACACAACAGCACATAATGAAAGGCAAGTTAAGCATACAGTATGTAAAGTGAAAAGTACATTTAAGTTATGAGCAAACATGCATAAATGTAACAAAAACATTTTTGTTTATCTACCTTATAGCAACCTCATTTTCTAAACAAGTAAAAATGTTACTGGGGAAATACCATAAATAGGAACATACCATAGCAAGTCTCCTGCTCATCCTTAGTCTCATCCTTAATCTTACAATTCTCCTTTTGAGTTTCGTAATAGATCTCAGCAATGTCTCAGCTGTGCTCACTTCCTCTAAGACTTAAATTATCAGAACTATAATATCCACATTCATTTTGTACCTCCACACTCTTACTGTACATGAACAAATGTTCCTTTTTGTAATCGTTTTATGACAAGCATCTTTCTTGACACTATAGTTGAGAATCACAGCAGAGCACATCTGCAGCACATCTGCTGTCACTGTGTTTTGGCCTGAGTCTGTTGTTAAAACTACAAACTACTCACTCCACGTCACGTTTCCTAATCGTCTTTCCAGAGCCAAAGACTTCTGCAACGCGCGACACAATGGGGTCATAGTTCATACTGGCCACAGCTACCACCTCCTCACTCCTGAGATCAGAGCAGATTAAAGCACAGAACACAGCACAGAGAACACAGTGAGAATCAGCTGAACAAGTTTAAGGCAGGGTAGGCGTTTTTTCCAAAAACAGATATTTTGTTATGCTGGTTGAAAGTCTCTTCACTTCCTGAAAGCAATCACTAAGTAAAGAGGTCTAAATATATTTAAATAATATATACCTTCTCTGGAAGATACAGGACCATACAATGTTTGTCCAATCATTACATTCGGTCTGAATGTAATGATAGTATGTCCTACTTGTCTGTCAAACTATGTATGCGTTCATGTGTTAGAGGAGGCGTGGCTTTGGAGATCGCTCTAAAGGAAGGGCGGGATCTTATGCTTTCAAAGCTAGCTTGCTATTGCTAGAAACTGACTACCATACCTTTAATATATATCATCAGAAAATAATATATATTACAACAACTACTAAATAGCACAATATGCAAACTATTAAGTATAAAAGGATATAAATTGTAACTTAAGGGAAAACACAAATAAACATGTTATTTTGCTCTCTCTATTTTGATCTGGCTGCTCTGCTCTTAGTTGATAAAGGTACAAGAAGAGAAGAGAATCCAACAATGTGAACTAAAGACTGATTACCATGACAAAATACAGTAACTTCAGCACTAAAGAACTGGGTCATTAAGGCTTGTTTAGGAAAATTAGAAGAATGCAATTAAAAGTAAAGATTATGTAACCTGCAGTGCAGAAAAATAACTCTGGCTTTCAGGTTGATTAACATAATGAGCAAAAATGCACCGCAGTTTAATTTGAATAAACAACCTCCATTTAATCTGAACTCAAATGACACACAATCTCTGCAGCAATTCATATGCAATTTAATCCAAATAAAACCTGAATTAACTTACTTTGTGTAGAACGCCACAAACTTCAGCTCATCCAAATCTCCCTGGATGATGACGTCATCAAAGCCATCTCCATAACCTTGACAACATGTAAACCAATTAAAAAGCATCAGAAGAACACTGATGCTGAAACTACATCTGCGGTTCATTGGAATTGTATCGTATCTTAATTATGGGTTTATTTTGTTTATTATTTTGTTATATATTATTTTGTTTATTTCATAAACAGTATATAATTTAACATTATATTATCTAATTACAGTATATCATGCAGTATATTATTTAACAGTACATAATATAACAGCAGATTGGTAATGTTTTACCTGCATATCGTATGCTTTTCCCAAACATGGCTGTCCAGAAATAAGGCACGGTTTTAATGTCTGAGGCCTTTCCCATCATGCTGAGAGCAGCCACTCTCCCTATGGAGGAAGATGGAAAAATGTTGGAGGTTTTACTTCTACGTAAGCAATTATTTCCATTTTTATTGTCCATATATTAGACAGAGAGGAGAAAATAAATGATTAAGGAAAGGGGACAGACTCTTATCACCCATGTGAGCACCACAGGTGCAACATTTCTAGATCATTTGCACCACAGTTCCAAAAATCAAGAGATCAGAGCTCTAACACCTACTGCTGAATGTTTGGCAATAAAAGAAGTATAAAAATCCCACTGTAGACTGAGTCATATCTAGGGAATATCACAGTGACCTGGGGACGGGCTTTTTGACTTGAGCCAGAAAGCAACCACCTAGCAACCACTCAGACGTGGTTAGCAACAGTACAGCCAACAGTTTAACAACCACCCACAACTGCAGCATCGTGGCAGCCACTTACAGGGGCAAAAGACATGAAAAAATATAGTTTTCTTATTATTGGTAAATAAATAAAAGATTGGCATACAGTAAGCTAGCTACAGGTCTTACCGTGCACATGTGCCATCTGCCAGTGAGGGATGTTCACCTTCTTATTGCTTCGCAGAGCCAGAGGAAACGTCACCACATCACCCCCAGCAAAAACTCCATCCATGTTGGTCTGCATGCTCTGAAGGGGTTATTAAAGCTGTATCGTAAGCTTACGGTAAGTTACATGGCATTAATCATGCTTTAGCTTTAGTGACATTATAGTAAAACAAAAGCTTAGCCTTAAAGAAATACAGTATAACAGACATGGGCAGATGGTTAGAGGTGCTTGCTAAACAGATGTGAGCATATGTCTTATGATACTGCTGAGATACTTTAACAGAAGTACCACATATGTACAGTAGTGTACTGTAAACTTCACCTTATTGACTGGGATGAAGCCTTTGGAGTCCATGTGAATTCCACTCTGCTTCAGAAAGGCTGTGGCTGGACCTGAACCTAAACACACCCAAATACAAACAAACACATATACACAAACAAACACATACAACACACGCAAACAAACACACACATAAGTTCTGGAATTCATGTATGGGTCAAAAATCATGATCATACACTATTTATTATATAATTAACACCTGTTGTTTTTTACATAATGAATGGTAAAATCTTTATTCTATTAATTAATAAATGAATTAGTTCCAATATTTAACTGTGTGAGATTGTTTTGATAGAAACATGAAAACCGCCAACAAATGTGACTCACCTGTGCCGATAACACACACATCAGCTCGTAAGACTTTTCCGCTTTTTAAAACCACTTCTTTCAGCTAGCAAAACAAAACAAACAAGAACATTTGACATTTATGCACTCAGCTGACACTTTCTCACAAAAGTGACCAGCCATTTCATGAAAAAGACAAAGATTTATCAAAGATATATCACAGTTTGCTTATTCGGCTTTATAAATTTACTCTGATGACTATTCATACTCATATTCTGATTTTTTGCATGTTAGCTCAGACGTAATTCATTACTGCTGTAGCTGTGTAAAAAATCTTGAAAGCTAAGCAGTTCCATAGTCAGAGCAGATGTAATGAATCACTCTCTACAGGAAGAGAGAGAGATAACGAGAGAGAGAAAGAGAGAGAGAGAGACCTGCATTTCACTGAAATTCTCTCACTTTAATGATACCTGTCCATTATGGCCTCTCATCTCCCACACCTCATTCAACATGTAGAACTTCACTCTGTTCGATTCAAACAACTGACAAGAAGAGAGGAGGGGAGAGGAGAATACAAAAGAGCAGAAAGAAGAGAAGGAGAGGGGATGGAGAGAGGAGGGAAGTATAAGACAGGAAAGGAGAGGAGAGAGAGAGACAAGAGGAGAGGAGGAGAGAAGAGAGAATAACAGGAGAGCAGATAAGAGGAAGAGGAGAGTAGAGAAGAGGAGATGAGGAGAGGACCAAAAAAAATAAATTACAAACAGATATCATCTTTGAATATGTATATATATATATATATATATATATATATATATATATATATATATATATATATATATATATATATATATGTAATATAGATATAATATAGATATATGTGATATGATATATAATTCCTCTAACCTTCATCAGGGCTTTCCCAACTTTCTCTCCGAGAGCTTTACGGAACGGCACAGCCTCTATCCCAATGACAGAGACGGAATGAGCTTTATCTGTGAGAGCTGCAGCCACCTCCATACCTGAACACAGGAAAACAAATAAATCGTTCCTGTACATGGTCAATGCTTTAAAAAACTTAAACCCACACTTCAAATGTACATATACATTTCATTGCATTAGATGATAAAAAAGTAAGACCTGAAAACAAACGATGACCATTTTCACTAGCAAACAGAGCTTACATAACTACAAAGAGAATGCATGACTGTAAACTCGACATAAGCGCTCACCAATGAATGAAGTTCCCACAATGACTGCGTTCTTACTGCTGGCGAGTGCAGCGATGCTGTTGGCATCTTCTGGTGTTTTAAGGTGGAACACATTTCCCACTTCTTTGCCCTTGTAGCTCAAAGGTTTTGGTCTGTAAAGGTGGAGGAAACAGATCTCATTACTCCACACACAAGACTGGAACTTTTTTTCATTCTTACTGTTTATAGGATCTTAAAGAAAATATAGTTTAATTTATCACTGTCATAAATGTTATAAATGTTATGAACATCATATGCATTACTTGAGACAGAGAGGTCTACAGCTTTACAGAGGCATATGGGATTGTTACCTGCTTCCTGTGGCGATGAAGAGTTTTCGATACTCCATTTTAAAGCCGTCACGAAACATCACAGTCCTCGATTTTACATCAACAGAGGCGACCTACAGAGAACCCAATGCCAGTTTATGAATGACCATAATTTTTAAGGGAAATAAATGATTAAAATCACATTTTTATGAGACAAAAAAAATACATTTTAGGTCGTGTGATTCACCTCTTTCTCTAACAGTAACTCAATGTCATGCGTCTGGAAGAACTCAGTGGACCTCATCTGAAGCTGCTCGGCTGTGCACTCCAAGGACTGAAGAAAACAGCGTCAACTCAATATCACAGACTTATGTGTGTTCAAGCCTAAAACCTCTGTATGGGGAAGTGGCATTACAATGATTGCTATATGATAAAACTATGTTCGCAGACTTTTCTGTGGACTGTTCTGTGTACAAACCTTACTCAGTTTAGGCCTGTCGTAAGGCGCATGTTTGTCCATGGTGCACATCACAATACGATCAGTGAAACCCTCCTGCCTCAGAGTCTCAGCACACACCAGACCAGCAGGACCTGAAGGAGAACAAGAGAGAGTTACACTACATTATGAAGTGTAATGTGTTCCTGTAGCCCAGCTGGTACAGCATTGTGTTAGCAGAGCAAAAGGTGGTGGGTTCGATTTCCAAAGAACACACACTGATTAAATGTATAACTATAATACACTGTAAGTCACTTTAAAGCATCTGCAAAATGCATAATGTAAATAATGTACTAATGTGAAGTCATGACAATATGTGACCCATGCTGGCAAAATGACTCACAATGAGCAAATGTTTAAAACTGAGTTCCTGTTATTCCCCAAATAACTTTAAAATGACGTATTATTTGTTGGAATCAGACAAAAACTGACTGAGCGACACCTTTTTAAAGCGACTTTTTAAATGACAGGAAAACAGCCATTTTTCATGGATTATTAAAACAAAGGAAAGATTTGGGAAGGTACATCTCTCAGAAAATGTAAGAAACAAATAAAAATATTTAGATGTTTAACTGCTATTTGGAGCACTGGAATCACTAGACGAGGATTTAATGAATGCATTTTTGTGAAACCCTTAAAACTGACATTTTTCACCTGTAGCTCGTAATTAGCCTGTACACATTCTGACACATTTTGCTAGCACGTGTCACATTTTTAGAAGTAGTTTGTGTTTTAGGCTATATCACGTCTGTTTTAGCTGTACGTTTTATGAATTCATGTTTTATGAATTCACACATATTATGAATTGCTGGCCAAGAACTTTGCAGTACCCTTAAAGTAATGAATTTACTTTAAATAAAGGACTGGTAGCTATCTAATCTGACTCTAAATGCTTGGTTTTAGCTGATGTTATCTCTTATGCTATCTTTATTTACACTTAACAGCCTCATTTGTCTCAGGTTTAGAGACAAAAGTGTTAACCTTTGGACCTCGTTACCCTGTTCCAAATATAGCAACTCTGTTCCATGTGTCTTCATTACATTGTACATGAAATTTTCCCACATATCGGACAAACTGGTCATACGTAACGTAAATATAACATAAGTAACATTTATACACGTAACATTTTCGGTGCATTTTCCCCTCTATGTTTACAGTGCATTACAGTGTTGTTTTATAACATTATGACTGCAACCTGATCCAATAATGAGAATGTGGCTGAATCCATTGCTGGAACTAATGACAGCAGAACACTTGGACATGACCTTCGTCCGCCGCTGGGTTTGAAGAGCCTATCAGGAAACAGATCCCATCATCACCGTTTACAGCTGCTGTTACACTCAAGTCTTTACACGTACTTCACAGAAAGAGAGGGGGAACTTTACCTGCTTGTTTGCTCGTATAATCACCTTCTCCTTTTCAACTCTGACCTGAAACAATGAGAGAAATGAACAGATTGTTACACACTGTAACAGAGGGATTATGAAAAAAACACCTGCTGCTTAAAGATGAGAAATGCTGAGGTTCATTTCCTCTGCCTTCATGAACTCTTATGACCTCAGTGTTTACAATGAGAATGTACCGTACGTCCTGTATATAGTACAGTACTATGAGCTAATATTTTGTTGGGAATATGAATATTTGCATATTATGGAGCTTAAACATAGGAGCTTAGTTTAAAGCTGCAATCTGTAACTTTTTTGGTTAAAAAAAGCAAACAAAAATCAGTTATTGAGAAAGTACAAAACAGATCAGTCTTCAAAACGTCACTGTCTCCTTATCGCAATGGTAAGTTTTATAATTTGAGCTGTTGAATGGATATCCCAGGAAATGTTTGACTTCATTTCAACATACATAAAGTATAACTTGCAATTTTATGTTACAAACAGAGATGGCGATAGAGGCAAAAGTTACAGATTGCAGCTCTAAGAAACAATTTACCCAAACAATGCAACATCTGAGTTTGAAATATACAGTTATCTTCATCACACTAGCATAGAGAAAGACTCTGAATAAAAATGTCACCTGGAAGGTGGGCACGCTGTCTAGTCCAGGAAAATCCTCAATATCACCTGTGGTGATGTTAAAACACGCCCCGTGCCATGGACACCTGACACGCCCTTTTGACAGCACACCTGGGCGACAGGTAGAATTGAATGATCTTTTCTGTATATTCACAAGATTCAGCCCTAATAGGTGATCTCTGCCATTGGCTGACAGCTGTGCTAAATGTGAATGTGACTCCACCCCAATCTTTACCTCACCTTTGACCAGTGGTGCCCCATAATGCGGGCACTTGTGTCCCATGGCAAAGAATTCTCCATGTTCCTTTATAAGGAGAGCTCGACCTGTCCCCAAATCAACCTCACGCATTCTGCACAAAACAACACAAACTCAAAAACATCTGATGCTAATGAAATTGACTTTATATGTCAACAACATATAGGTATGTACTACAGTTAAAACCTTTCTTCAGTAGTTCTAATTAGCAAATACACACACAACGGAAGCACACAGACACAAACACAAGCATAAATTCAGAACTGTATGGCTGAAAAGCACTTACTGTCCATTCTCGAGGTCTCTGATGTGACAGACAGACGCCTCTATGTAATCCCTATGTTTACGCTGTGGTCGTAGGGTCACGCTGTCCTCATCAGAACAGTGTCCCAGAGACCCGTTGGGTCTGCATTCTGAAAATGGACTGGCCTTCCCATTAGGAGACATCAGGTCCACTTCCTTCTCTTTCTCCAGAAGAGAGAGCTCAACTTTGACCTCTACTGCAAAAAAGTTGTATGAGTAAAGTAAAACGTATGACAAGTTCTTAGACAACAGAAAACAAACAGAAAACAGTCACACAGGTTTGGAAATGCATTAAAGTGAGAAAATTATGACAGAATATGTATTTCTAGGTGAATTGTTTTAGGTGAACAATTTTTTAAGCGGACATAACATCGAAATAAAACTTTGGGTCTTAGAATATCAACAGCTCTGAGGGGAACACTGAAAGTTGACCCAGCTAACAGGAAATGTTCTCAGAATGTTGGCTTATGTTCTCTAAACGTTTTTAATGTCATATATTTACATATCATAAACATTATTCTCAAGTAGTTAAAAAAATGTTACCGAATTAAAAAATGTTTGAATAATGTCAGAATAACCAAGTAATAACGTTAAAACAGTGTCTAAAAATGTTCCTAGTACTTTAAAAAAAAAACATTTAGAAAGTTTTTGTTACTTAATGGGAACGTTAGCGAAATGTTCTTACAATCTAAAATTGTTAGCTGGGGGATCACTTTAATGTATAGACCTCTAGTCAGAAGGCGATTGTGCAATGTGCTTCCACTACAGTCTGATCTTACGCTCGCTTTCTCTCCAGCCAGAAGAATGTGCTGAGAGGACCTGCTTCTAATGCTTTAATCACACAGGAATTCTCACCTGCTGAGTGAAGCTTAATTAAAATCAATGGAAAATCATGCAAGATGACGGAGCCAGCAGAGGACAGAAAACTCGCCGTCACAGAATCGCCAGAAAAGACCTTGTTTTTACAGCCAGAACTGGAAAAATGACAGGCGTCTTTACTAATAGAAGTAGATTGATCCTTGATTGTTAAGAAATCATTTAATGATTATAATCATCTCTTTACGGAAGGAAAGGCATTCAAACTCTCATTCTCTCATGTACTGGAGATAGTATAATCCATATGCAAAAATGCCAAGCATGAAATTTGAAGGTAAGGTATATAGTCGATTTTAGTCATTTGTAATCCTGTGGTCTAATATCTACTGGAAGGGAAATAAAATGTAAAGGCAGGGTAGATAGTTTCAGAGAGGCTAGCAATAGCAACCTAGCTTTGAAAGCACAAGGTCCCACCTTCCATTCAGAGTGATCTCCAAAGCCACGCCTCCTCCTATATTGCAGGTGTGCAAATACGTAGTTTGACAGGCAAGTAGGAAATACTTTTATTGCATTCGGACAGTATGCAATGATTGGACAAACATTGTGTGGTCCTGTGCCTTTCACAGAACATATATATTTGTAGAAATGTATTTATTACTTGACTTAGTGATTGCTATCAGGACGTGAAGAGACCTATAACAATGTCAGCTGTTGGCTCCTCACATTTTTATTTTTTAAAGTTTCATATTTGTTCACATGGATTGTTCTCATAAAATGGTTGCCATTTGTGTCCCATTCATGTCTGTAATTTGCAGTGATTAGTTAACAAGACACTGAACATACTGATCTGAAGTTACATCATTTCCTGAAAATGACCTGCCCCCACACACAATGTTTTGAGACCAAGCATTTTTCAAGAGCAGTTTCTGACTGATGTTGTGAGCAGAAATTACTTTACACATTTCTAATCATATAAGCACTTTTTCCAAACACGGCAACTGACTTCAAAAGTCCATGGTCTTCAAAAGACCCTCCGAAATCCAACACCTACGGTAACACTTTCACAACTGAGTCTTTTGACAGATGAAAGTCGTTCAGGCTCCCCACGGTAGCACTCCCTCCCCCAGCCATCATACAAGAGAAACAGCGATACATTGTGAAACATTCAAAACCCAACTCATATTCTGCCATCTAATCCTCTTGAACACACAGAGCAATTAAGAGCATTAAAATTCCTACTGCACTAAAGAGAAAGCCACATCACAACAGCAGTCAGGGTCTATGTTAACTGACCTATATATAGGTGGAGATAAAAGTCCCAATTATTACAAGATTTAAAGAGACAGTTCAACCAAAAATTAAAATTCTATCATTATTTACTCATTACCTCATGTCGTGTTAGTTATCATCTCAGAAATAACTCATAAATAACTATCCGAGTTATTTTCTTCTGTGGAACATAAGGACAAATTTAAAGATTTATATCATCCACAGCCTTTCTTTTCTATATAATAATTTTCATTGGGTGAACTGTCCCCTTAAATAAATCATTTTCTTTATGTGTATTTGCTCGTCACCTGGTTTGGGTTTGGAGAGGCATCCTCCCATGGTGGGCCCGGAGTGAAGCCAGGTGGGCCGATGAGAGGGAAGCCCAGGATGGGTGTTAGAAAAGCCGGGCAAGATCAGACACTAAGGGTGGGCCACTGGACCTGAAGAAGGTGAAGAAAGAACTGCAGGGGGGAAGTTTGGGCCTGCTGGGCCCACACGGCCATCTCAGGAATCGGCTACTTACATAATACACAGCCTGAAGAACAGGACAACAAATCATGGTTGTTTATCAGCAACAAAGAGATTTTGCTCATAAATTCCACAATTCAATTTGCATGAGACTATCAGACAAATACTCTATCAGATGATAGATAACTGCTTTGCTATTATGGTCTGAACCCCCTGCTGAAATACCAGCACAACTGGTCACCAGTAGATGTTTTACCAGAAAATCCACCAGCCAAAACCCCCAAGCATCACTAACAAGTTCAACTGGAGCAACATGTTAATTTATACTGGTGTAAGTTATTTTGTACTGGTTTCCCAGAATGTTTTAGGAACATTAGTTTATTGTTGTTAAAATATGTAAGCCAAAAAAATAAACATTATAACCTAAAAATAACCATTAGAAGACATTCTGTGTAAGACAGTTTAGGTTGTCCAAACAATCGGAACCTTCTGACAAACTTTTTGCAACATCCTGGGAACGTTTTTTTATAGTAGCAAAAAAACCCTAAAAAAAAAGTTTCTAAAATGTTATCATTTGGTTCCTAAAAAAACCCAACCAGAACCCAAATCTAATGTTAGGGTAACATTTAATGTTTGCTCCACCCATCATTTTATGCTCTTGGCAATGCTAAAGAGTTTGAGGAAACGCCCAGTCATTATACCAAACTTCAAAACATTTTACCATACAGTTGGTGCTTATCTCCTAAAAAATGATTGAAAATGATGTTGCATTAAACTAAACTGTTGGTCCAGTTCTTTTGTGAGTATCTTGTTAACACAGCGAAAATCCAACTTACAGGTGTAGACAGAGAACAGATGAACATACCTATTCTTCTAAACAAACCTCACTAATTCAGTTGCTTCCGCAAACAGTCTTTATATGCAATTATATCCTGCGCACACAATTGTCAGCGCTAACTACATGCAATCGCAGTTAAAGCACAGACAATGGGAATCCGGCCAGGCAACACTATGTAACATTAAGGTCATTTGGTTCACAGCACCTTGCGATTGTTTTATTGCGGATAGAGTTAAGGTGCAGCACTCTTGCTGCTTTAATGAATGTCACATTACACGCTTAACTAATAAAAAAAATACGTTTGATGTTGATATATGATGTCTGTGTCCATGGTGAGCAGGGACAGTGAAATTAAAGGTTCCCTAGGGGAAATGCAAGAATCCAGCAGGGGACCCGAACACAAAGGCCCTTGTTTAAGAAGTATTATTGAACAAATGAGCAAACTTTTCTAAGAAGCACAGTGAGTGAGAGTATAATTTTCTATAATAAGAGAGAGTATAATAATAAGTAAAGAAATTGGTGGAATTGATAGAGAGAAGGGGGGAGAGAGAGAGCAAATGATTTTGTTTACATATGCATGTGCATGCCTCTCACCTCTAAGTGTTCTCTACGTTCCACTTAAATCTTGTTTCTGTCCTGTTTTCCGTTGTTAACCATTACCCTCATTAACTACTCATCTCTACTAACTTTACAGGCGCTAAAGCCTTAATTTCACAGCATTCTGTACAGTACTGTCTGTTTACTGTTTTCTGCTGTTTGAGTTTATTTAGTAATCCAGACCACAGTATAAAAACCACTGGTTTGTGCTTCATTTAACATGAGTTTAAGTTCTCAGGACCTTTTCAGGGTCTCAACTCAAAAGCCACTTGATATTCACATCACACCCAAAGGTCTGTAAAGTGGCGAGTAAAAAACAAAAGTTTGCCTTAATTAAGGAAAGGAAATGTTCCACGGACAAACCGGGACCAAACTTTGGGAACTTTTAAAATCTATTACTTTTAGAGGGATTACATAAATCAAATTGAATTTTTTGTTTTAACACACATGTAAAACCACAGCTGAAATGATTGAATAAAAGGTAAAGCATTCCAACAGGAATAATTCTGTTACCCTCTTATTTACTTTCTCATTCTTCTCCGTTGCTTCATTTCCAAGGTTTTCACTGCAGTTTCATCTTTATGCAGCATGACAAATGCTTTCTGTTAACAATCCAAAAAGCATCTCTCAAAAATAAAACACATGTAACAAACAGCAAAAAATAGGCCACCTCCTGCTTTCCATTGGCAGAAAAGAGCCATTTTTGCTATTCCTGAAGAATTTATGAATATCTCCATAGCAACTGTGAATCTGTCCATAGAAGCTTTGCATAAAGCATTGGTTTTTGGATTACATGAAGGTAGAAAAATAAAGTGGCAATTTTGTCTCTCTCTCTTCCACACTCTCTCTTCCACTCACCCTTTAACTCTTAGCAACATCACATAAACAGAAACAATATTAAAAGCTGTAAATTATGTCACACTTAATTACAATACTTAACTAGGGTAAAAGTCACAAAAACACATTACATTTCACTCCACATTAAAGAAATTATATATTACATGTCTTTTTAAAATTGGCCTTATTTTTTTACTCTAATCCTATAATGTGTTTTTGAGTTTTTCTGATCAATGATTATCATTACATTCACCTTACCATAAAAAATACCGATTTTTAACAATAGCAATAGGCTTTTAAGCAAATGCTATTTTCTAATTTTTGACTTTGGGGTGCAATATGACCCGGTTATGTACCTGACAAGTTTTGTAATGTTTATCCAATAACCATTAAAGTAATCTACTACATTGCTTGTGTTGCAATGCTCCTTACTGATTATGCTATTAAAAGCACTTTTAAACTGTGTTGCCACATTCAGCTGCTTACTTGAGTGAATAACACACCAACTTATTGGTTGGATCAACTGCTGCCTTTTCTGGGCACCCTTCTTGGGTCCCACCAAGTCCCAAATATCTCATTTTTTCCCTTAAAGTAGGTTAATCAGATTTTCAGCATTCACAACATATGACGCAGGTCTTCCTCTCATTTACTCCTTGGTTTGTCCTGATGCCAGGCAAAAACTCTTTGCAGTAAACAGGTTGTTACCCTCACGCCCTCAGCAGCACCACAGAACTGGAATGTATGCAAGGGGAATTAGTGTGAGGTTGCAACACCATACACTATAGAATTGGCTATAAACCTTCACTGGTTTAGGTTCACATTAATGGACCTTGTTTCTATTACACAGCAATTAAATAAAGAACATTTAAAGCACTCATACCATAATATTCTCACACGTGTCTCCCAGTTTCAGAGATCTCAATAAGGTCTCACACTGCCTATCTACCAAAGTGTGCAAAAGGTCATTTCATTATGAGCTCAAACATTAAAATATTTCAGAAACACATTATCTGAACAATTTTTATACAGCTATTTAAAGTTAATATTTAGTATCTTTACACTTAACTGGGTAGTTAAAATGAAATATTTTTGTAAATTGACTTGTCCTTGTGATATGACATGGTATCTTTCATCCATTCCTTTTATACACATCATATTGCATCACCTACCCTACTGTATTGCATTTCAACATTTCTTATTTGTGTCTCAAAAATTTCTCAGCAAATTTTTTCATTACCAAATTACCTGAGCTATGCAAGTCACAAGAATTCTACACACTGTATGTCAACAAGTGTCTCAATTTAAAGTTCTAAATAAATGTTTGGAGAAAGAAAAACTCATGCTGCAATGAAACAACCGAGAAATCTATTATGTCTCAGGAGCTATAAAAGAGTGCTGCATTTTTCTATGTGAATGTTATAGAAAGAGCCAGTGTCCCTCTGAGTCTTTGTCTTTATTGACCCTGCAGAGTCTTCCATCTTTTCATCTTCCAGCCTGCTGTTCTCACCTTTACAGTGCAAATTGTTTTGACAGTTGCACGCAACTGCTTTATTCACAAAACTGCAATGAAAAACCCAACCCTGGCCTCATAACAGCACAACTAAAGACACCTAAACCATTTTATTACAACAAGTGACACCACTCCAAAAAACAGCCTGCAAAAGAATTTTCTCTCATCAAACCAGTAAAAACCAGTAACAAAACCAGTATAAGATGGACACAAAACAATCACCTACTGTAATCAAGCCTCACTCTCATCCATCCTTCTTTTATGCTGCCAAGAAGCAGAATTGTCCCTTCATGTTGCCCAGCAAATTTGGTTTTGATGTACAGTACTTGCCTGAGCTCACAAAGGTTGTCCCTTTCTCACACCCACCACCCCCTCCAACACACACACACACACACACACACACACACACACACACACACACACACACACACACACACAGGGTTTATCACCTGGACTCTGGCTGACACGCCAGTGCAAAGGCAGCGCTCGACAATTATTCATGTTGCAGAAACATGACACGTGCAGTGAACAGTTTACTACAGTTATTCCACATCTGTGTCAGCATTCACACTGGAGATTACAGCATTTATCATATGATGTCATTCATTCATTCGTTCATTCACTAAGGAACCAGTAAATTGTAACCAATTAAAACCCCTATCCAATAAGCATAGATCTCAGAGATATCTTTAATTCAATTCTCTTTGAACAATAATGCACAATAATGGAATGAACAAATGTTTAAAATGTTTATAATTTTTCTACCAAGATAAAGGTTCTAATAATCTAGTTATAAGAGAGATTTTAACATCATCACAAATTGTGTTCAGATTAGCTATGATGCCAAAGTGTGCACTAATCAGCAAAAGCTCTCAAAACTCAAACCTTTTCCATCAAAAACTCCAAGACCAGTTTTAGTATTTAGTCTTGTATACACTCATACTGCCCATTAACTGTCTTATTTGTATTTTAATTTCACCAAAGGTATTTTAGACAAACTGGTCTCCATGATACCGGTGTCTCCATTGAAGAGTAACCTCGTTGACATTTTCCACTGGGACGGCCTGACATATTTCCATTATTTTGAGTGATGGTCCCTGATGTTAGATAAAGGTTTATTGACCTGCATGCTAAAATCCCTCGAGGTAAATTTGACACTCAAGCAAAAGACAATGATGTCACAGAGAAGCAACGGTCAGATCACAGATGTTGTCTTGCCTGTAACAGTCCCGTAGGAAAAACTGGCTTCTGGTTAAACATTAGGCCACTTGCCCTGATCTAAAGTAGATAAATCAGAGAGAGAAACACTCGCAACAATGTAGAACTGCACTTAATGTTTGACACCCCCCAGCTCTGCTCTGCTGTTTGCTGTTTGATCAACATACTGGTGGAATACAGTCAAAGCATCAGGGTATTGTTTGATTGTTTATCCTTGAACAAGCCCAGGACATTTACATGCGCACTTAGTCAGGTGTGCCCTGCTTCATACCATAAGCAATTGCTGTATTTCATCTGAATGGATGTATTGTGGGCAAAATAAGCAAACAGCAATATGTTTAAACTTAGATAAAGGTTAAGGTGTTAGGACATAGCACCTTGATATCTCATGATTACTGATTTATGATATATCCTGATAAATGATTGCGTCTGTTTAATAGCTTATGAATATTTCAGCAGTTCTCATTTCTATAAATATTTCTGCATTTAGAGAACAGAACCGCAACTCTGAGGCATCACTATCCCGACTATCACGAACGAGAACTCTTTAACGTCTCAACTGGGTCTCAGAGACAGCAATGAGAGCAAATGAAGACTTTCAGAATTTTCCTAAAGATCCTAATAACCTCAAGAAGAGAAAATGAGACAAACTAAATAAACAAAATCAAGGTTTCAAAAAAAACTCAAACATTTCTCACCACATTGTTCCAAGTCAAGATGATCGAAGCTCTGCTCTCCACAGTAATTGTACAGCTCCGTACTCTTACTGTATGTCAGTAATTGTCTCAAGTGTGTCCATGTTTATTTCTCCCTGAGAATTTATAGAGAAACGTCTGAGAAAAAGTTGATACTCAAACAAAACCTCACTGAGAGTCTCCAGAGCTACGAAAGAACAACCTGTGAGTGATGAAATTTTCCCTCTGGTAATCCCCAAAGCTAAATTAGCAGCCTGGAGTTGTAGTGAGATGGAAAGAGGCTTTTGTATGACTTTAGTTTATCACTCAGCGCTGCCACAGGATTACTACAGTACACATGAATTCAAATATTGGCTTATAGTTAATCAGATTCCTCATTACGAGCTCTGAAAGGACAAAACAATCAAACATCACGACCGCAGATGTTTATTTTCTCTGTGCTTCTCTGTATAGACATCTGATCTGAAGTGTTTTACATACTGTTGAGTCAAGCTGGATGGTGTGTGACTCCGGGTGAAGTTTTTTTATAATCACAAGTTCACTGAAGTTCAGTGCTGATCTGGCTGTGGAATTCAGACACTAACCTTTAGTACATTGAGGTTTAAGAAACACACTCATGATTCTGGTTACTCACACATTCACATTAACACTAGAAGTAAGTGCGTTTGAAAAGACACTGATAATCACATTTTTAGGTGTATCGTTTACTAATGAGGCAAAGAAAAATCCCATTTAATAAACAAAAACAGCAGTACAGGCTTATTGAAATCTGGGAAATTATTTGAATAGTAAAAAAAGATTTTGTAAATGCTTTTGATTTATTTATGTTACAAGTTTAAGAGTAGGTGAGAATATTTTCAGCAGTACAACATAACTGTTTCATTTTTAAGAATTCTTTCATTAAAAGGTAAACATTTTTCATGTGTCATTTCAAATGTAAAAATCAATACAGTATACAGTATATGAAGGAGAGAAATGGGCAGGGCTCCCACGCATTCTGACTGATGGATTTCTGTGATTTTTCTGTCGTTTGTGATAACTGGACAAGGATTTTTAAAAAAGCACACACAAGAAATAAAAAAAAATTAACCTGAGATACAAAACCTGAGATACAAAAAGTTCCTGATTCATGGAGAACAGAGGGAGAGCAAGAGAGAGAGAGAGAGAGAGCTAGAGCCTGAATGAGAAAGAGAGCGAGCGAGAGAGAGAGAGAGAGAGAGAGAAAGAGAGAAACAGACCCCAATGCACCACACTACACAATTCCAAAACAGTGTATGATTTCTGCATTGATCAAACAGCAGCCTGGTGCAAAATTCAACCTCAGATCTCACACAGGCTGCGCGTTATCTTATCTCACTGCAGAAGTTCATTAAATCGGATAAGAATTACAATCTGTATTACATAACACTCCCAAACTGAGAGTTCATTATTTCTACTTACCTGCTCCTATGTAAATCAGGTGTACCACAGACTCTGTCCTCGGGGTCTTCTGCATAAGGCCAGAGGTCTGGAACCTGGTGATATTTTACAGTAGGTATCCAGTGTGATCTATTCTTCAGTGTCAGATTGCCGTTATTCCTCTCTCCTGTAGAGACTTCTACAGCGCAGCGGTCCGTCCTCTGCAGTAGCTCAGGATCAAGGCACTGTCCCACCACAAACCTCTGACACACAACCCCACACACACCAACAGCAGCAAGCAGAGGTGCTTGTAAGAATTGCTCTCTCTTTTGCACTCTCTCCCCTTTTGTGCTTATTTAGTCTTTCACAGAAAGCCTCTCTCTCTCTCTCTCTCTCTCTCTCTCTCTCTCTCTCTGAGGCTGGGGTTGCAGCAGCGGGACTGTTGCCAGTAACTCAGCTGTATGCAGTATTGATGGAGTTGCTCAGGGATGCTAACGCAGCATGAATTTTCCCAGCGTTCCACTTTCTCTTTCGCCCTGCACTCACCCCCCCACACACACCCCAACCTCCCGTGTCTTTTTATCACCAGCATTGCCTATCAATCTGCTTCCTTTAGCTGTACACCATCACAGTTTCCCTGCTCTCTTTCATTCCCTTAATTGTATTTGTTTCTTCTTTTTCAACCATAGCTACTAAATCATAGGTCTAACTTGGGCTGTTTAAGCAGATCACAGGTCAGTATTTCAGTTTGAATAATTTTCTCTGGCTCTTTCTGTGCACTGGTGGTGCTTGCTAAGGTTACTTGTTTTTTGTTGGTCATAATAATGGATGAGGATTCAAACAAACTTCTAACCCTCAGTATTAGAAGTCAGCCTGCACTGTTTAGCTGCAACCCGTAACTTTCGCCTCTCTACCGCCATCTCTGTTTGAAACACAAAATTGCAGGTTACTTTTCATTTTGCATGTCGTCAAATGAAGCCAAAAACTCACATTTACCGGGAAATCAGACCCAACAACTCAAACTTGCATTGGGCAAAGTAAAAATTGCATTATTATAAATAAATAATACGTCTTCACTATCAAAATCTCAAATAAATGTCGAAAGGTCTGAGTAAAAATTTGAGATAGAGTTAGAGAAAAGACTGAACGTTAGCTTAGTGCGAAAACAGTTTAAGTCTATGAGATGTCCTCACAAAAACCTGTTTGTTTGTTTGTTTGTTTGTATGCTTGTTTCAAACGCATTTTGGGCGTTTTGCTGAAGATATGAAGCCCAACCAGTAAGATCGGTGAAGTGTCTCCCATTGAGTCGGTTAAAACTACACTGTTATCTCCTTGTAAATAGAAAAGCTTGTTCTCACAGCATTAGCAACAAGAAATAACAACAATCAATGCATTAGTTTAGACATTCAGTCCAACACCAACAATCTGTCCTCCCCGCAGTTTATCTTTATAGCATATTTGCAGCAGCAGAAGATCTATTACGGAAGCAAAGTGGAGCCATCTGCTGGCCAAGAAGAGAAGTGCATGTCACCAGAGATCCTGAGAGCTGAGGAAACAGCTGAAACAAAGAGAAATGTAGTACATCCCTCTGAATGAAACTTAATCCAAAAGCATAAAGAAGGACACAGATCTAGTGAATTATGAATTGGCCTTATTTTCTGCTCTAAATGATAATGTCTTCTTCCTGTGGAGGACATCCCTGTGCAGACAGCAAATGCCCAGCAAAGAATCAACAGCTTTAGATGTTTAAGGACACATGAACGTATTAATTAGGTTAGTGCTTGACATGACAGGATAGTTAAAAAAACATTTATTATAAACATTTATTTATAAACATTGTATTTTAATATATACAAATTCCACTTCATGTCCAAATACATAAATCACACTGCACAATCCCAGCTAACAATTTTGGGTTGTGAGAATGTTTTTGTAACGTTTCCATTAAGTAACTTTATTTTGGAAGTTTCGGGAACGTTCAAAACAGGTCCCGTTTTTACAGACATATTAGTTTAGACATTGGTTATAGGTTATTATTCTGTAACTTCTTAAAACATTCCACTAACTACCATTTTTAATATATAATAATGTATAACAGTAGGAAAATGTTCTACTAACATTACTGCACAAACCTTTTTGATAATTTTGAGATAACATTTAAAGAACATTAGCCAACCTTTTGAGATGTTTCCTTTTAGCTGAGATATCATAACAGAGATGGAGATGGAGAACTTTGAAGAAATCTTAAGAACTATCCTTTAAAAGACCACACACATCTCTTTAATCTGTTTAATGTTTCTAATAATAGCTCAGAGGAGATACTAAAGAGTTTTAGGACATTGTTACATTGCGAGGTGTCGGGTAGCTGCTGAATGAACAGTAGTTTGATATCCATACCTCAACATTTGTCCTAGTACAGAGAATATACATTTCTTTCATTTTATATAATGCATTTAAAGATGACAGAGTATTTAAAAGGGATAAAGGTTCAGCTGATTCATGGTCATTGTCGGAACATTTGTTTCTTATACCTTGACTGTAAGATTTAAACATCACATTACATTTTGAATTTGGCAAATGCCAAAGCAACAGTGCATTCAAGGTATACATTTTATAAGTACATGTGTTCCCTGGGACTCAAACCCACAACCTTTGCACTGCTAATGCAATGCTCTACCATTTGAGCACATAGATATGAATGCAAGATTCTTCATTACAGCTAAGTATGTTTATGAACCTAAATGACATTGCTCATTGAAGATTTTAGTATGCAGACTGGGCTTCTAATACCTAACATAACCAGATCGACATGTTAAAATTCAGACAATTTAGGACAAAAGTCAAGGATTATTCAATAGTATAAACATCATAGATAGAACTTGCTGTTTTGTGCTTGGGAAATTAGTTTCACTCCTTTGACTTAATTTGAACCTTTTCATTAAACAAAGACAGTTATACTGGTCAGTGTGAATAGAGCTTTTCATTCAACTCTACAATGATCATCTAATATCAACTCCACTGATCAGTCACTGTCATCAGAGGTGAACAAGCATGAGTTCTCTGCACTAAAGATCCTTACATTAAACAATGTGACGGAATTAACATTTCAAGTCTATTTTTTATTATATAATCCACATCTGAAGGAATATTAAAGAGTGCATCACTAAACATCATTTTTTAAAGCAAGTTTACAAGTTAGTCAACAAATAATATATTGACAATATAAACTTGTCAACAGCTGCTTAAAGTTGTTTTTGCAACCCCTTCTATTTGTAACTCACATAAGACCACAAAACAAGCTTGCTGACATTGCACAGTTTATTAAGGCATAGTGCCCAACAGCTAACTTTGCTTCTTCTGCATGGTTACAGTAAAGTGTACATCAGTCTTAATGTTGACAGCTGTATCCATTCACATAATTATTTTGTTCTATTGTAATGATGAGGCTGACATTAACAATAGCAGGACAAAATCACTACAAGGTTTAGGAATAAATATATCTGTACTACTAAATTCATAAAGTGCAGGATATCATATAAAACAGAATGCACATAGTTAATACAATCCATCACTAATTGTGTAGTTATATGTGATCTGTAAGTTATGACTGGCAGTCATAACTTCTCAATGGGTCAATCTCACATATTCTTTCAAGAACATATGCAGATGGTTTTTCCAACACAAAACTCACAAGAAAGCAATTAAAAGTTTTTGTTAACACTTTACAAAAAAGTTCCATTAGTTAACTTAGTTAACTAACAATAAACAATACTTACACAGCATTTATTACATTAATGTTAATTTCAACATTTACTAATACATTTGTAAATCAAAGTTTTATCTGTTAACATTAGTTAATGCACAATGAACTAAAACAAACGAACAGCAATTGTATTTGTTTTAACATTAGCAAAGATTAATAATTGCTCTAAAATATAGTTAATTGTAAGTTGATTGTTAGGTTCATTGTTAATTGTTGGTAGATAATGCATTAACTAAAGTTGAATGGAACCATTTGTAAAGTGTTAGATTTGTTTTTAAGTGTTTTGCTTATGTTTATGTCTGTAATATACACAAATAGTAATTTCTGTGATAAAATTGTGACATTTTTATGAGATTCAATTTAACAGCACTGATGTTTTTAAAGCTTTTGATTACATGGAACATGTAGGTCTAAAAACAGACTGGCATGCGCAAACAAAGGCATTTGGTCCAGATATCTGCATTTAAAATGTTTCAAGAATGAAGTCTTATTTTTAGCAATATTACAAATATTCAGCATTACTTCCATACAGGGGGGTTTTGTAAATAATATTCAGGGTAGTATGAAGCAGCACACAGGATGCAGTTTCATCACAGAGGGGTGTGAAGCAAGATTATATGGCCTGGAGGGGGTGGTGGATGGAAAACAAGGAATGGAGCAGAAGACGGGATGGGAGAGGAAAGGGAATACTATATATCAGAGCTCATCTCAGTGCACTGTTTGTCTGATATGTGGGATGCCAGTGAGTCAATGATGTCCAACAGCAGAGGCTGGCTGAGTGATCGCAGGTTGGGGAGCTTGGACACCTTTAGGGAAGGAAGGAGAACCAAAGAAATAAATGGTAAACAACACAGGCCATGCAAGAGATAGAAAAAAAATACACAGCCAAAAGAAGCTGAGAAGATAAAGTCAAATAGCACCAGATTATGTAATATTTTATGCAAGTTACTTTCATAAAGGCACTCACTGGCATTTCAAAATAGTATCATTGTTTGGTGTTTTCCGTTTTATTTAAAAATGCTTTAATGCAAAACTGAAAACAAAAGAAGGGTTTTTATGGTTATTGATCTGGACTTTAATACTTAAATGCACTGCGTCAAATTTTCCATCTTAGGCTTATTTAATACATACTGCATCTTTGGGGTGCGAGTGACTGCAACTGCAGGCACGCAAAGAAAAATGTATCAGAGATGTTCTCTGCTAATGGCCAGAAATTAAAAAATGGGCCACTGAGAACTATGTTGATTGCTTATAAATAGGTTTGAGCATTTTCAAGCAATTCTGCTTTGAATTGCAGTTAATTGTGCAACGCTGGCAAAACTAAGCTCAATGCAGAGCAGTGTGATTGCTCTAACTAGCCAATAAGGCCTCCGCAGACGCAGGAGATGTAAAACAGGCTTTAGGTATTAAAACCTTATTGAATTATAATCAGGAACACGCACACCGTCTGTATCATAGTTAAAGACAAGATCTTGCTGAGATTCTCCATGTCATGATTATCTTGTTGTCGTATGTTAGCGAGGCAGCCAGCACACACTCAGAGCTGTGGTCAGTAGCACACCCACCTTGGTGAACTGATGGACAATTATGTGCAGGCAGTGTTTCTTCATATCCAGAGCTTGAGTCTTATCAGCAGCCTCTAATATCTGAGGGAAAAGAAACACCATGTGAGTGCTGGTCTTCATCAGGACTAGAACGTTGATGCACATGTCACAGTACACACCTGTAAGACGTTCTCTACTGTAACATTCATCTCCAAGTTCTGCTTGCAGTAGGCTTGCAGCCTGTTGTTGGAGAAACCATAGTAATAAGGTGCTGCAAACAAATATCTGTGCTCTAGTTAAGGACAAATGGCATTAGCAAAGGGCCTCAACTGCTTCAAAATGAATTCACATTTACATTCATGCATTTGGCAAATGCTTAAATCCAAAGCAATTTAACACACAACATTTGTCAGCTAGTTAAACCTAAAAAGAAACAAGGCAATTTACCTAATTATTATATTTGTGTTCACAAGACAGATAAGAATAATATTAAAGGTTTATGTATTACATACAGGGAAGACTCTGCAGACGTTTATCAGCGAGTCAACGAGATATTTAAAAAATTCCTAAAAATGATAAGTTTATAAACACCAAAGATACATAGCATTCTTACAACTAAATAGGGGTTAAAGCCAAATTCACTGCATTAAAGTGTAGAAGATAAATATGTGAATGTTGAAAATGAGCTTGCCTTGCAGTTAAAAATCAATCATAATTTCAATTATAATTGGTTTTCTGGGTTTGTCTTGATAAAATAAACACAATAAACTGCATTCAGCATTATAAATTGAGATTGAGGTGGAAGGATACAGTGAGTCCTCAGGAGGCATGTTGACATCCCCATAATATATGTAGCGCAGCATTGACTCAAAAGCCTGTGTGCTAGGAACCATCTCTCCTATTGAAATATTAACCTGCCCATCCTCCGGCATGAAAGAGCGGAACATGGCCTCAAAGTAACTATCAAAGAAATAATAAACATTGTAACCAAGATACAGCTCGATACAGTAACATTACTAGAATGAAAATCTGAAGCATTTTGTCAAGGTGCTGTTACAAATCCTACAGATTGTTAGGTTACCTGGAGCGAGCAGCCAGTATGGCCTTATGCGCAGGGCGTGGATGACCGTCAAGCAAAAGGATGATGTCACAGAACTCATGCCCCACCCCCTCTAAATAAGCCTTCATGTCTTGCACAAGAGATGTGCCTGAAAACAGTAAGGGAAACAGTACAGTGAGTTTTGGTGCAATGCGCTTTGGTTGATGCATTACTGATCTGTGTGTATTAGCAGAGAAAGGGTGGAGATAATGTGTTCATTTGTACCAATGTCCACTGGCTGATCAGAATAGACTCTGGGTGGCGGCTGCTGTTTGCGTCTCACTATCTCCACAATGAGGGGTGTGGACAGATGTTCAAACTCCTTAGTCATGATCACCTGGTTAAAGTGACTCTCCTTCACAACAAAGTTCAAACAATGTTCCTTGGAGACAGAAACACAGAGATACGATTTGAGAGATTTAATTTGTAGTTCATGATCACACATTTTCTGATATTTAGGTGATACCCATGAATAGGAAATAATCATTTAGTGAGTAACAACTAGATTTTTAAATTTTTCTTTAAAAATTGCAATTTGTGTGTTCACTGTTTGGAGGAGGATGGATGGATGAAGGAGTGGAGGGATGGATGACAAGATGATTGGATAAAGGTATGGATAAATGACACCATGGAGGAATGGAAGGATGGATTGGATAGATGAAGGAGTGGAGGGATGGAAGGATAAAGGGGTGGAGAAATGAAGGGGTGAATGGATGGAGTGCCCCACTTCCACTTTACCTTTAGCTGGTCCAGCTGAAGTTTATTTGCATTTTCACACACACTCAAGACATTCTGCAGATCAACCGATGCTTCAATGTACTGAACACACAGCTGTTCCAACCGGGACAGTTTAAAACTGAGAGCAAGCTTATAAACGTCCATGATCAACAGCACATCCTGGACATGACCTGCAGAGAGTCACGACAAAAACACTTAGAGATGTGCTTTAAAATATATGACCCTAATGACATTAAGTCCATACTGTAACTCACCTCTGCGTGGATACTGTATTTTGTCTGTGTACAGGAACTGCATCAGAACCTCAAAGGGCTGAGCGTCTGCCTCTCTGATTGACACTTCTAACAAAGGAGGTCCCCTTGATGATCTTCTACTCACAGAGCTCAGCTTCTGACAGCCTGACTCCTCACTCTCCTCACTGCCCTCCTGTTTATTCCTCTACAAAAACAACTTTAAGCTTAAGCAACATTATATACCTTCTGATTGGAACCATTGTTCCTCAACAGAACAATGGCAGAAATCACTGAGATTTTACATGATTGTTTACTGTCACATTTAAAAAGAAAAGCACACCTGTTTCTGTCTATCTCTGGCCTGTAGGATCTTCTTTCTAAGCCACTTACAGCGAGCTGTTACTATGGCAATATGACCCAGAACCTTCTCTTCTCTCTGTAAATGTAAATCATCATTATCATCATCAATGGACATTAAGGTGATGACAAGAAAACTGTGAAAATTTCCTCTAAAATTGTGATAGAGGAAAATCGAACCTCGCCCAAAATAAACTCCACATCACAGAACTGACGGTTTTCCCACAGTTTTCCATAGTCTTCATGAAGTGTGCACTTTGGATAGCAGGAAAACTAGAACAAAAATAAAACAATTTAGACTGTAATATATGTTCACGTTTTTAAAAATTATTGTTGGCTTTGCTGTATTTCAAAGACATGGCCAAAAATATTAGCAAAACATTTTTTAGACATAGGAGTAAATAGTCGATTAAGAGGGCGGAGCTTAACCAGAGAGGTGAAAAAGCACTCACCTGAAATCGGTACATTTCTCCACTGCGAACATTATTGTCCACCGTCCCTCCAAAAATGTACATGGCATCATGGATGACAGCAGCTGCGTGAAACAGCCTGCCACTAGGCATCTGGAAGAATTCATTTGCATGACGGTTCAGAAGTACAGTTCAAAAATAACAAACACACCACAAACCAAATGAAAGACTTCTACAAAACTTGACTATTATACACAATTGGTTGTTAATCTGGCTGGTATTAACCTGTAACTCCTTTATATTCTTCCATACCTCACTGTCTGTGCTGGGCTGAATAACCTCCCAGGTCTGAGAGTCCACGTCATAGCAGTGCAGTTCATTGGGCAGCGTGTTATCAGCCGCCCCTCCAAACACATAGAGGTGACGGTCAAACGCCACCATTGTGTGTCCATAGCGTCTCTGAGGGGGTGGAGGGGAGCCTCGCAGCAAGTGTTCAGTTGGGATACGAGTCCATCTTTGGAAAAATACAGTCAACATCAGACTACAAATTTTACACTTTTACATCACTCATGTACATGTGTACATGTAGAGTGTTATGTGACCATATGTGACCCATGCTAGCAAAATGAGTTGGAATGAGCACAGACTAATTACAAGCTACAGGCAAAACAAGTAAAAAAAATATCAACTTTGGTCCATTTGGGATTTTCACAAACGAGTTCATTAAGCTCTCATTTAGTGATGCCAAAGTCCAAATAGCAGTTTTTTGCTTGACTCCAGCGAAACATACATAATTTATATGGAGAATGGAGAATGTGAAAATAACAAGGACTCATTTTGCCAGCACAGGTCACATACTGTCAGTGCCATACTAACATGTGGCCTTTGAATTCAAACTGAAAGAGGTTGTTGGTAATCTTGGCTCCACTCTGGCCGGAAAAGACAAACATCTTATCCCGACACACAGCGACAGGAAAGTTACAGCAGGAGGGCGGGATCTCACCACTTTGTTCAATCTAGGCAACACAATGAAAGCAGTACATAAGAAACCGTATAACACAACACACATTCACTGGCAGAGATGTTAGTTATTGTGCTAATGTTAAAAGCATGCAAGTGATCACAAACTCTTAAGACTTTAAATAGGCAATCCTAAATTTTTAACCTAAGAGTAAATTAAACTTTGAATTAATCATGGTGACCTCTTCCCAGTACGCCTGCTCACGATCCTGAAGACTTATGGTCCACATATCATTCAGCCTGTTTAAAAGAATTAAAAGTAGAAAGAATTAAAAGTATTATTTATGCATGTTAACTAACAACAGTTTGGTTTGTGATACATGCGTGTTGTACAACTGAATGACTTGACCTGAAAAGCTGTGCGTTTTACAGGCAAAGAAAATATACTTACCTAGCATTTCCATCATATCCAGCAAAAATCCAGAGTTTGTCATTATATACTGTAGCTCCATGAGCAGATCTGGCAACCAGGCTAGAAGAAAAAGCACAAACATCTGTTTTAGATCAATATTAATACAACAATGATAAATAATGTATGTTAATGAAAAGCGATGACTTACCGTCCCTCCACCTTCCACTCCGTCCACTGTCCGGTGGCAAACTTGTACTCAAACAAATCATTTTTATTTTTCAGGTTTGAGTTTGAGTAGATGTCTCCAGTGTAACCACCTAGAATTTAACCAACAAAACCTTATGTACGCAGGAAGAGAGAAAGAACCATAAAAAACGTTTGACAGGTTAATACCAAAACCCACCAAAAACAAACATGCTGCTTCCATACACAACAGCAGAGTGGTGATATCTTGGTGCTGGCGGGGTTCCGGTAGTAAATGCCCTATTCAAAGACATTAATGATTGTTAGAAACAACAGCAAACAAATAAATATTAAAACACATATGACTGAGATACAATACTCACCGACACCATGAGCAGTCCTTCACATCAAACCGTAACAGATCATTAAGCATGTTTTTCCTGGAAGAATAAATAACAAGAGTGAGAGCTGAGTTTTTTGAGTGACATGTTTAGGGAAATACAAAACACTTACCCGTTGTCTCCTCCAAAGACATAGATGGCATCCCTGTATGCCACGACGGTGTGTTTGCTTCGCCTGCAAGAAACACAACACAATATATACTGAGATTTACTGAGATATATACTTAAATTTTAACATCCAGCTGATGATGGATGGATCAGCTGTTGTACACAAACAGTACCTTGCACCCACAAACTCATCACATGGTGGCAGCCTCCTCCAGCGGTGTACAGTCTCAAAAGGACCAAAGTTGAGTGTCAGATACTCAACACTGTCCGAGCAGCTGTGGTCAAAATCAACACTGGGAGCGACTTTAGATTTACAAGACATGGCTCCAGGAAACCATGACATTCAAGTTAGACCTGACCTGAAGGCTTTGTCCAGCCACAGAACTAAGACGGAACTAAAGCATAGGAAGCAGAAATACTAATTTGTTTGCCGGTCGTCTGACTGTTTTACGTGGATCATGTTAATCATGTTTATAAAAGCTAATGTTTGTTTCCCTTCATTCTAGCTAGCTAGCTACAAGTGTGTACGATCACGTTTTGTATTAATCTAAACGTTTAATATCAACCGTACCAATCGTAATAAATGTGCGATATGAAAATAAATGCAGAAAAGAATCATATAATGATATATATCAGAAAGATTGAAGCGTTGGTCTCTTCTAGCCTGTTTATCTGCACACTGCTAAGGGAGGAAACGAGTCTATTTGACATGCGCACATTCACTCAGTGCAGAACAGTTACGTCATCAAAAACGGGCAACGAAAAACAAGAATGAATTGCTTATATTTTCTTTTTATTAATAACCTTTTAATTTCACGTCACGTATGAGCGTATCGACTACAAACGGATAGACGTTAGAGTAAAAAACGTAATGAGAGCTTTCTATTTTCAAAATTCACAATATGCCTATTTATGTATTTATCTTTGTATAAAACGTTGCAATTGTTCAAAACATGAGATTATAATAAATACACATTAATAAATGCGTACGTACAAGTTGCATTAAAGTTGCATTTTTATGGGTTAAACTCCTGAGGGGCGGGGTCAAAACCGGAAGACGTCTGGAGTTCGCGGCATTGACGCAAAACGCGCCAAATTTCTAGTTCACGTAGTTCACAGAATGAGCGATGGAAAAATAAGTGCAGTATCTCATATATCGCGTTGGCGGTCGGTATTCTGTGTAAATAAACAAAGCTAACGACTTTAATTTTATCGTTACGACATTAATGTTATATATTATAGCGGTGGGTTTACTATCAGCTCTGCAGACAGGAGACTGGTCATATTGTTTACAGCAAAGACTTCAGCAAAGGACTTCTGTACTTGCTAACTGTTTGAATGGTCTGTTAGATCACTGTCAGCTATGGTTTTACAAAACAGTGGAAGATATAAAGCAGGTGGAGGAGATCAGGACAACCAACAGTAAGTCTTCATAACAATCTTACAGACAGCAGAAAATAAGTATAGGAAATACTGTGATATTTGGCTTGGTTATCAAACCATGTGTGTCCATGGAGTTTGATAGATCACACTGTTTTTGAGGTCTGATTAATGAATAAGTTAGGTTTGTTGTAAAACGCTAGCATCTGCGACAAGTAGACCGGGATGTTTATTAAAGTAAATGGGATCAGTTTATGATTTCATGTTTAAATAAACTACAAGCTGTGTACTGAAGTACTAATGATTTAGACATCAGTGTTTTATTCAATACAGGCATCAAGCCTATTTTAAAACTCTTATTTGGCTGTAACAAAGATTGGAGTTGTTTGATAATTCACAGTTTGTGAGGTTCAGACATGCAACTTTTCAGATTCTAGGCCAGATTTCTACACTACTTAACTTTCTCTTTGCATGCAGTCTGACAGCTGATAACACAGGTAATGTAGCTGTCAGTTTCACTATATTATTTGTAATATTAGGGATGATATATCTGCCCTGTCCGCTGTCAAGCGGTTGGAGCGCAGTCAGTTTACCGATGGCATGGATGAGCGCTTCAGCTTTGAACGGATGAAGGAGCCTGGTGAGAAGACTGGCTGGCTGATCAACATGCACCCGGTGAGACAGCCAAAGTTTCCAGCATCATTTGACACACTGAGCATCCTGCCAACTATTATGAGAGTTATGACTGTAACATTTCTTCTCAGACTGAGATTCTGGATGATGACAGGAGACTGATCAGTGCTGTGGACTATTACTTCATCCAGGAGGATGGAAACAGATTCAAGGTATTCAAACATAATCAGATATAATGCTAAATGTCTGTTTCACCTGTCTTTTCACCAAAATTGTATTTTAACATTATACGGTACAAACAATATGCTGTATTGTATTTGGTAATGGTGCAAGAAACCGTTTTGGCGAATTGAACAGAATAGAAATTTTGTGCGGGTTCTTAATACAACATATTTTACTTTAAATACGTTATACTGACACAACAAAGGTTGCATTTTAACTCTTTGTGTACTCTTGCCCTCAAAGGTTGCTCTTCCCTATAAGCCGTATTTCTATGTAGCTACTAAAAAGGTGAGTTTAAAACTCTTGAACTGAATGAAAAGGCTTTGAGATGGAGGAAATGATGGACTAAATGATATCTCTGTATGTGTTTGGGAAGAACTGTGAGAGAGAGGTTATCTCCTTCCTGTCAAAAAAGTTCCAAGGGAAAGTGGCGAAACTTGAAATTATTCCCAAAGAAGACTTGGATCTGGTAAGATACTTTGGTATCCTTTAATACTATGGAATTATTCCTTTTCTTTTCACTTACTGTTATTTAATAAGTGAAAAGTAAATGAGCCATACCATCTCTGTATAATAGCATGTGTGGATTTTTACTTTATAATATCAATCATGTGTGTTGTGTGTTTGAAGCCAAACCATCTTGTGGGCCTGAAAAGGAACTACATCAAACTGTCCTTCAACACAGTGGATGACCTTGTTAAAGTGAAAAGAGAGATCTCGCCTGCTGTCCGTAAGAACAGGGAAAGAGAGAAGTCCAATGATGCCTATACCAGCATGTTATCCAGGTATCAACCATGTTTGGTTAATGAAATGGTTTAGTGTGGCAGACACAAACTGTGCACTACATTAGGGCACAGCATGCAACTTCAAAACAAAACCAGTGATTCAGATGTCCGTGTGTTAATCAATACCGATATCAAGGCTGTTGTAAAACCTTTATTTTGCATTAACACAGGGTAGTTTGAGGATGAAATGCACTGTGTTTTATAGCAAATTCCTGTTCTCATAATGTACTTTCAGCTGTTGACCAGTGTGATTTGATGAGATGAATAATGTTCTCTTCTGCATGTTTCAGTGCACTTGTTGGTGGCAGTGTTGTGACGGAGGATGAGGATGGTCCATCAAAGAAGATGATAGAGCAGCTTGACAACATCATAGACATGCGGGAATATGATGTTCCTTATCATGTTCGTGTGGCCATTGACCTGAAGATTCACGTGGTGAGAAAACGGCCTATAATAGACACGTCTGGACTGATTGTGTAGTTATTAAGCTTTAAATGTTACATTTGGACCTTTTTTGTGTTGTAGATTTTATGTGTTTTGTTTACTGACAGGCTCACTGGTATAACGTGCGGTACAGAGGAAGCGCTTATTCTCCTGAGATTGTGCGCAGGGATGATCTTGTGGAAAGACCTGTAAGTAAATGATCAGACATTTGAGTCCTTCAAGACAAGAACAGAACAGAACTTTGAGGAACATTATCATAAACATATTAAAAGAGGACGTCTGTTAAGCAAGATAATGTCATTATTTTACTTTACATTATTTAATGTAAAAACTTTACATTATGTAATGTACATTACCATACATTATTTACTTTATTGTGGATCATTGCCTGGCAATATTTGTCTCTGTCTTGAAGGATCCTGTCGTGTTGGCCTTTGATATTGAGACCACTAAGCTTCCACTGAAGTTCCCTGATGCTGAAACGGACCAGATTATGATGATCTCATACATGATAGATGGACAGGTAATTTCCTGTGAACTGCATGTGCATGCAACTATTTGCCTGCCTGGTGATGATCATTTATGATAATGTGGTTTATAATATACATTTGTGTCTTGTTTCAGGGCTTCCTCATCACAAACAGAGAAATCGTTTCTGAGGACATTGAGGATTTTGAGTTCACCCCAAAACCTGAGTATGAGGGCCCCTTCACTGTGTTTAATGAACCTGATGAGGTTAGTTTGAACTGTGTATGCACTGTGTTGTTTAACAAAGTTGCTTTGTACCACGATTGAAAACCTTATATTTCTAGAATTGGTGTATATAAGCAACAGTGCACCCAGAAGGGCATTCCAAAGGCAAAATGCTCTTTTAATCCATAGCTTGTTTAATGTTTCCTGGATTCAGATGGTCCTTGGAACCCTGTTCCTGTAGTTAATACAGCTCTGGTGATTCTTTCTGCCTGCAGGCTTCTCTCATCCAGAGATGGTTTGAACACATTCATGAAACCAAGCCCAACATCTTTGTCACCTACAACGGAGACTTTTTTGATTGGTAAGATGTGATTTGTGTTAAGCTATTTTTAGTAATGTGTTATAAAAACATGTTTCTTCAAACAGCTTGTGTTCCATGTCTTCAGGCCATTTGTGGAAGCCCGGGCTGCCCATCTCGGCCTGAGCATGCATCAGGAGATTGGCTTCCAGAAGGACAATCAGGGGGAATATAAAGCCAGCCAGGCTATTCATATGGACTGCCTCAGGTAAGAGCAGCTAATGTGGGGCCTAAGAAAGGAGTATTATTACCAAAATGTAATGTACAAAAAAGCCATTTTTGTCTTACTCAAAAGCATAGACTGATGTTAGTTTGGCAGATTAATCCACAAGTATTTGGCCTATGCTGTGTATATGGACTTTATATCGGGCATTGGCCACCAAGCTGTATAGATATCAGCACTGAATACTGATAAAGTTCAGTGGTTTGTAATTGTTAATCTGCTAAGTTATGTTGGCAAAAGCAGCTTCAAAGAGACTGATCTTCATATTAAAACATTTTTCTCATTGTTTGTCTGGTTCAGGTGGGTGAAGAGAGACAGTTACCTGCCTGTAGGAAGTCATAACCTGAAGGCTGCAGCAAAAGCCAAGTTAGGCTATGACCCTGTGGAACTGGACCCAGAGGAGATGTGCCGTATGGCTACTGAAGAACCACAGGTGCTGTTCATAATCCCCTCCACCTACTCTCACACTCATCAGTCTTTTATAGTGATGTCTGTTCACTTACACAATGAACATACGTTAAGACATCAAATATGTGTCAATATTCATTTATGGCAGTCTGAGAAAATTAAACAAATCATAAAAAATTAATCTTGGCAAAATAGAAAACTGCATTTTGTACTGTTATTTCAAACTTTGCTGATGTAAACAAATATAAGCAAGCAGAGATAAACAGGTTAACTAATACTTTCATAACCTAATTTGCATGATATAATTATATCCTGATGGATGAAATTAAGTTGCAATGCCCTGTGTAAAATATTTCCCGTTTCACTTGGAAAAAAGTTAATTGTTAACTGTTTTATCATGTCTAAGCAATTTTGTTGTGTATATGTTTCATTTTTTTCTCTTTGCAGACCCTGGCCACCTATTCCGTGTCTGATGCTGTGGCCACATACTACCTTTACATGAAATATGTTCATCCCTTTATTTTTGCCCTCTGTACTATTATTCCAATGGAACCCGATGAGGTTTGTGTTTATGCTAAAGCCTGTTTCATTTATCATTCCTAGACTGTGATAAAACAAAGCCATATTTATTACAGTGGTTGTTTATCACTCTTGTTTTCCGTTGTGTGTGGACATGTGAATTTGGTTGTCTGACAGGTTTTGCGTAAAGGTTCTGGGACCCTGTGTGAAGCCCTGCTGATGGTTCAGGCCTTCCATGCCAACATCGTCTTCCCAAACAAACAGGAGCAGGTGTTTAACAAGCTGACAGAAGACGGACACGTTCTTGATTCTGAGACGTATGTGGGTGGCCACGTAGAGGCTCTGGAATCCGGAGTATTCCGCAGTGACATCCCCTGCCGCTTTAAAATGGTAATGAAAAATATTTTCTACCTTTAAATA
The DNA here is from genome assembly GCA_036877525.1 of Chromobotia macracanthus. Classification (NCBI taxonomy): domain Eukaryota; kingdom Metazoa; phylum Chordata; class Actinopteri; order Cypriniformes; family Botiidae; genus Chromobotia; species Chromobotia macracanthus. Next base: position 7,176,050 of record JAZGTH010000058.1, read on the forward strand.
TTTTTTTTGGCATAGAATTTTGTTTTGCATAAGCTGTTATTTATACCAAACATTTATACTGTCATTTATTTTGTTCTTACAGAATCCAGCGGCGTTTGACTTCCTGCTTCAGAGGGTGGAGAGGACTCTTCGTCATGCGATTGAGGAAGAGGAGCATATTCCCCTCGAGCAGGTCACCAACTTTAATGAGGTCAGTACACATAGGACAAAAGGCTTCTTGCATATGTTCTTGTTGGTATACATACATGTATCTGAGTTATTCCTGAGGTGTCATGTGATTCCTATTTGTTTAGGTGTGTGAGGAGATTAAGAGGAAGCTCATATCTCTGAAAGAAGTGCCCAATAGGATCGAGTGCCCTCTTATTTACCATCTGGATGTGGGGGCCATGTACCCCAACATCATCCTCACCAACAGACTACAGGTACGTTACAGTGAATAGTCAGTTTCTGTAATCCCTTCTTTCTAAATATATGACTATAGCATTTCAGTGCCATGCTCTGGCACTTCAGGACTACAGGAGCTCTGTTAATGAATTAAGTGAATCAGATCAGGTAAATAAGAACGTCTTTGTTTTTTCTCATCTTCCCAGCCCTCCGCGATGGTGGATGAAGCGACCTGTGCTGCGTGCGATTTTAATAAGCCTGGTGCAAACTGTCAGCGCAGGATGGCATGGCAGTGGAGAGGAGAGATCAGTGAGTTATTTTTACCTGACACCTTTGTACTTAAAGATCTCTATTGTTGTTTACACATTAACATGGTAAAATGTAGAAATTATGGTGTAAATGATTCATACATTGTTACCACTGTCCATGACATAGTGCTATACTTTATAAATGGATTTGCAATGCCTTCCTTTTAGTGCCAGCCAGTCGGAGTGAGTTTCATCGCATTCAGCAACAGTTGGAGTCGGAAAAGTTTCCACCCCTCTTTCCTAACGGTCCTCCTCGCGCTTTCCATGAACTCAATCGAGAGGAACAGGCGCGGCACGAGAAGAAACGTTTGGGAGGTGAGCAACTTCTATACAGCTGCTAAGGAATTCTGTAGGTGTTGTTTTGCTTTGACCTTGTTATATACAAAAACAAACCGTAGTTGTAAGTTACTCGGGAAAAGAAACATTTATTACTAATGCGAATGTAAACTGAGCTAAGAGAATGTCTGTTTGATTAACAATGCTGAATTCTGTTTTTCTAGACTACTGCAGAAAAGCATATAAGAAGGTTCATCTGACCAGACTGGAGGAGAGAGTCACTACCATCTGTCAGAGAGAGAACTCATTTTATGTTGACACAGTTCGAGCTTTTAGAGACAGGCGATATGAGTTCAAAGGATTCCACAAGGTACTGGACTTAGGCCTGAATACTCTTCATATGTTAATATGGACATGTTAGTATGTTAATGGGCTCCTATTACAATTTTGTACTGACTGTTGATAATTGCACAGTTATAATTTTGCACCACTTTTTGCACATTTACCATAAAGAATAATTAATAACCCTGTTATATATATTGTTTATTTGTCTCTACAGTATATGAATTTATATGACATATGAATCAATTTGACCGTTTTACCACATTTCTGGTCTACAGTGATTACTTGTATTACCCAGACAGTTGTACCTCATCTGTGCACTTCTGGTTGGATGCTAAAAGTTTAATGCAGTTTAATGTTGTTTTTTCAGTTACTTATTTTTACATAATTTACATCAAACTTTCATTATGAAATGGTGGGGAAACAAAAAAGGAAAAACTGTTGATTGTTGTTAAAAACGTAAAAATTGAGTCTGTACTCAAATGTGTACGTTTAATCTTTCTCATTGTTCTCTTTCTTCATTGGCACAGGTCTGGAAGAAGAAGCTGTCTTCAGCTCAGGACAATGGAGATGCAGCTGAGGTGAAGCGCTGTAAGAACATGGAGATTCTCTATGAGTCTCTGCAGCTGGCACACAAGTGCATTCTCAACTCCTTCTATGGCTACGTTATGAGAAAAGGGTACTTTTTCTTTCTTTTATCATTCAGTCCTAGAGCGGAATTTTTTTTTTTGAATTTTCCTAAATTTTTTTTTTTCTTTCTTTGTCTTTGCTTTTCTTGGTGGCTTATTTTGTGTTGCTCAGAGCTCGCTGGTACTCAATGGAGATGGCAGGAATAGTGTGTTTCACTGGAGCCAACATCATCACCCAGGCCAGAGAGCTCATCGAGCAGATCGGGTCAGGCTCTTACTGTACATCCTCCAACCCATATAAACTTTTCAGAGTTGAAGTTGATGTGATTCATTTAGATTCCAGTTCATTGTTCTTGGTTGAACGTATTCTTTGCTTTAGGAGGCCTCTGGAGTTGGACACTGATGGTATCTGGTGTGTTCTTCCCAACACCTTCCCGGAGAACTTTGTCATCAAGTCCACCCATGAGAAGAAACCTAAAGTGACCATCAGTTATCCAGGAGCCATGCTCAATATTATGGTCAAGGTGACTTACTGTGCTCCACAAATAGCCAATAAAGAATATATATATACTACATTTAATTAAAAAGTAGTTAAAGATGTGAAATAAAACAACAACAAGCTGAAAAGATCTTTTATTTATATATTAGGAGGGCTTTACCAATCATCAGTACCAGGAGCTAGTGGACCCAGCATCTCTAACATATGAGACCAGAGCTGAGAACAGTATCTTCTTTGAGGTGGATGGGCCATACCTGGCTATGATCCTACCTGCCTCCAAAGAAGAAGGCAAGAAGCTTAAGAAGAGGTTGGAAATGCTCTCTCAACAATAGACACTCACAGCAGTCTACACTTTCACAAATAATGTTGCTGTAATGTTCTGTTTGTATTACATCTTCAGTAAGTGATTAATTCCACTGTATGTAAGCACACCACCATTTCATGGACAACTGTTGACCAGTAATGAGAGAGGTTTGTGATGTTGGGTGATGTGGCTTAGTGGTTAAAGATCTGGACTGCCAACTGAAGCATTGCAGGTTTAAATCCTGCAAGGGCAGATCTGTGTAATATGTGTATATTTAATTTGTTTAGAGTTGGTGTGATGCTTAGAAAACGGCAATGGTTATTTACCTCTGGAGATATACAAAATCACTTAGTTCCTGTTTTGTTCATGTTTTGCTCTCCCTCAGGTATGCTGTGTTTAACGAGGATGGATCCCTGGCAGAGCTGAAGGGTTTTGAGGTGAAGAGAAGAGGAGAGCTTCAGCTCATCAAGATCTTCCAGTCTTCTGTGTTTGAGGCTTTTCTGAAGGGCACGACTCTTGAGGAAGTTTACGCCTCTGTTGCTAAAGTGGCTGACTACTGGCTTGACGTGCTGTACAGCAAGGTAAACACCAATAAAATGTCAAACATTACATGCCTTGTTCAATGTACTAAATCATTTTCTATTTAAAGTATCATACTTAAAGCTGCAGAAATGAACAAAAATAAGTATGTAAAACAGATTACGTAACAGATAAGTGTTCAAAACTGTCTCTGTATCCTGATTTGCAATGGTAAGTTTATCATAATGATTTATAAACTGAGCTATTGGGTCTGTCTTCATGAGAAATGTCAGTTTAATATCATTCGCCTGTGTGGTAGTCACATCTGTAAACAAAAAACAATTTGGCTACTATATTGCGTGTTTGGGTGCTGAGGAAGGTGGAGCATTTGTAGCCTGTCCTTACAGCAGTTGATTAGAATTTAAACTTATCCATAATAAGAATATATCTACAAGTAACGCAGCTTTGTTTCAAACAAGATGGCGATAGAGAGACAAAAGTTACAGATTGCCGCTTTAAAATTGTCTTTAAAATTACTTTAACAACATAAAGCCATGGGAAAACGCTAAGAATAAAAATATTGTTTACATTTATACATTTGGCAAAAGCTTTTATCCAAAATGACTTACAGTATATGTATGGTATACATAAATATACAAAGCATTCATGAATAATATCAAACCCATAAACTTTGCACTGCTAATGCAGTGCTCTACCAGTTGAGCTACAAGAAATTTTTTCTCTTCAAGGCTGCCAACATGCCAGATGCCGAGCTGTTTGAGCTGATCTCGGAAAACCGCTCCATGTCCCGTAAACTGGAAGATTACGGAGAGCAGAAATCCACTTCCATCAGTACGGCCAAGCGTCTCGCTGAGTTTCTAGGAGATCAGATGGTTAAAGATGCCGGCCTGAGCTGCCGATATGTCATCTCCCGTAAGCCAGAGGGCTCGCCTGTCACTGAGAGGTGAATGGACCTCAAATATCATGTCTTAGAACAGTGAGGTGTTTACTGAGGTGTTTACTGAAAAGTGAGCTGTCTAATACGTGTGCTTGTCATACCGTAATCTCCTCTAAAAGCACTTTTTCTATGCTTACACAGGGCGATTCCTCTGGCCATTTTCCAGGCTGAGGAGAGCGTTAAAAAACATTTCCTTCGAAAATGGCTGAAGATGCCCAGCCTTCACGACCTCGACATCAGATCTGTTAGTTCTCTTTATTCCTGTTTATGGTGAATCAACTTGGTCTGTAATTCTGCAGTCATGCTTATTTTAAAATGATTTGTCCTATGTTAGATTCTGGACTGGAGTTACTACATTGAGCGCTTGGGTAGCGCCATACAGAAGATCATCACTATCCCTGCAGCTCTCCAGCAGGTAAATAAGTTTTCATGTTCTCCTGAACCCCATCCCTCCAAATAAAGCTGTTATGAGCATCAGAGATGTTCTGATTGGCTGTAATTTTAGATATACAGGTCCTGGAGTCACACCTGATGTTTTGTATCTGCATGCTAGAATTGTCACATCTTACCTTGTGTTTGAAGTTGTGATGGTCAATGTATTTTTGTTTAGGTGAAGAACCCTGTACCCAGAGTTCGCCATCCAGACTGGCTTCACAAGAAGCTTCTGGAGAAGAATGACATCTACAAACAGAAGAAGATCAGTGAGCTCTTTACCAGTGAAGGAAAGAGACAGGTACATTCACAGAGATCAGAACCATTCAGTCACTCATTGTCCATCTGCCTGCACACCTGTTTCTTTTTCTGTCTGTTTTAGGTGGCGCAACAAACTCTTGCAGCGGGTGATACTCCAGATATGGAGGATTTTGGGGCTCCTCAACATCCCCTGCAGCCTGCCATACTCATCAGCACAAAGAGGAAGAGGATTTCCCAAGGAGAGGACAGCCAGGCTGAATCTCAAGAGCAGGAGCTCACTCAGTCTTGGAGAGAAATACTTGGATCACCTCCATCGATGGGTAACACTCGGGTAATGCAGACTGTGTGACCTCACGTGCACATGTTGGTCACCAAAGTTATAAAAGTGTGTTAAGGCTTTGCTTCACTTTTGTATGTGTGTAAACAGGAAGAAATTCTGGTCTGGCTGCGCTACCATAAGAAAAAATGGGAGCTGCAGCTTCGCCAGAGGAAGGAACGCCGGAAGCGGCGGCGTCTGATTGACGGGGACTCTCAGCCAACCGGAGGCGGCGTAATCCGCGATGGACCAACAACAGGGCTTGGTAGCTTCCTACGGAGGACTGCCCGCAGTATTCTAGACATGCCCTGGCAAATTGTTCAGGTAAGCCAGAGAAACAGCTCCAAACCCAAGTGTGAACACAGATTTGCAATACATTTTCCAAATCAGTCCTTATCTGAATTATGAAACTTGTAATGTTACGCTGTCATTGTCCTCTCTGCACTTGCCAAACATGGTTTCTTTAACCACTTCCACTAGATCGCAGAGACCAATCACCCAGGCCTGTATAAGTTGTGGGCAGTAATTGGCAGTGACCTGCACTGCATGAAACTCAACATCCCAAGAGTGTTTTATGTCAATCAAAGAGTCCCCAAGCAAGAAGAGAGTGCTACCTGCAAAAAGGTTAAAGTCTAAACATTGTTTTCATGCTGTGTACACAGTACATGACAAGAACTTTTATTGTGTTCTAAAATGTTCTAGATTACAGGATCTGTTTTGATCCAGTAAGTTCTGCTCATTAAAGCTGCAGGCCCACAGCTGAATCTTCTAACTCATTCCTTTAAGTGTTCCTAATTAAGTTCTTATTTGATCCATTTGTGTTCCAGGTGAACAGAATACTTCCGCGCTCAAGTGTGGTGTGTTACCTGTACCAGTACACAGTTCCTGAGGACATGTACCAGGAACACATCAATGAGATCAACGCCGAACTCTCTGCTCCTGACATTGAGGGTGTCTATGAGACTCAGGTGAGTAAGGGTTACTCCAAAGAACTTCTGTAAGAAGATCTGTGATGTTTTTATTCATCTGTGTTAGAGCTGCACATTATATCAAATGTAGTGAAATATTGCAGATGTGCATATCGCAATATGCATATCGCAATGGTTTGAAATAACTACATGATTTCAAAACTTTAGTTATGAATAACTTTTTAAAGTTTTAGGTTGATGCAGTTAGCAGAAAAACTGCCACGTGTTTTTTATTGTAAAAGTAAAACATGGCTGTTCACTTTCAGAAGTTGTAGTGATGCTTTCCTTTCCCAGAAAGAATGTAAAACTGTTGGTTATATAATCAGTTTTTCAGTTTATTGTAATAAAATGTAAATAGACTTTAAATTTAAAGCATTATCTTATAGCATTATTAGCAAGTTATCACATTTGTCCTCAATATCAAGCACCCCAAATAGATATATATTTTGCAGCCTGAAATATTCAACTCAAATATTCAGCACAAATTGGAGAAGGTTACTGTTCGACAGTACAGTGACCTCAATGTGCCAGAGTCAGTGACCTGCCTGTTTTGACTTGTAGGTTCCCCTGCTGTTCCGGGCTCTGGTCCAGCTGGGCTGCATGTGTATGGTCAATAAACAGGTGGTCAGAGACCTGGCTGGCAGAGAGGCTGACACCTTTGATCTGGAACACCTCGAGATGAGATCTCTGGCCCAGTTCAGCTACCTTGAGCCAGGTTAGAAAAGAAAAACAAATCGTTCATGGATGTTTTGTTGTAATGTTGTTATAGTGACAGCTGTTTCATGGTATCTAAGAACATATGGTGTTGTCTGTTATACAGGCAGTGTAAGACACATCTACCTGTACCATCACAGTCAGGGTCATAAAGCTTTGTTTGGCCTCTTCATACCCTCCCAACGCAAAGCTAGCGTGTTTGTCCTTGATACGGTAAGCTCTCCATCTCAGCTGTACAAGTTGGTCCAACTGTAAGTCAAAACTGCATTTCAGCTGTAAAAATCAAGGATCTCAAGAGGTTCATTACATTTTAACAACAGTTGCTTATTGCTTTTACAAAAAGCTGGCAACATCATTATGAATAAAAAACACCAGTATTCAATAGTTACATTTATTGTTTGGAAATCTTCACAACGTTGTTACTAAACTGTAACATTTTTGTTTTTGCGATTACTTTTGTTTCACTGTTCAGGCCTGAGAGTCACTTTGAATAAAGGTGTATTCTGAGAAGATCAGAAGTTTGGGGCTAAATAATGGCGCAAAATACACTAGCTGATTTGAATTTGTTTTGTGTTTAGGTCCGCAGCAATCAGATGCCAAACCTAAGCACGCTTTACAGCGCAGAGCGTACATCGCTGCTGGAGAAAACCACGGAGGAACTTCTGCCACCTGAGAAACACCTGTTTGAAGTACGTGCTGAAAACGACATCAAAGCCATTTACCGTGCACTGCAGCGCATACTGCTCAACTATAAGGTATGACTCCAACTTATCAAATTCAAGTTCTTTAAATGCAACAAACAGAACAGCACAGTCAATAACCAGATACAGAAGATCAACAGCTGAATTTGTGTACAGGAGGAGCGTCGTGGACCAACCCTAATCGCCGTTCAGTCTAACTGGGATCGGCAACGCCTAGCAGCTGGCATGACAGTCTTGGAGGAGTTCCCGGTAGTGCCGGTTCACGTTATAGATGAGATCAGTTACAATGTTCTGGACTGGCAGCGCCACGGGGCCCGGCGCATGATTAAACACTACCTTAATCTGGACAGCTGCCTCTCACAGGCTTTTGATATGGCCAGGTACACCACAAAGATTTGAAAACTGGAGTCTTGAGTTTGGTTCACGTTTACCCCAATGCAGTTTGTAGCTAATGTGAACGCAATCTGGAAGTGAACTGCTGTTGATTATAGTAAAGGCATTGGCAGACGCAATTACACCAATCAATCGGTTGTGATTTAAGGAGAATTTAAAAAGTTATCTGTTTTTGGACCCTTAAAATATTGGGCCATCTGTTCCTTTAAAGTGATAGTTTACCCAAAAATAAAAATTCTTCTATCATTTACTCACCCACGTTATTCTAAACCTGTATACATTTTTGCTTCTGAGGAACACAATATTTTGAAGTATAATGATAACCAAACATATGGCACCCACTGACTTGTAATGTTGAGACATTTCTCAAAATATCTTTTGTGTTCTACGGAAGTCTCATAGGTTTGGAATGACATGAGGGTGATTAGCTGATGGAAAAAAATATTTTTGGGTGAACTGTCCTTTTCTTGTTGTACTAGCTGGAATAATGGAAAATTTAATTTAAGTTCTTTAGAAAAGGATATTATTTTTTCTTTATTACTTAACCGTGACAGGGCAGGCCACATTTCTGAGTACTAAATTATTAACAAAATGCTGGCACTCATGTGATCATTATTTTTTATCTTTAGTCTGTATGGACTGATGAGGAAGCTTTAAGTTCTGAAAGTTCTAGTGTATTTTAAAGATCAGTACTGTTTAGTTTATTAAAATCAAGAACAAATCAATTCTACATGTTATGAATCCAAGCTCTCAAAGGGGCTTGGAGCTCTTTGAAAACAATCAATTTGACATCTGTCCCCTGAAATGGCTTTTGTCTCTCTTCAGGTATTATCATTTACCCATAGGAAATCTGCCCCAGGATGTTTCTATATTTGGATCAGATCTGTTTCTTGCGCGTCATTTGAGGAAGCACAACCACCTGTTGTGGCTGTCACCTACGGCACGACCGGATCTCGGGGGAAAAGAGGCTGACGACAGCAGACTGGTGATGGAGAGTGATGAGAGGGGATCCATGGAGATCAACAGCCAGGGCTGCTACTCCACAGGTAAGCAAACAGTCAAGTACACTGATGCATGTGCTGTACAACAGTACTGTTTTATTAGCTGACGGTGGCACCATAATCTAATTATTCATTGTGGTCTTTTATGGAATTTTTATTAAATCTGTGTGGCAAATATGAATATTATTTAGTCAATTTAGTCATTAGTCAATGCATTAGATCATTTATAGCATTTATTCATCTTTGTTAATGTATGCAAATACAATAATTCCTTGTTTGTTCATGTTTATCATTGTGCATGAATTAATGTTAACACACAACTTTTGATTTATAAAACGTATTAATGTTAAAATGAACTACAATTTCTAAATGTTGTTTAAGTATTGTCAAGTACTAATTAGGGTAGTTAACTAATACTTACAAATAGAACCTTATTGTAAAGTGTTACTGAAATGTTAGACCTCTGCAGTTGATTCAGCTCTGCTGTTTTTCAGTGTGTGTGGAGTTGGATATTCAGAGCTTGGCGGTCAACACTATTCTGCAGTCCCAGCATGTCAATGACATGGAGGGTGGAGCCAGCATGGGTGTAAGCTTTGATGTCATTCAGCACGCATCACTGGAGGAAATGATGTCAGGGAATCAGGGGACAAACACACTGGCCAGCTATGATGAGACCGCGCTTTGCTCCAACACATTCAGGTATGAGTACGTAAAAAAAAGTAAATACACACACACTGACTTCTTTAAAAACTCATCCTGTGCAAATGTTTTCTCAATCTCTGTCCTCATGCAGGATCCTGAAGAGCATGGTTGTCGGGTGGGTTCGAGAGATCACGCAGTATCATAACGTCTATGCTGATAATCAGGTGATGCATTTTTACCGTTGGCTGCGATCGCCCAGTTCTTTCCTGTACGACCCAGCGCTGCATCGCACCCTTCTCAACATGATGAAGAAGATCTTCTTACAGTGAGTGTGGCTCACAAAACCTCCAGAACTTTAACAAAACCTGCATTATACTTCACTGTTATGTTTAGTGAAAGCTGTTGTAGTCACGTCTTTATATATGAATATACCATATGATTCTTACATTTTTTGTTTTTAAAGATAAAACTCTTGTTTGTTTAAAAAATGTATTTTTTTTTTTTTTAATTAAGTACATTTAAAAGTACTTATTTTTATTATGACATGTTCAATTCAAATAAGGTAGACTAAAGTTATCAGTGGTCTAATTAAAGCTATTTACATCTATTGTAGATACAGTTGGTCACCATCTGTTAGTTATAGTTACCATTTTGATATCAAATGGTCAGCCATGCAGTCCAACCGAGTTTATAAAAACATAACCCAAAAAAACACTGTTCTGAAAGACAACAGGTGGAACATGAGCAAAAACTTATTAATAATGAGTGACTAGCCTACTTAACTGGTGACAGTAAATAATTTTTATAATTATTATTTTAATAATAATAATTATTATTAATATAATTATTAATTTGTGTGTAATTAACACATTTGAAACCCTTCAGGCTTGTGGCGGAGTTTAAGCGTCTGGGTTCGTCTGTGATCTATGGAAACTTCAATCGTCTCATTCTCTGCACCAAGAAAAGAAGCATTAATGACGCCATCGCGTATGTGGAGTACATAACTAACAGGTCAGTGATATATGTCACTATGATGTGTTTAAAAATTTTATTCTATAATCTCTCATTTTAAGGTGCAGTAAGCAATTTTTAAGAAAGCTGTTGATATTTGAAAGCAACACCAAAACAAATATACCCGCAAAATAACAAACAAGCTATGCAGCACATGCAATGACTGACAGGTGGTGCTGAATAGATATTAGAGTGTTGTGGTGATTGGTTCACTCCACTTTGTTTTCTCTTTGTTTTACAGTCTTGATGGTGTGCAAGCACATTTTTTTCAGCACACACACACACACAGAACAGACATCTTGCAAATGTTCACAACATTGTTTGGTTTGTTGTGGTTTCAGTTTTCAACAAAGTGTCTCGGAAATTGCTTGCTAAACCTTTAATCTGGTGCATTAGATTACTAAAATTCATTTTTCCGTCTGTCTGTTAGCATTCACTCACGGGAGATCTTCCACTCTCTGTCCATCACCTTCTCGCGTTGTTGGGAGTTTCTGCTGTGGATGGATCCTGCTAACTATGGAGGAGTGAAAGGCAAACTGCCCTCTAGTCTTCACTATGGAGAGGTGACACCTCAAACTCTTTTTACAAGTTGGGAAATTTTAGAATTAATATTGTTCAAGTTTCACTGAACTTTTCATGGTTTGACACTTAACCTAGAATGGTAACGACAATAAGAAGATGAAAGATAAAACAGAGGAGGGTGGAAGTGAGGATGAGGATGATGAAGAAAACAGAGGAGAGCATGAGGAACAGGATGCTGATGAAGATGATGTCGAAGACCTGATTGAAAGTAACTGGAACATCATGCAGTATCTTCCTCAGACAGCGTCTTGTCAGAAATACTTCCTCATGATCATCTCAGGTGCTTTTACTTGTCCTTGCTTTCTGTCCTCAGTTGTTTTTAACTTCTGTTGGTCATAAGTACTTTTATATGTTTAAAGCTATAATTCACTCAAAGATGAAAGTTGTTTTTATTTACAGGTGGAAATGTCCTCAACATTAGTGTCTTTCATTCCATTTAAGTCATTGTTTTGTTTTGTTTTTTGTTTAATTGTTTTTCAGCCTATATTGCTGCTGTCTATCACAGCATGAGACAGGAGCTTCGGAGGAACGCCCCTGGTGCCACGCCCATAAAGAGGCGGGGTGGCTCCCAGGTATCCCAGCAGCCTACTGGGGATGTCAGTGCACTTCCTGGTAAGTCGTTAAATGATCCAGAGTTGTTTTGTTCATGTTTATATATCCAAACTCAAAACTGATAGCACTCATTTATAAATTTCTTACTGTCAAACATAGTAAAACTTACGAAAGAATCAGCCATTCGTATTTTTTGTATTTTCGTAATCTTAAAATACAAGGTTATTAATAAACCTAAGAAACATTTTGTCAATAGAAGACAGTACACTGTTTATTACTGTCACTCATGTGTTTTGTCACCTGTCTGTTACTGTTACTACATCAGGTTTGATTACGTTCTCCCAGGAGTATGTGTCAAGTGAATTGACACAGAACTTCTTCACCATCACTCAGAAGATCCAGAAGAAGGTGTCGAGCACACGCAGTGTCACTCTCCCATCCGAGATGTTTCCTGTCCTTCCTGGTTCTCACCTGCCCCTCAACAACCCCGCACTGGAGTTTATTAAATGCGTCTGCCAGGTAACAGCCTGCATACCTCACTCAGCTTTCTTTTGTCTGAAGACTCCACACCTGTCTGACATTTCTCTGTGACATCACGCTCAGGTGCTTTCTCTGGACGCCAACATTGTCAACCAGGTGAACAAACTAAAGCGTGACCTTTTGCGTTTGGTTGACGTCGGAGAATTCTCAGAGGATGCTCAGTTCCGCGACCCCTGCAAATCTTACGTCCTGCCTGAGGTCATCTGCCATCACTGTAACTTCTGTCGTGACCTTGATCTCTGCAAAGATCCTGCCATGGCCCAGGTAAAAACGTGACTCATGCAGTTTGTCTTAATGCAACCCACAGATGTTTTACATTTTACTAATAGTTTGCCACTGACTGTATGTAAGTTTTGCAGGCCTTTGTTGTTATGTCAAGAAGTAACTTTCCACTGTTTAATGTTGTTAATACAAACCTATCCTCTTATGCTGTACAGCTCTCACTAGCTTCTCCTCTATTCCTGCCTTTGTAAACATAGCTTTGTAGAATTGCTCTTGTGGCAAAATGTTAAATGCTCTCTCATTTGTAAGTTACTTTGAATAAAAGCACCTACTAAATGAATATATGTTCCTATCTCTCTTTCCCCTTGTAGGATGGTTCAGTCCTTCCTCAGTGGTTCTGCTCTAACTGTCAGGCCCAGTATGAGACTGAGTCTATTGAAATGGCTCTGGTGGAGGCACTGCAGAAGAAACTCATGAGTTACACGCTACAGGACTTGGTGAGGAAGCCAAAGAGCATCATTTAGTTCATGCAGAACTTTCATTACTCATGTTACTGATGCTGCAAATATGTTTTAAGGTTTTAAAAAGTAAATTCTTGCAATGTAAGCCATGTGACTTCTTTATACGTATTAAATTTGATCCTAACATGATCCTATCCAGTTTGATGTGTAGTGAGAATTACAATTGAGTAATTGTAGGTTTTCTTCCTGCAAAAAGTTAAAACATTGCTGTTTGTTTGAGCGTCTTTGGTGCAGCATGAACTACAGGACTGGTTTGGAAACATATTTGCCACTCCATTAGGGCTCACGCACTTTACCTTCACAGTTTTATAGCAGTAAAATAACTGTGCTTCAGTTAATGCAGCAGTAGCTTGAACGGAAGGTAAATATCTTCATCCCTTTATAGGAATGTGACAAATGCAAAGGGGTAAAAGAGGCAAACATGGCGCTGTACTGCAACTGTGCTGGAGATTTTAAACTCACCTTCACCACAAAGGTACCAAAATCAGAGTTACATCTGTGTGGCTTTCATCCCATGTGTATTAGCTTTCATGCTTGTGTATCTCTATGCCTGTGCATTCCTAAGTGCTGACGTGTAACAAACCGCCTTCCAGCAAATGGACCAAAAATATTGAAGTTAGACTGATTTTTGTCTGATCAAATTCTGGCCTGTTTACTGAAGCTTTATTGACAAGCTCTTTGATTCCTCAAATGCAGAAAAGAGATTTAAGCGATTTCATGGGGTCTTTTATACCTAATGGATCCCCGACATAATGTTCTTATAATAATACAGTATGTCAGACTGTACTTATGCTCTTTTGTTTGTTTTGTCTTTGTGTGTAAAGAGCTTCTCCCAGCAAGTGGAAGTCTTCCGGAATATTGCCGCCCACTACAATATGAACTTCCTGCTGGAGACTATCGACTGGGTGCTTAGTATGAATGCATAGATTTGTTTTACCTGATACACCAAAATGTGTTTGTACCACTTGTATATTCCAAAATTAATCTGAAATTGTGTACAGTACAGCAATGTTATTGATAAAATATGTGGTTATTTGGAATCATTTGGAAATGGAACATAACAGAGTTGTAATGTATGTCTGAAAACATTGTGGCGTGATTTATATTTTTGTGGTTAATAAATACGTCTTTATATAAGGATTCATTATTGCAAATGGTTTCCCATCATGATTCCCAAAAGTTACAGAATGAAAGCTTTTCAAAACATTTTGATCGTTATGGTTAGTAATTGAACGATTATGATGATGTGAGAGATATGTAGGAGATACAGTTATTGCTCATAGTGGTATGCAGTTAATGTTACTATGGTAACAGTCCATTTGGATATTGATTAATTTTTTTACACTAATTCTACAAGAATACAGTTTTAAATAACCAAAAATTGAGTATTTCAGTAACCAGAAACTACCCAGTGCATGCCCAACACAAACACTGTCCAACTCCTCTGCTTCTGACTTTACATAAGCACATTGTTTTGATTTCTCTGACACAAAGATTTGAAGACCATGGACATGTCTAACATGCTGTCCAATCTGAAATTCCAGCTATTGCTGTGAATAGACATTGCTTTACTTAGCAGTTATTACAATTGTACTTTCTTGTCCAAAGCGTACTCTTCGTGATTCATTTCTGAGACAGTTCAAACTTGAGAAAACTTATTTAGTTTTCTTTTGTCAGCAAATGGTCATTGAAAGAACTCATTCTTTCACAAACATTGACCTCCAGAGGACGTGTTCCTGTGCTCAAATGGCAGAGCATTGTGTTAGCAGCGCAGAAGATTGTGGGTTTGATTCCCAGGGAACACATACTGATAAAATGTATAGCTTGAATGCGCTATAGGTCACTTTGGATAAAAGCATCTGCCAAATGCATACGATGTAAATGGGTTGCAACTTGCAACTCGGTCTCTAATTTGGGATCAAATGTAGCTTTGTAGTTCCAATTTTCCTGGAATCAGGGTTCAACTAGGTGAATGCAGTCAACAGTACCATTTGAGTAATTTAGAAAATGGATTGAGATTACTTGTCCTCACACTACGATATAAAGATTTGATTATGTCATCAAACTTGCCCCTGACGCCACATTGTCTGCAGACCGAAGTGACAAAACAGACACAAAGAACATGTCTCAGTTTCATACAGTTCAAAATCAAATGGCATTACTTCCTGTGTATTTTTTATTGCTTTCCAAAGGATTGTAAAATGACCCAGTGATTGGTTAAAAGATTAGACCAATGGTTGGTTAGCAGTGTTAGCATTACTACTTGGTGTCATAATCACTTATGATATCAAGCAGTGAAACATCATAATATTGCCTTAAAGGTTTCTGAAACTAAAGAGGCATTGTAAGGCACTCAGATAAGAGTGTTGTGTTGTCTAGATAAATAGCACAGTCCTGCTGTAAAGTGTGTCTGCCCATTTTCTACAGCATCTGATTTCAGTCATTCTCCTCTCCTGTGGGGAGATGAGGTCTTATACCCCCCCTTTATTGTTACTGAAAGACTCATCCATAAACCTCAAAAGTGTGAGCTGCATAAATCGATACGTTTCTATTAACCACATTTAAGGCAGAGGCGGACAGTCGTTCTTCCCCTAAATCTCATTACTGTAACCAATATTGCAGGCGTTCTTGTTATTAGGTTAGCACTGCTGAGTGGTTCTCTTTGGAGAAGCCCTCTCCTCATCTTCTCTCAGATGATCTTTGATGGATGAAAGAGATGCAAATTGGGGATTGAGGAATTGATCACATTGTCTCTCTGTCACCATCTAAGAACCAGTCAAATGTAGTTTTGAACTTTTTTTTCTGGTCTTACTAAAAATGTTGAACTTTCACTAGCCTATAAATGTTTGATAAGTGAACCAGGTGCCCAGTTTCATTAAATACTTAACATGTGCATTGTTCATCAGGGCTTAATATTTATTGAAGCTAGGATTAACAGATCAATGGTTTAAGATATTGCAGGCCAGAAGCTTAAAACTCAGATATGTTGTGCTGTATGACTGTTCAACATCAGACAGTGATCCTCAGACAGTGTCCTTTATGAAAAATATTCCTTAAACTTTACTTGGCATTGCATGGCATCAATCCAGTGGTTTTGTTGATGGGAGGAAGGGCTTTACAAAGGCACACCCTCTGAGAGGTCAGAGTGGGTAGAGCCAAAGGTTGTAAGTGTGAGGCTAGTTGTAGGACGGCTGGGTTGCTTAGAGACCTGATGAAAACAAACACAATTATAACTTAAACTTTAGATTTGCATGCTATTGATACACATACACTACTAAGTCACTTATTAAAAACCATCTAAGCCCATAAAGTTTTCCATTTCCATGTTTTCCATTCTGCTCCACTTACATCATCAAACTTGATCTCACTGAAAACTTCATTTTTATCAATAAAGGTCAGCATTATCCAATCACAGATGATTGAGCACTAGAGGAGAAAACAGAGACAATGTTAGACTGTGCATGCTAAAATTCACAATCCAGATCAAGCAGTGCTTGCATCTTTTTCCGCTAAACATTTTTACAAGAACTCTTTACAACAATATTCAACAACTTTCAGTCAATTTTCATTTTATGTTGACAATTTCTCAATAGCAGACATCCCAGAATTGAGCCCAGATTTGTTTATAAGCAACAATGAAGACAAAGGTCTTTGATTCAGGAAGAACAGAAGCATTATGGGTCCTCAAATGACTCTTTCCATCATGGCTACTCAGGCTCTGCACAAAGAAACCTTAGAACCATTCCCATAATGCAATTTGTGAGATGTCTGCCATCAAAGTTTTGAAATGGCCTTATTATTTCTCACTTTAACCCAAAATAACCACATTTTTAATATGCATTCAGCAAGAACTTACAACTCCAACTGATGTCAAAGCTGTGACTGTGTTGATGATGGTTGGAATTAGACTAAATCTTCCGGCCTGTAAAGACATGCACTGATTCAATATAAGGTTAATAGGCAGTCAGCATGTCAATCAGATATTAATGTACTTCCTGTATGATCTTACATGTCCATGTACAATGACGTCCAGGCGGATCCCATAAGCTTTAATCAGCGTTCTGTACTCTGCACCATTCTTATTGTAGTACTTAGCAAACCTAAGCATAACAAAAAAAAAACTTCAGAACAGACTAAATATTAATGCTGATGGGCAAAACTACTCTATATAGTTTCTAATTCTTGTACATTCACTTTCCAGAAATGGTAAAATATATATATTTTTTTTTTTTGCTTAAATGTTAAAATAAAAATGTTTAAAAAAATGGGTGTTAATGATTAAACAGGGATTAAATAATTTTCATTAATAATAAGATCAATCAGTTTATGGTCATTTCTGAAACCTGCCATCCCCAACCGTCACCTCAGAGTCTGTTTACCTGTAATAGTAACCTGAGGAGGGTAGATTTTTCCTCATATCCAGCCTTCTGAATGAATATGTCGGAATGCATTCGGAAGGGTCCAAATCAAAGTCACAATTCCAGTTAATAAAAACTCCAATTATTCCACCCTGAAAATACATGTATTGCAACTTTATTACAATTGTTTCAATCTTTGTTTAGCTTTAAGGCAACAATGCAATACTGTACATACAGTTCTGCATAGTTCACTGAATTTCTCCCGGGCCTGTTCTGCGATGAAGCCGAGCCGGAACACAGGGCAGTACGGGTTGGTCTTTGGGTGATAATGGCACCGCATCAGTTTCTTTGGCTTGTTTGGTTTGATGTTTCCTCTGCAGTTAAAATGATAAACATTTTCAGAATGATCGACACTACCAGTCAGAAATCTGAACATCTGCTCATTGTATAATATTGCTTTGTCCACATTTTAAAATAACAATAAGGTCACCAGAAAAATGAAGTTTAGCTTTTTGTACAAAAACTATTTTTGTACAAATTTTTGTTTAGTTTTTGTTTTTTTGTGAATTTTCTGATGCCATTTGTAGTTTTACTATATGCCATTTTAAACAAACAGGGAAAGAATCTTTCTATAATAGAATATATTCTATAATAGAATATATTATATAATTCATATAGAATTAATTTACACTGACATTAATAATATATATGCTGAAATGTGCAGAAATTCATTAATAAACCTGAGAACTTTAAACTTGGGGAAATGGATGGAGTTCTTTATGAAGACTGTAAAATTAACTGCCTGTTTCAGAGCTGGTTCCCTGTGGGGAAAGAAGACACCCTTTAATGCATTTGTCCATTTTATTCTTTTTGGTCAGTCAATAAAACCACAGTACCTGATTACAGCATATTCCTCGATGGGGCACCAACTTTTGATCTCACAAGTTTTGAATGTGTAGTTGTAGTAAGGCACACATCGCCCTGTTCTCTTACCTATTCAAAAACAGGGTTGATATAAAACTAAATCATTGTTTGTGTTTGGGTGATTTAGGGTGAAATTTTTTTTTGGCACGTCAAAAAACAAGTGAAAGAGGAACAGGTTTGTTGATTGTGGTATTCATAGGCATTTATTCACTTGTTTGTTGGTAACCAAGCTAACAATTTTAGATTGTAAAAACGTTTCCCTAATATTTCCATTAAGTAACAAAAATATGTTATTTTGAAACTTAACTAGGAATATTAAAACTTCCAGTTTTAGACACTGTAGTAAAGTTATTGCTTGGTTATAAAAATGTGATTCAAACAATTCTGTAACATTCATAAATCGTTCCACAAACTGCTTAAGAATAATGACTTTGATATATTTGACATATAATGTTTTTTGCAGCAGTATAATGACATATAATGTTTACATATAATGTTCTTTTTTTGCAAAAAAAAAATGTTTTTTGCAGCAGTTACTAGTACGTTACTGTAAGAACATTTTTTGGTTACGTTAAAATAAATTTTTGAGAACATTCGCTGTTAGCTGCAAAACCTCACCGTGACCATTAAAGTTGCTTTCCCCTTGAACGCAGTCAGAATCTTTTGTGCATTTTGCACGGGAAACACTGTAATGCTGGAAAACACAAGACAGGGGCGCATAAGATTTCTAGCTTTGACAAACTACAAACTGAGTGTCTACTTTAAATGATATACAGGTGTTTGTGTCTCTTGCTCACTTCAGCACATGTGCCCTGCGTCTGATTGAGGGTCACTTCTCTTCTAAGTATTGTACTGATGACATCACCACCCTGCACAAAAATTGTTGTACAGGATGTTGCTTTACAGTCAAAAGTAAAAAAGTAAAACAGTTCAGGTAACCTAAAAATGTGTTTCATGCAGTAACATCTCAATAAACCAGTTTAAGTAAAAAATAATATTTAATATGAACGCTAACACATATGAACATGAGGTTATAGCAGCAAAAGTTTAATGGTTAAATAAGATATAAATAGTTCTTGAAGGTAAAAACTTCATGTTGTCACTTTTAACTTAGAGGTAACATTTGTGTTTAACCATCTTTTACTACTCTGTATGGTTACAAACCTGTAGCACATATAGAAAAAAACACATAGAAAAACATTATGCCACATATATCTTTCTCCTCACCTCAGATGGTCTGACATATTCTGCTGTGTCCTGAATACTGTCTCCCAACCTGGCCACACCTCTCATCTCAGTGTAGACCGAGCTATCTGGACGATCCTCAGTCTCCTGATAGGCTTTCTGACTGATGAATACATACCTGCATGGGTAAAATATTATTTAATTATATCTATTATCTGCACACATATGAGATCTAAAGCTGAGATCACAGTTTACCCAAAATTTACTATTCTTTTACTGCCCCTTTAAACAACAAAATATACTTTAATACAAAAGAATAGTATATAATAGAGTTACAATGGAATAGAATGATAGAAGATTAATAACCCAGAAAATAAATAAAAAACATATCCAGAAAGATTGAATATAGAATAAATAGAATAGCCAGCACTATAAATCCAGAGCCAAATTGTAACAAATGTCGCATATTTATAGTATTTGGGTTTAATACTTTAGAAACAGGAAAATACTATAATTAACACCAAATGTGTTTGTGTCAGATTTGATATTGTAATATCTATAGCTGATATATCAGTGCATTATATCACTGCTTTATGACTATTGCAGGTTTAAGAGCATTTCTGACACATATTTTTCTTCTAGACACAACTGGAATAGTCCAAAGAAATTTGTCAGTGAAACTGCTTCTTAGACTTCTTTCCGGAGCTTTACATTACATTTGTACAGTACCATCAGAGACTGTGATTATGAAATGACTCAACTGGTTTCATATTTCAATGCAATTGTTTTGCGATGGCCAATAAAACAGAAACACAGCCATACATACTTCACTGACAGAGGTCATATATATTCACAATAACGCATTTTCACAATTATACATTATCTAAAGTTTCTAAAAAATAAATTTGTGTATTGACCCTAAAAAGCATTATTTCATCTCCAGAAACAAATATAATAAACAATTTTAAGATAGCTCAGTTAGAAACATATAATTTGACTTAAAATGAAGAATAAAGCACTGAAAAAATACTCTTACCAAATGAAATATGTGATGACCAGGAACTGCACAGCTCGGTATATAACTCCTAGTTTTCTGTCCTTTACTACCATAACCTTTGGAGTCTCATAGTCCCAAAATCCCAGGAAAAAGTCTTTAAGGCACTCCAGACAGCCCATTGTGATTAAATTCCTTACTTTTCCTACAGAATGTATGTCCTTATCTTCACCACTGAACTAATGGGTATGTTGACACCCTCTCTTTTGTATTGCATCTCTCTTTTCCCCTCTCCCTCTCTCTCTCTTTTTCTCTCTCCCTCTCTCTCTCATAATATGACTGTGATTCTGAAATGAGAAATAAATAGTCTATCTTGTCCATGTCCATTTCCTGCTCCTGCAGACAGAAATTAACTGTTATTAAACAGACAATTATTTGTATAATACTCAGAATGCATTTAATAATGCATATATAATATAATTAATATATATATATATACATATATATATAAAATAACTTTATGTATATTCTGTATAGGTAGAACAGTTACAGGAGCTAAAAGAGTTAAAAGAGAAAAGAGTTAAAACTCATTAAAAAGAATGATATATTGTATTAAGTGTAGGCTGTTTAAATATTTTTCCATTGCTTGCAGGGGAAGCGTTGCATTACAAACAATGGTACTAATGTGCTTTATGATGTTCTTAGCCAACTAGATCTAGAACTAGATCTAAAAGAATCATTAACACCTAATTGTTATTTATAATATGTATATATATATATATATATATATATATATATATATATATATATATATATATATATATACTTCTCACTTCTAAATCCTAATACGTACACATTGCGCGTTTATATTTTTATGCAGGCGTGCGCTCAGGCACCAACACACGTGGGTCCTACAGTCTCTGCGGACTGACGTCACACAAAACACGTGTGTTCGGATGAAGCACGTTCGTGCTGTGTCTGATCGGAGATTTGTTTGTTTTCACGTTTGATTATTGCTTAAACTTATAAGTTTCGTCGAGTAAGAGAAGACATACTCCGCTATAATGGGCGGCCTACAGAAGAAGAAGGTATGGCCTTGTTTCAGAGCACGGTTGACGCGTAAACATTTTTCATTAGCATTAGGGCCCATGTGTTGGCAACGATTCTCATTTCTGTGCACTTTACATTGATTACAACATCGCTTTTGGACAATTATAATGATCACTGGGTAGTCTGCTTAATAGCATGCAAACAAGTGCGTTCGTATTGCTTTGATTGATCTGTGAGCATATTCATATATTTCTTCTTGCGTGTTGTTTCTTTATACTGTATGTTATTGGATTGTGTATTTTTTTGTTATTGTGTATATATGTGGTCTTTCATATTTACGAAATAACGTTTGTCTAACCCTCGATGTCAAAACACTTAATGTAATCTGTCGTTTCTTATCACGTAGTATGAGAGTGGATCAGCCACTAACTACATCACTAGAAACAGAGCCCGCAAGAAGCTGAGTCTGAGTCTGCCTGATTTCAGGTTAGTTAACAGGGTCAAACGTCACCAAAACTGTATTCTTTACTCTGATGTTAGAGACATTTTCACAACAGCAAGCATTTTATTCTCCCTTTCAAGAGTTTCTAAAGATATTTATTGTTCTGTCCAAAATATGCATATTTCCCCCCTGTTGTACATGCCCAGTTAAAACAAAACAGACACCCACCAGTTACAAACAGGTATGTTTATTGCTATGTCATTATTTTCTTTCTACTTCATAGACGGTTATGCATATTGAAAGGAATCTATCCTCATGAACCAAAGCACAAGAAGAAGGTCAACAAGGGCTCAACAGCCCCGAGAACCTACTACCTGCTGAAAGACATTCGCTTCCTCCTGCACGAACCCATCGTCAGCAAGTTCAGAGATTACAAGGTGAGAGCTGTGACTTCAGTAATGCTACTTGCAGCTGCATCAGTTGTTGCATTATTTAAGGGTGATGCGTAATGTTTTTAAATCTTATTTTTGCACGCAATGGCACAGTGTTAAAATTAACCGTATGTTATCTGATAAAGATTTTTGTGAGAAAACTGCGTAAAGCATATGGCAAGGCTGAGTGGACTGCAGCAGAGAGACTTCGAGAGAACAAGCCGACCTACAAACTGGACCACATCATCAAGGAGAGGTGAGTCCAAAGTCAAACAACAGAGGGCGCTCTTCAACGTGCTAGCCCAGCAGCAAATACATTTAACACTTTTATTGAGTGTCTAGACAATGTTATGTGATAAGCAACTATTTATTTGTGTCTAAACACTCTCATGATACAGGTAGAGTCTTGATCCTTGTCCAAAACAGATATTGGGTTATGAAGAATCCTGAAAGCCGCATGAGGAATATGATACTGTAATTTTCTTGGCTGGGCTCATGTTGTGACTTGACTGTACTGCAATATTTGAGACTGGACCCAGACTTATAATTTCTCATGCGTCCTGACGCAGTAAGGCTAGACTAAAAAATGCTGCTAAAAGATAAACTATTTTAACCATTTATGTCTGCCAATCACTTAATTTGATTAATTTTTAAGAATTCACAAGCATACAGATGGCCTGAAAGCTTACAGACATTGACTGAAAGCTGCAAAACTCCCCATTTAAATATCACGGGGTGTTTAGTGCAAAAAAAAATACAGCCATGCAATTTGTTTAGGCT
The DNA here is from genome assembly GCA_036877525.1 of Chromobotia macracanthus. Taxonomy (NCBI): domain Eukaryota; kingdom Metazoa; phylum Chordata; class Actinopteri; order Cypriniformes; family Botiidae; genus Chromobotia; species Chromobotia macracanthus. The sequence goes on from JAZGTH010000058.1 coordinate 7,199,289, forward strand.
CTGCTATAATATCAAACTTATGTTAGCTGTAACATGCAAATGTTTGTTCGCCCTGCTTTTGTTAAACATGTCAGTGTTTTACAGATTTGCATGTGACAGCCATGTCTTGGCTTATCCAAAAGATAATTAGCTTTTTTAGGGACTTTGTTGAGCATTTTTCTGTGATTGGTCCGTGTCCTCCAGTTCTGTCTCTGAAATTAGTTTGTTGTTATCAGATATCCCACATTTATCGATGCTCTGCGAGATGTTGATGATGCTCTCTCAATGAGCTTCCTGTTCTCCACGTTTGCCCGCACGGGAAAATGTCACGTCCAGACCATTCAGCTGTGCAGGAGACTCAGTGTGGAGTGGATGAATTATATCATCTCCTCACGCTCTCTTAGAAAGGTACAGAGAACATTTGCACGCTGTCTAAGACCTGCTTAATACAAAGGTCTTTATCAGACGAAGGAGCTTATTGGTGGAAACGTTTTGATTTTTATACATTTTACTTGTATGTTTTTGAGTTCTCTGAATTGTCCCTTCAGAAGCAACAATAACCTGTTAATTCAGATAGATGCTTCAAATTCTTTTGCTTCAAAAAATCTCACACCATTCAAATGTTATCATTTAAATATATTTTTTTACAATACTTTTCAGAACATGTTAAAGTTGCTTTGGGGTCGATTTGACCACCCTAAATATAACAGGAGGGTGAAGCGTGTCCTATAATAACCAAAGTACAGCACTGTATTTACATTTTTGATTATGCTTACATTTCAGCGCTAATAGCAAACAATTAAGCAATTATTAATGTACCTAAATATTATGTATAGTTTAAATAATACTAATAACTTTAATTTAAGGGGCAGTTTCTTCTCATTTTTACCATAAGTGGCTACTGTGTATTTACATAAACAATTTGGTGTTTGTTTCCCAAATGGTGTAAAATGATAACAGTATTATGCTAAATGTCATTAAATGTTAATTTCCTCTTAGGTTTTTCTGTCAATTAAGGGGATTTACTATCAGGCAGAGGTCCTTGGACAAACTGTTACATGGATTATACCATATCAGTTTGCTCATGATGTGAGTATAAAATGTCATGAAATCTTTTGAGCACTAGATCACCTGCTAGTCCAGTGAACACTAGATCGCCGGCTGGTTCAGTGAACGCTAGTTCAGTAGTATTTTCTAATCTACTAAAGTTTTAAACACAAAAACCATCAGAAAAGAGTAGGATTAATTTTGTCCTAACCATATATCTAAATAATTTTTTGCTAAAAATTCAACCCCAAAATATGTGAACTCCTTTCAGCACCCTACAGATGTGGACTACAGAGTTATGGCCACATTTACAGAGCTTTACACGACACTGCTGGGCTTCGTCAATTTCCGTCTTTATCAGACGCTCAACCTTCTCTACCCACCAAAGGTAAGACATGGTCACACATTCTGTAGCTTAATTTTTTTTTTTTTTTTTTTTTCATGCAGACAAATTGAATCTCTTCTTTTTTCAATGGATATTAGCTCGATGGACAAGGAGAACTCAGTCTCAAATCAGAGTTTGAGGAGGATTATGCCCTGGATTCAGAAAGCTATACAGAGGTATCAGCTCATCCATTTACCCATCTTATCTTTCCTCCTGTGTACCATCTGTGTGTTGTAAATGTTGATATCAGTGTCTAATGATGTGTTTCTACAGAAACTCTCAGCGTTAAGTGCCAGTCTGGCCCGTACGGTCCCTGCAGTGGAGGAGGAAGAGACGCAGCTGGATCATTTCCCTGCTGAAGGGGTGAGCAGTCAAACATTTACTGTGACTAAGAAAAATCATTTGTTTAGTGGGTGTGGCCTGGTGTATGGTCAGGGCCATGGGTTCCCACGTGCTGTTTAAAAAGTTAAAAAGTGACTTCGGTTAAAAGCATCTGCTGAAAACATAAAGTGAAATGTCTTGTTCTAAAAAGTGCAATACCTTTGTTTTTGTTTGTATTGTGATAATACCATAGTGTTTTTTCAATAACCACAGTACGTTTTTGAAGAACTCATAGCACAGAATATAAAAAAGATTTGAAACAAAAAAGATGGTTTGAAACAAAAAAGTGAGGTGTTTATTTAATAATAATTGATCAAATTGAACATATTGCACCTTTCATGCTTAGTTTCCATATATAATATATAAATTATATATATGAAATTATTTTAGGACAGGACAGTGGTGTTTTGATGTGTTCTTTCAGATTCTTGTGAAGTTATTTAGGCACGCGGGCTGTAATTAATGCAGCTATGCGACTCAAAGACTTTCCACAGTTCAAGCATAAAGAGTCATGAGAGCGTCACATCGCCGCGGTGCTTTTTAAGTCATGCGTCGCAAACTGCTACTCAGTGAAGCATTTAACAGGCAGAGCAGCTCGTTCTGTGATTAATTGTTGTTTTGGACCGACATTGGGTCCTCGTGCTTAATGTTCACTGAGGGAGTCTGTTGCTATGGTTGCATAGTGAAGGTGTAAAAAAAACATTCTGATGAAACGAGTGTGAGATTGTGGGTGACCTTTGGTCTCATTATGGAATGCAGTTTATAGTTGTTTATTTTTATATGCACTTGTGATTCCAGGAGGACCTGGAGAAGATGGAGGCAAGGGAGAAAGCCCAGCTGGAGCAGGACACGCAGAAGAAACTCTTCGAAGGGCTCAAGTTTTTCCTCAACAGAGAAGTTCCCAGGGAGTCACTGGCTTTTGTGATTCGGTAAATGCGTGTCCACTTAAGCATAAATCATTTTATGTAAGCCCAGTTTTATGTGTAAGGTACAAATTGGTGTCACGCCCCTTTATATTAAAGCAATACAGGGATCACTGACGAGTTCTTTAGAGAGGAATTATTAGATATATATTTAATAAACCTTCGGCTGCATTCATTATGCATTTACCACTGATACAGTTCAAACACTTTGTGCACATGTATAAAATACATGTTTAATTCTTTATACATATACAGTAATTGTATAGTTAACATTTGTATTTAATTAACACTTAGTATTTATTGTGTGTTCCTGTAGCTCTGGTAGAGCGTTGTGTTAGCATCGCAAAAGGTTGTGGGTTGGTTTCCAGGGAACACACATACTAATCAAATTTATGCACTAATTTGCTTTAGATAACTGTAAGCCAATTGCATAAATGTACATTTATTCATTGAATGTTTTTTACATTATTTTACATATTGCTAATTAAAATAAACATTATTTTATTTTGTGTTTGGTTTTTGGTTTGTAGTGTATTTGCAGAACTATGCAGTAACTATTTCATTGTTACGGTGCGTTTTTAGGCTGTAGTTTTTGTGTAGTTTCACTGTACATGTTTGACGTAAGGTATAAATTGCTGTATGTGTGCAGGTGTTTCGGTGGGCAGGTGTCCTGGGATAAATCGCTGTGCATCGGCAGTACATATGATGTCACAGATGAAACGGTCACGCATCACATTGTGGACAGACCCAGCGTAGACAAACAGTATATTAACAGGTCAGAGACGAGCTGCACTCTGCACTATTTCTCTGTTTGTTTGACCACTCTGAGTTTGAGTTTGGGGCAGGGCAGTTATCATCAGTTAACATGGTTATTGTTTATGCAATTTCTTTGAGGTCACAAATAATTCAGAGGTTAGAGATCTTAACCTTAATCATTTATCTCTTTTTTTTAACCCTAGTTATGTTTCAAAGGGGTAGTTAAAAGGATAGTTTACCCAAAATAAAGGGATAGTTCACTCAAAAATGAAACATTTTTAATCTTTTATTCTTATATCATTCCTAATCTGTATAACCTTTTCTCTTCTGAGGAACCCAAAGATATTTTGAGAAATGTCTCAGTTGTTTTGCATCCATACAGTTGAAGTCAGTGGGTGCCAATGTTGTTAGGTTGCAAACGTACTTAAAAATATCCTAACCCTTCCTCAGAAAAGTCTTACAGTTTTGAAATGGCAAGAGGGTGCGTAAATGATGAAAAAAAATGTACATTTTGGGTGAATTATCCCTTTAATATTGTTAGTTTGTCTATTTTCCAAATCTTGCACTGACATCACAGAAATCTTTCCTGTATTGACTTTATCTATGAATGAATGTTCTTATACTCTGTTTGGCATGATGTTACTCAACCTTGCAGGTACTACATCCAGCCCCAGTGGGTGTATGACTCTGTCAACGCTAAGATTATGTTACCTGTGGAGGAATACTTCCTGGGTGTGACCTTGCCCCCCCACCTGTCACCATTTGTGGTGGAAAACGAAGGAGATTATGTACCACCTGAGAAGCTCAAACTTCTAGCTCTGCAGAGAGGAGAGAAGCCACGTAAGAGATTTTTATCATATTTTGTGTGTGTATGTGTGTGTGTTTGTTCATTGACTTATCAAAATTTTCACAGAGGAAGAAGAGGAGGATGAGGAAGAGGAGGATGTTGATGAAGAGCAAAATGAGCAGAGTGAGGATGATGTTGAGGAAGAGGAGGCTGAAGATGAGGCACATCTGATGAAAATGGAGGAGGAGCGATCTAAGGGAAAGGTAGGGTGGCCGTTTGAACAAACGGCAGATTTTTTTTTTTTTTTTTAAAGAGAAGTTCACCCAAAAATGTTGCCTTAATGTTTTCCCTTTCATGTCATTCCAGAACTATAACAGTATATTATTATATAACCATAATATCATATATAGTGGAATGATATAGTTCAGGAGTCATTTGAAATGCTTTTGGAGTACTTTAATGGTGCTTTTTTTCTTGCTATTATTTTGGAGATTTACAGTCTCAGTCCCCATTCATTTTCATTATATGAAAAAAAGCAGTTGTTTTACACTGCGTTTGACCAATATCAGATGGGGTTAGTGTTTGTGAAATCTGTTTGACAGTATTCAGATTTTTGCCGTTCTGTTTAGTGACACTAGTGATGCAGAAATTGCACACTTCACCAGTTAAAAACAACACAACAAAATAATTACAAAAAGCAACATATTTAGCTCAATTTGCAACAAATTACTATCTGAAAAAGGGATGCAAGGCATTTGGGGTTAGTACTTGCTGCCCATTAAACTGAACATTTTGTAGAGCAATATGGAGGTGTGTTTGATGTGAATGTTTAATCTTGCATCACAAGATAAAGGGAGAGTTGTGAACCGTGATGTCATGCTGGCTTTCCCTCAGAGCTTGTCAGTGAAGGTGACCCCCGGTAAAACGAAACCACAGAACCGCAGAAGAATTGAAGAGGAGGAGAAGGCAGAGGAGAAGAGGCTTGCTATTATGATGATGAAGAAAAAGGAAAAATACCTTTACGACAAGATCATGTTCGGCAAGAAGAGAAACGTTAGAGAGGTAGGCCTGCTTTTAAAAGGAAGTGTGTTTTCTCTATTGTATATGTAAAAGGCAATTAAATGCTTGTATTCTGTTTAGAATTAGATCATCATTTACACTTTTAGTAATGTCAAACCAGAATAATGAGATCCATTGTTTCTTAGTTCAGTTTCTTATGGCTCATTCTCACTGGGGAATGGTGTTGGAAATGTGTGCTTTGGTTAATGGTTAACCGTATTAACATACGGTTTATTCAGAACTAGCACAGTGGGTGTCAAGACCCTGTAAAAGGTTCTTGACCCACTTTTGGCTCAATATTTAAGCTCCAGTAACCTTGCTTGACCTTGCTGTTCATTAATCTAATGCACACCTTCCAACAGGCTAACAAGCTAGCATCTAAGAGGAAAGCTCACGATGAGGCCAGCAAAGCGGACAAAAAGAAGAAGAAGAAAAAATGTTGATGGACTGTGTTGCATTGTGATTTGTTTTTCACCTCAAGTGATTCTACAAGGTAATAATCTTTGAAGAACATTGCATAGAGTGTTTGTGCTTAAATTTCATTTATTTTAAAGGAACAGTTTATCCATAAATTTAAATTCTGTCATTTACTCGTTCTCATGTTTCAAACCCTTATGACTGACTGATGTCTGTGGAACACAAAAGATGCTGTTAGATAAAATGTTAGTGACTGACAGCCCCAGTCCCCATTCACTTCTAATGGGGAAAAGATGCAATACAAGTGAATGGTGACTGAGGCTGCCAATTTCTAACATTTTGTGTTCTGTACTCCACAGTAAAGAATCAGGCTGTGTATATAATGGCAGCATTTTCATGTTTGGGTGTACTGTTACTTTAAGAATAATTATATGATTTACTGAACGTTTGTCAGTTTATTACTGATTTTCAGTGGTGACAAATCCATCAATTTTTCACCCTGCAGTTTTTCTGTTTTTTTGTGTGTCAGTTCTGTCCTTGTTTGACACATTTCTAATAAACATCCATTGAAACCATAATCTTTGTAATGAATTGTTCTTTATCTGTGTTTGCATTTTACATGTGTAATTCGTCATGTATTTTACCATTAGAATATGGTGTTTATTATAAACTATTAAAAGCAAATCGCTTATTACAAGCTGTTGTCCGCATTGCAGTTAATAGGTTATAATATAGGGCTGGAAACATTTTACACTTTATAAAGTTTAGTCTAATATAATGCTGCTCCTTCTGCTGGACAGGCATGTCAGCAGTTTATTACCTTGTATTATCATGCAAGGGGTTGTGGAATTGTTGGCCATTACATTACATGTGGCACATGTGTTTTTGAGCTCCAATGCAGCTGGAAAGTTCTTCTCATTGGTCACTCATCCCGATGGTGTCATGGTGACAGTACAGGTTCTGCTTTTTAAACCTTTTTCTGAAGATAGGGATTAGGTGGAGTACTATAGGGAGAAGCCCAGTTCACAGGCTGCTTAGATTCCTATCATTTCACACAAACTCTGGTGCTGAGTCACAAAAGCCAAGATTGGAAATTGCTGGATTCAAAGGTCCATTTTTACTTGGTAATAAGATGCTAGAGTATAAATCATTACACCATTGAGTCAAAGCAGTAACTGTATGTGTCTGCCTGGGGGATGGAGAATAATCACTCTGTGCAAACAAAGGGCCAGTGGCCGACCAAAGCCCAAAAATACAATACTGCTTGCTTACTCTGCGGACTTTGTAACACTGATTAAACAGAATAATAAATTAAATGGGCCATGGACAATGCTTGCTTCTATTAGATCACAATCTTGTGATATTCCTAGAGAAGTCTTTTTTAATTCTAAGAAGTCTTTAAAAAGGGGCATCTCCAGCCCCAGGGCAAGGAAACAGGAAACCAACAATAGTGTATTGGTACCAGTAGGGTATATAATGAAGCTCTGAAGTTGGCTTTTTATTTGCTATTTATTTGTGTCATTTCTTGTTAATAGCATTATTTGGTGTTACAAACATGGTTATGCCAATAATGGTCTTCACTTCCTTTAGAACTGTAGGCCAGAATAAACCAATGGAGATATATGCTGTTAGTTGTACATCGTATATAAAATGGTAGATTTCTAATTTATGATGGTTAAAGGGAGTTGTTCTAAAATCCGCAGAGAATGACTATTAAAATGAGAAAGCTTGTGTCATTGAGCATTAGTTTCAGATTGCAATGATTACCTCATTGTGAATTAGTAAATGGAGTCAGATTCTCCTGGTTTAGGGTGGCAGGCTGAATTATTTAGTTCTGAATACTTCCAAGTGTCCATTTCAGTCTCTTGTGACGATACGAGGTGCTTTACTGCCAAAAACAATTGAAGGCAGTTCCTCATACATGTATGTGTGTGTACAAATCTGTTTAGGTTTAAAGATTTCAAGAATAATTTGCTATCCTTCTTATTACATCAGCATATAATATGTACTTTTTCAAGTCACATGCAGCTTACTCATGTGCTTTACTGGTCATTGTATGTGTGTGGGGTGGGGAGGTTACTTAACCATATACTGGAGAAAAATTTGTACCCAAGAGTCACCTAAACCCGACAAATCTGATCTAAACCTCTTTTTGAGTATGTCCTCATTTGAAAAACAAGATCGATATGTAAGTGTGTGTGTGTGTGTGTATAGTGGGAAGTTATAACTTTGTTCTTTTGGCCCTACTCAAGCTGAATAACCCCCGTGGGCTACAGGCCAGGCAACTCATGGCCCTTATTCATATTCACACACAAGCATGCAGTGTTAAATGCATTAGCCATCTGTATTCCACCCATGTGGCTCTTATATGCTGCCTGGCACTGGTATGATCTGTGTTCTGTGTGTATGTGGCAGCTCAGACAATGAGCTGAGTGTTAAGGCCAGTCAAAGGAGAATTGAATAAATTGCATAATCATTGCTGAACAGTAAGAGACGCTGAAACATGAAGAGAATGAATCAAGGAATAGAAATATAGACTAGGGTAAGCTCAGCCTGCAGGTCCACTCGCCACACCTCTGAATATCACTGAGTTTCCCATAAGCCAGTGGGCAAATTAGGCCACATAAACATTCATATTGCCTTATATCAGATCTGAGTCACCTATTGTGTTAAGACTAACAGGTCATACACAGGACACAACAAATCATTTTTGCTACAGGGCGGAGCTCCACACACAGAAAACAATTTTTCTGAAATTTCTGATTTCATGTCCCCTGTTCTGCAGACAATATTAATTCAATTGTGTTTCAAAAATCAATGGGCTAGTTAAAGCTTTACAGTACCAAAGAAACATTAAAGACACACATATGAGATAATCAAAACCTTGACAACCAGTTAACTAAAGTTGCTCAAGTATCTAGTAACTCTTTCATAACGCAAGTGGCATAGAACAACTTGCTAAATAATGTGTGTTATTTAGTGGTTGAATTCATTCATTTTTGGGTGTGTACTCTGAAATGCACCTGACAGCTTCAGGGACATGGGAATAACCCCTTATCATCTCAGTATTTTCACAGGTTTCTATGGGAGATTCTGTGTAGAGATATGAGCCCACCGGTCACTAATGCTTCAGCATTTAAATCATCTTTATATGAAAAATAGCTTACAATGACAACAACAGTGTGTTCTGCTTAAGAACAAGTGATTCCTAAGCATTGTTTAGTTTCACATAACATTCACATTTGTTGATGGAAAGCCAAGCCATTTGGCAAGGTTTATGTGCAGACTGATCATGCAGTGAATGTCCTTTCTTGCAGCTTTCCCTTTCAAATCTGCAATCCGGTCTCAATAGGCTTCTCTTTTCACCTTGAACAGATCCCTCCCTCCTTTTGTTGCCTTCCCTCCTTCTTGCTCATTTTCCCTCGCTGACTCTGGTCCACTTCTGATCTGTCTGCCTGTCTTACATCCCTCTTTCTTTTCTACGTCCTCTTCTCAGTTTCTGTCTGTCGATTCACACACACACACACACGGTGACACTTGCGGGTCTCCAGACAGCAGCTCTGACGTCACAGCCTGTGGCTCGAGCCTCTTCTGCAAGCGCTTCAAGTCAACGCGCCGAGGAGGAAAGCTGGAGCTTCAAAACTATCAGGTGCAGACAGACAGACAGACGGACAGACAGGCGGCAGGGTGAATGCTCGCACGGATATTTTCCGGAGGTGATAAGAGGGATACAGAAACGTTAGACCTCTGAAGCGACCAGCTTTAATTTGGCAACTTTAATGCTAACGAAATGTTGTTTTCTCCTCAGAGACGTCTGTCTGTTTCTGCCACTCACGTTGGGAGAAGGACATCTACATGCTTCGGTAAGGTATTATATCCGTAATTTGTTTTACATGTTATTATTTAAGTTATTATTGACGGTATTTGTAAGAGTAGCCTTACAGCGAGGGCCGGCGATGTGGTGTTTTCTACACTTTAACAGAAAGTTTGAGGATCCTGAAACATGTTCAGGAGAAAAGTTGTACATGACGTAAAATGAAGACATCTTGAAGATCTTGCACTACTTCAGGTCGCTGGTCAGATGTTGGTGCTCATGCTAAGTCAGATGGGTCAGATTTATCAGCTCCCATTGAAGTGCACGACATTGTCTGATTCTCCTGGAATATGATGCATCTGTTTTTCTGCACATACAATATGAAGCTCATGCCAGTTTCAATGCATTCTGTCATTAAAGCTAAATCTTCAAATACTGGAAAAAATCTTGGACATTTTAACAGCTTAACAACTTCTTCAATTATGCTTATAGTAAAAGTTGTCCTTTTAAATGTATTTAACTAGAAAAAAATGTTAAAAGCATTTTCACTTGTTAAATGAGCAACTCTTCCCATGGTATATGCTTATTACATTGTCTTCTTGCGTATGGTAAATTTGTGACACTTTTATTCCAACAATCACAAAAAGCGTGGATTCAGTTATGGCATATGACATAAAGAGTCGCTTTAAAAATGCAAGTAATAAGTGAAAATGTTTTTTATACGTTTAAATATGTTACTATGTTAATCCCTCAGTTTTAAGAGCTCATGCTGACGCATCTCCTAAGACGTATGCACACTTTAAACTAAATTCACTGACAGATCATCTTCAAAACTCAAAACATTTTTGTTTTGATGGATCCTAAGCTTCATCCTAAACTAAAACCAGAGACAGTCTCTGTAGTAATTCTTTGTGGTTCTGAAAAATCTGTGGACATCAGCATAACAATGATGATGTTGTTGGTGTGTTTGCTGACAACAAAGACTGATTTTGAGAAATGCAGGGTTAGACTGCAGCGCATAAGAACAATGGGTTCCTTCAGAGGATCTTAGCCCTTTCTAGATTTCTGCTCTGTTTGGGGTATGTGGGCTGCTCTGTTCCTGCTCTGGTCTCTCTATCTCTTGTGTGGTGACTGCTCACCAGCATATGGTTACTGTAGCCAGAGTTTCTATAAGTTAGACACCTGTGGCTTAACAGTACAGATATGTGATCCTGGTTGGGGGCATGGAGAGATGCAGACAGTATCACTTTTCTTCTGGATGCATAATACATGCGCTGGACAGCCGGGGCTTGTTATGAACTTTGCACTGAGCAGACTCAGAATGAAAGATATTTAAAACTATTTCTAATATATAAAAACTTTAAGAAGGTTGGTGAATTTGTTTCAAGCGGTAACCACAGTTACATATAAACATCATTTTATCATTTTATATTTCTTATGTAATTGTGTTCATTATTATATTTGCAGTTTTCTCACCTCATTAATGGAGAAATGACATAAGACATTTGAACTTTTGAAAATGTATTTGTTAAATGGTTTTGGACTAATGGACTATTTAAATATACTGCCCCCCTCCCAGGTGATTAAAAACAGTGATAAAGTCCAATTGGTGATCAGATATCACCAGAAAATATACCTCAGACAAAATATACATTTTTATATATACAGGCTACTGGAACTCTGTGTTAATCTTTATGTTGAAACATGTTGAACACAAACCTTCATGTTGAACAGTGTTTTTAAATGATCCTTGAAAAATGGAACAGATGAAATTAAGTCACGTTAAGAAACGTAACATTCTTCAATTCCCTGTAGCTGTAGGACAATGCCAGGACAAATCCCCACATAGTGCTGTGAGCAAAGGACGGTTGTATGGCAGAACTCAAGGGAGAGAAAAGACTGAGTGAGCAGCAGTGTTCTTAAATAATTGGGCACTTGAGGAAATGGTGACGAAAATCCCTAGAAATTAACAGATAATCAAATGCTAACTGTGCTAGACGGCTTTGCGTGTGCAGGCGTAGTGCATAGCACAGCATATTTACACACTGCATTTACTTGAATGACGTAGAAATACAGTGGTGGGACACAGGGTAGATAAATCTGTATATTTAATTCTTTCCTTTTGTGTTAGGGTGTTTTTTCAGGTTCCAACCAGGCAGCTATGATGGTTGGAAAGCCGGTGAGGCAGTGGAGGTCCGTCTGTAAGGGTCTCATTTTGGGCACTCTCTTGACCATCTGCATGATTCTGCTGTATTGTCTCTCGACCCCAGAGGTCCACTTTGGCCTGCAAGAGTGAGTGGACAGTGTACAAAAAAATTAACTCAGATCAAGATAGGAAATGCATGTCTGGTTTTAATTTATGGAGAATATTTTCAAGTGTAATTGGATGTTTATAACTTTGGGCTAAGAGAAATTAAATATAAATAAATTAAAAATAAGATTTTTTAGAAATTTGGTTTTAAAAGGTTGTAAATCTAAATGATTATATTTTTTACAAATAATCTGAAGCCTTTTATAGTGCCATAAATATATTTTCAATAATAATTAGGCACCCCTCCCATTTTCATTATTTTAATATAAAAATCATAATTACCATAATGAAAATATCTTTTTAATTCAAATTATACTTAGTACATTTCTTGCAATTTTTAATGTTCCCAAAATAGGCTTCATTTTGAAATATTTAAAAAACATATTTTTTGTTTACAGGGTCCCGGTACCGTACTCATGTGCTCATCGCCCATCTACTGTCCACTCCTCAACAATCTCGAATGGCTCCCATCATGCCTCAGGGCAGAGAACCTGCAATCCGAAAGTGGACATAATGTTTATGAAAACCCACAAAACAGCGAGCAGCACTTTTCTCAACATACTGTTTCGCTTTGGTGAAAAACACCACCTTAAATTTGCCTTCCCTAACAGCCGCAATGACTTCTTTTATCCTTCCCCTTTCCATCGTTCACAAGTGAAGGACTACAGACCTGGAATGTGTTTCAATATCATCTGTAATCACATGCGGTTCAATTCTGCTGAGGTGGCCAAAGTGCTTCCAGTTGACACCTCCTACATCACAATCCTCCGGGACCCGGCTGATCTCGCAGAGTCCTCCTTCCATTATTTTGGACGCATAGTACCTCTGACATGGAAGCTTTCAGGGGACGATAAGCTTGGAGAATTCTTGGCAGATCCTGAGCTTTACTATGATCCAGAGGGATTCAATTCTTTTTATCTCAAAAACTTGCTTTTCTTTGACTTTGGGGAGAATAATAACATGGATCCCGATGACCCGAACGTGGAGGTGGCCATTGAAGCTATTGCCAAACGTTTCCAGCTGGTAATGCTTGTAGAGTATTTTGAAGAGTCTCTTATCTTGCTCAAGGACGCCCTCTGCTGGGACATGGATGACCTGCTGTTTTTCAAACTCAATGCTAGGAAAGGTTCAACCATTTCTAGACTGACTCCAGAACTCAGAGCCAAGGCCCTGGAGTGGAATGCCATAGATTGGAAGCTTTACCAGTATTTCAATGCCACTTTCTGGTGGAAAGTGGATGCTTATGGCCACGAACGTATGGCTAAAGACGTGGCAGAGCTGCGTCGCAGAAACGCAGAAATGACTTCCATTTGCATCGAAGGAGGCCATGCAGTCGATGCAGGAAACATTCTAGAGACTTCAATGCAGCCATGGCAACCCATAGGTGAAAAGTCAATTATGGGGTACAATCTAAAAAAGAATATTGGCAAAGCACATCAAAAGCTCTGCAGGAAAATGCTCACCCCAGAGTTGCAATACCTGACCGAAATGGGAGTCAACCTATGGATAACAAGACTGTGGGGTCACATACGAGAAATCCTTCACTGGTAGCTTTTAATGTCTTATCTTTACCATTAAAGGGAAAGGTCAGCACTGACTTGTACACTATAGACCTAAAACCTTTTCTGTTTCAGAAAGAAATAAAAAGACTAAAAGACATGACTGAATGAAAATGTTCTATAGTTCTATGAATCCCACACATACAAGTGGTGACAGTCACATCTTTAACATGATAGCTTTGTGCTTTTAAAACAATGTACTGTAAGTCACTACTATGTATTGCAAAGTGTTTGGGTGCTTGAGTCAATCATAAAAAAATGAATCATTTGTTCACTTGTTTTGTTACATGACCTCATTCTTTAAAGTTCTTATGGTTGGTGCCAATGGCAATAGCAATAATTTTCTTACGTCTGAAATTGGAAACGCAGTTGTTATGGAAACAGCTTTACTGTTACCATCACTTGTTGAATAACTCTGTCTAGAATATTAAATGATAAGGTGCTTTGAAGGTAAAATGTGATGACACACAGGGCTTGCTAAGGCATAGTCCAGACAGAAAACCTGGAATTCAAAAAATAAAAACTTTACGTAACATACATGTCTTATTTCTGTTTCACCCTCATGATCTCACACCGATCCATTTCTCTTTCAGCACAAAAACAGGTGAATGAATACTTTTCTTCATATTCTCTTATAGAGGAGCCTTCTGGGCATTGGAATTGTGGTTATATAATGCACCGTGATTCCTGTCTTTGACTCGTATATCTATTTATATATATATATATATATATATATATAATATATATATATATATATATATATATAACAAATAATGTAAGAGCAAATAATGTACATCAAAAGAAACACTACAGCAACAAAACATCACCAAATGGTCAGTATTGATATTTAAGTATTTAAGTATAGGTATTTAAGAACCCAGGATTTGAACCATTGTAAAGCTTTTGATTGAAAGTGCTAATGTCTCCTTACCTTACCCCGAAGTTTATAATAATGATTTGTAATTTGAGATTTTATTTTTGATTTACATTTGATTTTTGGCTTATTTAACATAAAGTAACATGCAGTGTTGTGTTTCAAAAAGAGATGGCTATAGGGAAGCAAAATCGGGGGTAAGGTAAAGCGGTAGTTTTAAAGTTAGTAAAGTAAAGTAGTTTTTAAAGTTTTAACTAAAAGTCGAATCCATGGTAAAGTCCATCCAAATTGTAAGCTATGTTCATTTGTAATGTTTCATATGACTGGCAAACACATATTTAAGACTCCAGTAATAGTGCCCACTGAAGCAGAAACCTTTAATAGCCCATTTTAACCATTCAGGGTGTGGTGACATTAAACTGGGTGAATATCTAATTATAGTCTTACGTGGATGACGTAATTTTTGGTTCATTCGTGCTGATGAAAGTGGTGATGAACTCAATGCAAAATGCATTATCTTCTCTTACGAAAATTAACCACGGGTTTGCCACAAATAAAACCAGAAAACATAACGATCGCTTTAAATGGTAATCCATCCGCCAGAAAACACGCTTTGACTATGAAAAACCCAATAGTTAATAGTTCATGGATGTGAATGTTAGATGAAACAAATACCAAAACAAACAGACCGATTTATTTAATAAAATAAATTGTTTGTTAATGTAACGACCGATATATTTTATGCTGATATTTTAAATAGACATAAAAAATAAATACATTTAGTGGCACCATTATTGAACATAGCTCAAATCAAACTTCAAAACGGCACCAGAAACCTTAACAGGCGTTTCTCGCCGGACGTATTTACTTTCGTACCGAACGTAGACAGGAAATTAGCAAGAAGACCGGAAGTGTATGTTTTAAACAGCCGCAGTTTGTGTTGCTTGTTTATACATTTGTAAGCCTTCAGTTCGTTTATTTTGTTGTAACCTCGTCCGTAGAAATGGGTAAAAGACAGCATCAAAAAGATAAAATGTAAGTTGAAACATAAAATTAAAACTATGTTTGTAAACCGCTATTGGAACGTTATCATTATTTTTTATGTACTGATGGATCGCTGTCCGTTTCACTCTTATTTTCTTTTTTAATGTTTATTGCACGT
This sequence comes from Chromobotia macracanthus, assembly GCA_036877525.1. Lineage (NCBI taxonomy): Eukaryota > Metazoa > Chordata > Actinopteri > Cypriniformes > Botiidae > Chromobotia > Chromobotia macracanthus. The sequence goes on from JAZGTH010000058.1 coordinate 7,214,743, forward strand.
CAACAACTTGTTGTTCATATCGGTCTGTTACAGGTACATCACATGTACAGAATACACTCAGTTTTACGGAGGGAAGAAAGCAGGTACATGGCGACACTAAAAAACTATTTGGAAACTTGGAAAATGTTTAAATGTAATTGCATTATAAGCAGAAGATTTTTATAAGTGGCCTTAAAGCACACGTCCTCAAACAAAACCTAATTTGATATCTAATGCAAATACATTGATTTGTTTTCATGTTTACCTTCATATTATTTCAATTGCTTTCGAAATGAACAGTCTTTTTAGGTAAATTACATTTGATATTGTTTTAGTGTGTGCATTTGAGGGACAAATTAATCGATTTATTTATCCATCCATTTTGTTTATAGAAATCCCCCAGGCCAATTTCAAGCGACTGCCATTTGATCACTGCAGGTGAGCTAAGCAAACCGTAGTCCCTGTTTTAATGTTTGAAAGACAACTGTGTTTCCTGTAGTCAGTAGTTTTGATCTACTAAACAGACCATGCTTTCATAACTGTATTCATAACTGATCTGTTATCTCTAATTTTGCAGTCTTTTGCATTTTAATTGTTTTTCTGCTGTGAACTTTGTGTATTATCCTTTAATTTTAATTTTTTTATCCCTTACATAGTGATGCTTTGTTGCTCATATATATATCTATATATATATATATATATATATATATATATATATATATATATATAAGAGCAAATAATGTACATTAAAAGAAACACTACAGCAACAAAACATCACCAAATGATCAGTTATTTAAATGTGAGGGGTATTTAAGTACCCAGGATTTGAACCATTGTAAAGCTTTTGATTGAAAGTGCCAATGTCTCCTTACCTTACCCCGAAGTTTATAATAATGATTTGTAATTTGAGATTTTATTTTTGATTTACATTTGATTTTTGGCTTATTTAACATAAAGTAACATGCAGTGTTGTGTTTCAAACAGAGATGGCTATAGGGAAGCAAAACCGGGGGTAAGGTAAAGCGGTAGTTTTAAAGTTAGTAAAGTAAAGTAGTTTTTAAAGCTTTAACTAAAAGTCGAATCCATGGTAAAGTCCATCCAAATTGTAAGCTATGGTCATTTGTAATGTTTCATATGACTGGCAAACACATATTTAAGACTCCAGTAATAGTGCCCACTGAAGCAGAAACCTTTAATAGCCCATTTTAACCATTCAGGGTGTGGTGACATTAAACTGGGTGAATATCTAATTATAGTCTTACGTGGATGACGTAATTTTGGTTCATTCGTGCTGATGAAAGTGGTGATGAACTCAATGCAAAATGCATTATCTTCTCACGAAAATTAACCACGGGTTTGCCACAAATAAAACCAGAAAACTCTAATTTTGCAGTCTTTTACATTTTAATTGTTTTTCTGCTGTGAACTTTGTGTATTATCCTTTAATTTTAATTTTTTTATCCCTTACATAGTTTGTCTCTTCAGCCCTTTGAGTATCCTATGTGCACAGTGGATGGCGTGGTTTTTGATTTAATGTAAGTATCGCTCTCACCAGCAGCAGTGTATTGCAGCTTGTCAATCACCTCTTTTTTCTGAGCTGATCAGACTATAATGATGTTTTTATTATTTTATAGTAACTGATGCTTATTATTGCTGCAAGCTAGTTGATAGATGATCCAAATAACAAATTTTCTGTTTTCTCATTAGGAGCATAGTGCCTTGGATTAAGAAGTTTGGTACCAACCCAATTACTGGACAGGTATTTCATTTGTTCTGCCATATAATGTATTTCTTATCTGACAGTGGCCGATAGATCTCTGAGGTGAAGATTTTGTCTTTGTCTTAAAGGATCTTAAAGATCTCCGGATTTTTTTTCCGGAAACAATTTTTGTTATGCTGGTTGAAAGTCACTGATAGCAATCTCTAAGTGGCCTAAATATATATAAAAATATGTTCTCTGGAAAGCACGTGACCAGATAATGTCCATCCAATCAGTGCATTTGGTTCAAATGCAATGACAGGATGTCCAACCTTCCTGTTAAACGATGTATTTTCATACCCACATGGACCTTCTTGCACAGATAATCTTCCATCATTAGAGTGTTCCACTGGCTCTGCACGTTTGTGTTTTGAGGAGGTGTGGGTTTAAAGAGCGCTCTGAAGGGAGGGATTATGCTTTTAAAGCTTGCTTGCGATTGCCTAGCCTACCTTTAATCAAAACACTTGCATTACTTAAACCACTAGAGGGCGATAGAGTCCACTTGAAGAGCACACCAGCAATCCAAGACAGGCAAACATTGTGTTACCAAGTACACCACAACATACTGTACCTACAACTCCAGACTATGATGTCTTTGTGGCAGTGCATGCACTCCACAGCTTCTAAAGCTACCTGGTTTTTAAAGAACTATTCAAACTATCAAACAATCTCAAGTTAATGGCTTTTCCCTCAGCCTCATCTTCCCAACGTGTATCTACGAGGTCTATATCCTCTGTTTCCTTCTGCAGAATATGTACATTTGTGTTTTCATGATCTCATTTTAATAGTTTCATTATTATGTTACTGAGTGTAGTTAGGCGAAATAAATTGAGTTATGTGTTGCGTAGAGAGAAAGAATTGTATTATTTTACCCATTTCGAAAACATTGTCAAGACTAGGATATTTTATAAGCCCACTGACAGTCGCTGTAAGTGTTCTGTGTCTGTGTTCCAGTGCTGAATGTGGGTGTAAATTGCTGTGTAATCAGTTCTCTGGGCACGTGTCCCATTACTGCACTCTTAATTTATAGAACAGGAGTTAGAGGATCTTTATGTGTGCGTGCTGCATGCATAATCTGTTTGCACTTGCATCAGCGAAAAGTTGTGGCAGTTCCTATATTTACTTACAGTGTGTGTGTGTGTGTGTGTGTGTGTGTGTGTGTGTGTGTGTGTGTGTGTGTGTGTGTGTGTGTGTGTTTTGACATTCACAGTGTCTGACTAAACACATGAACATATGGCTCTTATCCATAATTCATCCTTAAAAATACATTTTTAGTCTAAGGGAGTACTTGTCTGGACATGACTGTGTATGTGTGTGGTTTGACTGTTCTTGGAAACAAAAATGATTGATTTGTTGTCTTGGTAAATGGATAGAGGGGTGTGGGTGTGTGTGGGAGGGAGGGGGTTACACGGGGCAGTAGGATACAGAGCGTCTCTGTGTGTGTACACGTTTGGCAATACTTTCATATTATTCAAAAATATCCCTCCAAATATAGTAAAACACACTATCAAGCATGTAAAATCTCATAATAATGTAAATGGTTTAGCATTGGATTAGAGGTAGTGGATAAAAAGTATCATTAGCTTGATATGGGAACAATAGAAGTCTATAAGATGACCCTCACTGATATAGTTTATAGTATGCTTAATAGTGTGATTGTTACTTGGATTGGAAATTTTTTGGACATGCCAGAACTTGTTCTCTAGTACAGATAACATGATATGAAGTCAGCTGCTGTAATCGTGTGTGTAGGAGAGAGAAACATAAACGTATGGCATGTTGTGCTAAAGGTATGTTGTTATGGGTTATTGATCACCTGTCTGAGAGTTCAAACATCAATATATTTGTTGCCCAGCTTACTTAAAGACAACATGAAGTCAAATCGCACCCTGTTTACCAAAAAAATGCCCACTGTGTTAAGACTTCATAAACGCACTTCATTCTAAAACGTTTATTATCATCATTTTGATTAAGACAGTAACTATATTTGCCCATGATACACATTCACTTTCCTGCTGATGTAACCACGGCTGCACAGTTAATCTTCACAGTTAATTACTTTTGAAAAATTGCATAAGATAGTGACCAGTGTGCTGAATTGTCTGGTCTTACCTCAGCTACGCATCATTAGATACAGCAATTTACCTTTTAAATTGCTTTAAAACCATACGAGCCCCAAAGCATGCTGGGATTTCTGGATGTTTAGAAAGAATGTTCTTCAGTGTCTGGTGTAATGCAAATGTTAAATAATTTAGTACAATTTGACATTCATTGGGTGCAATTGAACGTGTGTGTGACCTAAGCACACAATCACTAACTCACCAACTTCCTGTTTTTCTCTGTCTTTAGAAGCTGGAAGCTAAATCCCTCATCAAGCTTAACTTCAGCAAAAACAATGATGGTAAATATATATGTGTGTGTGTGCACGCTAGATCCTCTTACAGGGCCTGTGTCAACAGCAATATGTGTAAATGAAAACAGTTAATGGATTGATATTCTTCACAGTTCATGTTCTCTCTCTCTTTTCTGTACTTTAGGGAAGTACCACTGCCCTGTGCTTTACACTGTGTTCACAAACAACTCGCACATCGTTGCTAACAAAGTCACAGGCAATGTTTTTTCATATGAGGTAAAACATCTATTATTGATAAAGTTCTGAATATTAGTGCACACACATTTATTACACAGGAGCAGCAGATATCATTATATATTCATTATTTGTCCCCTTTAAAGGAATAGTTCATCCAAAAATAAAAATGATTTTTTAATTAACTCCCCCTCAAGGCATCCTAGGCATATATGACATTATTTTTCAGCCAAACACAATCAGAGTTTACACACAATATGAAGTGATGTCCTGCCACTTCCCAGCTTTAAAATGGAAGTGAATAATGCCTGAGATTTTCAAGCTCCAAAAAGTACGTCCGTCCATCAAAAACTATTTGTATTTTGAGCTTTTTTTGGCGCTTAAATTATAGGATAATTTTAATTTTTGGATTAACTTTTTCTTTAATATCATCCTATGTTTTAGAATTATTTTTCTTGAGAAGTGAAAAATGTTGTTGCATGTAGTTAATATAACTGATACCCAGAATTTGACGCATTCACTTTGTATGATCTTTCTTTCAGTCATGTAAACAAGCAAACGCACTTGTTTGTAAACGGTCATTATTTTGTGGTGTGTTTTGTCTAGGCAGTGGAACAACTTAACATCAAGACAAAAAGTTATAAAGATCTGCTGACGGACGAGCCCTTTACACGCCAGGATCTAATAACACTACAGGTGCCTCACACAGACTGTTTATGTGTTTGTATGACTGTGTTACAAAACCTTAATGACAACCAGTATTTTTGGGCATCAAGTGCATCTGAATGAAAAATGCTGTGTAGGTAGGGCAGTTCTTTCAGACATTTAAGTCATAAAAAGTAATTTCATTTAATTTATGTATTATTCTTAGAATGCAGCTGACAGAGGAAACTTGTATTACATCTTTGTGGCTTTTATTGCAAGTCATCCAAAAATAGACATCAACAATGAAGCACTGATTGTTGCAGTTAATGGATTAAATGCCTGTCTGAAAGATTCAGCATGCAGCGAATGTCTAAAGATGTGTTAAGCCACCTTATCCATGTAAACAGTGTTAGAAAGCAACCTATATAAAAAGGGTCAGATTTCAGATGAACAAATCTATTGTGGCACTTTTGTGTGCTAGTTCATGTGTGAGATGAAGAAATCGAAATGTTTGCATTTTATACAGTGTGTTTCATGTAGCTACATTTTGTAGTTAAATCTGAAAAAAATATATTTGGCGACATCCATAACAGTAAAACTAATTTAGAAATAGTTATTTTCTAAAAAACTAAATAGAATTTTCTACTTTTTTTGGCATTATAAAATGACCATATTTGGGTTTCTCTGTTATTAGCTTTATATAAAAACGCGTGTAGCCTATAGTGTGTCCTTAGATAGTTAGGTAAACGTGTGTGTGTCTGTGTGTGAAATGAGACTGTAAACTGTATTGTGTATATATATTACCTACAGTGTCCGGTACTGAACAGTAAGGAGGGCTTTGACAAAAAAATGCCATCCTGCTCTGTCCTTTTTCAGTTTTGAGTTTTTTCAGTTTGTGGAGACTGTTGATGGGTGTTATGAGGGTGTTTGGAGAAAATGACCTAGAGTTATTTTAGAGCTAGATTAGATCAAATGGGTCAGAGTTGGAGGTTTGGATGTATCTATCCCTGGAGCTTGAGAAAGGGCAGATGTTGGGTGGTGCGGTTAAAGAGTGTTCAACAGAGACGCAGAGGTTATTTTGGGTGCGATATGTGATGAGAAAGCTGGGGGTTTGTTTCAGTTTAGATGTAGGGAGGGAAAGTATCTGAGATGAGTGGGATGACTGAGTGTGAGTTTAATAGAAGAGCTGAGGGACTTTATCTGTGTCCTGCTGGGGTACAGTTTCACTGTCTGACCTATTTGGAACAGATACTACGGTAGGTGAAACAAAGAGCAGCGAGAGAGAGAGAACAAGGTCTTGAACTTTGGTGTGTGTATTGCAGTGGGCAATCCCCCAAACTGTCCAGCCAGCAACTTCTCCACTGAACTGATAAAACAGTGCCAAATTAATCCATTATAGTGTTTTTGCTTGTCCTTCTTTTTAGGAAAACGCACCACAAGCAGTTTTATAACAGTTATGCAATCTTGTGTTCAGAATGTTACTAGTAATGATGTGTACATAAACTGAAATATAGTTGTCTCACTTTTCTACTTTGAAATTCCAGGATCCTACAGATCTGGATAAATTCAACGTCTCCAACTTCTTCCATGTGAAAAACAATTTAAAAGTCCTCGACCCTGGTAAGTTGAATCCAATTGAATCAATTGAATCCAATATGAAATAAAGCTGCAAAGCAAATTTGCTGAGCTAGTTGATTTTGCTTAGACAGTTTGGCAGTGTTGGGAATGGTACATTACCATACTATTTCTGCAGTATTTAGTGTGCATACTGGGCATAGTATGCAGGTTTTCTGTTTCGTTAGAATACTCAAATCACTTTCTTGGCAAAATGTCTCAATCAGACTTGACCTGCAAGAGTCGTTTTAGCTGCGGACTCAGGTGTGCTATTTTCACACCAGTCTCCATCCTTTAAATTTCATTATGTAATCAAATTAAATGCATTAGCTCAGCCACAATGGTTTTAGGAAATGAATTGGTTAATGAGGTTGAGCCGGAGTGGTTCACAGAGGACTCGTTGAGTGTAATGATGGAGTATGAAGGGCACTGAAGCTCTGGCAATGATCTACTCAAAAGCCCATAAAATTTTGCATCAAGGCAGGAATAGCTGTGCATGTATTTCACCACGGACTGACCAGTTGGTCTTAAATTAGCCAGAAAGATCCATATTACTGAGAGCACCAGTCAGTTTGTGCAATGCTGGTGTAGCAGATTGCATGATATGGATGTTTTACTCTGTAGAACTACAACATTTTAACACTGTATTATTTTTACCTTTGTGTAACTGTGTTATTTACTAAAAAACATGATAAAAAAACAGAATTTAAGTGAATATATTATTAATAATATTTTGTCAAGCATGAAGAAATCCTATTAACAAGGTGCTTTGAATTGTAACATTATATTATGAATTTGGGTGTGGATCATTTGTTTTGCAGCATTATACTACATATAGTTCAAACTCTGTATGTGTTAACGTACAGTATAGATACATATATATTCCAGACAGTCTGCTGTCTCATTTAGTGACAGTGAGTTTTATTAAACTCTGTCTGATATTTCTTCCCATGCAGATGAGGAGAAAGCCAAACAAGATCCGGCATACCATCTCAAGAACACCAATCTGGAGACACGCGAGACGCTGGCAGAACTGTACAGGGACTATAAAGGAGACCAGCTGTTGGCATCCACCATGAAAGAGCCAGAGAACAAAAAAACAGACAAGTTCAATGCTGTGAGTTTGTTTGTTTCTAGATCTTGTTAACAGTAGATTCTTCTAAGTTCTCTTTATCTTCACTTATTGTTTTTACTTCTTTTCTGTTTATTGTTAATTTATTGTATTTATTATAATTTTATTTCTGTTCTATTTGTTCTGTTTATTGTTTTGACCTCTAAGAAAGTATAACAGTAATTTTCTGGGTCTTTGGAAATATGTTTATTTGGTTATTTTATTTTATTTATTAGGTTTTTTGACGTACTCTAATGCTTACAATGTGCACCTTGTTTTTCTATTGAACCTTAAACTGAAACCTTGACAAAGATTATATGTGAAGAGGGAAATAAGTGCTAAGGACGTCTAGGATATGAACCCTTAAGGTTTCTGCTGGTTGGTTTTATAGAGTTCTAATCGCTGACAGGGACTTTCCTGTGTTGTTGAGGGACAGATAACACAGTCTGCAGACTGCAGGGCTGTTGGGGTCACAGTAAAGTATCTTTCAGCGTGTGTGTGAGAGTGTCGGTGCATTATAAGGTAATTTGCCTCTCAGTTTCTGCCACCATCACATGGCAACTGGAGCAGAAGACTGCCTCACAGAATCCTTAACACACAGAAGTTTGCACAGCTATCTTTGTGGGGACTTTCCATAGAAATAGACTTGTACTGTACAAACTGTAATTTTTTATTCCCTAACCCTAAACATAACCCTCACAGAAACCTTTTTACATTTTCACAAGCATCATTTAGTATATTTAATAATCAATTTCTCTTGTAGACCCCGCTGGCTGGTCTCCACAATGTAGGTGTGTGTGACTTTTACCATCCTTGTGGGTACATTTGGTCCCACAATGGTAGAAAAACAAAAACACACGTTAGCCAATACAGTAAAACCAGCAAATTTTGTTTTCAAATTCTTTAGAAAGTCTTGCTGAAATGTTTGTCCTGAAATTACCTAAAAATAGCTTTCTTAGTACACACTTAAAAAAACAAGTTCCTTGTATTTTCATGTTGAGTTTTTCATACTTGCTCTTTGCTGGTTTTAAAAGCATCCCTGGCCATGTTTCAAGACTTCTTTTAGCCAGGGTTAAAGAATATCTGCCCTTGTGCTTCCAGCTATATTAGCTTTGCTTGCTCAGCCCATTCACAATGCAGGCGTTGAGTTTAATTGGCTCGACTTTGGGCATGAATGCCAGTCTATTTCAGCTGTAGCCGTGCTAGCTTGCCATTGTGATGTTAAAATAGACTGGCATCCAGTTCCCATTCTCCTACTGATTTGGCTTTGCTATTTCTGTATTACACTAAGCCGATTATAATATCCCAAAGTTAGCGTTTTCCAGTATGTGTTTTTAAAGCCCAACGTTTTCGCACATTTAAATAGGGACACATTGAAGATAATTTTTAAAATGCAGTACATTTCTGCAAAGTGTGTATGTTTAAATAGGGACACGTTGAAGACGATGTAATTAATGGCGTTTCACTAATTAATCATTAGTGCTGTAGTTTATATTGAGAATTTAACACCTCACGTCATGTGTTTTGGATAGAAGGTCTGTTTACTTCCTGTCTGGTGTATCTCTTCAGCTCCTTTGCCATGTCCAGTTCTTTAGCAAAACAGTGAGTTAACCAGATGTTCTCTCTCTCTCTCTCTCTCTCTCTCTCTCTCTCTCTCTCTCTCTCTCTCTCTCTCTCTCTCTCTCTCTCTCTCTCTCTCTCCTCTCTCCCTCTCTCTCCCTCTCTCCCTCCCTCTCTCCCTCTCTCTCCCTCTCTCCCTCTCCCTCTCTCCCTCTCCCTCTCCAGGCTCATTATTCTACTGGTAGAGTTTCTGCCTCCTTCACATCCACTGCTATGGCTCCAGCCACCATCCATGAAGCAGGTAACAGAGTCTCAGTACATTATCTTGCATAACCAAAGTTTTGATTATCAGCATAAAGTCTGGCCCATATTTCCTTATTCTGCTCAATATCAAACATGCTTAAGATGCTATGAATTTTCAGCAGAATTGAAACGTTTAAATGGCATTCTTATTATCAAGCATTAACGATAATGCAATGTCTACAAAACTGGACATATGTTAACTACATATTTTAATGTTTTTGTTACTTAATGAAAACCTTGGGCAACATTCTTACTACCTAAAATTGTTAAGTGGGTGCTCCTAAGTCTTTCTCTTTTTAACTGTAATTTCTGAGCCCATGTGGTTTGTCAACCAACTTCTGGGTTGCTTCTGATCCATGAAGGGATTGTAATAATTACACATTTTGTTTTTTTTATAATAAACATAATATTTGCGTGTCAGGGCATGACTGGTGACAAACAACCAATTACACAATTTCCTGACTTGCTGGGAGAAAGTTGCTTGTATTTCATATTATTGCATCATTGCAATACCTGCTCTCAATTGGGACCAGAAATATTTGTATCTGGCAGGTATTTGCCAGGAAACCAATCATTTGTCTTACTGTCAAAGGTCTCACCTACGTATTTATTCTCTTTGCATTTTGCTTGTACTGTAATGATAAAATACTGCCAATACTGTCAGAAGCACAGATGTTTCTAAGCTTGAAAATTTACGTTGAAACAAACATATATTTGAAAATTGAAACAAACATATATTTTGTTTTCAGATGCTATTGCTGACGATACCGTTCGATACCAGTACGTTAAAAAGAAAGGCTACATTCGTCTGCATACCAACAAAGGAGATTTGAATCTGGAGTTACATTGTGATAAGGTACCCCAATGTGAAACGCTTAAATCGTTTTTCAGCAGATTTAGTTTTTTTGCTGCGTGGGGGACAGTGATAAACATATCAGAGACTTGATTTCGGTCATAACTTAGTTTGGACAAAATGTCCAGTGTTTTACTTTTGTGGGGCAGTAGAGATATCTATCTACATGCTGTGAATGTCAAATTCTGTTCTAGTTCTTTTCTCTTTCTTCACTCTCATGTCTTCCTGTGAGTCAGGCTGTCATCCTACCGAGCTTGTAAAATCATCCCTGCTGTAAAACACTTCCCTGGGAAAATTGTGTTCTTTATGGCCTTGTGCTGGTAATAAAACTTACCCACAATTCTCTGTCCTCAACTGTGTATTTATGTGAGTGTTCTGACAGTCTAATTTCTTGGATGAAACCACACTTGAATCACTCATCTGTATATCCATCATGTTTGTGTTTCTATTTAATACAATACAGACAAGACAAGTTGTAAACTTTGAATTACTTACATAAAGTAAGTATAAGATTGTCCACTTAAATCTCTTCACATTTATAAAACGATATTTTTATCTCTATTTGTTTTCCCCTTTTGACGCTTTTATGAACATTGTAGCTTAATGTAATCCCTTTTAATCCTTTAAAGCTACAGTGTGTAATTTTTTATGTTAAAATACTTTCTCCTGCCCAGTCTAGTGTGCCGAGGCATCTTATTAAACTACTTGTATGGTGATTTCCCTGAAAAGTGTAACACTATGGCACATTCAAATTTTGCTCTGTTTCTTTGTGCATCACCAAACAGAATTCTGAAAGTAATGATTGTTTTAGTAGGTTTAGAAGGCATGTTTGTTAAACATGCCTTCGTTTGACCTGCTCTAAACACAAGCCACTTTGTTTTGTCGGACTGTTTAAACAAATCTCTACACTGTGTTCACTCTTTAGGAGAAATCAGCACCCCTCCTTCCACCCTCTCTCTCTCGCTCTCTCTTTGAGACATTATAAAAACCAACACATCCTCATGTCTCTGTCTGTCACTTGGGAACTGAGGTTGACGCTGAAAATTGGACATAGAAACAGCCCTTTATTATCTTCATAGTCCTAGTAACTAGGTGCTGTTTTGTTGCTTTTCATTGGCTGTGTGCTTGTCAAATCAGGCTGAAGAAGAGAGGTCACATGATAAGTAAATGACCATCCTGTCCCCTCTTCTCCTCTCTCTCATCCACCCACCCCCCCCCCAAGACCCCACCTCTCCTGTCTCTCCTCTCCACCCCTCCCTCTCCCTCTCCTCTCTACCCCTCTCTCTTCCTCTACTCTCCCTCCACATCAACACTGACAATTATTTTTTCATGGATCACTGTTTACAGATAAGTAATGGAGTTTTTGTGGTTAATCACACAAAATCTGTCATGAACATATCTGGATCCTATTTCAAAAGAGGAAAATATTTTTAAAATACATTTAGAACCATCCAAGATTTTTAGCATTGTGAGAATATTTTCGCTACTTATACCCCTCTTTAATGTTTCCAGATATTTCGCATCACACTGAAGCAACAAATGCTTCCAAAACAATATGCATAATAAATAATATAAATATTACTGTAAGGAGATTAGGGTTTTATGTAGTGAAAGCAGTTGTATTGGGGAGTGCTTGATTGTTATAAAAATAATGTCATGGTATAAACATGGTCCTTATAGCAGACTTAAATTTCTTTTTATAAAGTGCAATTTCTTATTTCTTATAGTTTTGAGAAGCAGGACTCAACTAAATCTTACACATTTTTTTTTGTGAGATTCACCTGATAACAAAAGCCCTCAGCTATCAAGAATCTACAACATACTTACAGTGAATGATGTATGATATCTGTTTTTATGAGTTTTAGGGGACAGTTATGTAACACTGTCTGATGTGGAAGCTGATTAAAATCCAGATCTTGACTACTTTATTTTACTAGGTGTTTTTTTGTTCGAGACGAGAGTTCGTGCCACTGACATTGAATGTATTTGAAGTCTTGACTCACTTGACCTCCTCTCAGGATGGCTTATACAATTTTAATGTGGATTTGATTCTGCATCTCAACATGCGACAATTATCTTCCTGGACTCAGTTTATTGACTCTTGAAGGTTTTATTTGAATAGGGAGATGTCTGCTAATATCAGCAAATAAACACTTGCAGTGCGAGAGAGGAAGCAAATTTTATTTTTAAGCGGTATTGTCCAGCTTTAACTAAAAGATATATATCTTGAGTATATTCTGAATTACTTGCAAAACTGTCTCTTTTATAGATTATTTTATACTGTGTATAATTTGGAATGTACAATCTATATGAGAGAAGAGGAAAAAGTGACAAGATTTATTAAAAAATGTTTATCATTTCTCTTTTTCTTCCTCAGTTTAGCAGACAGCAGCAAAGGCAGCATCATGTTTAAGAAACAGTTTTCATAAATCACATTTTGTGACATTTAAGGCTGACATTTGTTTGACTGTTTTCAGGTCCCTAAGGCTGGAGAAAACTTCATTAAACTCTGCAAGAAAGGATATTACGATGGCACAATATTCCATCGCTCTATTCGAAACTTCATGGTTTGTCAATTTCTATTATAAATGCTTCCTTAACATTGTATGTGTACAGTCATGGTAATTAATAACACTATGTTTGTATGTAAGTGTTTAAGTATGATCTATGCTGGGTTGGGGCATAACAATGTTTTCGATTGCAAGCAAATTTCTCACATTTTCCCTGTGTTAAATATAACACCCCTGCTAATAGCTGTTTGTGATGAGGGAAGATATGACATCATGTCCTTCAAAGGGAACTCATGCTAGCATTTAACCCTATGAGACCCAGAGAATCATGAGGACAATAGAACAACAAAATTTTATATCTTGCATAATAGAGCATTTTACTTCACTTTAATGTGTTCTGTGATTATCAGCTCACTTCATTGTTTTTCAGTTTATTTCTTTTTTTTATTGATTTAGATAATTTAGACCTAAAAAGAAAAGATCTATATTACTCTTCTGTTTATTTTTTTGATTATATGAATGTTTACTGTTATTGGTTGTTTTCAGATTCAAGGAGGAGACCCTACTGGCACTGGTACAGGTAATTATTTTTACTTCAATTCTAAATTGTGAAAAGCCACTCTGGTATTACATTCATGGTCCACCACAGTTGCTCTCTCCAGTGGAGTGATAGTGATATGTCATGATCTTTCCCATGAAACTGCTTAATGAAAACACCAAATGCAATGCAAGTTGCATTGAATAAAAGTGTCTGCCAAAAGCATAAATGTAAAATAACATTGTTTTCAGTCTTGTCATGTTAAATATGGCATCTGTCCTCATTGAGGTCCAGTAGAACTCCAGAAAAGCAATACTGCAGAAAGTTTAGAATGCTATGAGTCTGTCTTTCTTTGGCTGTCTAGACAATATGACCTCAGTGTCACAGACAAACAAATGCAGCGTTCAATAAAAAATGAACTCATTGGCTTTTTTTGAGGTACATTTGTGAGCTCTCTGCTCCTGTGGTCAAGGGTGTTAAAAGGTGCACATCTAGGTGAAGAACTGGATGGGCAAAGAGCCTTGAAGAGAAGACAGCATCTATAAAATTCAATTCCATGAAAAATGCACCACCCTCACCTGAGACCTCTGTCTCTCACTGAGAGGAGATGGAGAGCGAGAAGACAAACATGAGAAGAGAGAGCAGCTGTTTTTCATGAACAGTCTAGTTTTAGACTTTAGGCTAGAAGCGACTTCCATCTTCTCACAATTTGGTTGTCATGCACATTGAGACGGTTTAAAATTGCAGTTGACCTAAATATAGATGCAAAGCATGGGAGAGATTTTGCATCAATGCAAACCATTGATTGATAGTCAAAAACATGCTTTTTGTGATTACAGTGGAACATGTGATGGTTCACCTGCATATAGAAAATTGTTTACATTGTTTACAGGCATTGTTTACAGTTTTGTATGTATTAAAAATGAATGAGAAGGAAGAAAGCAAGATAGTTAAAAATCTTTCCCATAAGACCTACAGAGGCTGTGCATTATTAAATTTGCAAACTGGCTAACTGTTATTGCACTGTTGCTAAGTGATTGCTGTTTACGATGGTCTACAAATCTTATGACTTCCATGATTTGGAATAGTCTAGTTCAAAGATGAATTCAGATACATCAAGAGAGTACCACAGTTTACAGCAACAAATAGTGTTATGACGATAGCTCATTCCTCAGTCCATAAACCCAAGCGAAGTCGTACAGAACATACAGTCAGGGGGGCACCATTTGACCGGTAAACTGCTATTGTAAGCACATAACTTTCATCTTTGGTGAAATTATTCTATAACCTTGTTTCTTTTTAATCAAGTCAGTAGCATGGATATGGGAGTGTGTAGAAATGTCAGCTTGGTTATAAATTATGCAGAAATGTCATCTGGGGACTGTTTACGAGGGTGCACAAGTTTTAAAGCCACAGTTCCATGTCAACGTTAGCTGCTTACTACAGCCTTACTGCTCTGCAACTGAATCATGCATTTCTGCAAATACTGTCATGTTTAGACTCCTATTCTTGTGTGAACTGAGAATTCAGTAGCCATGGGTGTCGTTCACCGTCTGAGCTGTGGAAGAATAGTTCTAATTGTGCTTCACACCAGTCTGTACACACACGCACAGAAACACAGGATTGCTCGCTGACACAGAGGTACACCCAGCAGTGCTTTGATTGGCCGTGATGAGGTGTTAATTAGTGTACCTGATTCTGAAGCTTCCAGCATGAGGTGTTTGTTTGCAATGACGGCACATGGTGCCTGCATGTGGGGCACAGGCTTTGTGGTTTTTAAATGACTTGAAGTTATTCAACAGAACAATCTGGGTTACATCCAGCTAAACTGCTGTAATATCTCAGCAGAAACCTGTGGAGGTTATAGAATATTCAGACCACTGGTAAAAGGTTTCTCTGTATGGTTGTGGCAAAGGCTGATTCATTGCTTTTTTGTTTACTAGCAAGCGTGTTATTCAAAGTTAAGGACTTAAATAATCTTTGAATTAATTTTTCATTCATTAAACTTTTAATGACTCCTTAAGTATGCAAAGAGAAGCAACATTTAAAAAAATTTTTATAGAGGTTATTTTTGTAATCCTGTTGGGTTTTAAACAATGTGTTTAAAACAACCGCTAATTAAATGTGTGTCTGTGTGTGGTGTTGCGTAAATGTTAATTTATTGAGCTGGATTGCTGCTGTTTTTCCACTGTAGTTGTGCCAGAGAACAGAGGTAATGGGCCACACAGCAGTGCTGTTATTGTTGCTGGCCATGTGCTGTGATTTTGCTCTTAATCTTACACAAATGCTTCCTATTGTTCTCTAATGTTAATTTTTACTTTTTTCTTTACTTTCTGTCAATCATCTATCTGTTGCAGGCGGTGAGTCTTTTTGGGGGAAGCCGTTTAAGGATGAATTCAGACCCAATCTGTCACACACGGGTCGTGGTATTCTGAGCATGGCTAACTCGGGACCCAACACAAATAAGTCCCAGTTGTGAGTATTTGTACCTGCTTTTTACGGTATTTGAGAGACAACACTAGTAATGATGTACCCCAAACAGTCTAGTTAATATTTAAACCCCTAGTTGTTTTAAACTTCTGAAAACTGAACCAAACCGCTTAACTGTTCAAACTAGATTTAAACTAAAACTAACACTATTCTTTGTCCCTTACAAATCTAGTTCAAATTGTCACTGTTTGTCCCCAGTGGTTTAACCCTGTGAAAACTGAGCTTATATGCATTTCATTCTGTTTCAGCTTTATAACATTCCGCTCGTGCACATACCTGGACAGGAAACACACAGTGTTTGGAAGGTAAATGGATTAATTTGTAGTTTTGTCTTTAGTAATACATTTTGACGTCTCTATATGACTCTGCATCAGTGTTTCTCAACCAGGGCTGGGGCCCATTAGGGGCCTCAACAGATTTCCAAGGGGGCCTCAAGATGACTTAAAAGACTTAAATAAGACAAAACAAGCATTAAAATTAAGCAAAATTAAAACTCAGGATATGTCTGTGTTTGTTTTTGTATACTGAATATACATCTTTTAAGTTATGTCATGTATAGAATATTTTATTGGGTACATTTTATTGGACAGTTGTAGGTGGGGGGCCTTGACGTTGTGGAGACAAAACATCCCTCACACCTGTGAGTGCAGCTTGAATGTACCTGCAGAAGGTCTTTGTACACTGTATAACAGTGTTAGTTGGGGAGTTTATCCAGCTTTAATACTGAACTTCTCTCTGCCAAAGGTCAGCAATGCATCGGTAAACATAAAGAGAAGCTGTACCTGTGACTCTCCAGGGCTTTTTTTGTGGGAGTGTGGATCTGTGTTTGCAAGCAAGTTTATAAACATATATTGTGTTGTGTTTCTTTAAGTGTATGCAGCATGTATATGTATATGTGAAGGATAATGTACAGTTAGCTGGACTTCATTGCAAAACAAACCCTGATCCGGGGGATTATTACATTACTGCTTACCAAAGAAGCAAATAAATGCAATGCAAAACACAAACTATTGAAAGTGACTGCTAAATTATATAAGACAAGAACAAATTAGTTTTCAGTAGTAGGAAATCAGCAACCTGTTTTACAGTGTAGGGTCATTATAATTGGCTGCAAAATGCTGCAATTGACCAATCAGAATCACAGAAGTAGTGATGCCGTATAACAAGCACATGGTCAGCTTTCCCTATGTGAAGCACTTCCTGGGAGAAAGTATTTCTTCAGTTGAATCAGAACATTCCAGAATAAACACACACACACACACACTGAAGGGGAAGTCTTGCCTATTTGGCATTGAGTTGAAATCCTTGGGCTCTAGCTGTGGAATTCAGAGGCTTGTCAGCATAAATCTGTACCAAAATTCACTTGCTCCACACAGCCCTCATCTGCAGAAAGTGTATGTGTACTTACTGAGCAAGTGCAGTAAAACGCACACACGCCCCTCAAACCGCAGTCTATGGGGCACCTAGAAACCCGAGCCACATATTAAAGAGGAAATCTCCAATGGCAACAGGAGGCCCCTCAGGAATGGTATGAAGAGAGAAACGTGTACACAATGTGTGCATGTGGATTTAACTAAACAAACATGAGAAAAGTGGCATGCTTTACTGTTCATCTGTAGATTTGTACATGATTGAGTATAGTAAAAACTTAACAGTCTTAACAGATTTTTTTTCCGGGTCTTGGGACTGAATAAGAACTTTGCAGCTTAGCAATAACATATTGGAATTTTTAAGGAATTGTTAACCCAGAAAGTTCTGTCATGTAGGTAATGACTAATATAGTACAACTTTAATAGCACCTTAATCAAGCTCAACTGCTCTATATTCATTTGCACGTCAACATTCTACTTAAATATTTTGTGTTCCATAGAAGAAGGAAAGTAATAAGGTTAAGAACAATTTGAAGGTAAATAAATGATCATTTTGGCCGAGCTATTTCTTTTAAAGACAAGTTCAGGGTTGTTGGATACAGTGTAAGAGCTTAAATCCAGTCTCATTAGAGCTGTTATGGCATCTTGGCACTGAAGAGTACAGTGTTTTGACATGTATTTCTCTCCTCTCTCTTTCTCAGAGTGGTTGGTGGATTTGAGACCCTCACAGCGATGGAGAATGTTGAAAGTGATCCTAAGACAGACAAACCCAAGGTTTTCTATTGTTTGTTTTCTATTGGTTAATAACATCAGAAGTGTGATTGGAGGATGGAGCATGGTGTATGGGGTATGGTGATGTGCATACTTGTTTGCTCATGTTATCTCACCTGCACATGCCATGAAAGAATTTGTCTTCTGGTAATACGGTTACAGGTATTTGTTGTCTGCTTTGTCTCGCTACTTCAGACTGCATTTTAGCTGAGGGCTGCATAATATTTGACATGTTTTGACAATATTTAGTGCCTAGTGTTTTGTGTATTCATAAGATTGTAATTTTTCTAAACGTTACCAGTACACCGTGTTGTCTGTTCACTCTTCAGTCTTGTCTCTGTTTCTCTTTCACTCTCAGTCTGAGATAAAGGTCCTGAGTGCTTCTGTATTTGTGGACCCCTATGAAGAAGCGGATGCACAGGTGTGTTTGTGCTTTTGTGTGCATTTAGACAGTCAGTGGTTTTGTTTGTGTGTTTGTACATGTGTGCTTATGTGTCAGTGTGATGCTGTGTGTTTAGATCACAGCTGAGCGGGAGAAAGAAACACAGAAGCAGGAGGAAGAGAGAGCACAAACTTCTGCTTCAGTCAGCAAAGCGAAGACAGAATCACAGCCAAAAACCTTTAGATCAGGAGTGGGCAAATATGTCAACATGGCTGCCACGTGAGTCCACACCTATACATATTGATCCACGGTTTTTAAATATGGCCGTCCAGATTTATGAATCATGGATTTAGTCCCCGGGATACTCTTTTAATGCATTGTAAGTTGCTTTGAATAATATTAAAAGCCAAATGCCTAGAATTCATATATTACAAGATGTCATAGATCTTGTTGCATGAAAAAGATTACATTGGCAAAGTTTCAGCTTTCAACACAGAAGTAAATCATACTGACTACATGAAGTTTCTGAGATCAGATGTTCTCTTTGTTAAAAAGGCAAACATGTTCCACACTAGCTAAAATAGTTCTTGAAGGCTCATGAAAATGAGATTTCTGTCTTCTCCATAAACAATTTCCAATGTCAGGGTCGTTATTACACTGAAGCTTGAATCTCATCATGGCAAATTAGGGTGTTTGTGGGTGTCCGCGGTGAAGGGTTTATCCCACAGCACAGCAGGGCTCAGGATATGAGCAGCATTTACGGAGAACCACAGGAGATCATTCTAATTATCATTCCCATCCCCACCGTTTCTCTCCTCACACAAGGACAGATTTGGCTGTTATAGAGAGTAACATACATGCACAAACACACTCAAATGCAAACACACACAGATGTCCTCATTTAACCTGCTGACTGTTGAAGGTGGAACACATACATAAACACTCAAATTCAGACACCTGCTGTTCACTCTAGAGGTCTGGATCACACTTTCTCACACACACACTTTTGTTTAACAATTGAGCTGTTTATTCATTTTATACTAATTTGTACTCAAATTCCTTACACAAATATAATTATTGAATTGAATTTTCTGGACTTCTTTTTTTGACATTTTATAATGTTAGTGTTAGTCAAGGTTTCTTGCATCAAAAAAAGATTTGTTTTTCTCTGTGATTCTAAATCCTTTGGAATTACACAAGCTGTTTTTGTTACTTCCTCTTTAAGACTGTTTAAATCACTTCTGTTGTGATTGGCTAACCATACGTGAACAACATTTACTTGCAGGTCAGCTGTTGAGTCTAATGTGTGTGTGTATATATATATATATATATATAGTTATTTGGACACCTGGTTTCTGGTTGTCACATTTTGTTCAGATAAGTCAGGGTTTGGGTAGGGTTAGGTTAGGGTTGGTGGTGAACTTGCTTGAAGAATTCCGGTGGTTAAAAAGAAATTGCTAAAAATGCTAAAAAAAATAGTTAGTGCTGGTAATAGTGTAGCATCATTTGTTTGCAGATGCAACCTGGTTGATTATTTTAGATTTAATACATTTACACATTAAATGAGGTTTAAATGCCCAAATACATTTTGGTGCCCCTCTACACCCTGTCTTTCAATAACTGCACTGAAACACTGCTAAATAACCAGTACTGAATCAATTACATGGGCAGAATTAACTCTGATGTCTTATTCACTCTTCCTCAGGAAACACTCTCACCCAGATGACAAACCCTCCACAAGTGAAGTACCTGCCAAGAAACCAAAAGGCAGAACAGGGTTTGGAGACTTTAGCTCCTGGTAGAACCTAGAACCACAGAACTGTCTGGTTCTGGTTAGAATATGAGATACTGGACTCATCATGACGCAGTGCAGTGTGTATTTTGTCTTTGTTTCGCTGTTTTTTTTATTTGAGTGATGAAAGTTATACGATTTTAAAATTCAGTAGGGGGTTCTGTAGTTTAAATATTTCTTTACACTGAAAAGTATACCCTGTAAATAACTTAAGTCGTAAGACTTAAATGATGTCATGTATGTGGTAATAAATGCATTTTATTATAAAAGCCATGTTCATGATTCATTATTTTTGTTCAGTCATATCAGCCCTTACAGCTGTGAAATGTGTCATTCATTAAATCAGTCAAAACAAAAAAAAAAACTATTTACTCATTATCATGTCTTTCCAAATCCATATGCTGTTCATTTTTATTTAGGACAGAAAAGTAGCAAAAATTATTTGAAGAATCCAGATATTGTATGAGGGCAGTTTTACTGTCATATGGGCTTTCTTTGGGGTGTTTATTTGGTGTTTGATGGCCCTTTTCATTGTAGACATTCTTCAACAATGTCTACAATTGTATTCCACTGAAAAAAAACATGAAGGTTTGAAATGACATGAGGATGAGAAAATTATAAAGAATTTTCATTTTTATGTTAGAAACTTTCTTTAAGTGACCATGCAGAGGCATTACTTATTATAGATGCTTACTAATTACTCTAAACAAATTGGCATTCCTATAAGGAAGTTCCGTTTTCCTCTTCTACCTCTTGTGTTGTCTCACGGTCAGGTATTGCGGCATTGTTTTTTTTGGTTCTGCTAACCTTTATGTTAGAAAGCTAAAAGCGGCCCACCGGTGGGACGGAATGTTCTGATGAGTGTTCTGATAATGTTCTGATTCTCCACACACTCATCCAGAATGTTGCATGGAAAAATCTGTAGTTCACACACAATAGTCTCTCCGCTTGTGGTCTGTGTCTGCAGGTTTTTTTTAATGCCTTTTCCTGAGGGGGGTTTTCCGTGCATGCTTGCTTTGTCCTTGTTCTGCTCTTGCTGAGTGGGTAATTTTTTTTTTTTTTTTTTGTTCTGCTATGACCGAAACATGTTTCATAAATCCATGGGGGCCAATTACACAAACTTACTGTTTCTGAAAGTTACTGCCTCTTTCGCTTTTTGTGTTGGCATTATTCTTGTTCTCTTACTGTGTTCAGGATTAAATACTTGTGTACTAAATTCGGTGCAGTGTACACACTGCTTAATATTTCAATTTTAAATTGCATGTGAGAAAGTGTATTGCGTATTTTTTTTTAACGTAGGGAGTGGCGTCCAGTTTTCATCTTGGATCTGTAATGCAAAATAATTGGTAATTTTTTATATGTCTGTGTATGTATGTATATCTAAAGAAATAGTACGTGTAGTGTACAAGTGCAAACATGACTCTCTCACTCAACAAATTTTCTGAAAGTCAGTCAATATAGGGATCAGTTTGTCCAGTGGCTCATGGGATACTGGAGGCAGACGAGGTTTCTATATGTAAGTGATACAGGCAGGTGTGTGGGCAGGTGATGCGAACATCTTGTGGACAGCTCAGAGCTGCGTCTTCCTTCAGCCATTACACAACACTGCATCTGTCTTCTGCGTGACCCACTCCCGTGTCTGCAGAAACGTTTAGGAGTGATCAGAAACAGTTTTTCCCTGTTTTATATGTTATTTGTCTCATTTGCTCAGTCTCGCATGATACAGATGGTGCGACTACAGCATCGTGCTATAACAGCCGGGCATCGTCTCTTTAGTGTCAGAGTGCAGACAGAGAAAAATTTCCAGGGCAGCACACCAAAAATCTGTCACTGTTTACCAGCTGCTCCAAATTACCAGGATCTGTGCTGGAATGATTTGGTGTTCTGACCTCTGCGTGTTTCTAATGCTTTTTATTACAATGTTAGAATGTTTTCTAATGAATTTAAACCTCAAAACAGACTGTAGAATTGTGTTAGAAACATACATTTGTCTTTTAGCATTCACGTTAAATGACAGATAAATGTTTGGTGGTACAGTTGATGTATAACAAAAGCAACAAGATGATGGTGGAACAAGAATCAAAGATGGTAATTCATCTTTGAACACTAAATTAAACCAAAAGTGTATGTTATGTTTCATTGTGGTCTGAACTGTACAAAACGTTCAATAATTGATAAATAGTACATGTAATAGTTTGGAGTTAGGTTAAACCGTACAATATAAACTTACCTTTATAAAGCTTGGTGTGATTGCTTTAAAATCTGCCAGGCAAATCAAGCTTACTGGCATTTCGTGAGACAGCTAGACTGAAGCGGCAGCTTTTATCAATTTCCCACAGCATGTCCAGTTTGTGTTTGTTTTCTTTTAAATTGGTGAGTCAGTGAGGGTGGAGAGAGCTTCACCTTCATCCTGTCTGACAGCACAGTTACTCTGAGCTTTTCTTGCACAGAGACGAGAGCCTGCCGTGAACGTTTCTACAATATACCAGACATGAAAAGAAAATGATAAAAGATTAATCTAAAATAAAGACTACTATATTACTAACTAGCATGCTAACATTCAAAAGTGATCGTTTCATTTTCTGTGCTCTTTTTGACACAATTTTCATTTTTGGATAAACTGTCCCTTTAAGAAACTGTTTTGTGTGAACTGGGTAATGATGAGCATCTCTGTGTCTGCACGCTGATGATGTCATCATGGGCATCTGTGTGTTGATTAGATCAGCTGTGGGTTTAATTTGTAGGACAGGGAGATGGACGGTTGCAGATGCACTCAGTGGATCAATGATACAACTGTTCAGTGAGAAATGATCAACCACCAGTTGTTCCTTTGGTGTGTGTGAGGGAGTGTGTTTGGAGCACTTCTGGCAAACCTGCTCCTGGGATCAGCTGATTTTGTGTGTGTGTGTGTGTGTGTGTTTGTAGCTCACTCTGTTTTGCTGACAAACATGGTGACAATGACAAGAGCTGCTGTTGACGGTTGGGAAGGTTCCAGTGCTGTCTGGCCTCATGCCACATCACCATCACCGGAGCATCAGCACTGCATCAGTTTACATGTGTCTGTAGGTGCACACAGTGTCTGCAGGGATGTAATGTACTTATTCTCAGATTTCATGTTTGAGAGCTTGGTGTCATTACAGTATGAGAGAAAGATTAGCTGTGCGTAGTAAAAGCAATGTAATTAGATTAAAATGATATCCCTTACAAAAACAGACGCATGAACTTCACATGTCTAAAAACACGTGTGCTTTTGGACCATATTAAGTGAAACCACACGTGAAACGTATGTTTTTGCACATGTGAAATTCATGTCTTTTCTGTAAGGGATAATATTTATTTGGGTACGTTTAATCTGATGTTAAATATATATATTTTTTTTTGTTAAAGATTGCTGATCCGTGTTCAAAACGGTCTCCTTACCTTACTCTGATTAGCATCAGTAAGCTTATTATAATGATTTGTAATTTGAGCTGTCGGTCCGATTTCCCAGGAAATGTCAGTTTGGCTTCAGTTGACTTCATACGTAAAACTTACAAATTGCGGCTTTTATGTAATATGCATTTTTTATTTTTATTTTTTTTTTACTGCTTTGGTTATATAGTGTTTGTCATGCCAGTCACACTCAATTAAAAGTGAAACTGAATGACTCGATAATGTGCTGCCTAGTCAGACAATATTTTGGGGCTTTGATATTAATCATAAATGGTGTCCAGTATTACTGTCTAGGTAGGCAGCATGCTAGGTTTTGTGAGACGGTCAGTGTGTTTCACAGAATGAGGCCTGAGTGAAAGAGTGAATGTTTAAGCTCACGTACACATTATATTACCTGCAGTGAGAGTGGATCTGTATTCAATAGAGAGATTGAGAGAGAGGGACACAATTAGTTTTGTGAGCCACAGCTGTCATACTTGGTACCAGCTGTAAAAATGCCTTGGGCACAAAATGTGCATGTACACGTATTGTGTATTTCTCTACTCGTCTCAGACAAATATGTGTTAGTCTACATACATCAACAGCTATAACCAGTATATCCAAACTAACACTGATTAAAATTAGTTTTTGGCAATTCTTTAACAAAAACATGGAACCAAAATGGACCCTATTTACTGTAATGCTTGGATTTTCATGTACTTTTTCAGTCACATTAAAACCACATTAATAGTCTCTATTAGTAGAGACTATTAGTAGAGACTAGTCTCTATTAGCTGTCAGAAATCACCTGTTTCTGTACCGGCATCTGGCTCTGTAAAAAATCGATGTGAGTTTGAAGTGAGACTAGCTGTTGGGAACACATTATTTTTTTCTAGCCTTGTTTTTGTTGCTAGTGGCACAGAAATGACCTACATTTTTAGGGCAGCTGTTTATTATTGTATGATATCAGTGTACATTGTTCTAAACAACAAAATGTGATGATAATCTGTCATCAAACAGATTGTTGTTTTCTGCTGATGTAACCAAAACCATGTGGGTACGGACAAACATTAGTCTGTAGTGTCATAGCACAATTTATGTAAATATTATCCTAAATATACTGTTTCACGCAGAAATATCACATTACAGAAGCTATATATGTGGTCAATGGCTTTAGATTTTTGTTTAAGAACCCAGTGGTGAGCATGTAAAGGATGTGAGTCTGGTGACTTCAGTTCCTGGCTCATACTCTCTCCTTAGCACCTTATCCTTCCCTGTCCTTTAATCCTGAAGCATCAACAGCAGTGTGTCCGGGCTAATCATAAGCTCATATTCTCTAGCATTCTCTAGTGTTGTAATGAGTGTAAATGAGTCAGATATGGGACTTTGAAATAATGGAACGACATGGAACATTTTGTTCTGAAGATGTAGAATTGCAGCTCTGTGTGTGGGTCACTTGCGCAGGATTCTTTGATTGTTTCCTCCTTCAGCTGTTGTTATCCTCCTGTAGGCATGAGTCACCAATGCCGTTGCTGTCACTGTCTGCCTGCTTTCCTGTCTGTTTACGTGGCTTTACCTCCATCACAGTCAGACACACCACATCACTAGCATGGGAAAAAATAGGGTCACTGCAAAGCGTGACTGTCTTGATTCTGATTCTTCTTATTTAATAGTTTCAGCTTAATTTTTTTCTAGTTTGTTTATTAATTTGGTACTCAAATTACCCAGCTAACAGAGAATGTTCTTACAATGCGATTGCTAGCTTAAAGTTCTCTCAAAGATATCAAAAATGAAATTGTTAGCGAATTAATAGAAACTTAAGGGGAACGTTCCTACAACCTCAAAATATATTAGCTGGGAAACATAGTAATCAAATTATTTGTTTGCCCGGGCCAAAGTGTTTGCTAGAATTTTTAAAGTGCGTCTTTGCTGTGAGGTTCCTATAACTATCCTGTCTGGTGGCTAGTTGTTTGATTAGGTTGGATTTGGCTAAATCAAAGGAGTTTAATCTCTCTCCTCTTTTAGCCACATAAGCCCATCATAACTTTGTATTAAAGGTTTATTCACATCTCTAATCCTATGTATGACAAATTGTTGCCCTTAGCAACCACCACTAACAATATAAAGAAATACTGATGTTTTCATTTTTTAATTTTTGTTTTTTGTCTTTTGAATGTCTTTTTAAAATGCTTTTTATAATATTTTTATATTTTTCTTGTTTTAAGATTAACTGTATGAACCTAATAGAAAACTTTGAGGCCTTTAAGACATTAGACTGGATTTGGAGTTTTGGCAGGAGGCCCCTAAGGGCCCAATGGGACTGTTTGCTTTGCATAACTGTATATCTACACAGTGTGTAGGAGGGACTGTCAGTGGCACTCTGTGTTTCAAAAGCAGACACAGTTAGACAGCCAAATGATATATTTTCTTTACTGCAGGAGAGACCTGTATTCCAACAGTACAGCTCTTGTGTGTATGTGCGGCCCACATGCTGCTTCTGAAATAAACATGGGGCTAAATATAGTGCAACTGCTGACCCCAGAGGCGGTGGCTTGTAATGGATCACTAATGCAGCATTGAGATGCCGTCTGACTTCATATGATGGAGATCTGTAAGGGAGTTGGTGGATGTTTTAGTTTTTCCCCCCATCACTGTTTCTTCTCCTCCCACTCATTTGGTCTGGTCCCTTGGCTAATGCAGTTAAGTATCAGGCTGTGTGTGTGTGTTGTGAAGCTGGATTGATGCCAGTAGCTTGGCTTGACTGGAGTGCAGGCCTCTGTCCTGACAATGAGTTGGATGAGAATGTGCATGTATGTTGTTTTTCTACCATTGTGGGGACCAGATTGGGACCAGCAAGCAGTGAGTATTAAACGTACTAAATGATGCTTTTTTTTATATATATATATAACAGTACTTATATTTTTTTAAGTATAACAATGCTATGAGTTTCATGTAATGGGCTAGGTGTAGGGGTAGGGTGAGGGTTAGCAGATGTCTAAACACATGGTAGAACCCAGAAAGGCAGAGTAGTGCCCTGGTACATATCTTAAAACCATTGTAGTACCATGGTACTTTTTTAGTATTCTTTTATTACAGGAGCAAAGGGAAGTTTGAAGATTGTGGTCTTTGAAAAGAGAAAAGTGGGGTTTTAAACAGAGTTGCAGTTTTTAAACAAAACACTGAATCATGAGGGCTGTGGCCTAGTAGTCCACATATAGTCCCATGGTGCTCATTTGGGAGATGCAGTTCAAATTTGCTCTGTCTTGTTTCAGTCCTGTTTCCCCATTATGTTCCATTTCTGTTATCAGTAAAACAGCAAAACCTATCATATATTCATAGAGCAAACATCAAAACAACAGATTGTGGAGAAAAGACACAATCTACATGAAGCTGAGTTGTTATGAGACTGTAGCACAAACTAGAAAATGGTAATTGATGTCAAAGGCACTGGGTGTCTGTCTCTCGTGTGTGTGTGTGTGTGTTGTGAGTGGATTAGGGGAGAGATGCCACCAGCTGCTTTCAAAATGAATGAGCTTTTCACGGTAACACCAGTTCTGCTGTTCCCTTTCATTCATCCAACATTGAACACAAGGTATACAAAACCTGGTCCTTGACTTGAGGGCGTAAGCCTGATTCAAGTATTAAATGATACAGTAAGTGTAGGGTGTGAGAGAAAGAACAAGTGCGTATGTCAGCATTGTCACCATGGTAACAATAGATGTTGAGTGCTGGACCCAGCAAAGTGCGTAGGACGATGGAGTGCAATGACATCATAGAAGAACACAACTTCCTGTATAACACAGAATCAATGACACACAGAACTGATCACCATGTATCTCTCATTTATATGGTTTATATAAATGTAAGATTCACACAGATAATCTGTTACATAGTTACAATATTGGGAAATATGTGATCATTATTGTTTTTCTCACAATATTTGGCAATATTACGTTGAGCACACATGATTTGGAGCAACAGGAAATTGTCATTCATTTTCAATTAAAATTGTTAATTTCTTATGACAGTGGCAATGTGGGCTTGTAATACAAATGAGCCAATAGTACTGAAGGCACTGAACGGTCACATGACCATCTCCTATAAGATACTTTTGTCAATGTTAGCAAGATGAAGTTACTGTAATTGTTTTGTTCTATAGATGTTGCCATTTAAAGTGAGTTTTCATGCATTGATCGTGTTATGATACATTATGCAAAAAATAAAATGCTTTCCAGATTTATTCTGTTGAAGAATAAAATCACAGATTTGTAAAGACGTGTAAGTTTATGACACAATTTTTTTATGTAGCTGTTTTTTTAACTGTTTCTTTAAGAACCAGCCTGTATGTATTTGGTTCCAGTGCCAGGGCAGTGGCAAGGTGATGAAGTCATGTTAGTTGTTTTAAAGTGTGTGTATGTGTGTGTCACATTATGAGTCATGGCATCATGCAGCCTGTTACGGGGCCTCCCTATGATGTCATAAACTGCCCAAAATAGCAGTGTTACTAAAGGCTGGTGGGAGCCAAACACTCTGGATGCTTCATCTGTTCGAACACTCCAGAGAGAAAAAGTGAGAATAAAATCATAGTCCAGCATGTACTGAGAGTGGGACGTACAGAGCTTTAATGTACAGTTACAACAGAGAGGCTGGAAGAGGAAATAGCACTTGGAAATTCCCTGTTAATGGGAGAAGTAGGTGGAAGAGATGATGGTCAACTGAACAATTGTCTAACAATTGTATACCATCGCCATAAACTCAGGCCATGTTATAGCCTATGCTAGTCAAGAACTGCTGTAGATAAAAAAGTGACTTTAATATACATTTTTACATATACATGCAGGTACACATTTTATCAGTAGTTCCCTGGGAATCGAACCTGTGACCTTTGTGTTGCTAACACAATGCACAATGCAATCAGTTGAGCTATAGGAAGTTACATTACATTTAGTTAATGTAGATTTATATATTTGTATTTTCTTTAGAGGCTTCTGTTGGGTTCTTTTAGAGGTGCTCTTTTACTCAGCAGAAGACTTCAGAATGGTTTCCACAAGCAATTCCTAGAGAGCGCTCATTGTAGCAGACACTTGTACAAGCTGTTTTCCAGCTGATAACAAACAGTGACTGTATGCGGTTGAGACTAGTACACAAGTTACAGGTCAAACATCCCACAGTTTCACTCATATAAATGTGATATAATTTCATCACTTTGCTGTGATGTGGCTGTTTTCTCCTCCAGAATCATGGTTGA
The DNA here is from genome assembly GCA_036877525.1 of Chromobotia macracanthus. NCBI lineage: Eukaryota > Metazoa > Chordata > Actinopteri > Cypriniformes > Botiidae > Chromobotia > Chromobotia macracanthus. The sequence continues at coordinate 7,243,666 of JAZGTH010000058.1, forward strand.
CTGCACCTCTGAATGAAGAACCTTCTAGAGTTAATCTCTAAATGCTCTTTATATTTCTCTCTCTCTCTCTTTAAGTCTTTATTGGAAACATGAGTGATTATAGAGAGAGTGGTTTGCTTCATGCAGTTTTCATTACTTGTGTCCTTGGGTGAGAAAATGGATTTATTGTCATTAATATAAATATTATAAGCACATCATTTTCCTTAAAATGGAGATAGGATGTCAAGGAAGCACTGATTACAGTGATTGGAAATGGAGGTTTGGTTTTTAATTGATAATGTAACTTGTTATTGAGGTTTTAATAGCAGACATGTAAGGATGCAATATGATGTGTGTGTGTGTGTGTGTGTGTGTGTATTTTATATATAAAAGTCAAAAGGTCTCTCTCACTCTCTCTCTGTCTCTCTCTCGTGACTTTAGTGAGGGTAGATAAAGGCTGAGGCGCACTACACTGGGGTCATTTGTGGCCTGCTGGTTAGAGTTGGACTTGTAACCTGAAGGTCTCTGCTTTAATTCTTTATGCCAGCAGGAGCCTTATTTACAAAATGCTGCACTTGATCTTGCGATCATTTCTCAAATGTGCATATGTGTGATTCAGAGAGCGAGCAAACAAAAACCATGCGTACACCTCTTCCAGATGTGAAATTTATAAAGCACAAATGATCTTGTAATTGTGCGTAGCTGAATGGGTTCAAATCTCTGACTTGTAAATGTCACCTGATTAATGTCGTTAACATATAAAAGAGCACGTCAACATCCAAATATTTGAGAATCGTGAGTGGCTAGAACTGCTTAGATTTCTAAAAACGTGAAGTACTCCGACTTGGCCACAAGGGGAAGTGTGTACGTCTGCCTAGCCCCTGTTGTGGTGCTGAGCACTTCCATGGCAAAGGCCGTTTTTGTAAATCTGAACATTGATGTGGATTTCAGCATACACACACTATAAGATCAAATCTTTATATATGCACATTTTATAACTGAGGCCTTAGGAAAAGTACTCGAGCAAGGGACTTTACCCTTGATTGCTCCCCTGTGTAGCTTAATATGGCTGCCCACTGCTTGTGTGTGTGTGTGTGTGTTCACAACTCAGTACTCCAATGTGTGTGCACTTACTAGATGGGTCAAACGAAAAAAGGACAAATTTGGGGTATGGGTTGCCATACTTGGATGGATTTGAAATGGTTCAGATTTGAAACAGATGTATTTATTGCTATACAATATAACCATTGCATGCAGAAGCTCTCCTTGCCCAGAGAAAAGCTTTAAATACAAGCACACACACAGATTCAGGCATACACGACACTAATTAAGATCTTAATCTGAGAGGATGTGGAGAGCAGGTCTCATGAGGTTATCTCTTTCTCTCACACACTCACACACATATAAGTGATGATTGAAGAAATGCTGTATATAAAAAATCTTTTAGATGGAATAAATATGCAAGCATGTCATTACGGGTCCCTCTGGGTCTAGAAAGTGCCATTTCTTTTACATTAATGGTACATGACATTTAAAGATTTACCAGAAAAGTGTGTTTTACTGTCAGCGGTTCTAGACGGACATTTGCTTCATACAGTTTTTATTACTTATAATGTCCTTGGGTGAGAAAATGGATTTTTTTGTCATTGTCTGAGTTTCTGGGTAAACAGAAATAATTTTAGCACTACTGTGCTTCAGAGCTTGTAACGTACGCCAGTCGAGCAGTTAAAGGCCATTTTGTTGCAGGTATTTCAGAAACAGACGGAAAGGGAGATAAATGCAAGACCTGCAGATGATTGTTTTTACCTATGTAGAATCTATAGCTTTTCAGGAAGCAGCATTATTGTTTATAGAATTGACATTTGATTATGTTATGGAGTTAATGTGATTGTGTTTTGTGCAGTGCTGTTGTAAGTGTATATGTACAGTGTCAATACTGTATTGATGGGCAGAAAACATTTCATTGATTGTTTCTGCTTTGACCTTCAGCTTGGCCTGCTGACTGTGCCGGTGATAGGCCAGTACAGAATACACACACAACGCACACGACCTCCAATACACACCCACATACACACACCCAAAGGTGGTTTTTATTAACAGAGTAGCTCAACCGTTTTACTGAAGTTTTAACATTGTCTTAAATGCTTAAATTACAGGAATGCAAATCTGAGTAAAGTCTGAGACTACTGAGATGTTCTTGTAACCAAAGTGATGTGACACTAAGAGAATCACAATTGATTGAGTTTGTATCAAATATTCCCAATTTCCTCTTCAACTGAGCTACACTAGGGCAGAGCGAAAGTAAATTGGGTACAATGTTGTATAAACAACAAGGACTGTGTAAGATGGGATTATAATGTCAATAATGAATGCATTCTTGAAGGAAGGGCTGTTTCTTCCTCAACTCTTCCACTATTAGTGCACAAAACCAACCAAAACAAAACGAGTATTTCTTTGTTTTTACTTCTACTTTCAAATGATACGGTGACTGACAAGTTAAAGTGTGAGAAAAGGACAGTAGTGACGTCAGAGCAGTAAACAACGTGATGCTGGTGTGTAATCACAGGATGTCTAGAGGGATGTCATGAAAACACGCACTAGTCTTGTATACACCGTTTTGTTCAAACCACATGTAGCAATTTGAAAATGTCTCCTTTCCATAATTTTCCAGTTTAAAACAGCTTTTAGCTCTATCGACAGCCTTTGTAACTTGCATGATAGACGACACAAATGCCTACTTTGTGCCGAGCTCTATTTACATTTGTCATGACCAAACCTTTTGATAGCACCAGAAAACCACAATGTTTTCATTCTCAGGGAAATCAGCCTACAACTGCCTTATCATTGTACTTCATGCGCTTTGCGATAGGAAACCCTTCTACAATACTTAGAATCCTTATGCATTATTTTGGTTTTTCAGGGTTACCATGGAAACAGCACACCGTGTAGCTAAAACTAGGCAGCTAAAACTAATGGTTGCCTTTCACGAGGATAAGCTACTATAGCTAATGTAGCCACTAGACTAGAACTAATCAAATCAAGGTCTCTGGTGTTAGAGTCTCTGTATTTATTTTTTTAAAGCTTTTTCTCACCCTCGCTCTATTTGTTGTCATATCTGATGTTGTCAAAACCTTTTTCCCTTTGGCTTTGTAATTATGCATCTGAGTGCATGTTAATGTGTGTGCGTTTCCACATGAGCCCGATAATAAATCATTCAAAGCTGAAATGAGAAACAGGAGTTCAAATCACACCTGGTACATGGAGACACTGGTACTCACACAAAGAACAGGGCCTCGTTTCATTTCGACACACACAGCGTACAGATGTATATTGAGACTATGAAAAGAGGCCTTTCTTTACCCATAATGCATATAGATGTGTTTTGTTAAAGTTACCAGTCCACCTCATCACCTGTCTTTATTAAACACTGGTAAGCGTGTTAGCCAGTAACTAAAAACACTTAAACGGCCTCTAAGCTGCACGGCAATAAAGTAGCAGTCGCTAGGAAACCACAGAATATTCTTAGCACAAAAAGGCAGCGAGGTTGAGCGTCCTCGGTGGCAAGAGAGGGAGAGAAAATCACATTCTATTTGCTTTAAACAGGCACCTTATCCAACGACAATCGGCTGTTCTTTGTTTCCCAATCTGGATTCAGGCCAACCATTGAGAATACAAAGGCGACCTCTCATGCCTGGGCCCTTCATCAGAACCTTGTGTGTCCACATTTACACTTGATTGGTGGGGGTTCTCAGTTCCCCTACAAATGAAAATGACTTTTCAAAACAGATGTCTCTTGAAGATAAAAGTATTAAGAAACGCATCAAGGAGGAAAGTTCTGCTTTTAGATGATAAGGTTGGTATATATTTATACGACATGAATCAAAACACCCTGCCCTGAGCATCGTAGCATTGTGCACCGAGTTTAATACTGATACAAACGTACTTTGTGGTTTTGCATGAGGTACTCTTGCCACAGGCCTGAATCTGTTTGAATATTTAGTTGCGAATGCTCTTGCTAACCAGGTTAACTGTAGGTTTTTCTATTCCAATACGTCTGTATATAGACGAGGCGTTTAGACTCACTTTAGTGTTTAGTGATTCACCTGAATAAAAGAAACAATTTCTGCAATTTCTGTTTGGGTGGGCACACACACACACATTTATTTTTATATATGGCCTAGAGTCAGTAATGCCTTGAAGTTATTATTTATAACTTCTTAAAGCTAACCAGACAAACTTTTGTCTCACCCCTCAGCTTGTAAAAATGACAGATAAAGCATTTAATAGCCTTACAAGGAAATTCTGTGGGGTGGATTGTAGCATTAATAATTGTTTTACATTTCTAAAATATAACCATAACACTTACCTCAAGAAATGTTGGTTAATATCCTAAAATATTAGATAGAAAAATAACAAAACCAAAATACCATTTAAGCTTTATTGTGATATCTGATAGTTTACAATACAGTGAAAACAGACAAATGTGACTTTACTAGGACAGAATGCGAAGCAATGTAATCAAGTAGAAAGAACAAAAAAAGCATTTTTTGCTTTCAAGGAAAAAAGAAAACCAGGCACGACTTAATATAGCCATTATAAATACAACATGCTGTAGACCTTATATTTTAACAGTCCTAATAAAAATAACTCATACAACCATTTCCTTTGCATACCTTTGTTGCCTAGATGTCTTTTGAATGACAAATCTTGTAGATCAACAGCTCTATGAAGGGTTAAAACCAGTGTCATCAATAGATCAACAGCTATAAAGGCCAGAAAACAATCTTTTGACAGTCAATATTAAAAAGAACCACCTCAATATGTTGCTGTAAAAGATAATCAAAACATATAATTCAAAAAAGTATAATTACCCCCTTTGTAGTCAAAGAGACCACAAACTTGCTTTTTGGTTTGTCCAAGTAAAAATATTTCCAGCAGGGCCGCTGTTGTACATTAAAGACAAAGTTCCCAGCTTAATCATTTCACTTCAGCTGTGTAAGTTTTTGGTGACCATTGAAAGGGACACTGGCCTCAGTCTTGTTCTGGTTCTGAAAGTTCGGGAAAGCTTGTTTTCGTCAGATGGTTTGGGTCTGTTTCTATTGTGAAATTTAGACAGGTGAATCCAGCTCACCGCTGACCACGAAAACGTGTTCTAAAACACACCAACAGACTTCTGCTAATAAGTTCTCAACAGGAAACTACTGAAGGATGAAAATCAGCTTTAATATTAAAGAAAAAACCCACGCTCATGATCATCAAGCTATGAGAGCAGAGAGATAAAGTACACAGGAACTAGTGAACAGCAAAACAGCTACAAATAAACAATGAGAACTTGCATACATCCACACACACATACACTCTCTCTTCTCATTTACACACACACATCATCGAACACACATACACGTGTATATAGCCAGAGGTACAGTGAACAAAAGTGCTTCAATTCAGGGAAGTAGAGAAACTAACCCAGTAGAAATATGTATAAAACCTTAAATATGTCACTTTATATACAAAACTGTGTGAGAGGGACAATGTATTGTCTGTAACTTTATCTCTTCTTTCAAGTAAGATAATTCTACAACTATTTTGTTTGCATTATCTTTGACTGATTCAAAGGTCATGTGACCCGACTGACCTTTATTGTTGATGAACACTAACTGAGAGTGTGTGTGTGTGTGTGTGTGTGTGTGTGTGTGTGTGTGTGTGTGTGTGTGTGTGTGTGTGTGTGTGTGTGTGTGTGTGTGGGGGGGGGGGGGGGGGGGGGGGGTGTGCGTGTCATTCTAGTATTTATGTATGTTCTGTCTGCGCGCGCGTGTGTGAAATGTGTGTGTCAGTGTGTGTGTGGGTGGGTGTGTGTGTTTGTGTGTGTGTGTGTGTGTGTGTGTGTGTGTGTGTGTGTGTATATATAGTCCATAAAATTCTACATTTAATGGCCCTCTTTACCTCTACAGGAAGCAAGCTCCACCCCTATCTAAAAGCCCCACCCCTTTTATACTTTGCAGAGCACAACTGCTGTTTTATAACATCTCTAACTTTGTCATAGAACTATGAAAAATACTGGATTATATTATGCTTCTGTATAGAATTTTGAGTGGATAGAGGTTCTGTGAGGTTCTTTTCCAAAGTTCTCTTTAGGTCATGTTGTTTGGAGATCAATTTGAAGCCTCGGCAGAGCTTCAAGTAGATGTGTTGGGTTCTCGGAGTCATGCACGGCACAACAGAGGACACAGAGAGAATTCTTTTTAATTCTTTTGAAGAGGCACAAGATTCATGCAGCTTAGAGGCAAAGATGTGGGGAAAAAGCTACAAAAAAGACCAGATCTGCTAGCGTGATGTCAGCCAGTCCAGTAAAGTGCAAAAGTCTTAAAGTGAAAGCATGTGGATTGCATTTATCTCTATTAGCAGCAAAAGAACAGAGTAATGTTACTTCTGATTTCACTTCAAAAATGTGTCCAATTTGAAAATTTTGAGACTGATTCATTGGATGAATCAGTGAAAAGATTCAGCTGAAAAGAAGTTTGCTAGCCTGCGGACAAAAGAGCAGCAGATTTCGATTGTTTTTAAAACTAAAGGGAGATGATCAAGCCAGCAATCACCCGACCCCACGACTCATTCAAAGCATCTAATTACAATCTTTCAATGATCAATGAAAAAGGCCATAAAAGGACAGACTTTTGCCTCTAAACCCATGAACAAGGCCTCTGCAAAGTGCAAACACAACTGTATTCAAGTATACCATATAAACATAATGCGAAAACAACAGAGCTAACGTGTGCGCATGTTCAAACTTGTGGTTGAACACATAAATTACACATATCAATGAACATGAACACATGATTGCAATAACAACAATAATAGTTTTTGTAAAATCTCGTCATCGTTATTGACTCATTTGGCGTCAAAGGGGTTGAAAATGTAACACAAACATTGCTCAAAAGGACACTGGTGTCCAGTACATCCAAACAGCAACATTCTGTCTATTCTTTTGTCTATATTACGGTCGCAAAAATGGAACCTGCCACAAATGCCAACTCAATGCTAAAAGACGCATGTTTGCGTAATCTCACCAAAAGCACCAGAGACAACTAAAGCTCCTGCAGGGGTTAGACGCTACTGCTGTACCAGAGTGTCCCATGAATTGCACAGTGAAGTCATTCGAGGAAGAAAACCTTTTGATTGAAATGAAAAAATAGATAAAACCCAGGGAGATACAAAATGCCATGCCACTGCAATGCTAAATCCCCACCCCAAACCCCTCCACTTTCTTCCTTCCCAGCCAATAGGATCCAAGATATACTGCTACATAGCCTAACCCCTAAACAAACCCCAACTCTTATAATGCGTTTTATATATATCTATATATATGTATATATCAATCGTTTCTGTCGCTACCCAAACATGAAAGAGCATAAACAGGTCTGACTCGGGAAGAGGAAAAATGCTATCCAGTAACATCAGTCTGCCGGGATGAATTTGAGATTCCTACCGAAAGGAAAAAACACACACTCAAAAGCACACTTCGCCTTCTCCCGCCTATTCACAAAGAGAGGAAAATGTTAAAGAAACAAGTGAGACTGTGTTTTGTGGAGACCGTCAACAGCTTACAAGTAGCAGTTACACATGAGGGCCGAGCACACCTAAACCAGCAATAGGGCAGAAACTGAGTTCAACAGAAAGGGAGAAGGTTCGAATCCCGAAGTGCTGACATGTACATCTCGGAAAAGGTCCCAGAGTCTCTTAGTGACCGTAGATGTCTTTGCTTTCCACCACTCTGCCTTTGAGTTTTTCTGGATGTGTCAAGGTAGACAGTGTGGTGTATGCGGGCATCAGTTTGTTTGCGTGTGCGTGTCTGCGCGTTGTCTCGTTTGTGTGCATGTACGTGTACGGTGTCACTCGGCAAAAGTCCACGACAGAGCAGCCTGAAGGTCACTGAGCAGAGAGGAAGCAGGTGAAGGTCACTCCCATCCGTTGTCTTTGATCATGTGAGCCAGCTCGATGATGAACTTGCCTTCTTTGTACTTCTGACTGCTCTCGAAAGCATGTTCCTGTGAAAGACACAAACAAAAGGAACGTGAATCCATCATATCACAGACCGTTGGTAAAAGACGCAGATGTTTGGCTACTGGAATCATTACATGCTTCTATAAAGCAATGAATAATATAAGAAAAAACAGGGTTTCCTTGTTTCCAGGCCAGACCGTTTAAGGACACCGAAATGGGTTACTCAAAAATCACAGTGACATCATGACCATAAGCACATTAGCTTAATACTGCAATCTTTAAAAAGAAAGTGTGTAAAAACATGATATGAAATTATAAAGATACTTTACACTACTGTCTTTTGACTCCTCTTACAGTTCATGACTCATCTGGAGTCAATGGGTTCATTCGAGCAGTGGTGTATCATTCTGCCTGAGGAACTAAATGCTACATGTCCTGCTTCCATTCAGTCAGCCTGAAATAGAAGCTGCCCTTAACACTGTTCCTGGAACAGCTGAGCTTCTCATCACCTTGCTGACACAAGCATAAGCAAAATGATCTGGGATCAGTGTTCCAGAGTGACTTCAGTATAAAGTTCTATGTGAGGTTATATGATGATATATGAATTACATTAACAACACAAGCATGTCAACACACCACCAGTGCATTTATTATTTATAGGTGATTTTATTATTTATTTATTCACAGCATTATTTATTTATATACTATTAAGGGCAGTTATTTGATGAGTGATTTATTGCTTTAAACTCTATTTCTGCACCTTTTCTTTTTAACTCCTTTTATTTAACTCTTTTTATTTTGGCAATATTGTAAATGTTACAATCATGGCAAATAACTGTTTGATTGACTTGAAGCCTGGCATAACACTCCTTTATATAGATTTCAATATAAACAAATAAATGTTTCCTGACAATCTACTTTACTAGTTTTGTGTTATAATAACAGCGAGCAGTATAGATGAATTATCTGTATTATTTGGTATCTGCTGTTTTCGTTGTGTAGGACACTACAGCATTAACAGCATCAAATGCTTTAAATAAAACGCATATAAAGATAAATGTGTGCTGAACGTTAATACTAAGAGAACACTGAGGTCAGCAGCGTAACATGATCACAGTGGACAGAAATAAACACACACACACTCACAGCTCAGATTAGCCAACTGCTGTCACAGCAACTACAGTTACAACCATACAACAAGCACTCTGGCAACTACTCATCACTCAGAAATACTGGCTGAATTCAGAGTGTTTAAAGCGAACAGTCCACAATTTGAACAGGTATGTAAGGCGAGTTAGCTTAAGGTAAAAACACTTACATATTTCCAGCCCAGAGTGGTTTTACAGTTTTCACAGTAGATATCTGCCACAGCGTGTAAACCTGTCAGGAGGACCCTCTCCTCAGCTGGACCACAGCCCACATTCACGCTGAGGGAGCAGAGGACAATCAGCGGTCAAAATGATGAGTCATCTGACAAATGGGTCAGTGTGGGAAACCTTCACTGGTTGACCACTGAAGAGTAACCCTACGACAAATGTCTATACCCACCGCAGAACCTTGCCTACAACTGCCGCAGCTAGAATTGTGTTAGGGGTGTGGGGGTAACTACGTGGATGATAGAAAATGCCTCAAAACGGCCTCTGACCAACCAGCTGTAATGTCAAAACTGGACAACAGCAACAATAATGACTACTAACCCATTAACTACTAAACCATTAACTTAAAAAATACTGAATGAATTTTACACTTCCTACTTTTCATTACATAGGTTGAAGTCAAATGAAGACAAACTGACATTTCTTGGGAAATCGGACCTAGAGCTAAAATTATAAATCATATGAACTTACTGTTGTGAATTGTGTCAAGGTAAAGAGATCGTGTTGAACACTGATCTGTCACATACTTGCTCAATAACTGATTTCTGTTCATTTTTAATCCAAATAAATTACGAATTAAAGCTTTAAATATGATGAAGCATCAACTTTTGTTATTAGACAGCAGTGCTATGTTTAGGCCTACAGCCCCTGTGTTATGCAAAACAGGTGTTTTCATGCTTCTGTGAGCCTCAGATGGGCTGGACTGACTTTTACCAATTCCATTAGCATTAAGTGCTTGATCAGTGAAACATTCAGTAAATGATAATGCTTGCTTTTAATAGGCGCGTTTAGAAGAGGGCTGGGTGTTGCCAACTATAGGATACACAATATATAGGTGCCATGTTTCAATACATTGTAACATAAGCAATTATGTCATCACAGTTTTCAATACATCAGGACATTAATGCTCTAATTCAGGACATGGGAAATGTCATAGATTGAAGATGTGAATGAAGGGTTAATACTTACACTGAATTAAAGAGGTAGGCTCGTCCCTGGCTGCCTTGGAATGACTAGAAGAAAAGAAATGATGATATTAATAATGACATCAAAATCATAGTTTTCTCACACTCACACCAGACAAACCCACCCATGGCTTTCCATGAAAAATTCAATAAGAGGCATAGAAAGTGTGTGTGTGTTTGGCCGGGGGGGCAGTGGGGCATTTACAGTTATTGCTTTGTGTTTGTCTTAGTGTGTGTGTGTGTGTGTGTGTGTGTACACTTTTTATGGAAAACCTGTCTAAAATACACTGTACTTTAAGAACCAAGCTCTGGTCTCATGCCAACATGTGTATTTCATAAATGGATCCTAGCATGTGCAAGTATGAAACAGTGTTTCCTTTAGGAAAAATGTGTGTGTGTGTGTGTGACCACACTCAAGCTTCACACATTGAACAAAGTAGCTGAAACAAAGAAACAAAGGTGCTTTTCTGTTCTTCATTATATCTTCATTTTCTGTTTGTCATTATAAAAACAGAGATAAATCTGAGTTGTGCCCTGACTGGAGGAGAACAGAGTCTCTCTTCTATTGCTTTTCTAGACCAAATTTACAGGTACAGCTTGCAATCTCTTTAGGGCTAAAATATATTCTCCTGTCTCAGCTTAATATACAGAAAATATAGGTAAAGCACATGTAGGCTGATACCCATGCTCATTACTTTTCCATTATTGTTTGGTGATTCTAGTGAAGTTTAAATGTTTACAGCTTTCAAACCATGTCTGTTGTTTTTCAAGCTGTCTGTGTCCTTTCGTTCTCTGTTAGTATCTGTGACTCTTAATCTCTTCTGGACACTGTCTTCTGTCCCGTCTAATGATGGTTTAAAGCATTAACCTGTTTAGCCTCCACCAAACCCTCCTAGCACAGAGTTTAGTCAACAACCTAGCCTAGCAAATATGTTTTACTTTAGCCAGGTTCCCAAACAACACCTTCAAACATCAATGGAAAGGGTAGTGACCAAGTTTTAACGCTACATCTGCCCCCCTCAAAATCTATAGTGGTTATGGTCCTGCCAGACAACACATACCAGAAATAACAACAACAAAAACTCATCCAAACATCAGACAAGAATTAAAATGTTCCATCCACAGCCTTTGAAAGTTTTTAAGGATACTTCTGCCCTTTGACAATTTTCATATTTTTTTTCAGGAAAATCTGAGTGGTTCTTCCCCATGCAAAAGTTGCCGCCACCATGCTAGAGTGCTATGGGTAGTTGTCAGGGTGTTGCTATGCAGCTGCTATGTTGTTGTTTACTGGCCCAAGACGCAATGGGCTAAGTCTCTAAGCATTTTGATCTTGAAATATGATTCAGGTTGGTTCATAGCCATCCAGTCGAGACTTACAGTCTTCCAGGCAAAAGTTCAATTGCTTATAAAAGCAAAAGCATGCTTCTCAAAATGCTGTGAGATTTGACATATTCACAAAAAGTGAGGAACAAGCTATGGGCTAAAGTTTAATACAATCTCTAAGTATAAGCAAAAGGCTGACGTTAGCAAACATCACTAATAATAATAATGGCTTATAGTAACAATACACAGAAATTATTTCCCTTGTTGTGTTTTTCACATTAGGAAAGCTTACTGGGAAAACTTACATTTAAAACAATAACAACAGTGCATCCATAATACAGCCATCATTTTCCAACTATGCATATTGCATGTACATCTATGATCTGCAAATGAAATGGATGCTTGTTATTGTTGTGTTTGGATTATAGCCACATACTCCTGTAAACCAGCTGTCATTCCCGGTCACCAGAGCTGAGACACAGACAAATCGGCTTTACTTTTCCACTGTGATGACCCAAGTATAGAACGACAAGCCTAATAAAGGCTCTTAAAGACCACAGTGACTGTCTGAAAGGAGTGTTTAACCAGCCAAGGCTGAATGCAAGCTAGTAATTTTATAGGCACACTGACACAATGGAAGGCCCCCACTGTGCCATTTCACATCGTGGGACAAGTAAATCTGGCTGTAGCTACAATACTGGTATCTGCACAATGCACATAGCAGTAGGAGGCGTGGCAAATGTTGTGCGTTTAGGAAACAGAGAATGCATAAGGGCCAGATCAATGAGATTTAATTACAGATCTGACTCTGTTATTATGTCATAATGACAAAAGCCGCATGCCACACTGCTGGGAAATGTTCGCTTCGAATTACACAAACTGCCCACAACACTGGTTAAGTGTTTTATGCAAGTTCCTTATTCAACATGGATGCAATGTTAAAGAAATCCTTTTTGTTTTAGAATTCCCCAAGTCATTCATTGCACAGTGCTGGTTAGCCTTTGGTCCCATTTTTGCTAGAAAATATTTCGCTCTTATGTTCCAAACGATTTGGCCTGAGGATATGATGATAAATGTTGTTCCTCAACTACTGTAACCATAACATCAGGCCACACATAAGGAAACACTGGGAATCTGCAACACGCTTATATTTGCCAGGAGACACATTCCTCTTTTAAAGAAATTAATGACCCTATTAACATTGCTTTCCTTATGACTACGCTATTTAGGTTAAGTTGGAGATGCAATTAAGTATAGATCAATCATATGAAGCTTGCTAAACTGATGGTTGGGAGTTTGGGGCCTAATGTACAAACGTTGCAGTTATATGGTTTCTTCACACACAAGTCATAATTGATTATATAAAGTGAATACATTTTTTTATACAAAAATCATTCTTGTGAAATTGTCCTATGAATTCATATAACAGTAGCTTTAGGGCAGATTTCTACATAGAATAAAACTGTATAAATTAAAATATTCTGAAGCATCTTCAGATAAAGCCATGATCAGTTAAACATCACCTACTTTATGCTGGTAACAAGAATTTGAGTGTAACAAATTACTGGGTGCACCAGGTCAGGGTTTGAGGTATTGGTTAATCACATCATTAACTGGTGTTATCAACCTATTTCAAATAGAAGAATTCTCTGCGTGACCCTGGAACATCAAAGAGTCTCTCAAGCCTTTAGACAAAATGTCTGCAATTCTTCCTCCACCCAAGCGGAGCTGATTTTAAACCCAAAACGTTTCACCTGTTTCAAAAACAGAACAACCCATTCTTCCCTGCATCTCTGTCTGTCTTCATTTATCTATTGGCTTTAGACCTGCTCAGCTGATTGACTTTCTGTCTCGCGGGTCTTAACTGTTCTTCTAATGTAACCCGAGATTACTGTTGTTAAAACAGAACAAGTGGGTCATTTACTGCTCTTATCAAAGGCATCGGGCTCAGAGACAAGGAGTGAATGTCAGGCTTGTTGTAATTCTTTTCCATCATTACCCGATTGTGGAAAAAGTTAAGAGATGCATTCCTCCAGCTGTTTTAAATGGTGGGTAATCCACTTTCACCAGTAGGATAGGTGAAGTAAACCTGGATCAAACCCAGTTACCCATCAGCATCCTATCCAAGATGGGACCTTCACTCTAAACAATTTAACCTATGCTGGATTGTTGTAACCCAACCATGGGTTAAAACAACCCAGCATTTTGGGTTAAAAACAACCTACCATAGGTTAATTTATAACCCAACAGGCTGTTCTGTCCACATTTTAACCAAGTATGGGTCAACCCAGCACAGCCAGCACCGAACACCCCACAACCAGCACATCATACAGGAGACCTCACTTACAACTAAATCCAATAGTTTGACGTTAACATGCTGCTTATCTAACAATGTGGTTTTCTAATAAACTTAAAATGAAATAGCATAAACGTTAAGTAAAATTGTCCATTTTTAACAAAATGAAGGTTATTTTCCTTTTTTTTTTTTTTACTAATTCTTAGTATTACCATTTAACTCACTTCAGCCACTCTCAAATTTGTTTTTCCACTGAACTTGCCCAAGGAATTATGGGATTGCCTCCTCTGCAAACGATACACATGCTGCTGCATTAGAATCTGTCCAAAACAAGGTAACTCAGGAGGCAGCGTAATTATGCTGCCAATCTTTTGGAACGGCCTTTGTGTTGGATGCACGCCTACGATAAGTGCTTCCTACAGAGGCAGCTAATAAGTTTTTGTAACAGAGCATATATGCACTTCTTCCAAGAACTTAATAATACATTTTGGAGATGCCCCATGTAAAGATTCTCGAAGTATTTATGACTCCTCCTAGAGGTTGATTAATGTTTAAAATCTCAATGTGGTGATATACCGCTCAGTGTCAGATCTCTGGAGCAGATGAGTTATCTGTCATTGTAAGTATGGGGGTGGGGGGGGCAAGTAAGGGTGGGGGGGCTGACAGTAACTTGCTGCAGCAAAGCCTAAGCTTAGCCTTTCCACAATACTGTCCGCATTCCGTCGGTGATGTTTGATGCCGATCCAGGAATTCAGCATGAGGGGTCTGCCTTTCGTTGGCTAGTGCTTGGCGTGCTAATCCTCGTGAATGCTGCTCCAATTCCTGGCAGGTTTTGCCAGCATAAAGCAAGTATGATACCTTGATACCTTCCCTCAGTGTTTATGCTAAAGCATTAGTAGGCTCATACACACCTTTCAATGGGGGATTCGCTACAATTAATATATCATAAGTGACTGCGTTAGCAACGATAACACCAAGCAGACAAGCAAAGACCGCTGAGATAATTAAAAAATGAGGGTTATAATTGAATTGGCCTGATTAAAACAGTTAAAACAAAAAAACAGTTTCCTCTTTCAATAGCTAACAAAGCCCTCTTTTCTAAACAAAAGTGGGTCAACTTAAACAAAACTATCTTGAAGGCATCAACTAAATGTCAGGATATGTACAGAAACATTGCTGAGCATTCATGGCTTATTGCCTATTCTAGCCGTTATACAACATCTACTCACAGATAATAACTCAAAAACAATGTGTCTTTCATAATATACGACCTGGCAGCGAGTAGCCCATTTGTTAATGAAATGAAGATGTGTGTGCCATGAAAGGGGCCCTTAGTTTGCAGTACCTACAGGATAAAGTGCTGGACCCAGACTATCACCCTTCCAAAATGACATAATTAGCTTAACAGGCCAGTCTTGGCATCAAGATGAGATCGCAAAAATAAAGTATGCAGGACAGCCCAGTGCATCAATAGCAAAACCTTTTTCCACCCTTTGTGACACACCTCCCTAGAGCATGTAGTGTTTTTCAAGTGCTAAGAGCATTAATGCTTTTATTTGGACACAAACAATTCTGTCTGTGGACAGTGGATGAAGCAGAAGAGACTTTTAGGCTCTGGAGGATGTGAACTGCTACTGAAGCCGAAACAAATTCAAAGAAATTTTATTTAGCTCACTCTGAAATAACATTTTTTGCTCTTAAAGGGCCTGATCACCCTGACACATTAACATTAGGCCTTCATTTCTTACCCTTATGTTGTGTTTTTAAACCTGTATGACTAGATTTCTTCTGTGGAACACAACAGCCTAAGATGACAGGCAAAATGTCAGGGACTGACAGGTACAGCCACCGTTTACTAGATGCAATGAAAGTAAATGGTGACTGAGGCTGTCATTCCTAATATACTGCTTTGTGTTCCAGGGAAGAATATTTGAAACAGCTTTATGGTCAATTACAAAAGAATTTTTATATGGTAAATTAATAAAGAACTTTATTTTTTATTAATTATCCCTTTGGGTAGGTTTGCCCTTGGTAAACCTAGTAAACCTAGAATTTCTATTAGGCAAGTCAGTCTATTAATCTGTGGACATAAAAAGACATGGTATATTTACTGCTCTCTACAGATCTTATTTAAGTCTGTGTGTATTTACAGATACAGATTGTAAAGCGTTTTCATCATCACATGTCAACAAGCTCGAATTTTACAGCAGATTTTAGTGACGTTGAAACTGACCATACATTAAAATGCATGCATTGTTTTGTTAGATTACTGTGTTTTTTGTTTGTCTTGATGGAGTGCCTTTGGCCCTGACCTATTTGGGGCCATTGTGATCTTCATACAATACAAGAAGGTTTAAATATCACAAAACCGTATATCAATGTGATCTGTGAACCTTAAATAACCAGCCACAGCCTCTAAATACATAATGAAAATACAAGTTAACCAACATTCCATTAAAACCAATCCATAAAACACTGCAAGATCACTTAGCAACCTATAAAAACTTACAGGACAACTTCACATTTATGACCCATAAAGTAGGTATGTGATGTTGCTGCTTTGTGTTTATGAAGATTAAAAATAGGTCAGTGGTTGACCCTAAAATCGCAATATGAACTCAACAGGAAGTTAATCCAAACTGATGACTTTTTTTAAACTTTGACTGAAAACAAGAAATCAAAACACTAAAACAGATAACCAAAACACATGTTCTTAACCAGCAGATCCTGTGTGAGCAACAAGAGGACCAGAATGATCCTGGCAGGTGCTGTGCTCACTGGGAAATGGATCATCTCTTGCAGTGGCCTTAACAGCTTAGCCATCTGGAAGAGGCACGTGCCATATGTGTGAACATACCCTGCAATATCCACCCAATAAGATGCAAAGTATGTGGTGTGGCATCACTGTATACCATAAACAAAACTGCATGTATACGTCAGTTAAGGTGGTAAACCTATTAGTGCTGTCAGGGGACACAACAAGGGTTTAAACAGGGACGTGACTGGCAGCATGTAACAGGTTCATATTTGATTTATGTTATAAGTTTAAGTTTTTTCACATATCTTTATGTTTATGAGACACACACACACGTTTGTACAGCTATCTTTGTGAGGACATTCATTGGCACAATAGTGTGTTTAACCCCCAACCCTAAAACAGCCCTTTAAAGGGGTGTCAGAAAGTGAGGATCAGCCAAAATGTCCTCACTTTACTCTCTTTTGTCCTCACTCTGATGGTGTAACTGATCACATTGGTTCTCACAAAGATAGATGTACAAGTACACACACACACACACAACAGATAGGAATGTTTTAAACATAAAAAAGTGCTGGAAAAGTAGCCTGTTACTGCAACAGCTACATTATTTTGAATGTAGCTAAACAAGTGTTAGAATAGAATAGATACAATAGAATTTGTATTGTTGATACTTGTAGTTAGTCCAAGAGTCCATTAGACTCTCCACTGACCTTTGAGATGAGCTCATCATGGTTGGCGAGGTGTGCCCGGCAGTGGATGCAACTGTAGGTTCTGTGACAGTTGGGCAGGTAAGCCTGGAAAGTCTTGGACTTTGTCATCTTTACCATCTCACAGTCGTGGTGCTCCTCGTTGGGTTCCTCCGGGCTGGCGCTGGACGAGTTGCAGCTTTGCTGAACTTGCTGACAGAAGAAACACTGGAAGATGCAAGCAAAAGCCGTCGTTGTTGTGGAGTGGGTGTGTGGCACGCTCCACACAGACACCACAGGAGAAAATACGACCTAAAAGAGATGGATAGCCCACAAAAGAAAAGTAAGATGGAGAAAGACCTATTATTTATGGGACTAAACTTAGTGTGCAATGAAAGATGTGCTGGCTAACCTTAAACTGAATTTAAAGCATGAAAAATCAGTTTTAGGACAGCAAAAAATACTAGGCATGAGAAAATGAGCAGATGAAATAAGACTAAAGTGAACAAAAATGATTATTTCCTCTTTACTCTTGACAGATTAAGCCCCATCAGCCTGCGAGGCAATGTGTGACTGACAAAGTGTAAATAAGAATGAGTTCCCCTCCAGTGAATAGCACATATTTAACATTCACTTTTAGCCAATGCCTGTTGTTTAGGCATTTCAAAAATCACAACCAGACACCCTGTGCACCAAGAGGACCAAGCTAGGACTTTCTTCATTACCATTGTGAGAAATTCAGTGTGGATTAGACAAAACAACATCTTGCTTTACCAGAACAGACTTTTCACTCACACAGCAACACTTAAGTTTAGAGCTCTTTGTTCAGGTTTCAGTATTGCTACTAATAATATACCACTGCATTACAATGATTTTGGACATAAACCATGGCAACACCATGTTTTGCATATGCACTACTGTATTCTTTAAATGAGTTTTGAGCAGTGTTAAGTTAGTAATCATTCAGTACCATTGCATTACCACATGATTCTCACGTTGCAGTACTTTTGTGGTGGGGGTGGAGAGTTCAGGAACTCAGCACTGAAAGGCATATGCATTCATAAAGGGAAGTCATATTTAGTTCCCACACTAAGTGTGGGCGCATTAAATATCCTCCAAACCGATACCCAGCATATTTAGGGATATCTTCAGTCTTCAGATGGGTCGTGTCGTGTATGGCCATTTTTCTTTTCGATCATTCCACAGCTCGCACGCAGATGTTACAATCCCCAAAATAACAGGAAATTATATATAATGTGCTAACAAGGGGACCGACAACACAACGCAAAAGAAAAACACACACACTTCCGCCATAGCACCGGAAGCTCCTAACCATGCTGACCAACAAAGCGCGCGCGCTCTGCTGCAGCGCGCGCACGAGCTCAACTGGAGCGCGAGGTACGCGCTTTGTGGCACGCGTCTTGTGAGCGCTTGTTTACCTGTAAACATCACACCTATACATATTTACGAGCATGTGTCTTATGCTATTAATCGCATACATTTGAAAATACAAGACCAGATTATGGCTATTTCCAATTGCATTGTGAAAACAAACCAAACAATACATAAAACAAGATCTGGATAAAAATGTTGAAACGTTTACTGCGAACGTCGCTTATAAAAACGCGAGCGATGTGTGAACATTTCAGTGACGTTTTGATTAGCAGATTGCTTTAAACGTATTTTTTAACATTATGAAAGTGAAGAAAAGGTTCATTTGGAACTGTTAAATCTGTTTCGTGGCTACTTGAAGCAACTGGTTACAAAAGAAGCGCACAAATGAAAAGGCAAATCGGAAAGATAATGTCCAGGAAGATGAGCAGCAGACAAAGAACCGTGAGCGCGTTAACCTGAACGGATACAGCTCATCAGGAAGAAGGGGGACGACTCATGAGGTATGGGAAAAAATAACAACTGTGATAAATCTTGCTGTTAACAACCCAAATAGCCACGTTAAAGTTACGTGTATAACAACAATTATCGACAAAGCTGGTGATTGCGACACAGGCATAAATGTGTCCCTTTAGTTTAACTTCCCTATAAAGTGACAAACGACAAAGCAAGATGGTCATATAGGCAATTCGGTAGCTCATATGGGACGACAATAGGACACCAGTCACAAAAAGTGCAAATTCGTTCCTGTCAGCGAGATCTTTGAAAGCGAACAACAAAGAAACTGCGACCAACGTGGACAACACAACAAAGACCCCGCACGCGCTCGTTACCAAACCAGGAAGCGCAGAGCGATTCAGAAACAAAAACGAGCGTCGATTTGTGCAAACATCTCAACGGGAAATCATGCTTTCTTTGACTGACAAAATACTGTTTTTATTGCACACGACTGGCAGCTTAAACAACCATGTCGACGCTGTTTTCACTGACAGCGGGTTTAGAAAATGCATTGCATCGTCTTTCTTACAAACAAGCTTTGTTAAACAGTGATCGTGTTTTCATATAGCAAACATTTAAGTATCTGATCAATAGAATTTCCCCACTTACCACCTGTCTTGGACCTCAACAGGAAGTTTGGCATGGATTTGGTATACTGTAAGCGGAATCTTTTTCTCAAAGTATGCTTTGCAATTTGTGTTTTGCTTTATAATGTCTTGTCTCGGTGCAGATCCAGCGTGAGACCTCAGAGAGAGACTATCTGACAGTTTTGTGTGTCGATTAAGCTGTGCGGTAGTCTTTGTTGCACTCTTTGTGTTTGTGACCAGCTGCTTTCTGACACAGACGTCAGTGGTGGGCGGGGCGTCGCCTGATTGACGTGTAAACCATCAAATAGGTGCGGTTCAAGGGAGGGGATAATGTCAAAGCAAAAATAATCCCGGATGTGTAAATAAATACAAGATAACCTCAAGATTATTTGACTTCGTTTGAATCATGTTTTCATCAGGTACAAAACAGAGAGCTGTATGGTCTGTTTAAAAAAACCCACTGCATTAGATTTGAAAGGTTTAGATATAAAAAGGTAATATCGCAAATTTTTAGGTTAAAGAAGGAATCATTGCATAGTTTTGCCATGAATGATCTGATTTCATCTTATTCTAGCTATGACAACTTCTAGCCCGACTGTCACTGATTCACTTTAGTACACAACACATACACCTATATAAAGCATGCAATTAATGTCAACATTAGGAAAAGGGCATTAAACAGCGGTTAAATTCATACGCAGATATTGTTAGGATTTATAGCTAGTTCATCCCCGACAGCCCTCAAGAAATGGCCTCATCTTTATGCGTCAGAGAGCATCTGCTACGCCTTATAAATAATAAGTGAAGAGGCCGCTTAAAATAAATGGTCACGAACAAAACCAACCCGATAGTCTAGTGTGCACTACAGTATAGCGTCAGATGCAATGCATAATAATAAAACTTCCGTGATTATCACTGATATGAATGTCATGGTGATGAAATACATTAACAGCATTTATAAAAACAAGTAACGTATTACCTACAGACGGACACAGACTGCTCCAATCATAAGCAATATATCAGTAGTTTCAAAAGAGGGCGTGAATTCGCTGAATATTTTGAAGTCTTTGGCTAAATAAGGAAGCCTGTCGCGTCGCCGCCACTGTCCTGATGATGTCATATGTTTTCATTCTGCGTCCCATTTTATAACACTTTCTCCGCGCCATGGCAACCCATCGTAAAGCGTTTTTTTTACCAAAACCAGTCAACCATTACCCAGCACACACAATGAAAAAGAGAAATGCGAAACGATCGTCATGCTTGAACGCGTCGTGGTTTTAAGGTTAAGGTTCTGTCCAAATAAAAACACAGCACCCCATCCAATGTGACCTTCGCTGAAGAACCCGACAAATTACAGACGCAAAGTCAAACAGCACCATTATTGGCGTGTGCATTGGGGATATATGAACATTTTAAATATTACAAATGTTACGCAGAATGCGGTACCTTTCGGGTGGACGTGGATAAACTGTTCTCCCCACTGCAGGGCTTCTCATTCGAGAGCGTTACCGTGATGCCCGCTTGTGTCACCTCGGTCCAGACTTGCGCTTCTGTTGTCGTTTCAGAGTCCGCTATTCATATTTCTTGTGCTCTGACAGTCTTGCTACTCTGCGGATTTTCTGAATGAGATCGGGTCGCGTCGAGGCGGAGGTCGCTATTAGTGTGCGCCCCACGCTCACGAACATTTAGTTGTTTAGGTGGTCGCTCCGGTTTTCATTCACAAATACTTTGCAGGCTACGCAACCGCACGACGCTCCTTTTTTCCCGAGCCAGCGATTTCAAGTGCATCAGCCAAACTAAATTAATCATAGCCCACTTAACGCTATCGTGCGATTTCCAAACGACAAGTTCAGAGAATCGAGCGCATTTATCGAGCGTTCACGCGTTGTTCGTCATGTCCGAAATTAAAAAAGCATGCATTTAAAATGTAGGTAACCGTGATGCCAGATGTTATGTAAAACCGACAAGTATATTTTTAGTTACTAAAGGAGATTTTGGCAACCCGATGTTTTAGTTTTTAACAGCCTCTCTAAACAATCGCAGCGGTTTGTTTTGATACCACCCGCATCAACGTTTGCCTCGAAAAAATATGGGTTTATTATGACGACATTCTCTTCCACAAACGTGACAGCCAATCAGGGTGAGGTTCTTTGCATCTAGCCAATCAAACGCAGAGAGGGAGCCAATCACAGCGGACTCCGCCCTCCAGACAAACGCAAAACCCGCGCTCGCTGCATCGCGCTTGTTTTTGATAATGCGCGTTACCGCTGAAGACACGCGCCAGAGTGAGCGCGGGGGCGCGCAGCGGTCCCTGTCGCCATAACACGTGGTGGAGGTAAACAGCGTGAATGTTGTTTTGAAAAGCGCATCTGTTACGATTAAAATATTAGTTGTAACTTCACATATTAAATGTTTTAAAACCGACAAATTGAGAATATTGGTACTGAAGAGCAGATGCGAATCATGACGCTAGTTCTGCTACTTTTAAACTAGTAAAATAAGCAAACTATACTCTCACCCAAACTACCAGTTCGTATTCTTCCCGAACAGTTGTTGTTTCTTTTTGTTAAATTTATTTTAAAACAATGGTTTTGTTAAAAAAAAAAAGGCCAATGAGAATATTAGCTCATCGCATCGTCTGCTGCACTCTGTCGCCATCTGCTGCGCGAACGGTGCAATTGCTTCACATATAATAGGTACGTCAGACCTACCACTTTATAGTGGTTTTACAAAACTGTAATTTATTACAGCTCGAAGGTTTTTGTAATTTACCTTAAGTTGCTTTACACTTTCTTAACACCTTGTTCAAAATTCCTTATCAAGCAGACAGCTCTTGTGTTATATAAGTTCATTTCTGTGCTAGTTGTCACAAGTTATGTCACAAGAACTGTCTGCTTAACTGTAAGGTTTTGAGATAAAATCTTTATTGCTTGTTTTGTGTAGCAGTTGTTTTGAATGTTGGTTTTAAAGACGTTGGATCATTTTAATGATTTGTTGTTTGTCCTTCAAAATCAAGTTACATATTGTAACATACACTATATAATAATATAAATGCTGTATAATAAAGGTATTCATAAATATCAGGTTGTGTCTTTTGACAATTTCTGTAGGACAAAAGAATGGTTTGACATTTGCATGTAACCTTTTACATTTGTGTTGTTGTATGAATCATCTTGTTCAATGTAGTTGTTTTACTGTTTAGGTTCTGCCGAAAGCCTATAATAAGTAATTTAATGGTAGTTTCTTACTGTGACAATTTCATATATTATGGCAACATGAGGAAGGTTGACTATCTTTTATTTAAAATAAAAAATAAACACTAATATTCACTAAAGTGAATACACTGTGATAACTAGCCCCCCCATCACATCTATTTATAACAGCCAACAGAAAACAGGAGGTTAAAATAAAGACACAAGTTATTCTGCAAAGATTTACAGTATTTTCAGGGCATTTACAAATGTGTCAGTTCCTCTCATTTACTCAGTAAGATGTTTTATCAGTGCCAAAACAATGAAAGTACAGTTAAGAGTTGTCTCTATTGTAATTTAAATTATTCTTAATTGAATAAGCAGTTCATCTGTTCTTCTCAAGCTGGAGATGCTGTCACTGGTTGTCATGGCTGGCAGGCTAACAAACCAAATCAGCTTCATTCTCATGTTATTAATAAATGCTTTTTACCTATTCTTGTTCACTCAATCAAGAGCACCGCTGTTGCCTTGCCAACCAAGACAACACAACAGAATCAGAGCACTGTGTCTGTACCCTACAGCCAGGCTGAACAATGCCAAGCATATCCTGAGTTTGTGTACACCAGATTTCAACAAGATATGCCTATTTGTTCTGTTCAGTGAGATGACCACATGACATACCAGAACAAATATTATGATTGAAGAGACACAATAAGAGGCAGAAATGTAATACTGTTGGTTTTATTCTGCTAATTTTAGGTTACACAACTTGGCAGATGCAGAGATCAATATTGGTAATTAAAATCATCCATCTTTTTCAGTAAAGACAAACTTCTGAAACATAATGCCACTTTTTTCCCACTAGATTCAAATGATTTTAATAGATTTCAAATATTTGTAAGCATACATTTTCCCCAGCGATGTCAATGACACCCTAGAAAACAGAACCAGGGGCCACAATCTGGGGGGTTTGAAGCTTCACAACAAATTTTTGCCATTGCTTAAACTTTGCTAACAAAAAAGATTAATACACAGAGACATTTGTTTTTACAAGATTAATAATAAAATCACCAGACATTCATTTTTTACAATAAAAAACAGGTTTGCACAAAACGTTCAAAAATTGAAGGCGGCAAAATGCAAGCAGGTGAAACAGGAAGGGCAGAAAGAAACGACAAATTGTTCTTTATTTCCTCAAACATTCACAAAAATCACAAAAGCTGTGACAAATAGGACTTAAAATTACAAAGAGAATTGAGATTTTTTTGGTTTTTACTTTTATTTAAATATATATATTTATAATATGTAATTCCAAGAGTATACCGCAAAAAGTCACAACTGACCCCCAACAAAAAGCTGCACACTAAATTTTGTTATTCGTGAAGGCACACAGAAACAGACAGACTGCACACTGGTTCGGCAGAAGCTATCTTACAGAGTTTTGCAGTAAATGTTAACATTTTTAATTCAAAGAACAGCCCGTTCTCTCCACGATGACCAAATCTGTTACTACACGTAACCACTAGGTGGCACTGTGCCGCACACCAAGCAAAAGTAACGCAGGGCTGGTAAACCAAAGAGGAAGCCAGTGTGGGAAAGAAATGTTTTGCTCAAGCCATGCAACCTTTGAATACATCAGTGCCAAAAACTTTACCATTTCTTTCACTCCCACAGAGCTCCATTTTGCAAGTGCTAGCTTATTTACCAATTACAGAAAGTTCTGCATATAGGAGTGTATCATTAAAAATTTGCAACTGCCAAGGTAGACTTTTCCTGCCTTGTTTCTTCTGGGTCTAAAAGCATGACCAGCAGAGCAGACTGTGTGGTTGAAACAACAATAAAATGATGCGTATGTCCTAAAGCGAAATGTTCACAAGACTCCCTATGTCCACCTGGAATTAAACCTGACTTTCTGGCTAATGCAGTTTTTCAGAAAAGCTAATCTAGATTATCCGAACACTGAAAGGAACTTGAATTTGAAAGTGCAACCAAAATGTACAAGCAAGAATAATGTTTTTCTCATAATACTCTATACAGGATATATGAGACCACAAAAGGTAGGATCTAACAAAAACCTGAGACACCAATAGCAGAATCCCCAGCTGTGTGGCACTTCCATTTTCTTTGTATAGAAGCTTTTTAACAGTCATGCAAGGGCACAGTCTTTATTGATACGAGGCGGTTAGGGTTTGGGAAGGGAGGCTGCAGAGAAACCAAAGACATACAAAAAGGACAGCACGGTTACAGATTAGAGGAGGCACTGTCATTTTCATGTAATTATGGAGTAATACTGTTGCTTTGTATACAATTCCAAATGTTCAAATCACTAAAAAAAATTAAGATTACGTTTTTTGTCCCAAGTTTCTGCCTAGCTAAAGTGATACGATCCGGTTATGAAATGCATGTGTGTTGCATCTTTAGATTCAAAAACACCTGGTTTAAAGATACATACATACATACACCTGCACACCACAGACTACATAGGTGGGCTTTACTTGCATGGCGTTTGCCCCTTTGGGCAGGTGATATATTATAGGGGAGGTTTCACATTTTAAATGAGTGCACATTTGTATCAAGATGACAAAACCTCAAAGGTCTTTTCTTTGGTGCTTAAAGCAACTTGAAAAGATAAAGTCTCTTCTCTGTGAGATCAGGGTATATGATTGAGAATCAGTATATATAATAAAACAGGTGCTGGTCATTATTCTGTCCTTTCAGTGCCTAAAGGCACATCATTGGGGGATTTGATAGATTTAAAGGGGCCGTTATCAAAATATTAGTGTATGAAAAAACCTTAAAATGGCACCTTGGCAAATTTAGATTTCTGTGCATTTTCAGGAGATTTGCAATGCACAATGCAGAATAATGCGTGTCCACTGCATATATATTATATATATGAACAGAGAAAATCTGAGCCCCAATTCTCTCCCTGTTTTAGGTTCAATCTCTGTGGGACTCAAAAATGGCTTACAGACAGATTAGAAAAGCAGCTTGTTGGAAATATTAACAGTTTAGAAAGAAGCACAACAATAGCACAATCAAATAAGTTTTATATAAGAAGTTTGACCAAGAGATAAAGGATTAATTTGAACTCAAAATCCTGACAAGATCATCTGAGATCCAAAACATCCACAAACACACAGGCAAACATTCACACAGATCAGCAAGTAGACAGAAGAACAAGATGATGGAGAAAGAGAGAGACTGACAGTGTAGAAGAGGTGGAGAGAGAGAACAGGAAGGGCCAGGAATTCATGTTTCCTCCTGCCATTCTCAGGAGACTGGATTTTGGAGTGTCTGGTGGATGAACTTTTGAGGGCCGTCTGTAGTTTTAGGGTTCAGGAGGAGAAGATATGTTGACAATGCAGATGAAGACCAGAGCTGATGAAGAAGAGGACCAGAGTGCACAGTGAAGTGGAGACAGAGACATCAATATGATCAAATCCAGAATTCCACCTACATGCAAGAAAAACATAAAATTGGATCAGCAACAGCCAGAATCCCACCCTCACCAATGTAGGTAATGTTTTTGGATGTAGGTAAACATTTTCTAACACATTTTAACAAATACATTATAATCACAAATATAAGATATGCCTACAGGTATTTTTCTACAGCTCTACAAGTGGTGACACATATGGACATTTCTTTGTGTCGATCAAAACAAAAATGTTAAGAACACTGCAGTGTGTTTTAGGCTTTCGTGAAAGGTAATAAGACAAACTATGCTACAAGTGACACAAAGAGTTAATACACAAGAAAAAACTGTGACATTTTCTCATTGTCCTAGTGACAGAAACATTTTGAAGGTGTGGCCATAAGTTAATTCCAGTCTCTGACTCCAACGCTCTCAGTCTGATGGGTCACTTTTGGACACTCACATCAATGTTGCTAAATTTATATTTTTTGAAAAAACAATTTAAAATGTAATTAGTCACCTAGTAACATTTTTTTGTAGTTCAGTTCCTAGTAACAGAACTGTAATTATGACACCTACAGGCACAGAAGCCCATGCTTAACCAATTATGCATTCAAATCTAAATCTATAATGAATAACTGTTATTAAGATACTCTGAAGAACTAAGTGATCTTCAGCATTTTCAGCTTTCTAATAATAGTCATGCTCTTGTTTTGTAATCCAGGAAGTGCAGAAGGCAAATCCACGAAACAGCTGCTCCCTCTAGAGAACCATCAGAATGACACACAGGAAACACATCTATTCATCAGTGACAAATACACTCATTTATTTAACAAAATAAAAAGCTTTTGTTTGTAGTACAAGTATTCATACATGTAGACACTGTGGTTCTTCTCTTTTACATAAGCAATTCTGTTCCGTTGACAAATTTGTGCAAACAGCTTGGTCTAGTTTACCCATGTTGGGTTATGGTCTGTGATTTACCTGTGCAGCATGGCTATAGGCTGTGATTTACCTGTGCAGCATGGCTATAGGCTGTGATTTACCTGTGCAGCATGGCTATAGGCTGTGATTTACCTTGCAGCATGGCTATAGCTGTGATTTACCTGTGCAGCATGGCTATAGGCTGTGATTTACCTTGCAGCATGGCTATAGGCTGTGATTTACCTGTGCAGCATGGCTATAGGCTGTGATTTACCTGTGCAGCATGGCTATAGGCTGTGATTTACCTGTGCAGCATGGCTATAGGCTGTGATTTACCTGTGCAGCATGGCTATAGGCTGTGATTTACCTGTGCAGCATGGCTATAGGCTGTGATTTACCTGTGCGCATGGCTTGGCTGTGATTTACCTGTGCAGCATGGCTATAGGCTGTGATTTACCTGTGCAGCATGGCTATAGGCTGTGATTTACCTGTGCAGCATGGCTATAGGCTGTGATATTCCTGTGCAGCATGGCTATAGGCTGTGATATTCCTGTGCAGCATGGCTATAGGCTGTGATATTCCTGTGCAGCATGGCTATAGGCTGTGATTTACCTGTGCAGCATGGCTATAGGCTCTGATTTACCTGTGCCTGTGCAATATGGCTATGTTCTGTGATTTACCTGTGCAATATGGCTATGGTCTGTAACCTGGCTGAAAGCGTGCAGTTTCTTCAAAGATCAGCTCCTTTAAAGTCTCTTTGGGCAAGTCATCCAGCTCCATATCGAATTTAAATGGAGCCTCTGCAACAGGCTGAGGACAGCAAAAAAAAAAAGCTAGTTTCCACAATTCCCTTCCACCTAAACAACAAAGGCTGCATGAAGTCAATTCATGGATGACGCATCAGCTACAACATATGGTACAGTGTGTGGTTGAATGCATGCTTTGTTTTTTCTTCACCTCTTATGTAACCACAGTGTGTAGATTTGTAACTAGGCACTAGCATTGATGTCAATTCTACAATGTCACAATTTATACAGGATATATATTCCTGTATAATGTTGTGTGACTGAAATTCATAAAGCAAATGTGAGAAAACTACCAATCATGTTCTAACCGATACACTACAGTGGGTGAAAGGAAACGTCCTCAACCTTTGATCTTCATAAACTCTTAAGATCGGCAGGAGCAGAACATGATAAGGCTAGTGTTTAAAAGCACAAATTAAGACTTTTAGGTCTTACCATGTACATAAGCAGTCAAGGAAAGGGGTCAACCCGTCCATTCTATGGTTGTTTTATCTATCTGATGTAATTTAAGACTCTCTGGAATACTTCATTCTGATTGGCCAATTCTGCAATTCTGGTCTGCGACCAGACAATTTTTTTGCATTTTTTTGAATTCTAATTTCACATCTCCCACATCACTTTACCATCTCTTCCCCCTCACATTACAATTTAAACTCAAATCAATAATTTAGGTTATTAATTTATTTGGCAAGCAGCTTTGTACATTACTGTTTACATTACTGTACATTATAATCATCTCAAAATTCTTATTTGTTTGCTAATACACTACTTCAATGCTTAATTAGTAACACAACCCAAAACTATTTATAAAAATTAATTTTACTGATCT
This sequence comes from Chromobotia macracanthus, assembly GCA_036877525.1. Classification (NCBI taxonomy): domain Eukaryota; kingdom Metazoa; phylum Chordata; class Actinopteri; order Cypriniformes; family Botiidae; genus Chromobotia; species Chromobotia macracanthus. Next base: position 7,272,695 of record JAZGTH010000058.1, read on the forward strand.
CGAACCAAAGTCAAAGCTGAAATACATAGGAAATGTGAGGTAGCAAACTGACCTCATCTGTGGGATCATAGTACTGCTCCAGGTACGGGTGTGCCAGGGCCTCCTCTACCTCAATCCTCTTATGAGGATTAAAGGTCAACATCTTATCCAGCAGATCCAGTGCTACAAGAACAAAACAGTACTAAATTCATCCAGTGCTTGGATCAAACAACTACAGCATTATGCATTTGGAAGATGCTTTTATCCAAAGCGACTTCAGTGAATTCAAGCTTTACACTTAATCACTATGCATGTTCCCGAACTGAACCTACAACCTTTCACGCTGCTACTGCAATGCTTTATCAGTTGAGCTACAGCCACATATTTATGGGAAAAATATTGGAAATTTACAGTCATAAATTAGTCTTAAGGACGACCTGGTATGAAAATAGACAGGCATGTACTTTATTCAAAGGACTTGAACTCTGACCTTTAGGGTCTGCGTTAGGAAAGAGGCGGTTCCAGGGCACTTTGCACCGGAGAGGAAGTGACAGCAGGTAATTTCTGGCCTTAATGTTGATGATGCAGTTGAGATCCTCTTGAGAGGGGGATCCCAAAATACCTACAGCAGAAACCAACACGGATGAAGAGGATTTGAAGACAAGGACTGGCAGGAAATAAAGAGAAAGGAAATGAAAGCAGGCAGAGGAAAGTGAGGATAACCTGGTGAATGAGGGATCAATATGAAAGAATAGGATAAAAAGAGTACTGCATTTCAGATACAGGTCTGAAATACGTTGCTATCCCAGCAAAGTAAAAAAAACATCTTTTGCTATCCTAGAAAAGTTTTATAGTGTCAGTCTTAAAGGGGACATATAACACAAAACGTGTGTACAGTACAAGTATGACCCAGACCACCAAACTAATGACTTATCTGCTCGCACACAATCTGAATGAGGAAATGAGTAGAGTTATCAACAGGGAAACATCTGCTTCTATGGGCCAGAAGGGCCAAAGACACGCATGTTAGATTATTTGTCTTTTTGATTCTAGAAACCTCTAGGAAACACACACCCTCAAATGCACGTAACATGCACAAGGTTATGAGTGTAATCAGATTGTCTACAGGTTAAAACCAACCACATCTCTGACGGGAAACACTACTTTTGTAAACTGATGTAACGAGAGAGAGAGAGAGAGAGCATGAGAGAGAGAGAGACAGAGATAAAGAGACAGCAAGAGAGAGAGTCAGAGAGAGAAAGAGCAAGAGATTGAGCATGAGAGAGTGAAGGGAAATGAAAAAACATCTGAAGTGTTTTTATTTGCAATGTAATGATTAAGGGTTTTCAGTTGACATCAAGTTTATCTGAGTCCTATAGTGCAAAACTGACCACCTGGATCACATTTCAGTGACGAATTGATCAGCAGTTGAGCTTGTGAAGAGCGCTCAATACACATCAATTATTCAGCTGGGAGAATAAGCATGTGTCCCTCTGCAGACCACAGTTAAACTGAATATTGTGTTGAGGAACCCTAAAGTTGCTCCAGGCCATAATTAACTATGATAAAAGCTTTCTGTGGCAGTACAACCAAAGAAAGACAATGATGTAAGTATTAATATTTAACACTGCTGTCTGGTGTTCCAGATGTCCATGTAATCACACTAAACACGCAGATCATCTATTAGAATGTGTTTGCAGGTTGCTACAGATTATATTTTGGAAACCACACAAAACGGCCCTTTTGTGAAAGAAAGCAAGTCTTGTTTAAATGTCCTTGCTACAGTCCTGGTGCACGGTTGTTTACCTAAGATGTGGTTTAGCTGGTCCAGGTAGTGTTTCCCAGGGAAGATGGGTCTATTTGAAAGCATCTCAGCCAGAATACAACCAACTGACCATATATCAATGGACTTAGTGTAACCCTAAGAGAGAGAGAGAGAGAGAGACACTGCAATAGTCAAACATCAAAATACTGATTGACAGTAAACACAGAGCAACCACATAATAGTTACATTAATGCCAGACTACATAAAATCACCATAAATGTTTAAGGATTAAAATGTGTTTGAAGGATCAGTCCAAGAATTTTATAAAGGGAAGACAATTTTGGGAGAGGTTAGCAGCAAATTTGCTGCATCACATCAGGATGTGAAGAGACTTTCAACTAGTTTCTGGAACAAATCGCCTACCCTGCCTTTAAAGAAGAGTACGGATTCCTCACCTTTGAGTTGAGCATAATCTCTGGTGCTCGGTACCAACGTGTGGCTACATACTCTGTCAAGAACCCAGTGTGGTCATGGTCTGGATCTGCCACCCTGGCAAGCCCAAAATCACAGATCTGAGAATAACACGGCAGCCAAAGAAGAGTTTAGAAATGTTAGATATCAACAGCTGGTGATTAAAACACATAATTCATAAACAGTTTCAAGTCAATTCAAGAATCTGAACACAAGTTACGGAACACAAGTTTAACAACATAAAAATTTAAACCATGCAGTTGATTAAGTTTTTAATGGATTTTGATACGGCATGTAATTAGAGCAGTTTTTGTTTGTACAAATATAGTTTAATTGTCATGACAGCAATAGAACTGCAGTGTTGAGTTGAACATCTACCTCACCTTGAGGTCACAAGTAGTGTTGAGCAACAGGTTTGATGGTTTCAGGTCTCGGTGGAGAACGTTGGCTGAGTGGATGTACTTCAGACCGCGCAGGATCTGGTACAGAAAGTAACAGATGTGGTCGTTGCTCAGGTGCTGCGTCTTCAGCAGCTTGTACAAGTCTGTCTCCATCAGATCCTGTACGATGTAGCTGTGGTACATCTGCGTCAAGGTTAACTAAACGTTTGCATTGAGAGAAGAGAGAAATGTTCTGACATAAGCTTGCTGAAGTACACTCTACCTTCAGTTCAGATTTTAGCATGCATGGCTATTTTAAGAAACCCACATTGCATCTCATCGGAGAGTCTTCTAAAGCCCTTCAGGGCTCTTGAAAGAGCTACTCCGTTTCCTCCTCCTACCTCTACACTCAAATATGTTATGTTCTCACTTCCATCCCACTCCTCTATGGATGTAACCTGAAGTTACATCTTTCCAAATGACTTTTTTGACCCCAAAACTGCAGTTTTGTAGCTACAAGTCCATTTCTTTTAGCTTTGAGGTGACCTGAGTTGCATTTTGAATTTTGCATTTGAAGAAATGCATTTTAAGCAGCTTCACACATTTAAAACGGAACTGGAAGGAGACCAAACTTTTATGTGAAGTTATTTATTTGTATAGCGCAGGTTGCGCACACTGTCCCAAAGCAGTTTTACATAAATCATACTGCAGTATTGTAAAGGTTTACAGGAGTATTTACAGCGTAAAATGCATTAAACAGTCAGTGTAAATTTTACACACAGTTTAATGCATTTAACACAGCAACTACAACTGCGGCTACAAGGTGCAAAAAGGACAGCGTATATATTAAATTGACTCTGCATGAGTTGACCAATGATTTAATTACCAACTTATATTTTATACGTTTAGTCATACAAAGTGAACGAACCTGGAAAAGACCTGGAATATAGCACTCAAATGATGTAGATTTTGTGGATTTTGGTCCTCATTCAATTCCACTGTATGTAAAAAAAACCAGCTCGGAAATTCTTCAAAATATCACTGTGTGTGTTGCACAAAAGAAAGTAACACACATTTGAAAGGGCAGTACATATACAGTTTGTTTTTAGAGGAACCTTTCATTTAAGATCTTTTGTTTCATTGTTACCCACATTAGCTCTCTGAACAGCATGATGCTAAACTAACTAAAACAATACAGTACTTAGATCAAAACTACTCACGCTCTCCACACACCCACTGGCTATTGATTTCTGACCTAAAATTAACTCTTTACTACAGAATTTTGCATCGTCTCAGCCTACACAGCAGTACGAGAGAGCGATGTGTGCCTGAGGCCCTGTTTTCAGTCTAAACGTTTTTATAGTGAACCTTTTTTCCAGTTCAGTCATCCATTTCCTGCTAATTGAAAGAAATCTTATTAGGGGGCTATTGACATAGGAGGCCGATGACATCATGCCAGAGATGCATTAGTGGTGTGAGCAGATCTTGACGCATTTAGAACATGGATGTTAATGCATGGAAGCCGCCGGGGCGCATCCCTACACAAAGAACTCTTCAGACGCTGCGCGTTTGCTGGCTCTCCCGAGCCGGAGCTAAAAGGATACACATCTTTCATCTGGTCGATGGTGGGGGCACGGATGATGTCATTTATGCCAATGATGTTCTCGTGCTTGAAGCGGAGAAGGATTTTAATCTCACGCAGTGTCCTCTGACAGTACGTCTGGTGCTCAAATGGACTGATCTTCTTTATTGCCACACGCACTTTATTATCACGATCGTACGCCGAGCTGGAGAGAAGCAAAAGAGGGAGATACAACACACCATCAGTTCAAAGATCTTATTCGCTCAGTTGCAAAACTTGAGCAAAAAATGCAATAAAAGTGACTTTGGCTTTGTTGTAAATCGTTTTATTTTCCTCTGATCCTCAAGACGCAAAGTCCACAAAAAAAATATAATATAAAAAATATATATATATATATATATATATATATATATATATATATATTATATATATATATATATATATATATATATATATATATATATATATATATATAATAAATATAAAATAAAAAAGAGAAACAGATTCTTTACCAAACAACACAAGGCGGCACAAAGCACATACCCAGCTAACAGGGAACGTTCTCATAGCATTCTTTAAAAGTTCTCTCAAAGTTATCAAAAACCATTCTTGCAGTTACACTAGTAGAACTAGTACTGCAGATGCAGCATTGCTGTAAATGTATCAGAAGCACCAATAATGCATCATTTTCCCTTGCACAGCAGAAACATGAGCTGCAATGCGATTTACAGGGTCCCTATCTAGTGCTTGCTGTCCCCTACACATTGAGCAGAGGATATCTGCAGAGGTTCACTTAAAAAGACATGTTCATTTGAAAAGTCCTGCAAATCTCAACAAACAGTCATGTAGTCTGAGTCGTATAGATTAGAAGTATATATACGTGTGTCAATAAATAACAAATGACAATTCATTTATTTGACATGCATATGTTCATATTTATTTAAACTTTAAACGTGAGGTTTACTTAACAAAGCACGTTACTGAATGTTTTAATGTTTAACAGAACATAAGAAAAATACTGGGGAGGCAGAGATATGACGACATGTTTTGGATGCAAACCTTTGTTTCCCACATAAACACCAAGGCTCATATGTATACGCGTGTTTTTCACCCACTAGGCCACAGCTGTGATGACATGCATTTGGTTGCCCAGGGGGACTATATTTGTTTTGATAACAGGTTCTATCCATTGTGTTTCTGACTGCAGGACTGCTCTGATATTCTGGTGTGAACTGCATGCTATGCTGGAACTGGACTAAGTAGATAAAATGCCTGGTCCACACTGCACACACACGCACATGCACATCAAATTCTAAGGGACAGAACTGTGTTTAAATTAAGCAGAGATGAACAGACACCATGAGAGAAAGAGAGAGAGGGGTAAAGATAGAGATTTACAGCAAGACAGAATAGAAAGAGAAAAGGAGAGAGGCATGGTTTCCACGGAGATGGACAGGCAAGACTTTGCAGTTAGAGTTATGCAACAGGCTGTTGCCATGGTGATGTAAAGGAGGGAGGTGGAGGCAAGCCGAACATTCATAGTGAATTTACACGAAGCTCTGACAATACCAGATACCCTTGGTCCACAAGTAAAAAAGGGAAATGAGAGAGAGAGAGAGAGAGACAAACACTGATGTACTATCAAGCCAGCAAATAATAAAGATATCTATAAATAAGACAGATTTGCATGAAAACCATCATCTTAGAACAGAAGAGCAGTGATGGATGCTGCATGTGAAGATCTTCAGATGAAGGAAGCCTGAAGATCACAACAGGGTTTCAATTCAGAGCACAATGGATGCAAAAAACCAAACTCTGAAGTCTAGCAATTCTGAAGTCTAACTCTGCACAAAACTGTTCAGGTGTCTTACATTAACCTGTGCTGAAATACAAACCAACTAAAGGGTCTATGTGCAATACAATAGGAGGTGAAACAATGAATCTACAACCCTTTATCCACACACAGGCACAGCCATGTCAACCTGAGAACACTAAACCTCACAAAACCTCACTTCACAATTAACACATTTCACTTCCAAATTAAAAGAAAAAATGTTGCATTAAATGTGCAACTTATTGCAGAAAGACAAATTTCCAGTACAATAATGCATCTGGTTTATAATTATCATTTCTGCAATAATTTTATTGTGTAAATACACAACTTTTTTGCACTGCATAACAGACCTTTCCTCTTGCAATAAAGAAAAGAAAATCTGTGCTTAATTCTTATGAAAATAGTGTCATAATACTTTCTGAATTAAGCCTTTTATTTTGCGGTGAAATGTGTGCAGGAAATCTTAACAGGTTTTGCGTCATTTGCTACATTTAGACATGTTTCACCATTAAAGGCACTGTGTGTGTTTTATGTGTGCCAGGTTCCTCCACACTCTAAATGAGCTTGACATGTTTCTATTTAAATTCACCTTTTTGAGGGCAGAAGCACTAAATGCGGCAGAGACCCCACACGGGTGGCTAATCCTTTTCTTTCTGTTCTCAATCCAAAAAGCCTCCACATTTGCAGCTGTGCCAGCAAGACGCTTTTCACTTTCCACAAACCAAGAAAATCACTGGGACGTTAACTAGACTGAACACCTTCACCAGTCTGTGGAAACTGAAGCAGGAGATCCAAACAGCCTCACAGATAGCCCATCAATTTTACGAAGCCAGATTCTGGTGCTTGTCCATTAACATGTGCCGAGTGTTGTGGGTGGCTGCTGAGTGGTGTTTAGTGTGTTGCTATGTTGTTGCTAGGGTGTTTGACATGGCTGATTACTGGTCTTAGTCAAAAGAACCCACCCTTAGGTTCCCATAATATTCTAATCCCTAGACATGGCTCAGCCTCTTAGTTAAAAAATCTCAAAATAGTTTTTGAATGTTTTATCACCTGACAGTCTGATTACTTCGAAAAATAATTGCATGTCCAAAATCTAAAAATTTCAGGCCTCACTCATATCTGTAGCATAAACAGTACAAGACGAATTCAAAGTTGAAGAATAACATTCAGATTCTTAAGCTCTAAGCAAGTCACAGCACTGCTTTCCAAACACTGCATCCACCTTTCTTTCACCTCATTATGTCTGCTTATGGAAAAGCTTGTCAATCATAACAAGAATTCTCATATTTCATAACAAAAGCAAGTTCTTGCTCTTGTAGCCCGTTTGTGACAACCACCACAAAAATCCCCAACCATGCAAATAAAAACAATCAGGCAGTCTGATTTTCCTTCACTTTCTTCTGCCCTCTCCGACACTCCTCTCAGTATGGCTGGTCCGTGTGACGACGGATTGACGTCCTTGGCAGAAGCGTTGCCATGGAGACTGGCACTGTGGCAGAGTTTGGCATAGAGGCAAAGCCCAGGCAGTAGCCACACAGAGAGAGAGAGTGTGTGTGTGTGTGCAGGCATGTGTGAGCATGAATATTTATTGACTGATATACTTGTACGTGTATGTGCACATGCATGTAAGGGCGTAAACAAGAACACACAATTACTCTCACATTGGGTAAGCAATCAGCCTTGGTTTTAAAACAAACAGGAAAAATTCCAAAATATAGCTCCAATACCTCATGATTTAACCCATGTCAGTATTATGAAACATTTTAACATTTCTTTTACTGCTGTCTCAAGTTTGTGTGCATGTTGTATGAAACCTTACCAATTTCCGGACGCTGACCTAAACCAAAACTCAACGTAGTCACCATGAGAGTTTCTTATCTTTATACCCTCCACTTCAAATACGTCATACCAACAAACAGCAGACTAAAATATTCCGTATAGTCCGCAAACTTTTATTTTAACTTCTTTTCTATCTCTGCTTTTCAAACTAGCGAGATTTTTAGTACATCAAGCGCTATAACAGATTTTGCAATGTTTTAAATTAATTGAAACAAAAAAAAAACAAACATTGATTTTCAGGGCAGGTCAGAACAAACAAATTCTTTAGTCATGTACAAACAACAACAGAAACAAATCAACACACCTAATTCAACCTGCATGCACTGAATCCATTTATAGAACCCAAACTCAAGTGAACAAATATTCATTTTGATAATTAATAATGTAATTTGAAGGATAATGAAGAGGTGCTATTTGAAATGAGGCCACACAAGACCTCAATTTACTGCAGCTATAGATACTGGCCTCTGAATGAGTGAGTCAAACAGTTAAAGTAAACAACCATAGAGAGAGATAAGCTCCGACACAAGAGCTGAGTGACGCATTTAATGATCTTGACGAGCTTCAGGAAACTCGTACCCTTGAACAATGTCGGAAAATTAGTATAATTACCTAATAAGCAGAAGAACTGTGGTTAGAATAGCACAATATTTCTAGCTGTAACGTTTCAGGATAGCTTGTGTTCTGCACATAGGTTTTTACATTTAATGTAATAGTTGCTAGCATAATCATTTCTCTCATAAATACAGATAGTAAAACACCCGAAAAACACTAGAGGTAGGGTATATGATTTTTTTTTATGGAATTAATTTTGCATTTTTGTTATGCTGGATAAAAGTCTCTTCACATCCTGATACAATTTTTATTAATACATACAAGATAAAAAGATATATATATATATATATATATATATATCTCTTTTTATCTTGTGTGGAAGGTGCAGGGCCATAAAATGTTCCTCCAATCATTGCATTCAGTCTTATGCAATGATAGGATGTCCCACCTGCCTGTCAAACTGTGTTCATGTGTGGAAGGAGGTGTAGATTTGAGGAGCGCTCTAAAGGGAGGGTGAGATCCTTTATTTTTAAAGCTAGGCTGTCATTGTTAGCCTCTCTATTGTTAGAATAGAGAACTACTTGCTTTTAGAATTCACACTGATTTCATGGGCAGGTGTGATTTTTTTTAGACATATGCACATATTGTATGATGTATTAGAGGGCAAAGACAAACTGTAACAATAAAAACCTGTGGAATATGTCCTGCAGCAGCTTATATCAATCAGCAGTTCCTCTTTTCAAGATATTGTGAGGCAAAATTACTACAAAATTACTCCCCAAGCACACTACACGAGCGAGTGTAGTCGAGTGATAATGTTTAAACTCGCATTTAAATTAAACAGGATGTATGAGCAGAAACATAACCAATCAAATGTGTGGTTCAGACTTAATACAGGTATATATGATTAGTATGCTAAACATCTCAACACATCACCTGGGGCTTAACCTGATCTGTTAAGCTGTGTTCCTGATTGAAATCATTATAGTTACTAAACAGATTTTAAGAGACAGGATTTTAAGTTACAATGTTTCTGTAATACAGCTCCTAGTCACCAAGAAAAACAACAGATTTGGCGTAAGTTTAGGAAACAGGGACTTGCTTTGGGAATCCCACATTTCCCAGCTAACAATTTTAGGTTAGGAACATTTACATAACATTTATATATAGGTAACAAAAACATAATGTTTATATAACCAAGAAACGTTTTATGCAAACATTTTTTTAATTCTGTAACGTTTTACTTCTGTAGCTTGAGAATAACGTTTGATATAAATGATATATAACTTTAGAAAATATTCCACTAATGTTATTGCAAGAACTTTTTTGATAACTTTAAGAGAACTTTTAGAGAACATAAGCCAAAGTTCTAAAAACGTTCCCTGTTAGCTGGGTTGTCCCAACAATTCAGAATAATGACATTTCATAAATTCAATCAAACCAGAAGCTACATGGCTAAAGCAAAAGGTGCTTTCGAGACATCAGAGAGAGCAGATTTGAGACAAAAAAAAAACCTTTGTGAGTGCTGATTAAACTTTAAACAGGACATTACAAGAGGATGTTTGAAAATTATGATTTTATTAAATCAAAAAAGCAATTAAAACCATTTCATCCCATTATCTTAATTTTTTTTTTAAATAAATCTGATACAATTAGCAACCAAACGCCTGTGGGCAGAGTGTTTCATGCAGCAGGATGTTTGTCTTTGTAATGTCTGATATGAAGTCTAGACATTAACACGCAAGTAATTAATAGGTGCATTTGTTTGCATTTATGCATTCAGGCGACTGCGCCCGTGAGGCATTCATAACTTTCAGAAGCACAGAGACGAGGTCATGCCCCCAATGTTAACACTGAGAGGAAATGGAACTGGGAGTCAAACCTGCAATATTCCTCCTCCGGCTGGAGAGAGGCGTTGCTTACAAAGCCACTTCTGCAATACTGACACCACAGTGTCGCAAGACCATTGCAAAATAAAACTTAGGCATAATATCTACTGCAGTCAACACACAAATCTCTGCAGTCTTCCGAGTAAACTACATAAAACAGACCAAACGTCCAAATCAAGGCTAGCTTACAAACACAGGCTGTCAAAAATAACAATATTATTTTATTACAATACAGAACTGATTCACAAGTTATTAGTTATTCAAAGAACAGGCCTAATACTTGCTACTTATTTTAACTTCACTATGTATCACATTATTCAAAATAACACCGGAATGAGCTACTGAAAGTAGTTCAAAGGTAATGTGTGATTAAGATGCTACAGATGGCTGGTAATCTACAGAAGTCACCAGCTAGCACTCGACACTTTAAACAAGCTGTTTGAATTATTAGAAGTGTAGGCTGCCACTACAGCAGTCTTTAATGGATGACACATTCACTCTTTGCAAAGTAAATTATAAAAGGCATATAGTCTAATGATGTCATTTGAAAGTGGTTAGCTTTGGATGTGCACCCAACACGACAATATGACTTCATTAAGAACAAATTATTTCTGTAATATTTCTGTATTTTTTCATTAAGTAACACAAATACTGGACATTTTTTTAGATGTTGTATTAACGTTATTGCTTGGTTGTAAGAACGTTATTCAAACGTTTAATTCTGTAACATTTCTAAACTGACATTAAGAATTACTTTTTTGATACATGATATATAACGTTAAACAAATTCTACTAAGGTTACTGCAAAAACGTTTTTGATAACTCTAAGAGAACTTTTAGCAAGAACATTAGCTAATGTTCAAAGAATGTTCCCCGTTAGCTGGGATGATTGGTGTATAACTGTTTCACTTGGGAAAATTTGTTTGTGTTACCGTTGCTATAAATTACATGAGCATGCAACATGACGTGTTTAAAAAGTATAAACACTGGGTCGCTGAAGGATCTATTCTTAACCAAATCAACTGTACAAAATTATGCCAAATTACATATGTAATATCAAAAATATATTTCATCATATGAAATATCCTGTCATCATTTTATGACCAACATGTGGTTTCGAACAATTTCTTGGGAAGACTTTCTCCTGTGGAACACATGACGTTCTTTTCCAGCCTGACAGCCTCGGTCCCCATTCACTTCCATTAGATGAAAAATGTGCAACTAGGATCTTTTACGGAACAAAAATGAATACAGGTTTGGAAGAACATGGGGAATAAATGATGACAGAACTGTTATTTATAGGTGAACAAACCCTTTAACACATTCATTTACACATTCAACACTAAAAGTTCAACGTAGATCTTTGTATCACAGCTTAATTACACTTGCCGTCACATCCAGTAATTACACCCTGTTGTACAATGGACACAATCGCTGTTGTACACAGAGTTACGGGAATTGCCGCTTCAGTGCAGCAGAACAACATAAACGGACTATAGCCTCTCGCTTCAATTTCTCCATTCCTAAACCCACTTATCCACCCCTTCCCTTTTCCCTGCCTCTTTTCACTCATTCACACTCTCTCTCTCCAATTTAAACTGAAACCCAGGCTGTTCTCTACCTCCCTCTGTAACATGGCTAAATTCAACATTCTCCAGTTATTACATCACAGGGGGCCTCTCAGCACCGGCCGGCGAATGCTATTGGAGGAAACTGACCCGCAGTTGCATTTACTGGAAGATTTTTGTGCTTAGAAATGAACGGGGCGTAGAGAAAACAGATTCCAGATCAGTGTTTGTGTTGTTTTAGAATATCCACAGACATTTCTTCACCAGCAGATTTGAAAGTAGTTTTCGGTTTGCTCTTACAATCGTAAAAGATTAGCAAGATTATATGAAGCAGAATAAATTTGACGTGGTGTTCTGATTACTATCAAACCCGTTTTTTTACATGACTTGTGTTACTGGTTTTCCAAAACCACAGCCAACAGTCACAGCATATCTTGCTTTGCATAATATGAACAGGACGACGGTGGGCCAAAATGACCATCCTCATGTTGACAGAGGTGTAGTCTTTTCAGAGTGCCTTGAACAGCCAATTGGCTGCACCGATTTTAAAGATGTACAGATGACATCATAACACACCATCACTGAAATTCCTGCACCTAACAAAAACTAAAGAATCGCTAAAAAAAACAATACTACAGAGTTGATGACATTTTCTTTAAATCCTTTTCTGGACAAATAAGAAACTTAAACCTATAAACAAAAATCATAATATGTGTCCTCACCATGCTGCCATGATGATGCTACACCATTTTACGCATTTTTAATATCCAAATGTCATTTCCTCTCAAGTAAAAATTTACTTTATGAAAGTAAAGTGCAGCCCTAATAGTAAGTAACAAAGCTCTACTGGTACTGCTATGGTTTTAAAGACACTACCACAACAAAACCATTATGTTTTTTGGACATAGTAGTACAATGACTTAGTACCATAAACTACCATGTATAATAGTTTTTCCTTATATTTTGTAAAGGAGTAACACTGTGAACTCTGTGCACATAAACTCAATGCATGCTTGTCCACCTTTTTTATCCATCAATGTACGATAATGCATTAGTATTGCGCCCGTCTGATTGGTTAAGCATTTAAACCACATCCTGCCTTCAGCCCAAATTCTTTTCACTTGTAGCGAAAAGCAACAAAGCTGTCTGTCAAAAGTAGCACTGCATAAAGACTTCAGTACTGTTACAGCATGTTCAGCACAACATGTTACAGGCCCAAACCTCCATATGACGGTAAACCCAGGGTGGCTTGTTCTACTCTGAAGCTTTTGGAGTGGGTGTGAACCATTCATTCATCCGTGCGAGAAAAGCAAAACCAGGCCTGCCAACGATGAGCTCATTCGTTTAGCCAACGGACTCCTCTCACCAGAACAGATGGGTGATCAGACTGCGACTTTGAGCCAGTAGTCTCTCAACTGTAACACAGAGCTAGCTTGAAACAGACCCACAACAATGCTTCCTTATTATGCAACTTCTACACATATATATACCATTGCATATATGCGAAGATATCCGTAATTGATTGACTATTGGGGAACATCTGCTAAGTTTTAGGAGGAGTCTGGCATAGCCCTACACATTTTTATTTGGAAAATTACCCATGTCCATTCTGGAATATCTAAACACGGGTATAAGGTTAGAGCTGTCGGATCATTTCAAGAACAAAACATTCAGTTTCTGAAACATTTTCTGGGAAGAATCCCAGCATCTTAGTGCCTCTGGTTCCCAGCAGCCGTGCTCTCAACCTGGAAGAATCTGCACCAGCGTCTTCTTGGAGAACCCTGCCACCCTGCCATTCCTGGAAAAGCACTGCGCAAAATTCACTTACACCCCCATTAAGCTGTTTTCATCCAGGCCTGATGACTGGACATAGCTAAAACTTCCCATTGCCTTTGCGTTGACACACTGGAGCTGCCCACGGACCACGCACAGCATTCTTCAAACAACGGGCAACTTTTAAACGCCTGCCAAACAACGCTGCTCAGTCATAATATTACAATCTAGGTTGCAATCTGAAGCGAATAAAAACGCATTTACAAAATAAAACAAGCCACAGCCTTAAGCAACCCCGTACAACATAATAAAGAAAAATACACAGTCTGAATTTGCATTGCAAAGTGGTTATATAATAGGCTACATTTCCAATGGCTTCTCGACAGCAACATTCACCGACGATTAGAAAGTACCGACTCTCTTGTCAGCTCTCGTCTATAATCACTGCCTGTTTAAACCCGATGGAAACATCTTCCTGACCACTAAAATGGGTTTCACAAAGTGCATGCAACTGGTTTCAAAAGCAACACGTCAAAGATAACACGCAAGAAGTGGTGCACTGCGCACAGATTGAATGAACAAACGCGGGTGCGAATAGGAAACATCATGACAATACTCGGAAAAGCAACGTTAACAGTGCGGAAGACGATCAAAAGCATGAATGCATCTTACCAAACCATGCCGTATGCGCCCTCTCCGATGTACGAGAGGTTGCTGTAGCGCGGCCCGACATCGAAAGCCTGACCGCGGACCAGCTCGGCACCGGATCCGGAGTTCAGGCCGCCGCCAACAGGGGCAGATACCGCAGCTGTCGCCATTGCTGAAAAAAACGGGCTGCCTTTACACGCACAACAAACGCGGTTTTCGACCCAACGCGGCTTGTAAAGAGCACAACACGGTGTTTGTGTTCAATAAAACGGTGAAGTCACAGTGTATCGACGCGTTTGAACGGAGCGAAACGAAAGGAGCGACTGAAGCGTTGCTGCCTGGCATATATATAGTGATAGTAACGTGCGCGTGCTGACACCGACTGCAGGCAGCGGAGAGCGCGAGCGTTGCCGCAGGAAATAACGGAGATCACGTGACAGGGAGCGGAGCGTGGTTACCATAGTGACCGAAGTTGAATCGAGAGAACTGAGCAAAATTTTACCTTTAGAAATTATCTTGCGAATTATCTTGCATTTACTAACAGCGACATAGAGCGAATACACTGACTGAATGCATGTTTAATGTTCATATGTTAAAAACTAAGAGGTGCAGATGCACAGTCCTAATACACTGACTGAATGCATGTTTAATGTTCATATGTTAAAACTGAGAGCTGCAGATGCACAGTCCTAATACACTGACTGAACGCATGTTTAATGTTCATATGTTAAAACTGAGAGCTGCAGATGCACAGTCCTAATACACTGACTGAATGCATTTTAAAGTTCAATTGTTTAAAAAGAAAGGGGCCGAAGCCAAAACCCAAAAAAACAACTTAAAAATGCATGTTTTAATGTTCATATGTTAAAACTGAGAGCTGCAGATGCACAGTCCTAATACACTGACTGAACGCATGTTTTAATGTTCATATGTTAAAACTGAGAGCTGAAGATGCACAGTCCTAATACACTGACTGAACGCATGTTTTATGTTAACCTGAAACTAAAATGTTCCAGTAGTTGCAGATAAACAGACATACATACGTAGTAAATGGATGTATGGTACAGATTTGTGCACATTCATACCACCACTTGAATGTTAGGACATACTTGACTGCATGGTTCTTGTGATCTTTAAAACTTTAGATGAGTGAAATGGGCTTTTGTACACATATAAATGTATCACATGTATTATGCATTAATGTGTGCATTACTTTGCAAAACTGTTTGGACGAGTTTAACCTGATAGTGAAGGGAAAGCAGATGTCCAGTGCAAATGGGAACTGTAATACTGTTTAAAATGATCTCATGAAGTTGGTTGAGTGACCAGAGCTTGCAGGGCTGTAATCTAGTCATATAGATTTAGTCTAGATTTAAAGATTGAAAGAATCTGAAATTATTATTTTACTTGCCTGATAATACAGACTGGTGATGTTGGCATGTTAAGAGGTTTTAGAAAGTCAAGCCCACATACTGGTGAAATACCTCAGCTTCTCTATTCATTTGAAAGGGCAGTTTAGATAAGTCATCAAAACAGATGAAAATAGGTTATGCACATGTACTAAGAGAGTACGCACACATATGCGAAACAATTAAAATTGACATATCTAATGAAATCTATTAATGTGATTTGGTAAGTGCAATTAAATCAGGAAAAGTTCAATTCCATAGTCACAAATTAAGAAACGTAACAAAGTCAGAAAACAATAAAATTATGAACAATCTTGGCCCTTAAAGGTTTAAAAGTAGGTTAGGCAATTTCACAGAGGCTAGCAATAGCAGTAAGCTTTAAAAGCATAAGATCCCACCCTCCCTTCCAAGTGCTCTCCAACGCCACGCCTCCTCCAAAATGGATGAATGCATACATAGCTTGACAGGCGAGTAGTACTTCCTACCATTGCATTCGTACCTAATAAAATGATTGGACGAACACTTTATGGTCCTGTGCCTTCCACAAAAGATATATAAAGATATATTTAGCCCATTTTACCTAGTGACTGCTATCAGGATCTGAAGAGCCTTTTAATGTGCATAACAAAAATGTTTCTGGAA
The DNA here is from genome assembly GCA_036877525.1 of Chromobotia macracanthus. NCBI lineage: Eukaryota > Metazoa > Chordata > Actinopteri > Cypriniformes > Botiidae > Chromobotia > Chromobotia macracanthus. The sequence continues at coordinate 7,289,029 of JAZGTH010000058.1, forward strand.
AAAAAATTGCCTACCTTGCTGTAAACTTTAAAAAAAGTTTACAAGGTATGCTGGTATACTGTGGCATACTATGAAAATGATTAAGACCTAATCCACTTGATATAATTATATACGTCCTCTAATATTCTACCATTTAGTGTATTTGCTTCATTGTATTTCTATGAATGTCACACAAAGTTGCTTGCAGGAGAGCACAAATCTAAAAAAGTATGTACAGTGTACAAAAGTACATAAATGTGCAATGTACTTGTGTCCACTGGAGACAGACAGACCAAGACTGTTATTTGTGGCAACCACTAGTGTAAATGCAGAAGAAAATGTTCAGTGAAAAAATGTGAGACAGTATCAAACACCAAACAGAAGTGAAAGGTTTTTTATTCACATCATGTCTAATAAAAGCCCAATGTTTGTATCACTTTGTTACAAATCCTCAAAAAGAGGCATATGCTTTTTATAACTGCATCAAAAAGGCCTCAAGACGTTATACTGACATGAGCAGCCATTATGTTTTAACAGACACAAAAGATGCTGACATCCACATTACGACACGCAAGCATATTGGTCAAGAAGTTTCACCACAGCACATTCAGTGTGGAATTGGTATTATTTTGTCCAGTAAAAAAGTTACTTGAACACAACATCCGCAGCAGAGATAAATGATATGCCACATTAGGTAACTAATAGGTCCATCAAAAGCCCCCCGCCCCCCAAGGTTTATCAGTTAAGTTGCAATTCCAAAAGCCCCCCTCCCTCAAGTTAAGTTGCAATTCCAAAAATGATTCAAAGCAGATTTTGAAAGCGTACAACAAGATAAGGCACTTTATCATGTACTGTGGGAGTGTGTTACACATCCGCCATCTGTTCCCATGATATTTATGTTCACTCTTTAGTAATAAAAACAGCAACAATTACAAAACGTCCTATGAAAATACTGCAGACAGAAAGTACTCTACAAAATGCATACCAGCATAAAACCTACTGATTTCATCAACTTTTCTTTCTATTGAAAAAACACATGGTTCAGTGCTTAAACCTTTTTCCAATGCTATAATACCAAGTAAAAAATGCATTAGAAGATTGAGGACACAGTCAACAACAAAACCTACTGTTGAACAATAAGATGAAACACAGTTTTTTCATTTGGCACTACTGTGAATGTTAAGTTAAAATAAGGCATTGCGCATTTACAACACTGTTTGATGCGGGTACACCTGCTGGTGATTAAAACTGTGCCAATATCTTCCCATTATTGGCACATCCCACTTCCTAATAAGGTATATGAGATTAGCACAGAAAATGCTGTTCAAAAGTATGAGAACACTCACCAAAACACTATTTTGCTGATATTATTAGAAAAAAACAATTCAAGTGGATGGCTGAATTAAGCAATTAATATGAATTTAATAATTTCCTAATATCTGGTCATGAAATCTTAAAAATTACTTTGTACATCACAACATTTTCCCAAAACTTATTTCCAGGTTTAAACTAAATCCTCAACTTTAAACTGAATGTGGTCTCCAGACTACTGGACTCCACTGTATAACACAAAAACTTCAAATGTGGTCAACTATGTGCAGCTTAAGCACAAAAATCTGCTAATGTAATCATTTTTATTTAAATGGAGGACACGTGGGAATGATGTCACCAGCAGCAGGGACAAACTAAAGACGTTTTCCCATTTAATCGCCAAATCAACACATCACGGCCCTGTCTTCACCGTCTTCATTCAATATCTATTAGGTTAGCTCTATTCTTGGCGTCAGCACATTATAGAGAGTGTGCTACTATTTCAGCTACTTGTCACGAGGCTTTCAAAATATTGAGCGGCCGTAACGCGAGACGACTTGCAGCATGCAGGACGTGTGGTTCGCTCGGCAGAATATCTAACTAAGATAATATAACACCCCAGCATGCACAAGCCGGTATTAACACTGATAATAAAAAAGGCACTGTAAATGAAAACCAAACTATATAAAGTCTGTCGAGGTTTACAGAAAGAGAGCACTGTACATTTCAAAAACCTGCAGTAGCTAAAGAGAGAAGTGATCTTGGCAAAGTTAGACACCTACATCGACATTTGGCACATGAAGGAGCTTGTTTGCACAGTACAACTGAGCCATAAATACATTTTTTAAATAAATAACAGTCTTAAACCTACAATACTGGATTAGTACAAATGCTGAAAGAGCAGTAGAGGATAGTTACTTATCAGTTATTAACTAAGTTAATCACATTTCATTGTGATGCCAGTGTGGTTCAAAAAGCAACGCTATTTCTGTAAAGAATTTTTAAGACCTGTCTTCTCTTCCCTGTAACAGTCGAATAAAATAAGGGAGCACAGCAAACAGACTAATGCTTGGAATAATTATCACCTTTCCTTTTCACGTCTCAAACGTATTACATTCTTTAAGATATTTCAAGCACCGATAAATAAGATGAAGCTGTTACAAAAAATGCAAGTAGTTAAAAGGTAGTTAGAAAATGAAGGCAAGTTAAGACTAATAAATGAAAAGCATTAAATGGTCAAGCATCAGAAAAAAGCAGAAAACACCTTTCACAGGTGCTCAGTATCACTTTGGGATGACCTCATCAAATCACACGTTCTTAACGCAAGTCAAATCCACCTCTTTAAAACATAATTTGCATGTATTTTGCTTTGTTCCACCCACTGGAAAGTGTAGATGGTAAAAAAAGACCATCGGCTACTATTGGTCCTCTCATGTAGCTTAATCATGGGCATCCTCAACATACACACACTCAAATTCCAGTGGCTTCCCCAGTCGCCCCTTCCTCAGCTCCAGGCCTCATACTGTAGGTCAGAATTTTCTGTGGCTCCTTTAGGAACACCAGGAGAACCGTAATGTTATCACTGGAACCAGCAGCTTTGGCCTGAGCCACAAGACTCTGAGCGACGTCCACCCCGGAGCTAAGAGCCTCAAGGACCAGTCCTGGGACCTCCCCAGCCTGAATGACATCAAAGAAGCCATCACAGGCCAGAAGAATGTAATCTTCATCACCACTGAGCTGCACTGAGGAGCAGTCAGCTTCATTAGAAACATATGGCTTCTGATCAAAGTCACCTGTTGACAAAAAAAACATCAAATACATTTAGATGATTTTATGAACAGAAACAAATTCATTCATTTAGTAATAATTAGAGGTGGATGATATAGCCCAAGAATTACATCTCAATATTTTTCAGTCTTATAACAATGCACATTAAAATGTAATATATTTACCTATTGCTCGGGAAACAGCGTATGTACCATTTACACGCCAGCAGCCCATGAAAGCAATGCATCCACCCAGATCCTCGATCCTCTTCTTCTCATCCTGCACAGAAACACAAAAGCTAAGCTTAAAATACTGAAACATTTTTACCCATGAATTCAATAGCAGAAACGACCTAAACACAGAGCAAACTTTATTGCATAGCTTTATTTGCCACACTTTCTGTCATTATTATTTAAAATACAGTCATTATTTACTTTACATTTATGCATTTTGCAGACACATCCATAGTGACTCAGAAGCTCTGCTCTGCTAACACAATGCTCTACCAATCAAGCTATAGCTACTTTGCATACAGCGCACTGTGTATTGTGTGCTGTCAGAAACACTGATGTGAACTTTGTTGCCACTCTAATGACTGTTCTGATGCTGTCAGCATTCGGTTTCTGTAATAAGTGTGCAGCATACATCACTAATATTGATTCAGCCTGTGGTCAGCAGTCGCTTCTTCTGTCTCATGTTTCAGCTGCTTACAGAGAGCTGATGAGAATCTGATACAGCCATGTGCTTCAGTCTACTGGCTGGCGATGATGTGCGGTGTGTTGTACCTCTCTCTCAGGTTTGTGTGGGTCCATTAGGGTCACTGGTTCTCCTTGTCTGACCAGCATAGCTTGAGAGTCACCCAGCCAGGCAACAGTCAGACAATCAGAGGTCAGTAAGACCGCCACGCCAGTGCTGCCGCTACGCAGACGCTGCAGACGAAAGTTAACAAATTAATGTTTTGTTTTCCACCTTGATTTTTCTTTGAAATCAAATTTTGGTGAAAACACTAGTTTTACTTTTTAAGAGAATTCATTAAAATTTAGCGAAGTGACGTGCAGGCCAAGTGTGGTGAAAATCGCATGCTTGGAATTTGTCCTCTGCATTTACCACATCCAGTTAGTGCACACATTCAAGTAGTGAGTAGTAAACACACACTGCAAACTGTAAACTGAATTCTTGTATGATTCCACTGATATGAGAGAAACAGAAAGTTCTTACTCATATCTGTACCTGTGGAGGCAGACTTAGCAATGCAACAACATGGCACTGTTTACCATGTATTTAACCATGGAAGAACACAAGACTGTTTGTTACAGTGTGGGAAGAATAGACACATAATGGTTCCATCTAAGAAGGTATGAAAATATTTTTTCCACTGTGAGTTTCCACAGGATGCATCATATTGACAAATATGGTCAAAGATAATCTGATTGTGCACAGTGTTTTCAAAAGCAGAGTCTGTTTAGAGGAAATATCATGTTTATGCAGTCCTCCAGCACAGGCTTGTTGTATTTTATGTTTCTGTACTGTTTGTCTGTATTTTGTTATTGAAACTAAGATTAGAAACTAACCGTATAGAAACGAACTTAAAATATAAGCAAATAAAAATGTTTTGATGTAAAATAATGAAGAAATAATTACAAGCACTTTACCATATTTCTAGGTTACTAAAAAAATGTGAACAGATGTGTGACACTGCCCATGTTTATTTTAAAGATGCTCTTGGAGTGTTTTTAAACCATGCTGGTATGGCGCAGATCATCAGGTTTTTCACAAACCTTTGGGTTACACTTTATTTTAAGGTGCCCTTGTTCCTGTAGTAAGTGATATAAATTAACAACATCTATCTACTATCAAATTTAGGTTATGGTTAGGCTTGAATTTAATGTCAGTTGCATGTAATTCTGCATCATTTACGGGGAATTACTATAGTAAACACACGGAAGGTGTAACAAAGACACTGTAAAATAAAGTGTTACCAACTACTTTAAATGTCAGCCTGAGTGCATGCAGTCATTTAAGCTACAGGGGGACATACAAAAGTTCTGCAACTCAGTCATTTGAAAATGAATGCATCAATGTTAAATGTCATGCTAATAATGTCATTTGCAATGAATTAAATTAGAAACTGTGTGGACCCCGCTGTTTAATTTATTACCTCTCTCTTAGCTTTAATCTTGAACATGTCATCAGTCTGTATGAAAGTGTTTTTGAAAGCTGCGGCAGCGTCGCTCTTTAGCGCCTCCTGCTGGCTCAGTACAACATGCAGGTGAGTGGCAGCGTAAGTAGCGGCATCCATCCCTCCATGTCCGTCAAAAACAGCGTAATATTCCCGCTCGACACCGTCCTGCAGAAGAGACAGATTGCTGAAATGAGAATTAGCTCTCCATAATCCATAACTGTAAAGCTATAGACTCTTTTCTATAGCTTAGCTGGTAGACCAAAATGCCAGCAATGCTAAAGTCATGGGTTTGATTCCAAGTGAACGCACAAGCTGATAATATGCAAGCTGCTAAAGTTCTGTAGCTTTTTAATAAATTTGCCTTATTTTAATAAGCACGATTAATCCGTGCATGCTTAAATTCTTAAGAAAAACTTCTTAAACATTTAATGAGTAACCAGACACTTTGTGAACAATCACACACATCAAAATACAACAAATATTCAATTGCATTTCCGCTTTGGTTCATTCATTATTTCTTATGTAATTAGGTTGGCTGACAAAGCCAACAAACAGATTTTACTGTAACGCATTTAATTTATTCAGTGCAGCAGCACTAAATTCCTTCCCCTCGCAATGCATTGTGGGTAATATAAGCCATTATGTGAGTGTTCATGGAAATATACTTTTTGGAACACAAATGTTTGGAAATAATAGACCATCTGGGTACTCTAAGGGTACTTATGTGAGCATATTATTATGACAAACTGGGACACAATGAAGATGTTGATTCAGGACTTCAGTCAGAACTCACGTTCAGTCCTAGAAGCTGGTTGAAGTCTGTCAGGATCACGTGACGATCCTCCATCTTCCTGCGGGTGTTTCGAATGGCGTGAACTGAACAGCCATGGTTCTGTGAACCAGAAGCTCCAGGATTTGGCAGCTGTTTCTGCCAGGCCACACCAACCTTTCTCAATTTATTTATAAAGAGACGCTGCAACGGCTCAGACTGCAACACTGGAGAGTTACACAAATACATACACTACCATGATACTGATTATTTTACCTTCAGACATTTAAAGTGCAATAAAAGCATACGTTTACACTGACAGAACTGCAACAAAACAACAACCTGACAGCTTGTATTTCCAAATAAAGACCCACACTAATGTTTTATATCATGTTTTTGTCTGAACACTAGAGGGCAGCGATAAGATCTCACTGGTTTTATAAGCAGTAAGCTGCTTATAAAACCAGTGAGATCCAGCCATTGCTAAGCTGCAAAAACAATTCATTCCTAACATTAACATATGACTGTAAAATGTGTGAAATGAGCCCTTTACTATAAAAGTAATGTCAAATTGTCAATTACAATATGCTAAAAAAAATTAAAATGTAAAAGACTCACAAACAACTTCCTGTTGCTCTTCCTGTGGCTGTTCAGGGTCTTGGGAGCAGTAGTGAGGTGAAAGGTCATCTTTGAGCAATTCAGTGACAGCGGCGTTACACATCGCTGCGCTCAGCCAGGATGGGGCATTTCTTAAAACAAGGACAAAACACAATAATATACAATAGGAATTGTATGCTTACACATCAACAATGGAATGTAACATACTTTATTTAAAGCAATCCGTAACTTTTTTGGGTTTAAAGCTTGGCAGCGAAGTTGTCGCACCGGTGCAGCAAAATTGCTTATTCAAGAATGCATGCTTGTAAATTTTAGATGGAGAAACGATTAAAAAAAAGTGACCAGGTGTCAGTAATTTGTTCATCTTTCTGAAAATGCACCGCAAATTGGTAAGTGTCCAACAAACCTTGGATTAAAAGTACATTTTGCGCTATACAATCAGTTCTGTTTTTAAATTCGATTTAACACCTGCTGGAGCAACAAGTGGCAAATGGCCCGACCACCCACTCATAACAACACTTCTACTAAAGAGAAGCATTTGGCAGCATTTCTCAACACAAACGGACATGCATTTGATTTTAATGCTGTGACAAAGAGACACACAAGAAGTTTGTCCTTCTTGACAAGAGCAGGAATGATGTCATGTACATGCGACCCATTTCAAGACATAACAAGGGTTAAACCTGACAAATCTGCACTGAATCCAGCACAGATTCCATCAAAGAGGAAATGAACTCTAAATGTCAGGAAGTGGGTATAACAATAGTGATCCCACAGACAGGAAATCTGCCTTGAGAAACGAGTCCAGAAGGTTAAGAAAGAGATAAAACAAAAACTGCATTGTGAATTGAAACTTTAAAACTTCTGCTTCAACAGTGTGTTTACTTAAAGGTGAAGTATGTCATTTCACAGCATCACCATACGGAACAACAAAAGTATTTAAACGTACATGTATATACTTAAAGCAATGAGACAAACAGACAGTCCCTTCCAAATTGTGTCAATGTTGCAGGGTTGCACTGGCCACAGTATTTACTTTCTTTGGAGGGGGATCAACCCATTAATTGGGTACATTACAGCTGTGTCTGCACATTGAACTGGGAGGGTCTTTTGTTATTTTTTAAAAAACAATGCTACACAGTACTAGATAGAAAACACTGGATAGGAGGAAAAAAGAGCACCAAATCTCTTAATCTGCTCTGTTTATGTGGGCACAGACAGTGAAACATGCTGATCATACCAAAAAGAGAGAGAGCGAGAAAAAGAGGGAGAGAGGGTGAGAGGAAGAGAGAACAAGTAAAAGAGTGACAGAGAGAGAGAGGGAGATGGAGAGAGAGAGAGAGAGAGAGAGAGAGAGAAAGAGAGGGATAGAAAGAGAGAGGGAGAGAGAGAGAGAGGGAGAGAGAGTGAAAGAGAGAAAGAGGGAGAGAGGGGGAGAGCGAGTGAAAGAAGGAGAGAGAGAGAGAGAGAGAGAGAGAGAGAGAGAGAGAGAGAGAGGGAGAGGGAGGGAGTGAAAGAGAGAGAAAGGGGAGAGGAAGAGAAGAGAGAGAGAGAGAGAGAGAGAGAGAGTTCTGGAGGGAGGGCAAGGAGAGAGAGGAGCAAGAATTTACAAGAATGAAAGGAGAGTCTAGTTTAAGATACCAGATGTGTCGCAACATTTCAGGCACTCTTATCATCACATTAAGACATTCCTGTGTTTCAGATGCAGAAGAGAGAATTCAGGACATGCAAACAACTATAAACTCTTATTTATAACTTCCAGAGAGAAGAGCAATGCATCCAAAACAAAAGACACGCAATCACGCATCATTTTCTGCAAACTTTACTTAAATATACAGATAACAAACCTGGCTGAGAGAAGTCGTAGACCAAGATCCAAGCTCTCTCCTTTCACCTCCTCCAAAGACACTTTGCGGCTGAGAGGACTGACAGGAAGGGGGTCCTCTGTACCCAGCGGGTTGGGAAACTCCTCCAGAAACCTCTCGAGAAACTTCCCAGCATCACCTCCATCTGCACAGCTCATTTTGTTATGGATCTGAAAGCTCTACCAAGGCTTTAAGTCTGGGATGCCCAAAGCAAGCTTTAATGCAAACTTCACGTATGAACCTACAAGAAAGGTAACTGGATTAACGGTGGCATATAACTTCCTCACTAATCAGCTGGCCCCAGACCTGCTGATCTGTTTACTTTTTGTTCCAGTGTTCAGCTGACGTTATTGCACAGAATGGGTCAGGCTGTTCATGTTTAAACCCGTTATAAAGGTTTGTTCAACACCATATGGGCTTTACTAGCAGACAGACATCAGTGAAACAAGTGCCATGAGCCCATCTGTCATGCCAACAGCGACAAACAATCCGAGCCAATCAGGACAACCGAAGGCGGGACTTTGTCAACCTCGACCAATTATGTTAGACGGGGCGGGGCTACCCGTTTGTCCGAACAATGGGACAAGCGGGGTGGGGGTTCACCAAAATGCAAATGGATGAAAAACATACACATTGTAAAACTACACACCGCTCTCCAATACTACACACAATGGTTAAAATGGCACGTCAGACACGGATCACACTTACGTTTTCGTATTTAGTTACGCGCATGCAGTTTATAGTTGTATTACTTGCATTAGACACCTACGGTAACTAGTACAGTAAAGACATACAATCAATCCTGCACCACAGTACTTCCCAACTTGCAATGCATTGCATGCAGGACGCACCGTTTAATGCACGACTGCATGCACTGCAATGCATGACACCAACGACACCATGTGAAAGGCAAACAAACGGGCCTTGAACTACAAAACAGCAACTGGCTTATTTAGTGAACGACATAAATACGAAGCTTCCGCACAGGGTACAAACACCACACAGTTGCATAAACGTGCCATACGTATACCTTGACGGATAGTTGCTCTGGATTTATCCGCCGACACTCCCTTTTTCCGTAACGAGTGCGGTTTGAAGCCCGACAGTCACCGCACAACAAAAGCCAATCAGTCGGCGGAAGTCTCCGGTGACACACCGGAAACACAAACGCAGGCGATCGGTATACAATGAGGATGGACGACCGAGACGCGATGGCCATGTCAGAGATGGATGAGGGACGATCATGTTGGTTGCCAAATCGTTTGGGCCATATGGGAGGCGACAGACGGAGATTATGAATATTAATATTATTGTAAATATGATTTGGCCCCTGAGACTGAGTCAATTTTAACACGATCGTCGTGTTTCAGAAAGGTAAAGCACAGCTTTTGCACATGCGTGGTTTGACATTATTTAGGGGAGACGGGGGCTAGTTGTCACACTTTTGTTCTCTTTTGTATCTGCATTGAAATCGTTTTTCTCCCCGGGGCATGTTGTCACGGTGTTCCAACGCTTGAGGGAAAATGTAAAATTAAAATGTAGTTTTGTCTAAAACAATTATGATAACTAAAATGCATTTGTAACATTTTAAACAATTTGCCCTGACAATTGTGGCGTCAAAATGCCCTGGACCTGAGTTAAATGCCTCCTTCAGCATGTAGCTAACCCTTGTTTTTATTACAAAGTTAGCTAGGGGTTTACTTGTTTACCCAAGAGTTAAATTAATCTAATAATCTACGTTTTAGGTTGGAGGATAGAGTTAAAAACAAATTTGGGGCAGAGAATGGTCACCATACTTGGCATGTCACTTTGTGGTGACAAGGAATTATTTTGATCTACTAGTTAGATCTGTGTATAGCATTAATAAATGACAACATACATTTTATGAATAAATGTTAATATACTAAGCCACTTTGATAAAACTTTTTTTGACTATTGTAAAAGGTAAAAAATATTTTAAAAGATGTCTAATTTATTATTTTTTGGGTTTTTTTCAAATGAAACATTAAATAATCACCAGCTACAGAAACACAGACGAGAGTACAGCACAGATTTTGTTAAAGTAAAATTTTATTGCTGTTATGTTCTGTTCGCACCTTTCATTTTTTTACTTGGCTTTCAGTTTTACTGCAGAACAAATACTTTACAAACACGTTTTATACAAAATATGCTGCTAATGCTGCCATTTTATCCTTGGGCTTTTTAGGATTCCCTCTTCCCACCGGCCTCCTCCCTCGTCCCTTCCCCCTCCCTCTCCGGGCCCCTCCCGCCCGGTGCATGGGATGCCGCATGGTCGCATGTTTCAGCTCCACGAGATCCTGGAATACAGGATCGCAAAACACACAGCCGGTGTGCTGCGTTTCACCGTCAGGCAATGGTGAACGCGTCTTATTGAAGTCTACAATGACCAGAGAGGCTTCACAAGACTCGCAGCTGTCCTGGGACACCTGCACTTTATGGGCATGCTCAAAGAAATGCACCACCACATTGCATTTGTTGCAGGCCATACGCCACTTTGGGCCAGAAGTGGGATCGAAGACAAGGACGCCCGTCTCGCATTCGACACACTGGCCAATCCCGAGAGAGTTGAGGGAGTGCTGACAGGACGGGTGCGTGCACTCGTTACAACCCATTCCTGCAGATGGAGACACACAGAAGGAGAGAGAGATGAAATGACATTGACATAAAAGTGAATCCTTTCATTTGAGGATTCTTCCATCTGTCCAACATCATAGTTTTAAAGGACAGAATGTAATGTTAAACCCTTTGTGTCTTTTTAATAACTTTTTTACTAATTACGTTAAAACATTTTTGGCAGAATGACTGAATAAAATAACTGCCCCAATAATGTCCATTATGCCAGGCCTTTCACAGAACCTTTTTCTTTCTGTTAGCATTTCTAGTTGGTGAACAAAGTGACAGCAATGTTATTACATCTTCGTAAATTCAACGTGAATTGATTGCCAGCTAGCTTGTGTTCGCAAGCTTAAGGATTGTCCAACTTGTTCTTTAAAGCTTTATCATCACACACACAATACCAATAATTCACATCATCGCACATTACCCAAAATTGACTTGAAGGTTAAAAAAGGTCACGATCAGACATGAGAAATGAAACATTTATCAAGATTGAAAGGAATTCAAAAGCGCTCTAACTCAAGAATCATGTGTGACTGGGTTGATTTTAGAAGCAGACAAAACATGTAATCTATCCCACCTTTCTTCATGTCTCTAAAGGGGGGGTTGCTGAAGCAGTATGGACACACAGGGTAGCTTTTGCCCCGGGAGCCTGAGGTCCAGAGCACCAGCTCAAACTCATCCAGAGGACACTTCAGCTCCTTGTACAGCTTTATGGCTCCGTTCTGAGGTAAACTGTAGGTCTCATCACAGTGCGAGCAGTGGAGGCGACTGGGTTTCGCCTGAGGATAGAAAAAATAAACAGCTGTTAAAAAGTTTTATATTTGTTACCTGCAATCAAATCATTAAAAGGTAAATTACATCATTACATCATGATTTTAAACTGAGCAATACATTAGCAATTTTGACAAAATCTAATCTGAGTTGACTTTTCAAGTTAGAATACTGTAATATTAAGGTTGTATTTTAGTAAATATTATCAAATATTTAAAAGCAAGGTAAAGCTTTTTTGTCCAGAAACATTTTTGTTAGGCTGGTTGAAAGTCTCTTAACATCTTGATATTTATATAAATATACATCTTCTGTAAAAGGTGCAGGATCATAAAATGGTTGTCCAGTCACTGCATTCGGTGTGAATGCAATGATAGGTTGTCCTACTCGCCAATCAAACTATGCAGGGTGTTTATATGTTGGAGGAGGCGTGGCTTTGGAGAGCACTACAAGCAGCATGGGATCTTATGCTTTCAGAGATAGCTACCTTTAAACAATAGCTCTGTTCTTCTAGGTGGTTTCTGGACAGCACGTTTTATAATCTACTCTGTTTTACAGTCAAAAATCAAGACACATTAGCAAAGGCTGATCTGTCTATATTCATCTCTATGTTGGGGAGGACTTAATTGAGTACATCTTTCTTTATCTTCAGTAAGTGATGGATAACTTTAACCCAAATAAAACATGATTTTAAAAAGGAACATTAAATCAACAGCCAATAATTTAATATCAAGGATGAGCAATGACTGTTAAGAGACATTTATGACTAATTTGAGAATTATCATTCCTGATTCTGATGAGTTCACATAGATGCAGGAGAGTGCATTCATTTAAAAAGCTTCAATGTGGAAGGTCATTTTTAGATGCACATGGTCGTACGAAAGAAAGACATTCATACAAGAGAGATAAAGAAGAGTGTAAGAGAGTGAAAGGGTGAGTGAAAGTGGGAGAGAAAGGACAGCGAGAAAGAGGAGATTGTAAGTGAGACAGAGAGAGAAAGAGAGAGAGGGGAGAGTATATGAGAGAGAGAAGAAGGACAGTGTATGAGAGAACGAGAGAAAGAGAGTGTAAGACAGAGAGAAAAAGAGAGAGAGAAATAGTTGAATGTAAGAGAGCAAGAAAGACAGTGTAAGAGAGAGAGAGGATGCGTGTCCATGTAATTTTAAAAGATTCAATGTGGAAGGTCATTTGTAAATGTAAATGGTCATATGAGAGAAAGTTGAACGAGAGAGATAAAAGAGTGTAAGAGAGAGTGAGAGAATAAGAGCAGGAGAGAGAGAAAAAGGAGAGTATGAGAGAGAGATTGAGAGAGAAAAATTAGAGTGTAGAGAGAGGAGTAGAGAGAAGTAGAGAGAAAGGGCGTGTCCACGTAATTTTCAGTAAAGTGGCTGTTTATGTTAATTAGTTTCAGAAAAAGTGTGCACAGATGGCCTGTGTATGGGTGACCATGATCAATATGTGCATTACGTAAGTTACTGAACAAAGGCCATCCGAGTCTGGCTGTGTTAGTCACTGTGCGTAACCGACATCCTTATGGTCCCAACCTGATACAAAGCATTGTGGGACTGGAGCACTGTTACTGGACACACATTACTTACTAGCAACCAATAGGCAGTGATAGCTGAGGTGTTGAAGTTCTCATAAAGGCTTGTAATGGGAAGGTCACAGGTTTAAAAGTCCGACCTCTAACACAGTCAAACAGACGTCTATGGTGGGCTCAAGGTCATGGATCAAAGCAATCATTTAATTTTACTATTGTGCAGACCTGAACTTTGGACCACACCGACAAAGAAAGCTGCAAAAACCCTGAGGTCTGTACACAATAGTCTGTCTAGAGATCAAATCATCTGAAAAACAGTTTGATATCAGCCCTCACAGACCTGTATGTATTTCATGAAGCGATGACATTTGCCACAGCGAGAAAGCGGCTTTCCTGAAGCAGCGATCGGAGAGAAGGACACCTCCATCAGTTCATCCATACCTGTTAAAAACAACCACTTAGATCCTATTTCAAGCATTAAAACAAACGCAAAAACAATGTATCAGTATGTTTAATTAAAGCTACTGAACCATTGCATAAACTCTGACAGTGGATACACTCCCTGATATTGTAAATATGGTACAGTAATATATTAATACACTAATTATTTACATTTTTCTTGATTCTTTGTGTGTGAAATTACCAGAAATTGAGTCCACAAAGTAGTGGAACTTCCTCTTGAATATATCCAGAGTGTGTTGTAGGACCTGGTGAAAGTTTGCTCTCCCTAAAGCTATCAGATTGAGCTGCTTCTCCACAGCACTGCGGATCGTAGGCAAGACCAGATCTGCATCTAACGCACACAAACACACAGACAAATGAAAAGAAAAGAATATGCTAATTAGTCATTTAACTGATGCTTTAATCCAAAGTGACTTTCCATCCACCATACAGGGAGAAACTCTGAGCGTAACTCGAGGGGCCGATGGTGATTCAGCATTTATAGCACACCTCTCGTGGGATTTGAATCTACAAGCTTTGGATACCCCCAGAGAGAGCACAACCAATTATACAGACACAAACCAACTTAAATGTGATTTTACATTATTACCGATTTTATAATAACCATGAACCAGGACGATTCCCAGGTTGGTGGGTTTGAGTTTACGGCCGTTTTCAACAGTGACGTAATTTCTCTGACAGATGTTGTTAATGTGTACAGGGATGCTGGCATCCGTACCTGAAACACAGAGCAATTTTAATGCACTTTACGACTGCACATTATCACTATGAAACATCAATACATGTCTGAACTGAAACGATTTCGGCTAAAGTGGAAAAAGTAAAAAAAAAAATCGTTGATTTTTCAAGAAAATGAGCTCTATGTACTATGTAAACAAACTGTAACAAAAAAATCCTCCCAAGCCATTTATTAAAACTCATCTGCAATTGTCTCTGTTCTGACAAGTATTTCACTTTAAAGCGGTAGTTCCTCCAAAATTAACAATGACCTTTTTTCTTCCGTGGAACACAAAAGATGATATGTTTTTGAAGCGATACATTGGAAGTCATTGGGTGTCACTGTTGGGTTGTCAACATACTTAAATATCTTCTGTTGTGTTCCTCGGAAGCAAAACAGTCGTACAGGTTTGGAATGACATGAGGGTGAGTCAATGATGGAAGAACTTCATTTCTGGGTGAACTTTCTTTTAAATCTCCTCTCGTGAACGCACTTTATAGTTCACTAGTAAAGTACATCAAAGTAAATACTGCACTTCAAATCTGTTAAAAATGTCAGTGTTAAATGAAACAGCAGATTCCATCTCCCTCACCGATGCCGTGTTTCTCCATCAGAGTGATTAGCTCCGCCTCTGTGAGATAGTCTGGAGGGTTGGTCTGTTTCTCCAGCAATTTGATCTCATCCACTGTGAAGGTGTCTCCTCTCTCGCACACTGGTAAAGCTTCTTCCTGTGGAATACCCTGCCAGGGCATCACATCAGTGTACCCTGTACAGACAGGAAGAAGTTTTGACAGTCTTCTCTGCTGTCAAACATTCCAACAATCACTCAGTGACAATCCAATTAATCAATACATTTATTGGAAAACAGTCTCATGTTACCCAAACATTTGACTGTGGTGTGGTGTCGTTCATCTCATCATGGTACGTACCAGCAGAAATGAGTGTTTTTCCGCTACATGTGAAGGTTTCTGTGGCGATGGTGAAAGATATTGTAGTCTGCAGAAATTTACAGTCAGGGCTGACCGTTGCTATGAAGTGCCGTGTGATGTACTCATACAGACGCCAACCATCACTGCCTACAGAGAAAGAAAGACACTCAGAACCCATATATAACAGTTTACTGTTAGAATCACACCAATAACACATAGAAAAGGATTTTTCTGTCTTTCTTTACTTTTCTGTACTTCATCTACTGAAGTTTATATGCTACTCTACTGCTTAATATCTCTTAACACTTAGTATTACTACGATACTATGAGAATAGCTGAATCTTGTGTGATACATTGCTGATGATTCACATTTGTCACTCAGTGACACTCGTTTGTGAATAAAAGCATCTGAAAAATGTCTAAATGTTATTGTATCAGATACAAATGACGATTATGATCTGGATGTGATAATGCAATCTATACCATGCATACCAGACAATATGCATCACATGTAATATAATAAAAAAAAAATAACTGAGGCTGACAGCTGTACCGAGTTCGCTTTCAGAAGCTGCTCTCATTGGTGTAATCGGAGGGTGATCGCCTGCATCCGCACCTTTCCTCGGCCTGTTAATGCCCTCTGATAGCAGAGCTTTAACCTACACACAAGTATAAGCATACTTAACATGACATTAAGGGTAGGGTACGCAATTTCAGAGAGGCTAGCAATAGTAACCTAACTTTCACAGCGCTCTCCGAAGCCACACCTCCTTCAATACTGCGTGGAGTAAAGGTAAATACATAGTTTGACAGGCAAGTAGGATATCCTATCATTACATTCGGACCGTATGCAATGATTGGACAAACATTTTATGGTCCTGGGCCTTACACAGAAGATATATATTTATATAAACACATTTAGACTATTGTACTTAATGATTGCTATCAGCATGTGAATAAACTTTCAACCAGCATAACAAAAAATGTTTCTGAAAAAAAAAAAAAAATCACCTACCCCACATTGAATTACATATGAAAAAACACAAGCTCTCTTACAGACACAGAGCAAGAGTTCTGCATGATAAACAGTTGATCTCAGGTTTCGATGATCTTGCTGGAGCTGAGAAAGGAGATGCTCACCGTTTCGCCCCAGAAGGAGCTGTTGGCCTGTTGTTTGAGGGTGCCCTTTAAGTCAAAGTTCTCAGGGTAGTGTGTCGTCTCTGTGCGAGGGTAGCTGATATAACCCTGCGTGTAGAGGCGCTCTGCTATCTGCATAGTATGCTGGGGACCCATTCCTGATAAAAACATTTACTTTAGTTCAGTTATTCCTGTGATCATTTAAGCTTCACATGCAACAAGAAGATACTAATATTTGCTGGTATCTTTGATCATGACAGATGAGATTAACTTAATTTACGTGTTTGACAGACGCTTTTATCCAAAGCAATTTAAAGAACATTCAAGGTAAAATTTTTTATGCGTGCTCCCTGAGAATCAGAATATTGGTTTTGCTTTTCA
This sequence comes from Chromobotia macracanthus, assembly GCA_036877525.1. Taxonomy (NCBI): domain Eukaryota; kingdom Metazoa; phylum Chordata; class Actinopteri; order Cypriniformes; family Botiidae; genus Chromobotia; species Chromobotia macracanthus. The sequence goes on from JAZGTH010000058.1 coordinate 7,306,095, forward strand.
CCTAAAATTAGTTTTTGTTATAGATGTTATACTGTACTATGTAAAATAACAGCAAAAAAAGACTTCTTCCAAAAAATGTGATTGGTTCATCTGGATGATTCTTCTTGACTTATAAGCTTGGAATTATTACCGTCACTGAATTCTCAATTCATTCATTCCAAGAATCTGTGGAAACGTAAATGTTACAGAGAAAGCTGCCCACCCAAAGCAGAGCTGGCAACTCTTAACATCTCCACTGTATTCAAAGCAAGAGGTCTTTGCTTGGCTTTCTCCTTCTTAATCACAGAGTCGACCTGCAGAAGGAGACATATCAAAACTTATGCAATGAAACAACAATGAATTGCTGTAACATATTCACACCTACATTAACTGCAATATGAAATAAATTTTAAATTTAAAGAAAGTTCATGTGCTTTGGTTGAGACATAAACACGCACTTTAGCCTCCTTAGCAGTTTTGGCCATGTTAACAAACATTTGACCAACATCACGATCAAAAACTCGCACACGGTCCCAGTCCAATGTGAGTGGGCTATCCTTCCCTTTAAAAACCTGCGTGCACGAAAAATAAAGAGGAATACAGAGAACTTGGTATGTGACAAAATACACAACAAGAATATTCTTCTAAAATAATCAGCGCTTAATAATAGTAATCAACTCTTTGCCAGCTCCAGAGGACTTGAGAACTGACCTTTGCCTGGACAACCCAGTATGACTCGGGTTTGAAGGACTGAATCTTATCATGACGTTCCACACAGAACCCCAATGTGGGAGTCTGGCAGGGCCCAAATGAAATCAAAGAGGAGTCCAAATTCCCATATTTTCCCTGGAAGTATTTGGTCTGGAAACTAGAATTCAAAGACAATGGTTAGGTTTGATCAATGATTTACTAAATGAACAAAATATATGCATAATTGACAGAAAATTAATACTCGTCCAACTCAAATCATTCCACAAAAAAAAACAAAATCAAAGCAGGCCTGTAGTACACAACATGACCACTTGCATACCGTGTGAAGGCACAACCGATCCTGAGGTCCAGCTCCTGACGAGCATCTACAGATAAAGCCTCATTCTTGTTGGGCTCTCCCAGTCGGTTCATAGCATTGCAGATGTCAGTGTCTGTGATGGAGCTGAACTTGGCCCGGTACACAGTACAGTCATTATTGTAAGATTTATTCATCACTGGCTGAATGGCATCCAAGACCTGGAATGACACAGTACTCATTTCGACTCAATTCGAATCATTTCAGTTCAATTTACATTTGTATAGTGCTTTTCACAATAAATACATTTAAAAAGATTGATAATGGTTAGCACTACTGGCTTAGTCTTTTATATATAGACTGTGTATACACTCTGATCCATAGATCCAGAGCTGGATTCAGGCTCACCTCAAAACAAATGTTCTCCCCTTCTTTATCACAGTCCAACCACAGGACAACATAATCACAACCTTTGGCTTCAACCTGTGAACAATAAAAATGCTTCATATTAATTGCTTAAAGAGTTTTCAATGGCTTTAAAAATGAAAGATTCAGTTTAGCTGTGGTTGGGTCTCAGACCACTTTCCATTCACACTAAAGCATTTCCGCCCTAATTTCACAGTTTCATGAGAACCCTGCATAATCATAAGAAGTGGGTTTTCCACAGTAGCCAGAGTTCCACAGTATGCTTCAATGTTTTATTATAATAAGAAAAACAGAAACAACCAATAGCAGTAAGATAAGACAAGTAAAAAGTCACCTGAAGAAATTTGACCATATTTAGTTTTGGGTTTGCTTCTTTTTTCTCAGTTGGCGCTTTACTAAACAACTCAGCTGGATCGACTTTATCCCAGTTGTTGTACTTCCCTGTTAAACATTAAAGAGAACCATGTAAATAGAATTATACACTGAATTGTAAAAGCAATGACTTCTTTCATTAGTTGAGCTGAAAAGAAACATCACAACATTCACAATCGTAATTGTTCAACACTGAGAAAGACATGAGACTTGCCAATGAAGTCCAGACTCATGACATGTCCACACACTGACGTCATTTTGAACCTCACGTTTTGGCCCATGAAGTTTCCTGTGTACTCGTGGACCGAGCATGCTCCATTCAGGCCCTTTCGGGTCGAACAGCTACCTGTCAGTCAAAGGCAAAGAAAAGTCACATTAGACACACTCTCTCTTTCTCTATCCCAGCTAAAGCCCAAATTTAGGCTTTAGTTTTCCAACCAATAGACAAACCACAACCTCTTATTCATTGTCTATTTGCATGTATCATACCATCCATCTAGCATCTGTCTCTATACAACAGGCACTTTTCCAGCTAGATTAAATAATTAAAAAGTAAATAACTGATGAATAATTAAAAACATTGCAACCTGATTGCATTAGCAAGCACCATTAATTATATTTTTATACAAACCTTTTCAACATTTGTATGTGATGTATCTTCATTTTAAAACCTTTAATAGTAAGACACAACCCACTTATCTGTTGTTCTACTTATAGCTCTATAATTGTTTAAAGACATTGATGTCAGTTCTTATAATCACCACAAAGCCAATATACGTCCCTAAAAACCTACATGGATGCACAGACAACGATGTACCTACTCAAAAGAAACATTCAGGGGTTAGATGCGTCAGATCTAACTTCAGTCAGTCACTGGTTATTTTTATGATAATCAGCACCGATTATGCATTCTCCTTTTCATTCATTCTTTTCTCCATGTTCTCTCAATTGAGTGCTTTACCTGCTCTAACCCGCACGAATAACGTTCATAATCACCGTGAGCTAATGGTTTCCTGGTTCCAAGGCTGAACTCCCATAACCAGATGAGGACTAAAGTGAATAAGTCCAAAAACTGGCCACACGGTAATGACGCTATAGGAGTCTGGCCCTCCTCTCTCGCCTTGACCGCAGTCCTCTGGAGGTCTCCATTGAAATGACTGGACATAAATATAAGTCAGAGAGGAGGGGATGGACACATTTGGACCAGACGCTTTACCCTCTACGGACAAGGCAAGGCAAACCTCCAGCCACCATCCGCCACCTCTGCTTCTCCACGGTACAGAATGCAGCAGCTACAGGTAAGTTTCCTGCATCATCCACTATGATTTAGACTATCTAAGACTTACTCTGCTGAAAACTTTGTACCAGAACAAGGAAAGATATTTAATAGATATTTAATTCTGAGTGAATTAAGTAAATATTCTGTCGACAACACAAAACATTCAGCTGTGTAACATTACATACAGGTTTATATGAACATTTCAATATATAAACATCATTAAATTGTCCATTAGTTAATGTGGCTCCAGATATTTCCATTAGTTATATAAACAACTTGATTGGCCACTAACCACAATTTGTTTTAGGTTTTTTTGATGGCCGAAACTGATCCAGATATTTAACAGGGTAGCTGATGCAGATATAATTGTTTTATAATTGATTTTGGATATGATACATGAAATTAACATCTTTATTATTCTTTAATCAACATCTTTTTTTATTATACTAAATAGCTGAAATTGGCCAAACGTTAGTTATATCAATCTATCACTAAACATGGTTTAAAATTAAGCTGACTACAATTACCTATAATTAAATTGCCTATAGACTTTCATGACCTCACCTCATAAAAGTGTCTAACAACAAAGCAACAACTGAAAACACGTATGACATTATTAGAATGCACCTGTCATCCACAAACACCACTAACCACAAAAGCAGAAACACACAAACAGGTGCAAACTAATAATTAGTGGTGCTTAGTTAAGCAGAAGCTATTGACTAATTCACATTCTTTTGTTTAGATTCTCGGGCTCCTAAGTATTTTCCTGCTGGTGCTGGACCCTGGTCAGTGCAGTTCAATCCCAGCCCAGTGTGTGGAACACACCTACTGCTCCTCCACACTGGAGGAATATCACGCACAGCTGATCAGCCTGCCCAGCCACATCAACGAGCGCAGCGTTGCTGCATGGAGCTACGTGTGAGTTTGTGATTTACACTGCTCATAGTTTCACAATTAAGTTTTTTCATCATTTAAAGACATTTTACTGTTTAATTTGAACAATTCTGCACAGAAAAGCAAATGAACTAGTACATTTACCTTCTATCCAAAGTGTGTTACTGTAATAAATGTAGTGGTGTACATTTATTATCAGTGTGTGTTTCCCAGCTAAAAAATTTTGGTTATAAAAAGTTGGAATGTAGGAATGTAGAAAAACTATTAACAATATTGCTTAAATACTTTTTTTATTCTGTAACATTTTTAAAATGTTTCGTCAACAACTTAAGAATAACATTTTTGACATGACATATAACATTAAAAAAATTCTATTAACATTATTGCATTACTGTATTACCCCTAGAAAACTTTTAGAGAACATTAGCCAATGTTCTGAGAACTGTTAGCTGTGTCCCTGGAAATCAAACCCACAAACTTTAACGCAATGCTCTACCAAATGAGCTACAATGCAAAAACAAATTTATTCCATGTAGTCTCACTATCAACATTTATTATTATTGTTGTTATTATAAGATTATCATTCAATTTCTTTCCCTCTGCATTAGAGAGAATATTGACCTGGCTCGTGTGCCACAGATCATCTATGAAGCCAACTGCCTCAGCAGTCATTCTTGTAAGGGCATCGACAGCTCTTCAAGTCTGGAGACCATCCCCATCGCAATCAAAATGCCATTTCTCCGAAAAAACCCAAGATGCCCAACTTACGCACTGGAATTTGAAGACGTCAACATAGCCTGTATATGTGCAACAGCCAGACAGAATTAAAGCCAAGCCTCAGAATACATCCACTAGGTTCCTATTTAATTATTAGAACTACAAGACTTGTTTGTGTTAAAGAAGATGTCTGCAACTATGAAGACAACTAAATAACTACGCTTATTTATTTAACAACATGTAACCACAACGCATATGCTGCTGCAACAGGGATACCTTAAGTTGCTTAATGCTTGTAACTGTGAATTCATAAACATGTTTTGTAACAAATTGTGCCACTTCACAATACAAAATGTAATCAGACCAATGTGCACTACAAATAATACAGTAAAGAGAGGTCGTCACATTGTAATATCATGTTACTTTAAGATATCTTATGGTACTGCATCATGCACAATATTCATACACCAGGCCATTTACAAAGAATATCATGACAACACCACCACAGTCAATAAACCAAGATACTACGTTTGCTGATCCTAAAGTAAAGCAGATTTATTTTATTGACCAGACTGAAAATCAAAGCAGGTCAGAACACCTGATCAGATCTTTAAAAGCTTTATGTTAACTCACCTTTTGAGAGGATTTTGGCAATAGACTGAGCCAGAGAAGGTTTCTCAGCAACCATGAAAACAGTCCTCATTTTTGCTGCGGAACTCAATTGCTGATTATTCACGTGTTTTTCATATACATCAAGGTAACCTGGTTATGTACATAAACGTAAAATTAGACAGCTTACATTAAACATTATACAGAAAGGTGAACAATTGGATTTATTAGACCAGCAGATGATAACATACCGGTACGTTGAGCCACCACGGAGTCACATACGTTAACTTCCGGGTTGCTCATTTTCTGTCAAAATAAAAGTCCCTGTCGTACTTAGCAGGACAAATGTATTGTTGAGTCGTTACATTTCTATTTGTTTCAGTTTTGTATCATTGATTTGTTGATGTTGATAAAATAATTTAAGATATAAATATGCGGCCTTTGCAATATCATATAAAATATACACAATTTGCGAAAAACAAAAGTGGGATATACGTCACAGAAAAGGTTTTATTCTTAATATCATAACATATCAGCTGCCCAATGTTTGCATATTGTCAAAATGTTTATTTAAACATGTATACTACATCATACATCATACATCATATAATTAAACATACTTCTTACCATAAACTTTCCGGGTATTTGAAATTTGCAGTCCTACCTATTGTCGACTATTATTTATATCGAAATAAAAAGATTTCATCAGTGAAACTGTTTTGTTAACATTTTTAGTTTCTTCCTTTACAATTTTTTTTATATAAACTTATGACATTTTATAGCGAGTGTTGTTTTATCTATCTGTCTTCATACAGTATGTGCTGATATAAGCAGCGATGCTTGGCCTTCGTCCGCCGCTAGATGGCGACTTCATATTAAATTATTCTCCTGATGGCTCAAACAGATTGCTGCAGCATCTGACTTCAAATGACGGATTGCAACTGTTCATAAATCCCTGCCAGTTACCAAAAAAAACCTAGTACTGGACATCGTTCAATATGTTCAGCCAATTTGTTTAGTCAGCTGTCCAACGCTGAATTGGTTTTTTTTTATATAAATGTCATAAAAATGAGTGAAAAGGGGGGAATAATTAAGAAAGAGGAAAGCCCTCATTTCAGTGCATTTCAGTGCTGAGGTCAGCAGGTTATGTTTGACCCCACAGATGGCAGGAGGAGGGTGGAGTTGAGTCTCCTTCAGCAGGGTGATCAATTAAACCTACCCAACCCACAATGCCTACCCAAACCCCCTCCTTCTCTGAGTCATCTGGATAGGCAGAGCACACAAATGACAGAACGATGCAGATAATCTGATGACATTATCCTCCACATCCTGTTTAATGCTGGTTTGTTGCAAATGAACATATATGTGCCAGGAAGTGCTAGAATATAAGCTGACATTCATGTGATTGGATGAGTCATAGCTGATTGGCCAATTTTCATCAGCTCTCTCTCCCTCTCCATCTTGTCTTTCAGACATTTCTCTCTTATGCTTTACAAACAGAGACATAACACTCATTTCCTCTGTAAAAGAAGAAAAAGAAGTGAACTAGGGCAAAAGCAGCACTTAAGATAAGAAGAATGTGAGACCACCTTGAAAAAAGCAGGTGACAAAAAAATAATTACAGGGCAAAGAGTGGATGAAATTACAGACACAGATGAACAAACACTACTTATTTGCTGCTCAGAATCGCTCTCTCCCTTTCTTTCTTCTCCCTGATTTGTTTTATCTCTTGAATTAATTTAAAGAGGTTTTGATGTTTTAGACAAATGCACAGCATTAACAAAGGTACAATGCTAAATATCAGGCATGAAAGCTTGAGAACCACAGAAAGAGAGAGCAGAGAATGACTGGCAGGGGAAACTGCTGCTTAGCCATTAGAACCACTTCCAGTAAACATGAGTGACTCATTTGCTTGATCTAACCAGTGTTGTGTTGTAAACCAGCAGGCTAGAGCTGTTTGTCAGTTTGAAGATTAAAGTCTGGAAGTGAGAACCTTTGCTGAAGTTTCTTCAGAAAGCTATGGTGATGCTCCTGAGGAGATCATTACCAAAGAACTGAGGAGCAGATCTTCTTGGAAGGTGAACGTGTGGCATTTTATCATTTTGTCATCATTTATTTTTTAAACAACTTTTTGCCCTCAGTTCCTATCAAACAAAATAAACTGAAGTGCTACATTCCACATTAAGGTCAAAGAAAGAAAAATCACATACGAGAATATTTCAGTTGTGCTCGCATGTTTCCTCCAGAGTTTCCAAAGAAATTTCAGCAATGTGCCAAATTGTGCTCAGAACTGCCAAGATACCAGAATTTGCAATTAAAAGTCAAAGATCTCAACAAAAACATTTCTCATCAAATTCTTCTAAGCCCAAACTATTTGGGCTATGTGATATATCTCTGTTCTCTTAATGTATGCTAACAATTTTCTAACTGACTCTAATTGACTGTATGTTTATTTGTATTTGTCCAGATGAATTACAGAAGAAACTTTTTAGACAACATGACTGGGATCTCTATTATATCTTATATCATTATCATTATATCATTAAAATGTTCCTCTGGGTCTTCACAATTCATTTCAATACAGGGGACGAAGACAGTTAAATTATGACCTTTCAAACAAATCACTCTTATGTTAAATAAGAATAGTTACCTATTAGTTAGAATAATACTATTAGTTACCTATTATACTTTAATATGTTATGTATGTAATATGATAGTTTAACCTGAAATATATAGTGTGTTTGAAGTAAAATAAATGCAATCTTGTTAAAACAGATATTTTAAATCAGTAGGTATAAGCAGGGTGATTTCCAGCATAGATAAAAGAATTTATGAAACTATAAATACTTTCTGTTTTGCTTGTGATGTGTTGATGATGAGAACAATATGAATAGACCCAGCTAACAATTTTAGGTTGTAAGAATGTTGCCGTAATGGTTCCATTAAGTAACAAAATGTTATAAAGGCTTTTTGTAAGTAGTTGTACATGTTTTGTAGGAAAGTTTTTAGACATTGTATTAACTTTATTACATGGTTTTAAGAATGTTTTTCAAACATTTTTTAATTCTGTAATGTTTTTAAATGTTGCTCTACTTAAGAATAATGGTTTTGATATATAGGATATATCATGTTAAAAAGTTCTACTAATTTTACTGCAAGAACATTTTTGATAACTTTTAGAAAACATAAGCCAACATTCTGAGAATGTTCTCTGTTAGCTGGGGAATCATTTCTCATAATTCTCATGTTTAGGAGAGTGCGTGAAGTTGGCATGGAGGGAAATGCAGGTCTTGTTTTACAAAAACTTCTTTGAACACTATTTCAGAAAAAATAAAAAGCAAATGACTGAATTTGTTAGCTGGGATCACGGGTGTCACAGCAGATATCAAATTTAAAGGCGATGTCTTGTACTTCAGCAATATCAACATCACCCATGAAACCTCTATCTGCTGTCTGTTTCCTGTCATTTGGTTTATCAGTCTCCTCCTCTCCTCCTACTCTCATCTTCACACTTATCTATGAGATATGCAGGGAGTATGTAGCATTCTGACACTGTATTGTGAAGAAGCTGAGGAGCATTACAAGGTGTGATAGAGAAGATGGTGGAGAAAAGAATTCTGATGAGAAAGAGGTTTCAGAGAAGAGAGCTGTGTGGTTTTCAATGGCTGCATGGCTTTCAGTGTTTTGTTTAGTGGCATATATGTTTATAACCTTTAAAAGTGTCTAATAGAAATGTGCAATTATTTAATGAATAATAGAAAACAAGCAACAAGATATATTCTAAACGAAAAATATGGATCAGGAGCAAAGAAACATAAATTAAGCTATATTGAAAAAGAAAGTGTCATATGCATCTAAATGCAACAAAACTAAGATCTTCATCCAATAAACATCTTAAAAAAGATGAACAAACATATAAAAAATGTTCATGATACCATCACGTTGTTTTTTCAAATAAAACATTTCCATTTGTTCATGAAATAAATCGATTGAGCTCTAGACATACAAACAATTAATGGTTTTCTGGAAGAGGATACAAAGACTGTACAAGTGTCAGAATGTAATGTTAGAATAGTTAGATCTTATGAGAATTAAATTCAGCTAAAATTAGAAATAATCTATGCTGAAAATAAAAACAGATTTCTAAAGATAAATTGATAAAAAACTGAAAAGAAAAGAACATATAAACAACCAATAAAACCTGTCTGATCAGTTGAGTGCTATCATCATAAGGTAGCTTATAAAATAAATCATTTGTATTGGCTTTGACAATAAAGAATTAGATTCATTCCAGATTTAAATAATGAAAACAGGTTATGTTCTTCTGTAATAAGCGCAAACACAGAATAAGTGTTTATAGTGTGATCTCTAGAAAAGTTAGATCTTAACAAACTCTGTTAAAACTTCAGATAAAGTCTGCTGTCATTATTTTTCCTAAAGAATATCTATCTGTACTTACTAATTTATTATCAATCACAGTTTTTTAGAAGATACATTTGCCTTTGATTTACATTCAGCAAAAGTTGATATGAAAAATAATTGAGATATCAGTGGAATGTGACAGAGTTTTGAGAGAGAGATTTTAAGAAGGACACAATTAACTTGCTCAGTCTCTCTTAATGTTTTTGAGTTTTGGAGATACACAAGAGGAATTGCTTTCTTTTCCAAAACCATAAAGAGAGAAAAATATTTATTACTCCATTATCATGTTTTCGGTTGTTATAGCCCCCACACTTCCAACTGCTTCCCTCCTCCACCCTTTTCTTCTGTTGTAGAACCTGCAATCTTGGGATTGTTTGAACGGGGGTCTCACATCCAGTCCATGCCTTTAGCTAGGGGCTGTTGCCCTCTGACCTCTCCTGCATTAGGTATGTGCAGAGAGACCTCAAAGAGCTGGAATGCGTCTGAAGTCAAACCTGCGTGCTAACACACAAACTAGAGTGAAACACACACATACACACTATGGAGGACCACCGAGGGGCCGGGAAACTGAAGAAAACAACATGTTCAGGAACTTCATCACACACATGCAGAAAAACAGGGGACCTCCTCCATGTGCAAACCCAAAACCTCAGACAAAAACAGTTTTTATAGCATCTCCATGAAACATCATTCCCAGTGACTTATTTTAATCTCAACAAGATCCAATTCTCACCAAGATCAAATTATGGAGCCCATAGTGAGACACACAAAGACCAGCATTCATTTATCATTGGACACTTCATTCACAGAAATGATTAATAACTCACAGATTACTGGATTTATTCAGCTATCACTGTGGTTCTCCAACATATTCATATTTATTTATAGAAAGCAATTAGAATTCAGATACAAATGACAGAAATGTCGCAGTGTCACATATGTTTATATATTACAACATTAAGAATCAAAAGAAATGTGACAAGCAGCTTTAAAGCATCTTTCTTGTGAAGATGTGGCAGTGACGTAACAAATTATGCTCTTAAAAATAAATGTTCTTTAATGTTACAGCACTTTAGAAAAGAACACTCTTCTCTTCCAAACAATTTTTTAACAGTACAGGGTTCCTGAGTTGGCAATATAACTCTTTAGAAATGTAAATGTTTTTGATGTCACACCATAGATTATTCAAATCAGTTTATTGGTTTCTGAGTTCCTAAGCATCAATACATGGATGCTTTTCTATGGAACAAAAGGTTCTTTGTAGCCTTATAAAAAGGTTCTCTTGTGCACAAGTCTGTAAAACCCAGTTTGGTTCTAAATGAACTACAAAATAAAATGAAAACCTCACAGAACCTGCACACTTACACATTATTCATACTTGCTAAATAATGTGTTCAATGTGTTTTCATGAAGTACATTTTAAAGAAAACTAAGTAAAAAGACAACCATAAAGTAATCTTTTGTAATTGCTTAGTCAAAGCAAATTAGGAAAGGAATAGCATTACCTCTAACTTTTATTTATGATTATGATGAGGAATGTCATAAAATGTTTATCACTTAAACTTTGTACTCACTGGCTGATCTAACTGTATTGTTTTTGTTTTAAAGAAGCAATAATTAATAAAATGTTACTTAATCATCCTATCAGTTCAAATGTTGTGAATAGAAAAATAAAGTTCAACTTTAAAAAAACAAAACTATCGCTAAAACCTTCGAATATGAAATGCATACACATACAAATATATGAAAATATTAAACTGATTTCCTTAAGAAAGAAACAAGAAAACAGACTATCTGTAACACTCCACTTTCTTCGTTATTTTCCATTTCATTCGTTTCATTTCCATTCTCAGAACAAGTTTATTTCGCCATTCGATTAATGCAACAGTTGTTTCACGCAGAAATAACATTATTCATCAGTTATTTATTTAATAAACAAATTAAATGCTGAATAAATCACATATCCGTTAAAACAAAGTTACAGATTAATAAGTGCATAAAACAGTCAAGATATTCGTCTACTAAATGACTTCTAAAAGCTCATGCATATTGTTTTATAAAGGCTAATTTAGAAATAAAGCGATTTTTTATTGACATCCAGGCTGTTTTATAAACTTCGAACGCGTATTTATCTTTCCTGTTTGTTTTCCACTGAATATCGGCGTATTAAATGAATATTAAGAGACAAACTTTCACAAATCAACGAAAAATGTTGTTGCATTTCGATGTGAAGTCGGACAACTAAACCGCGGGTGAGTTTTCAAAGATGTGACAACACATGAACGCTTTACATAGCCACGCCCCTTTCGTTCACTCAGTCACACACACTGAGGAATGCTGCGACCTTTAATCGCTTTTAAAGATGAGCTGCAATCGTTTTAGATGAATGAACCCTCAGTTTTATGTCTCAATAGGGTTCATTCACAAATGCATGCAGTTGTGAAAAGAAAATCAAAAAAATAACTTCAAAGAAGGCTGTTCATAAAACTCTGGAAGGTATGACATCAAACAAAAGGACGTTTATGAAAATCTAAATATTTGATAAAGGCTTCATCAAAAAATGCTTTTTTTGGCCAGTTTACAACGTATTGTAGCATATTCGATAACAATCATGTTTAATAACAAGCAAAAAGAAGTAACATGCCTTTTAAGGTTACGTGCTCTCTGTAAGTTGTTTGTTTTTTCAAGAAAGCTTAAATGTTTTGTAAACAGGGCAAAATGTTATTTTTTAGTTATTTGTAGGACTGAAGCAGATGATTGGAAAGAGTTGTGAGCGATGTTACTAATCAAAGGTGAATTCTAAACTTTTTGGATTTAGACTTTGTATAATTGTACCTTACAAAATATGACAATTACGAAAGATTCAAAGATAGATGAATAGATAGATAGATAGATAGATAGATAGATAGATAGATAGATAGATAGTGAAAACAGACACACATTCAATGGATCCAATAAAATGATCAATCGGCCCTCTTGTAATGTCACAGCCTACCAAAAGGATAGTATTGTGTTCATTGCATGCATTCTGTCTCTGACAGACAGCACTACTGATATGGAGCCTGTGGGCTGAATAGCAGGTATGTAGTGGGATCTGGGTGGTATGTGCAGAGCAGAGCAGTGGACTGGCGCCACATGGATATGCATGAAACCTGAAACCCCGAGCAGTGGCTCTGAACTCTGACATCTGGGAATTCTGTAGATGCTGACCTCCAGAGGTCAGGGGTCATCAGGGAGTCCAACAGTTTCCTTTTGAGAAGGAGAATGAGAGCAGGAGAGAAAAAGACAGCGTGGCAACCATAGTAGGGGTATTGACTGGTCTGAAGGGAGAAATGTTGATGATGTCCCAGTCCACATCTGGCAATAATGGTGGATTTCTTATTATTTACATTTCCATTCAAGAAAGCATTTCCTGCACCTTGGTGAAAGGAGAGCTTGAGCATCCTGTGAGAGCTGTGTGTGTGTTAGGGTTATGGTGTGTGTGTGTGTGTAGGAGAGGTTGTGGAGAGGTTGTGGAGAGGGGACGTGGTTGAACAGATCGAACATCTTGATTCAAAGTGTGTTTGTTCATTTATTTGACAGCACCAAACACAAGGCAGATGGGAAAGGTTGTCATTATCAATCAAAAATATCTATGGCTAATAAAATGTGTTTTAAATCTATGACTTGTTCGGGCTGAAAAACTAAGTAAAAATCAAATAATCTAGATGATAACACTAACATTTTGCTAACATTGACCCAACACTACCAGTAGTGATAACAGCGCTTTATTATTTTTTAATGAAAATATTTTCAGCGTACTTTTACATGGACTTCTTATGTTAATAAATTAGGCTTACTTTTGCACTTTGCATTTATGTTTGTATTTATGAACATAGTTTCATAGGATACTTGAAAATCATTTTACAAAAGCTGCACTTATGAAAAATGCAATTTCTTGCCTACGAAATATGTAAGAGTTAATCACAACTGGAAAATAATCAACTTATTAATTTCCATGATTCACAGGTCTGGATACTCGTTTAAAAATTCCCTGATATTTCTAATCTTAAACAAAATGAAATTGCCCAAACAAAAAGCTGTATAAAGTAAGTGCTACTAAAACTTTTGTGCTGATAAACTGGAATTGTGACACTGTGTTCTATCAGAACTATTTATCTCTCTGTTTATCTGTAACATCATAAATAATTTCAACAGAACAATTCGGGAATATTTAAAGAATATCAAAGGTACGCATGCACAGAGAGAGCTGTTTACATAGAGAAGGTTTATGATATAATGAAAGTGCATTATGTGTGTTTGCATGTCACTCAACTCTAAAAAGCTCTCTATTTCCTGCAATAACACTTTACAGTGTGCAGAAACCTCTATGCCACCCACCCGGCTGGAATGTGATGCATGCAATTAGGAGAGATTTTAGCAGGAGCTGGGGGGCTGGGTCGGGGGCTGAAACTGGGGGTGGGGGTATGACAAGAAGCCGCAGACCGCCTGAAGAGTCAGAGAGAGGGGGTGGAAATAAAGGAAGAGGTGGAGGGGGCCTTCAGAAAAACAGACGAGGTGAGGAGACGAACATACAGCCTTCTCACAGCCTCACACTCCTAACCCACAGTTACTTTCCCCTCACAGTCATCAATACCCATCAGTAGGAATTGGCCCCCAGTCAATAGCCCCCTTCCAGGAAACATACCAGAGAAGGAGAGAGAGGGGACGTAAGACTGGGGGAGTCACATGCTACATTGCCAAACAGAAGGAAATGTATGCATCAAAGAGGAAGAGAAAAATGCTAAATACTGACAAACACCTCAGAACTACTGCAAAGCATTAAATGTATGAATCTAGGAGATATGAGATTGTTTACCAAAAAGGGCACACACAAAAATAATTAATTAATTTAATTTAACACATCTTCTGATGTTATACAAATCAAATGCTTATATTTAATATGTATAGCCAAATGAGAAATGTATTGTACAGATGAGTTCAGCTCACTGACTATGAAAATGATTGTTTTGACTTGATTGTTAATGATTGTTAAATTTACTAGCTTAAATTAAGTAATTAACTTTTTCTAATAAAACACACAAGCAATACAATCCAACATATTGTTTTAAGTCTTTAAATATGTCTTTGAGATTTAGAGCAGTATAACTAATACATAATGTGTTGTCATTTAGCGGTTTTCACTTCCGGTCCAGAGACTCAAAACATTGAACATTTTGTATGTCTCTATCTTTCACACCTAGTTCAGTTCATGGAGATCTTTGCTAATGAGCTCAAGATATGTTAAAAAATGGTTTAATAAAGAGACAAACAAAATGTGTGGTGCTTTGGGTCTCATGCAGGGCCAAGATTAAGAACCACTTATTTAAATGTTGTGTTTGATTTTCCATCAAGAAGAAACTAGATTTAAATAATTTTTTCTAATGTTAAGATAATTTGGTGATTGTGTAATTATTAAATGTATCAATAAATGGTTTTGATGAAATGCACATACACTGAGAACAGCCTACATCAGGGCAAGACAAAAGCATTTTTGTTTAGAATAAATGAATTTCACTTCCACTTCCAAAAATAATCCTTATTTACCCTTTTAAGTTATTAGGTGTAATTGCGAGATTATTTCTGATATTTATATCCTTAATAGCTGGCTAACTATCAAAGTAATAGATTTCACACACTCTCTAGAATACAAATAGTTTGAATTGTCTTTGTGATCAGTTATATGATTCATTATAAATTTGAGCAGTTAATGAACCATAATTAGGTGGCTCACGCCAGACAAACAAGAAATCTGAAAAAAAGAAGAAAAATATTCTTTTACTTCATTTTTTTCCTAACAACTCAAATTGGCATTTCATTCTAACATTTCATTGGCAGAAGCACATTTCACAGGCTTCAAATACGGGTAAATCTGGGTAAATATGCACATTTCAGTGGAATAAGATAGCACATGACAAAAGAACAAATTCCCAATAAGATTTTCTATCTAATTTTCGTTTGAAACTCCCCATGAATTATGAAGGGAAAAGATTTTCTCATATACTTAGATTTGGGCTCATATGAGAAGTGTGCAGTAATTAAGTGCATAATTAAATTCATGTTCGGTCTGTATTTAATTAAACTGTCTGTATACCAGGTTCTTGCAGATAACATTGTGTTGTGCATTTCGACTTCAATACACCAGTAACAGACCCGTGTGAATGAACAAAAGCTTATATACAAATTACACTTTTTTCCAATCTTGAGTTTTCTGTCCTTTGCTTAAAAGTGGGCGTGGCTAAATCCGTTTGGCAGCGTCACATGGTCACTACAGAGGCGGAGATTTACTGGGAAACTATTTTTCTTCAGCACGAAAACAGATGCAACACTCGAGTTGAATAAGTATAAGAAAACGTTTAGTTGCTCCTGTCTAAGTAAAAATATAAATATAAGTTTCTAATTTTAATCATTGCACGCAGTTCAAGAATATTTTGTCAAGCACGTATTGCCCTGATGGCTACTGCATATCAATCAAATTTGGATTAAAAATTAAATCGAAGACAATTAATTATCTGAAAAGTCTAATTCGTTTTGCTTTACCCTGTTGATCATTCGTTTGGATGTTCACTTTATTGTGATCACATAGATAGTATGCATTCAAGCGTTTAAAATATTCAATGAACTTAAATCTAAAAGTTAAGATGGAAAACTCTTGTGCATAAAGTTGCGTGCGTGGTGGTTTTGAAGTTTTGTGTGCCCTCTCTGGATTACACAGACTAAAGGACAGCATGATCGTCTGGAAGATAACGAGAACACATTGCAGTCGAGCGCGTATAAGATGGTTAATGGTTGACAGCTGCCAAGTGCATGCAAATTCGTGCTTACCATTTCGCTAATGGGTATACAGTCAAAGGCCTGGGTTGATTTTCTCATCATTTATGTTGGTCTGTTTGAATAAAGGTGCATACGTGACGCACAGCCGACCGTTCAGCCAAGCTGTTTTCTCATCAGCCTTCCCAAGGCCCACCGGTTTCACCCTAAGATGTGCTCCCTAACCAAACAAACGCACGCACGGTGTGCTAAGAAGGTATCGGTGGCTGCCATATAGGCCCTTTCTGTGTATGTGTGTTTTTTGTAAACGGGAGAGGAGGGTGTCCTCGTAAATACGTCCGCTGCATACTGAATTCACGCTCTGCTTTGGATCAAAAGCTCTCTGCCGATTAGCTACACAATCAGGCCCCGCAGCAAACGGGGAGAGTAAGACAGAGAGGGGCGGTTCTTTTCCGCCGGACAATGCCATTATTTAAGCTCCATTGGGCAGGAATGTCTGATTTTACAGGCCGTTGCCCTCCTCTAGGCGTCAACCAAAGGGCCTCCACTGAGTTTCCCCCTCTCACCATCTCCCTTTCCTCGGGCCACCATATCTATCCCGGAGACCTATAGCTTTCTCACTGCATTCCACAGTTGCTTCTCTAAGCTGTTTTCTGTACGCCTGTGAAAACCAGCAGGCCTGTGCAAATTCTCCCGAAGCATGAGCCTCCCCAAAGCTATATTTTATTCGGTATATGCGTGCCTGTTTATGCCTTTTCGTGACAGAGGCTACTTCTCGTTCTTTTGGCAATTTTGTAAAGCTACGCCACAACCTTTTATTTTAAGTTGCATAATCGTAGTGGGTCAATGTCGTGTTAGTACGACTGCAAATCGAGTTGTTAGAAAAACAAATAGGCAAACAATTTAGAAAATGACAGTTCGCGAAACAAAACTTTTATTTTGGGTTTGGGATGCTTTTATAATGTAACTAACTCGGTTTTTGGTTTAAGCAAAACCATTTAAGCGATGCATTGCGTGTATCCGAATGAATGCTCGCTTAGAAACTAGATTTCGTTTAGTCTTTCTACCTGGCAGAAGGAGAAATTTGTGAATGGAGAGCAGAATTTGAGCGTTCATTGTTAACTAAAATTATGCGATGACGTTCCGGTCCGAGCAGCCTATCGCAGGGCTCAAAAGACAGTTAAATACCTCCGACATCAACCAATGACGCTTCAAGCGGCAAAGACTAGCGCAGAAACGGACCAATAGCAAAGAGGCATGCAAATGAGGAATTTGCTTCAGTAAGAGCTGAATGTCAACTAGTCAAAGATGGAGTCTTGAGCAAAGAGGGCCATCAGGCTTGCCATGGATAAATTACAATTTTGATTTCTTAGACCATGGGAGGAAAGCATGAGTGCCCATGACAAGATGGCACAATGTTGAGCAAGATAAAGACGAAGATACTGGAAGAAATTCGCGACTGTTGTCTTGCAACCGTTGGGTCCAACTTTTTCTCTTTTTGTCGGTCTCTTCTGGTTTCATGGATTGTCCCTCCCTTGGCCAGGTACCATTCATGAAATTTAGGGGGTCCTCTTTCTGTTTGTGAGTAGCATCCGGGTGATTTAATGGAAATGGCGGGAGCTCAGGGGTAAAGACGACAGCGTTGAGTCGTCTTGGGTGGGGAGAACGACGGACGGGGTTCCATAGAAGCCCCCGAACATGGCTGTAGTTAGAAATGCAAAGAGCGCACTGCTGAGTGTATCAAGAGGGCATTGCATTGGCTGTGTGAGCATGGCTGTCTGCTTATGAGAAGTCATGTCAGTCAAAAGCAACAATTTCCCCTTTTCTCTGTCCTTTGTTGTCAGTGGTGGTTGTCTGTTGAAGCCACCTCATTTCGATATATTTTCGAATCGGTGTAAAGCTTGTAACTTCACCATATTCGCACCGAAACCAGCGATTGTCTTGCAGAAAGGGTCTACAAGGATATTGTGTGTGATGTCCAAGTGCTTTCCGACACAGTCTAATTGTTTTTATAACTGTGAATATGTATGGGTTATTTCAAAGATTTTGCGAGTTCAAGTAGGATAGAGAATGCCCTTGCTTTTGAGTTTAACACGAGGTGGCACTTGGTCGGGTTTTTTTAAACGCAGCCGACTCAAGTTAATAGTCTATGCGAACATAATAAAGAGATTTTTTTATTATTATTATTACGACCCCGTTATTTTACTACAAAAGCTGTGTATAGGGTCAGATTTAATATTAGGGATCTGTTGTATGCTTTGAAGTCGAGGCTTCCTGTGCGTTTCACAGGCACTGACATTATTAACAGCGTCTTGCTGAAAAAAAAATATTTCAACGAAATAACGGGAATTTTCTTATTCCTATAAATCATTGACTGCTTGTAATTAGTCTGTAGAATCGTACTGACGGAGGTTCGCACGAGGGTGTGCATGTGTGTGTTGTAGCTCGTCACTGGAGTATAATTTCATCGTATAGTTCAAATTAATGTACACATGCACAAGCCAAATAGAAATGTTTGTCTAAGAAAAAAAAAAGGTTTTTGCAAGGGTCCGAACTCGCTGTTAATCTATATATTGAAAATAACCTTAAGGAGCCCCCGCCCCCTCACCTTTGAAACACCCAAGTAAGGGGTTTCAAATTGCCACTTTGGCAAGGCGGACGAGAATAAAACGCATTAAACGAAAGTTTCTCGCACTGTATCGCGGAATGTGCTCTTTGCCCTATTTTTTCCTCTTCCTTCGTTTCCTACTACTGAGTGCTCGTCGTCAGATGGAGTGGAAATTGTTTTGCGTTACACAATACGAGAAAATATTAACTTGCTGTTAAATTCAAGTGCTAATTTAGACAGTGCCACGTCTTATTGTGCTTGCTTTTATTTAACAGCGTTTTTGGTGTTTTTTAAAGCCTATAATATGTTCATCAGCTGCTACCGTGCGTCAATCCGACAGGCTTTGAAGCTTTTTTTGTTCTGTTTTTTTTTTTTTTAGTTCTAGTATTCTTACTATGTTTTCTTAAATGTATGCCTACAGGAAACATGCGGTGGTTTATAACCATTCATTTCGTGAATTCACCCTGTGTGGCACGAGGCACGTGGCGCTGTGATAGTCTAAATTAAGACTAAATTACTAGCATTAGTGCAATATAACGTATCTTATTTTCTGTTTCTTTGCTGTTGTTGACCAGGGCCCTTTTTCTGTTGTACTACTGTGCAGTCAGATAAGCAGTGCAATATTAAAAGGGCATTGGTTGACAAAAAAAAAGTGGAAAGAAAAGCAACCTACACCCCTCCCCTAAACCTTCAACTTCTCCCACCCTCCATTAGAAATTACTTTTGACTTGCTAATACGTGAATGTAGATAAATATCATAACTGGATGTAATGAACTGTTTTTATTTGGTGAGTTCATTAAGTTAGTTCGTTGGTTTACACCGTGTTGTGTCTACATCAAGACGCAACAATAATGTTAAAATGACAGGATGTTTCGCCTGTTATTTTCGTCAAAATAATGGCTTGGCTATTGAAACGACGAATTATTGCAGCAATAAGCCAGCAATGACATTTGAAGTAGGCTAAATAAATTCAACAGTGGTCCACGGGTTTCATAAAACTGTATATTTACGTTACATGTGTCGATTATTAAATCAGATCAGTGTGGTTGGCAAATATTTTACATCTTTGGAGATTGCTTACAAATATATATCGTTGGTTTAATACATGTGCAAATGCAAAGTGAAAATACGACGAATGGTTTCGGCCTGGTTAGGCCCTGCTTAATTCCAGGCCTAAGGTCCTTGCGTTTCAGCTGCTCCTTAAAACAAGCTGAAGTCTGTTGCTTTGACGATGTTGCACTACTGAACCATCTACTCAAGCAGTGCAATAATATTGTCATTGCATTTGGCTTTCGCCGATTCGCCTGTTAGACGTTTGAAACCGAATTGGTCGACCAGGACATGTTTATGGACTTCGTATAGCGTTGAAGCAGATGAAGGCCTAATACGCCCTCGCAGGAAGCTAGGCTGCACTACCATCTAGATGAGCCCAGATGTCCGCATGGTTACCGATGTTGGATTCATTCCATGCTCTACAGCATCGTGAAAGCAGGCTCAGCAGTCATGTGAACTACAGTATTTGACCTATGGTATATCTGTGACGCCAGCCTTTTCCACTTATTTGAAAATGTCCCCAGACCACGCCTCCTTAAAGAACATTTTGTACGACTGAGCTCGTCTTCGTTTGCATTGAAGACCACGTGTTAGATTAAGTAACTCTCAAACAATGCTTTGAAGTGAGTTTCTCAACCTTTTGCATATTTTGCTAACTTCTGTATGAGGCCTACACACTGCAATGTGTGGCAGGGCAGTGGATCACTATGTAGTGTGAGTCAGGCACCACAACACGAATGTGCGCAACTGTTATATTTATAAAGCATAAATACTAACCCGAACGCCCTTTACATTTGGTCTATTCGTAAATGTCAATAATATGTATAATATATCAATAATAATGTTCTTCTAATATATATATATATATTCCATAAAAATAGTGTGAGGAACAGCATTCACAGGTTTTAAACATTATGCACCCCTTTGGCTACTGTAACGTTGAAAATTATAACATTTTAACAATTAGGCCTATTTTTAAGCTGCGGTCTGTTGAAATTGCGTTTTAACGAGAAGTTAAAACTGCAAGTAATTAACTGCAATGCACTTTTCATTATAAAGTGTTTTATTACATATTTACTTGAGTTTTATTTTATTTCACGTTTTCTAATTCTTTAATTCAATGACCGCTTCTCGGTTGTTAATAATGCTTGCAACCGTAACGTTACATTTTCGTCCTGTGTTTTCGATCGATGTTTATACACAGTCTTAAATTAGAAATGCATTTATTGCAATGAAGTATTACACAATGTGCAATCTTTTACTAGACACTTAAGACTTTCTTTGTTGTTGTGTGAATTAAACAATTTAATGCAAAGTATTCGTGACGGCCAGTGCTTCAGTCTCCATAATGCACTACACAAAACTGTAAGGTGTGTTAACACTATATATAGATATATAGAGAGAGATATTTATATATATGTTTTATTTATTTAGGAATTGTCTCAGAAAGCAGAAGGAAGGGACGGTTCTCTTGTTTAAGCCAGATCGGTGGGGGATGGGACTATTTGTAAGGAATGTAGGGGGCAGGTCCTTTTCCAAGAGGGGAGGAAAAGGAGGGAATGTGAGGAGGGGAGGTCGCCCATAGTGACATTTTACTGTTGGTCAGTATCTACAAGGTTAAGCAAGTTAAGCTTTTCAGGTTCCTCCGTCAAAAGAATGGACATCTGGCCAAATGCATGGCAATCTCTCCGTAGCCTCATGATTTGTAAGCAGGTCTCTGTACGTGTGTGAATACACGAGAACACACACGTGTGTGCACCCAGACAGTGTATATACATGCATATATAAGCAACGTGTGTATAAACATACAGGTGTCCTGGGGTAATACATGTTGTTAACTCGACAATCACTGCACTGGGTGCATAAGGAATGTTGCGCTTCGTACCGCAACGCGCATGCGTGGCGTATTCATGGGGCACTATATACCATACTAAGGCCTACAGCTCCTGTGCTGTGCGTTATCCTGCTTCAGTCCTGAAGTAGTATGCTTGGAAGCTTCACCTTCTGGTGGTAAGTGTCCAGCAGATTTAATGTCATAGCCTTCTGGAGAACCAACAGATAATTCGCCATACGAAACAGTGCTCGGTTACGGAATAGTATAGTATGCATGTGTGCGTAGGTTACTTTATAACTTAAATACTCTGCAATACTCCGCTGCAAGACCACTACAGGTCAGTATAGTCAGAAGATACTCCACATCGGTCTATCGCTGCGGATAGGTTCACTCTATGCATATTAATGATAAGTAACCCTAAAAGGGCGTTGTTTTCTCGCCCTCTTGTCGCGCTGCAACATTTCAGGGGGCAAGTAAGATCATGCATGTGAGTTCAATGTGAAATTCCCAAAGGAAAAAAAAACATCCTGTCGAAGCATGTCGTTAACTCCAAGGCAGAAGCTGGTATGCGTGGAATTGCAGAGCACCAAGTCTGCTTTTGGACGCAGATAACCAAAGGGCGTACAATATGCTTTACAAGTGATGATATTTAAAAGCTTCAGGGAGATCACAAGTACTGAAGGAATTTGTGCGTCTTATTGATAGCCCTGCATTTACATATTATTGAAATTGGTGGATGGTGATTTTTAAGCAGATTATATGTTTGGAAAAAAATGTCAACGTATCTGCGTGGTCAGACCACAGAATGTATGTTTCTGTATACATATGACTGCCATTATTATAAATCTTGAATTCGCACATGGATAATACATTGCACAATAAGGATGAAAACATTTATTTAAGAAATTATCGCCATACAAAAACAATCCACAATCTGTTTCGTTTAGTGGCGTACTGTTTATTGCACTAAAACAATTTAAATGTTTAGATTTAATATTGATATTATTTTTGAAGGAACTTAATTTGCTTGTTTGAATCAAATGACCTTTGAACTAAAGCTGCATCTGTTTAGTCAAACTCTTTTTTTTTTTAAGGTTGGTTTGTTTGGCTTTTTCTTGCTGTGAGGGGCCGGATGTCACAAACAGGTTTGTGCATCATTTCCAGTACCACCATCTGGGATAATTGTTAGAATGATAGAAGTTGTGTTTTGTACAAACTGGTACCGGTGTTATTTTTGTCCTATAGTTCTGTATTATTGTGATGGCAGATGCATCTTGCAGGCGAGACCCTATCAATATTGCCTCTGCTTTTCTCACTGATAATGGAGCAGTGCAATATTGCTTATAGGGTCTTGACTTTAAGGGTTTTCCGCAATATTTTGAACATTGAAGGATTTCATTGTTCTTTGCCATTTTGTTTATTAATGATAATTTTATGGTAAGGATTAAGGATCCTTAATGAACCTTCTGGTAAAATAAGGCACCGCAAATGTCAGAGACAATAATTGAAACCTGTTTAAAAGTGAAATAAAATAGCTCACAAATAGTTTGATGACGTCAGTGTGCTTACTTTTAGCAGTGCAAAATATTAGTGAATCAATTAATGTTACCTAATATGAGCCTCACCTAATATGAATTATGTAATTAAACCTGAGAACCCTCTGTCCTTTACACAGTTGAACACTGACTCATCTTGAACAATACACAGGATAGTTCATTTTGTGCCATCATGGACTGCTCTTAGTTGTGCAATGATGTGAAATGAAAGCTATATGGTTAAGTGTATCTTCACTTAAGTATATAATAATGCTTATTTTTTCCTAATATGAGTGTAGTCTGTTTTTCTGCTGCCCTACACACTTCACATCACTGGATAAAAAATAACTCCACACAGTTATATTCACAAGATTTCAACATGGGTTTTTCAACACAATATCTTTGATTTGTCTGTTGACTATATCTGTCTATGTATTGACATTTCTGTTTTCATATGAAGAGTTATTTACATGCAATGTTAGCTAAAACTTTTCAAGCCTCTGTTTTTCTGTTTAGCTTTTATGTTCTACATTTCTGAAATGCACTCTGTAGGATTGAATTGAAATTCACTTTTCACATTGAAATATTCACTTTTGTCAGCTAAACCTAGTAACTTAATATCCTAAATTATAATATACACAAAATCTGAGATCAGATGATATGTTTTAGCTTGCCATGCACTTTAAACATAAAATCTATCTACAGTAAGTTAATTAAATAATGTGTGTTGATAAAGTAGGCTACATATTGGAGTGGTTTATGCTATCCTTGCAGCATTATCATCCTATGATCTATAATCTACCTATATATCTATAACCTTGAGTGTCTCTGTCTGTAGAGCAATATGTAGTAGATGTATAGAGGGTCTGAGAAATGGCCAAAATAAAACAGATGGTAAACTATGTTATTGTGTTGGTCAGTAAATGACATGCTGTTGTGTGAGAGTTTCAAACAGAACATTTTTTTTTTACAGTTTAGAATAGCTGAAATAGCTAGAAAGCATTGCTATTTAGCATATGAAGTCAGATGAACAAAGTTCAAGAGATATGATGGAGGGTGACACCCTGCCTCTTAATAAGTCTGTCCATCACGGCTATTTGTATGTGTGCTCTGTCTGTTGCCTGATACTCTTTCCCTGTTGCACTACTGTGGGAGCTGCAGCAAGCAGTGCAATAATGAAAGGGCATCAGTCCATTGGACTAGACCACCAAACACACCTATTCTTTATTTACCGCATAAGGTCTCCTGCATGCTTTGAACAAGCTGGGCCACAAAGCATTTACCCTGTCCATATAGCTTTCATGATTGGTGTTTGTGTTATTTGCATTGTACATATTCAGTCTTAAATAAAAGCGCACAATGCGAGTTGGTTGTGTGTCTTTGCCTGTTAATTTATTCAGTGGTTCAGTTTACAGTAATAATATATCTAATCTTTATCAGAAATGTTTTTTCTTTATTTACAAGTGTTCATTAGCTTTTCAAAACTACTATGCATCCTTCATAATCTTAAGTTTCATTCCTTTTTTTAGTGGTATCATTGTATTTTCAAATATCCTTGCACTATAATTATAATGATAACTTTCCATCTTGTATGTTAAGAGTGCAATGCTGTTTCAACAAAAAATCCTTTTCGTATGAAATCCATGGATTCTTGATCATATTTATGATTTCGTCTTATTAATTCTCATCCGTTTTGTTTCAATAATCATTAATTCTGTTTTCCCCAATTTTTCTGTATAAATGAATGAAACAATCTTTTTTTCTTCAAAAATGTATTACCATAATTTGCTGCCAATATAAAATGGGTTTTGTTTTATTAATTGCCTTGAGGATAATCTTTCCCTCAAGGTGACTTTCAGAAGGCAAATTGAATGTCGACGCCACAGCCAATAATGGGACCTCAGAAGCTTCAATGTCCTATGAACCGCTCACCTTGTTGCTATAACCCAAAAAATGTTCTTCCATTTTATTCTTAGGTTGCCACTGGACAGTGTGAGAAACCTGTGTTTTCATGGCTGCCAAACCCATGTGGATACTCTATTAGTGAACTAGGTATTATGAATAGTGCAACAGAGGGCTTGAGAAATCAAATGATGCTATTGAGCTGTTTCAGTCACGTGACTCTGAGTCCCCTTGAGTCGTCTGTATGGTGCAGTATGGCACTGCGTCAAGTCAAACCAATCGCAGTGTTTCAGATACGATGATGGTCGTATTGACAACCGGTTCAAAGATGCTCATCTGAAACACTGTACGCCAACAGGCAGCTGGAAAACAATTAGGAGAATGAACAATGAAATTGTATTCACTCAGTGCAATTGTAAGGCAGGTTCAAACTCATTCCTAATATTGTATAAAAATGATTAAAAAGAAATATATTTAATACGGTATCAGCTCAGTTGACCTGATAAGCTATTTGTACAGTAAAACTAGACGAAATAAAAGTATAGAGTATAGAATTAAATAAATTTTCCAGGTAGAGTTTATGGTGGTTGAAGGCTGGTTGACCTGCCCAAATCCAGTGTTTTATTATGTCGCCATCTTCTGGAAAGACAAAATGCACAGGAGGCTTCAGCACTCCCTTTGACGTGAAGCTTGCATGGAAACGTTTTAGGTGAGCAACAATTTTTGCGTGGTTAAAATTAAACAGCTAATAAAAAGGTTTAATAAGGTATATGTGTATTGTATTAAACGTAACATTTTCATTAGTAAGCCATAACTGGTAGATTCGTTCTCTATAATGAATAATATATCAATATTTAATGTGACCTGTATTCATTTGTGATTTAAAAGATATACGAATTAACATAAGTGAATTTCTTACCTGAGTGCGTGTTTGTGTATGTATATCATTATATAAAAAAATATTGTATATAAAAAACTGTAGACTCGGACTGTCTTTTGTCTTATGAAATCATAACAATTGCGCTTCAAATTGTTCTCAATTATTTCAGTTTCATAATCTTTGTCATCTTGTGTCTAATGATCTCTCATGATAACCATAGTTTGCCCCAAAATACCATAATTTAATCTCCCTTAAACAGTGTGAGGACCTTTTTGTGATTATTTTTATGACAGTAAAGGATAGTAGTTCAGCACAGTCCTATTGTATTATCAAATATTTAGTAACTATGGAAATGTGGCCTAAACTACCGTTACTATGGTGACGATTATTTGGGGACAATTATTGAGATCAAACTATGTTTATGTTTTTTTTAAAGAACATAATAATTAAAGTCTAGAGCAAGAACCAAACAGCGTGTTTTGTATTTGTTTCTAAACACATTTTATATATATTACCTGTCTGGTAAGGTTTGGTTCAAACAGCACGACTAGTGACTTTGAAATTCATTGTACAACAATAATACATATTTCTTTACGGGTTAGTCTGTTTATAGTTTACGTTTCCTACTATGCATTGTTACACATATTGTTCACACATTACGGTACAGTCTATGTAAGAGTGATATATATATATATATATATATATATACCATTTTGTACAAGCAACATGTTTGTCTGGATCTTAGCTAAATACTGCCCCCGTTTGGATACTGTGTATCAGCCTCTTTCCATCACCTTGACAGAAAAAAACAATATATATATTTTTAATTATCTTTAGCATTAGACTAGATAGTGTGCAGTACTCGATATGCAAGAGGTTGGACCAATAAAGGTTCCTAGATCACAACTGTGAGTCTTTCACAAAATACAAGTTTTCCAAAACATTTATTTAAACTTTCATCAAATTGTCTGTATATTTGATCATACACAACATAAGGGGAAAAGGGAAACTACATGATTGAACCTCACCAAAGCTGCAAACATTTCACCTTCTCTGTGTTTAATTCAGTAAATTGTCAGGTACAAAAGTGTTACTATTTGTCTTCTAGATACTAATGTCCTTTCTTTTGAAATCCAGTGCTGCTTCAGCAGACCTAAATATAAATAATATAAAACACACTGTTTTGTGGTCCACAACCCAAGTTTGTAATGTAATTTCAATTCATTTTCTTATATACAAAACAGAACATTCAAAACATAAGAAAATGACCATCCAATAAAACAATTTGTATGTAATGTGCTCCTGAAGGTCCATGCTGACTCCCAAACACATGAAAAGCAACACATTTGTAGCACTGTTAAGAGGGGACTGACCAACCAATGTAAATTTTTGAAGACATTGAAGGTTAAATAATAATAATGATTTCACAGCATGTGTGCATCAAGTTCTCAGTTGTTCAACTCAGTTGTTAAAAGTTCAGTGTGTTCTGTCTTCATCACCACGATGATGTAACGACATCATCAGAGCTCATCGTGGTGCACAGGATCATTGCTGGGCTGAATAAAAACACCCTCCATTACCTTCCAGTAGTTATGGTGATTGGGTGAGTGTATTCCAGAGACCTCACGCTGGCCTCTGATTGGATGACCATACTGCTCTCCAGTAACACTGAGGAAAACCTCAGTGCCAGCGTGTTTAAATCTCACAGCATCGTCACGCTCCCAGTATGTTTCACTGCACTGCACCTTCCATACATCCAAATCATCGCCTTCTCCATTTTCCCCAAACGCGCTCACTTCCTGCAGACAAAAAAACCAGTCTGTTTTTAATATCATGAGCGCCACTGTAAAGTTGTTCACATAATAAAAAATGCGCACAGAGGTGAAATGGTAAGACTTAGAAAAATTAATCTAATATGAAACTTGTACCCTTATCTAGACACTATGTGACACCAGTTCTCTGGGTTTAAGAATCATTTTCTTTGATTAAGAATCAATCATCTTTATGTTTGAAAACGAGTGCAGAACTGGTTACTGAGGAAGTACAATGGCAACAACAATGGAACGTATTTGTACACTTAATTCACACTTAACACAAATTTCATTTCTTTGGATAACAATTTCAAATCAAGTGGTATTTGCACAACATTACAACAGACCTTTTCTCAGAACTAACTTTCTATTGTCAAAACTACATTTAACCAGCTGGTCTCAATGTGTTTCTGTGGACAGATGAAGTCAGTTTTCCTAAAGTTCACACAGGCGTCCTGGCAGAGTAACTAGGGGTGTTAGTTCATCATATTAACTTTGCTTTAATAACTTAATTTTGAATTGTTATATAATTTAAAACCTAACAAACTTTTTTACGTGAATTCTTTCTTTATAGTTAATGCTACTTGGTTTGTTTGTTTATATAATGCAATAACATTGAAAGAGTTTTAACAGTGGCTTAAATGCCTCTGTTTAGGTCCACTGTAGTTTCTGTTGTTTCTCTAACAAAAAATCTGTTGTTTTACTTAGTAAGGCAGTTAAAGTGGGTGTATATAAAGGAACTACCTGGTTGTTAGACAGTGGGGAGCTGAAATGATGTGAGTGAAGGTTTCGGCCTGTCTTCATGTGTGTGATTCGGATCGCCTGACCACATCGAATGGGCTCTCCACGCTGGCAAAGGCCATTGGGTTTCCCACGGATACGCCAGTAGCTGTTGGCATCATCAGCTGAATCCACACCAGTTACTGATTGCTGGCCACTCCCTGCAGGGTTGCAAATAACTTAATGTTTTCAGGAGCTTCACAAACACATAAACAGAACATAAGTGGGTTGATATTGGTTTCTTAAGCCACTGGAATCACTGAGCACCCGTAAATGTTTTAAACATTTGTTTTAGATATAATTAGAAGATAAACATAACATGTGACTGTACCCTAGTAAAATTATTATATCAGTTCGTGATTAGATATAGGATTAGATTAGATTAGATAGATAGATTGATAGATAGATAGATAGATATAGATAGATAGATAGATAGATAGATAGATAGATAGATAGTCATAATATTAGCTACCTTACCATACCATACCACTACCATAATATTAGCATGGTACGTCCAAAAACACATGTTATTGCTATGGTGCCATGCCCAATATACAAGATATTTCGTAATGCTGGTGCACCTGTCGTCATAGCAACATTTATCACGATTTCTTAGCCATCATAATGAACAAATATGAAATCACTGGGGGCTGCTGCATGCACCAGCTGCTGTAACACTGATCACAATAAGCGGAACCAGTAGAAATGAAAACAGCACGAAGCGAGGCATAACTTGTAAATAAGCATCCTCTTAAGATTATATACAGCAAATCGGTAAAGCTGGATCATATTCATCGTCCAGACCGGTTTTACCTGAGCCGTATTTCACATCATGCGAGTGAAGTCTGACGTTGTGTCGTGTGTTCATCAATTTAACCAGAGATCCACACGTGACATAGCTGGAGTCAACATCACGACCGCCGCAGCGGTCCAACATCACACATAATAACACACAATCCAGAAAGACGGATATAACTCTTAATTGTCCCATTGTGCCTGCTCTTATCTACCCATACAACACCGACACGGATATAGAGAGTCCCATTCAAACGCTGACACGCTTTCTAACCAATCGCATCATGACAAGTCCGAAAACGAGGAAGTGACCGGCGCGCACACACGGAAAGCAGGGATTGGTCGAGGGCGTGGTGACGTCACACGCGGCTCAGTCTTGAGACGGAACCGTGCGCTATTAATGTGATTTCACACATACGTGTCGGGGTGGGGTTACGCCTTGACGTTTAAAATGAAAATAAAGTAATAACTAATAATAATAATATAATAATAATAATAATAATAATAATAATCAAGTTCAGTCACCAATTGTTTGGGTCAAATGTGAATGAATGAATTGCTCTGGGTTCTGTAATGTAGTGCTTCGCTGCTGAGGTTCGTACTCTCTAGCGCCGTTTGCAGGACATCACGCAACATTGCAATTTTTTCAATTCAATTCAATGCCATTGAGACAGTGTTAGGATATGTCTGCGCTGTCATAAGATACCTTATTCAATTGCATATGTACAAGTTATGTTTTTACAAAAACATAACACCATACAGGTGTCGGGGAGCTGCTGAAAATATAACCTTGTAAAGCTTTTCTTTCCATTTTCCTAATTTTCCCCGCAAGGCATTCTGTGCTTATCGTAATCTCAGCTGTTCCTAGTGCTGAGAGAAAGGGTTTAATACAATATAGAGCTGCAGTTATAATGAAGCCAAATTATAAGTGTGTACAATGTGTTTCCGCCTCCCTGAGGGCGTTAACACAGAAAACACATCCCGTTAAAATGCAATGCTAAGATGACATCAAAAACATCTTTATGTTGCAGTAATTATTTTATTATTGGAAAAAACTTATCGTAAACTTGCGCAAGCAGAGATCATAAACCTGATGTTTTCTCTCTCTCTCTCTCTCTCTCTCTCTCTCTCTCTCTCACTTATTTCCATATTTCTAATTGAGGATCAGTGTTCTGGGACACCATTGACAAGCCATCTCAGACACGTAAGCAAGTCACACCTGCTGCCCAAGGTTTGTGTACCAGGATAACATTCATAATAGCATCCCGTCTCTGGTGAGTACAACCTAATGACAACATGTTCTTTTCATTATTGTTTAATAATGAATGTCTAAGTAAACAAGTTATTCTCATTAGTTAAAAAACTCTTTCCTCTTATCAACCCTTAGTTTCTTTTTCATTCAGTTCTGTTTTCGTTGCTTCCTGATACTTGTAGATTCAGCAGATAATAAAAGAATGTGACGAAATGTGAAGAGCCTACATTTAAAGATTATTTGTCATTTAAACGGAATCACGTTTTAATAGTTCACATTTGTAACTTTCTAGCAAACGATTGTAATATATCACACGTCCTGTGCTGTTCGTTTTTGTAGAAGACCATGTGTTGTTTTTGTCTGTCCATCATCTGAGACAAATCTAAATCAGCCTGTAAAAAAAAAAAAAGATTTGTCGACATGATGTTGTACAGATGTTGTACAAAATATGGCTCCCAACGATTCTTCAGGTTTAACTGGATTGTAATATACACATTGTAATACATGCCATTAAAAGCCATACACTTGGCTTTTATAAATTCTGTCTTGTTCTCTGACACATTCACTAGGTCTTATGTTTTGACCTTACTAAACAGTCTTTCAAGTAAGTTTTAAATTAAACCCACGATCCCTGTTTATTATTACTTTCTTACCTCTGATTGCACCAGAGAAAGAAGCTGAACCACACAAATCCTGACGTGGGGGTTATTAGATTCGCAACCTACAGAGGGCGCTACAACTCCGGAAAAGGAAATTGCATTGTATGCCTTCGGTAGGGTCATCTCCGTATAGGGTTTGGACACGATACATTAAAAAGAAGCGACTCATGGCAAACGCATTGAATTAAAATGGGTAAGCCATTATTGCGTTATTTCTGTGAGCTATTTCGACGTTGAACAGGAGCTTGTTTAGTCTCGTTCATATTCAGCGACAGTGATTATTTTCTAAGACTTACCGGCTATTAATAGATCAGCGGGTTAACAGATAACAACTTTATAACCAATATGTTGTATGATCTGCAAGATTGTTACCCGTGTTTGGTTTAATAGGGCTAGTAAACACGAATGGCGTGAGAATGAAGACGTGTGGACGTGTCTTATTTTCCAGCCGGCAATTTCCTGGGAAGCTGCTTCCCCTTCGATGTGTCATTGAATCGATTTCGACCATCTTTCAATAGGACCAGCCCTAAAGTTGCATTAAAATGACGTGTTTCAGGGTTCTGTTCCGGTTTTCCTGTACGAATGATTTCATCTATATCCTGCCAAGACTCTTTTCAGTCCTTGTTGGTGTCTTTCTCCATTAGACTCAAGGCAAGGAGACGATGCCTCAACCCAAAGTGAAGCTGGTGGTGACAGGAGATGATTTTGGGTACTGTGAGAGAAGGAATCTGGGAATTGTGGATTGTTTCAAGGCTGGTGGCATCTCCAATGTCTCTCTGTTGGTAAATGCAGTCTCGGCGAAGCATGCAGCAGATCTGGCCACAAGGTACTGCAGCTGATCAAGGCAGTTTAATATAATCTTAATATAATAGTTTGGATGTGTGTGTTTGCTTGTACGTTAGTTAATACATTACATTAGTGTTGTAATTTCAGTCCAGTATTGGGCAAGATGATGTGGCAAAGTCACATATGGTCAAATGAACCTGTTAAGCAGTTTTTATTTTGTCAAATATAAAAAAACACTTTGAACAAATGAGTTAGCTGGATGGATTTTATTAATTTTATACTTTTGTGTGAATAGGTACAACATCCCTATTGGGCTTCATGCAAATCTTTCGGAGGGGCTTCCTGTTTCTCAGAAACTGAAAGGCTCAACGCTCCTCAACAAAGATGGTTTCTTTCACGGCAAGATGGGCTTCAGGGAAGTTTTGCAGAGTGGTCAGCTCAAGATGTACGAGGTAAATTGGAACGTGCTCTACAGATGAGTCTTTTATACAAGTGTAAGTTTCATTACAGATGGAAGTTTAAAGCTTTAAGCTTGGCCTTCATGTGGCACTGCTTGGAATAGATCAGAGATGACAAAGCAAAATCTTAGTTCTTCAAAAAAACACAATTAAACTTTTGCCACAGTGGCAGACACTAATAAAATAATCTATTTTAATTAGTTTCTAATAACACAATGGGGTGTTTTTATATCAACGCATAAGATTTAGTAGTCATGTTTTATGGCTGTACTATAAGTGTGATGTAGAAGATATGACACTGTTTAGTCTTTGAACTAAGAACCATAGAAAGGTAATCTGTGATGAAATATTTACTGCAGTTCTCAAATATTTACCACTCTGTAACTCTTCAGTATTTCTTAACTAAAAAGGAAGGAAAACGTGAACTTTCTGATTAGTGAAAACTCAGAATTGTTTTCCCTGTCTGAAAGGTGGAGGCGGAGCTTAGGGCTCAGGTAAACCGATTCTGTGAACTGATTGGCCACATGCCTGATCATATGGATGGCCACCAGCATGTTCATGTGCTGCCAGGTGAGGCCAAAGTGCATTTAACAATCCTGTCACCAGCCTAATAGTGTCACTGTTTAATGCTCTAGAGTTTAATATCTGTGCTATATTGTGTATATTCCTTTTGGCCAAGATAACGGTGTAATGAAAATCTGATACTGTGACAGCCCTACCCAGCATATCAGGTTATTTCCAGGCATAGAACTAGAAAATATCTCATACAAGCTTCATTTAGATACATGACTAAGCTGCTATATTACATCTGCTTTTAAGATAACATTACTGATCCCCTCAATGTGGGTGACAACACAGTTCTATTTTGTCATTTTTGAATTTAGGTAGTTATTATGAGACACAAGAATATTATAAGAGCTTAATTGTTATTAAAATGCCTAAAACAAATAATATAAACAATTGGAAACAAATCATTTCCATTTAACTTACTCCTGGTTTTCTCTTTATGTGTATAATTGTTTTCAGAGGTACGAGAAGTGTTTGCCCGAGTTCTCTCTGATTGTGGGATCACCTACACTCGGGTCCCTGTAGAACCGGGACTTAAATTTTGCACGTTCCTGCCGTCCCATCTTCGATGCTTCTACACGCAGGTTGAAAAAGATGCCCTTGAGTCTGTCGAAGTCTTTCATCGACATGGCATAAGGTATGCAAGCAAGTTTAAAATGCCTTTTTGTACCCTTCTACAAGGCCAAAAGGTTTATGCAATCAAATCAAGCATATAATACTTGTTGTCTCCCCAGGTGGCCTGACATATATCTTGGCCTAAGCACCATGGGTAAAAACATGTCCATTTCTAACCTCAAACGAGCTTTGGGCTTCACATTGGAGGCACATGCATCAATGGATGATGAGGTGATGTCTCCATTAATACTGACACAGAGTAATGACACGACAGCTGTCTCCCATCAGCCAATCACTGCAGAGCTCATGGTGCATCCAGGATATCCGAGCCATCCACAGCAGGGCGGATGTGGAGAAGGACCTGATGATTTCTCACAGTCCCCAGACCGACTTCAGGAGCTGAATACTTTAAGGGACCCTTTGGTGCTCAGTTACTACAGGCAACAGGGGATCCACCTCTGTGCCTTTAAAGACCTTTAACAACACTTCAGGTTGGAGAGGAGCATATTTTGGGGCATTACAACACATACAAACTTAATAGGATAGGAAACAAGACCTTGGGTTAGAGGATGAACACTCAGCTGGGACAACGTATGGTGAACACTTAAATGATTAAATTTACTTATTTATAAATTGCTAAAGACATGTAAGGTATATAGCTGTTCCAGGACCAGTTTTTACTGTGGCAGATGTGCATTCATGTAATTGGAAAGTGCAATTTTAGATGGATTTTATTAGAAAAATGCCATCAAATCCACATATTTATGACTGTAATGTACTATATAAAGATTTTAACTGAACATGTAGCAATTGCCTTGTATATTTAAAACAACAATGTATTTTTTGGAGTACAATGTTTGTATCAAATGTATTTATGATTTTTTATTTTGAAGTTGAATTAAAAGCAAAGTCTCTTTTAATCAGTGTGTTTCATTAAAATGAGGAAAAACATTTTGTGGTGCACAGACAATTTAGTATTGCAAGGTATATTACAAGCAATTCTGCTGCACCTAGTCTTACCTGAGACTTAAATCTGAGTCACACAGGTTCCACAGAATGAACAGTGCTGTTTGAACCTGTGGTATGCATCACTAATAAACACTATATATTTCGTACAAATATAAAAGCATTACAACAGATCAGTGTGTGTGTGTGTGTGTCTATATATATATTCCATATCCATCTTATTTAAACTCAAAAAAACTGAAAATAGCCTTTATTTGAGGAATTCAACCTTTTGTCACATTAGGATGAACAAAGCCTTTCGAAGTTAAATTATAGCCTGTTTTTCAGAACAAACTGTAATAAACTGCATAATTTTAGGATTTATTTTAAGGTAATCTTTCAAAGTATTTAGTTTATTAATGCTAATGTAGTCATGTTTAACAAACTCTGCAGTTGTTTTTCATTTCATTCCAAGGTCTTGGATTACATCATAAAACCATATAGTGCTTTTTGTTAACTGGGGAATCCCAGAAAAAATATTTTGATAGGTTACTTTTATTAGCAAATCTCAGACCAATCAGAAAATTAGCACACTCAAGTAACAAAATGGAGTTAGCTAATGCTTATAACAGTATTCTCTGGTCTTGGTCTTCCTTTTTTATTTAGGTACATAAAATCTGGAGCATTTGTAAAGTCAAAATGTCCGAAACTGCATAAAAATAAAGGAGAGACACTGCGAAGATGTGGTGTGTTTGAGGCATATTCCACAAGACTGTGCCCGAATCATAAGCAAATATTACTTAAATGTTTTGAACTAAAGAAAGCCAAAATAACATCAACTAATGCCTAGTTCACCAACTGAAGAATGGCATAAAATCACAGTAGCATAAACTGGACTGAATTTGACCAATCAAATATACTTTAAGCAAAACGTAGAAAATATTCTAGAAAATCCATGGTCAACTACTGTGTTTATTCTGTGTGAGAGAAAGGTGAAGTAATATTTCTCAGTAGTGAACATCTCTGTACATCTAGGGGCTATTTCCATGTTTAAACCAAAATAATCAACAATGTACAAGAACTTCCTATGAAACATGTTAAAATGTTTAAAATTAGTGATCATGGAAAATTATGTTCACTCACACAAATAGCATTTTTCCTTTATCATTTGTGAGGCAGTATTTCTTATCAATATTGGCATATAAGCCATTGTTGTTATTGACTTTACAGTGGTTTTGCTGATTCTAGGTTTGGTAAAGGGCTGAACGTAGCCTTATAC
Source organism: Chromobotia macracanthus (assembly GCA_036877525.1). Taxonomy (NCBI): domain Eukaryota; kingdom Metazoa; phylum Chordata; class Actinopteri; order Cypriniformes; family Botiidae; genus Chromobotia; species Chromobotia macracanthus. Next base: position 7,342,372 of record JAZGTH010000058.1, read on the forward strand.
AGTACAACCCAACAAGTGCAGCGAAAATAAGAGATTATATGAAATATTTGTTGCTGTCGCTGAAATCCTCCATTCCTTTTTTGGAAAATGAAAGAGCACAAAACGTAAGAAGAGGGAACAAAATAATAATATACATAATAAATTACAATTCAGCTTTTTAAATGAAGGTTCACTTTCATAAGTAATCTAAAGTTTTGGTAATAATGCAATGATTCATTTTCTCATTACAAAAAGGGTCAAACAGCATTTGTTACTCAAACTCCCTGTACATCTTTTACCATCTGCTTTGTCTTTAGGTTTCTTCTAACCAATTTTAGGTGTTTTCAAACATCAGAAAGGAAAAAACACATAAGGTTAGTAAGGGCCTCAAACTAACACCAGAAACTCAGATGTCAGGTGTCCTCACGACGTCCTGCTGAAAGACGGAGGCTGCAGCTGTGCTGTACTTTTCCAGCTCGACTAGAGTGACACGTGTAAAGGAGAGGAAAAGGAAGGAGAGAAGGAGAGAATGATAGAGGCTGGGTTTTTGGGAAGGTAACAGAGCAGGGGAAGAGGATAAGAGGGAATGGAGGCGGGATTTGGGTTCTGGAGAAGGGGCTACACACTTGTATTGTTAGTCCACTGGCCGCTTTTCTCCGTGTTTCTTTGTAAACTCTTCTGCGTTCTTAAAGAATTTTTTACGGTCTTTTGAGTATTCTTCTGCTAGGTCGGCCCTCAGAGGGTGTTCTGGCTGTGGATCGTTCACCAAGGCAATGAGCGACTGAATTACTGTAAAAGAAGAGGAAAAAGTGAATGTATATTTAGTCAAAAAGCAATATTCCAATTACTAACCAAATCAATGTTGTCGGATTTAATGAAAAGTCACTGCATTAGATACAAATGAGCAAATGCAAATAAACCTAAATGACACTAGTTTATTCTTTAACCTAGAACACTGAAAATATTTTGAACCAATTCATATGAGCCGATTATTACTAGGCATAGAACCATTTGTCAGGTTCACACAAGTGTCCTGGCAGAGTAACTACAGGTGGATTTAATGTAATTATTTTAGAATCAAATAAAAAAATGTTTTTTTTTAAAAAAAAATCAATATTACAGTTAGATCTTACAACCCATCCAGTAGTAGCTGTTGTTGTCAATTGTTGGTTGTTTATTCCTGTCAAGCAGGTTTAGTCACTCAAATTCAGTAGATTAGTGCAAAACCTGAGGATGGCCACTTTCCATCCTAGTGTGCTCAGGAAAACAATGACCCACTGTACAAAGCTTAAACCCACTGTTTAAGATCTACACCGGGAGGGAGAAAAATAACTTCCAAATATAACACAAAAATGATCACATTACAACTACTGCCACAAACAAACTATAATTTAGCTGTATGTTCTAGATATATGTTACAGTATTGGTAGTTATAATAATAATCTAGGTTTTTAGCAGTATGTTACTTTGTCAATCAGTGTTATCAAGCCATTAAAACAGCAAAGACATGTAGAGAGAAGAGAGGAAGTGATGATGGGAAGACTTGGATTACCCACAGGGGTACTACAGCTAAATGGGCACTAAACACTAGGCCACAGCTGTGGCCTCTATGCCAGTCTGTTTGGTTTTTAACTCTGACTGTTTCATTACAAATGAGTGCTGTGACCTAGATCTTACTAACCTAAAAATTCTGCATTATCCCTGCTGTCTAAACTCTCTATATAGCCATTAGCTTTATACAAATCAACCAGATAAAAGAACTAGATAAATCTGGTAAGGAACATTTATTTTCAATTGATATACAATTAGAGGTGTCCATTTAAAGGGCTAGTTCACCAAAAAATGAAAATCCTTCCATCATTTACTCACTTTCATGTCAAAGGAAACTTTCATTTTTGGGTGAACTATCCCTTTAATATGAACAGTAAAATGTATAAATAAAAGTAATAATAAATTACTATAAATTATACGTAAAAACTTATAATTAACCTGAGCTGTTTCTCAAAAGCATCGTAAGCCTAATTACATCATAGAGCTGATCGGCCCTGATCATTTCTATGAAACAAAAGTGTCAATTACAAGATCAACTGAGGCATCACAGTCTACTGCAGGACTCTCCAGTGAGTCTCACCTTGGTCAGTTTTGGTGGCTGGTTTCCAGTTCTCTGCACTAATGACCGGCAGGCAAACCTGTCCCTTCTCATCAATGTTAGGGTGGTAGATCTTCGTTTTAAACGTGATCTTGGGTGGTTTGAAAGGGTATTCTGCAGGAAAGATGATTTCGATCCTGAATGCCCCTTTGTCGTATGGAGGATTGTCCTGTGGGAGTGGAAAGGTAAACAGCAATTCATGTGAGCCCAGTCTGTATACAATTACAAACAATAAACTGATGTTGCTTCCAGGACAGAGTGAATGCGTACAATGAGATCAGATCTGTCTGATCACATGAAATGGAAAGGTTGCATGGTGCATGGATATCGGCTAGCTCCAAATACAATCTAACTGCAACACTTTAAAATGCTCCAAAAATAGGTTTTATGCAAATTTTCAATACAATTTACCTTTATAAGAAAATACACAGCCTTGTGTCATTGTTTCCAACGGCTAAACTTTTTCATAGCTAGCAAACACGTTAAAGGTGTAGAATACCATGAGAATATTGTATATTTTTTTATTTGTATACTTTACACAGCTATGATAACAATGAACAGTTCAGCATTCACAAACATACACCGAAACACTTACTGGAACAATGAGGCCCTGCCATGTCAATATGTTTGATTCATCAACTTGAATGTTACGGAAGTTTTTCATCCCAGATTTGCGGATTTCTTCAAGCTCCTGAAAAAAAAGGTTTGTTAACAACTATATAATCAATATGAAACTGCAGCATGACAATTTTTTATTTATAAATCAGCAGCATTCTGACTACTCCTATGGAAATGTAGTTTACTTTGTTGTTTCTTTCTTAGTGTAGAATTACCTGTAATGTTTGTAATGTATGTAAAAAAAATTTACTAGTGCAAATTCAATTGAACCCAAATACTGCGATTAATTAAAAATACTAAGAAATAATGATGATGCAAATTCCCAAGATAAAACCTAAGTCGGGTATTGATCTAACCAATACGATGAAGTTAACCATAAGTGACCCAAAAAAACAACAAACCGCACCACACGTTAACTTATTTACAGTAACGTGAATGCATATATCCAAACACTACTGTCTTCTAACAAGAATGGTCTACTTATAATCTATATATTAAGCGCATGCACTAATAAAGAAAATAATTGCATTCACAGACAGCTACCATTTATCTTCTGACCGGTGGGGATAATCTTACATCTACCCCTTTCATACCCCAGTCACTGACAGATTATTTAACCTTACAGGCACCTTGTCTAATAAGGAAGTGAACTGGACGTCACTGTGATACGGTCATACGCAACAGAAGCCAGAAAACCGCATATAAACACCCTGAAACCTGAAATACTCGACAATTTATATAGAGAACCGTCAAAAATGACCGCAAGCACACATTTAAGCGGCTCAAGGCAGGTTATTCCCATCTGAAGCAACAAATGAATAAAGCGATTTAGATAAAAGACGGAAGTGCTTAAAGCGAAAGCTCGTTGTGAAGTCACTTGCTGTTTCGTTTCTATAGGCGCAAGCCACCAAAAAAACTCACTATATCATCTTATTTATGTGCTTTAATTTAAAGCTTTAAGTGGACTATTTCCGCTTTTATTTGTGACATACAGGTTGACCCCTTTGTGTCCTTTCTAATGTGACTGTATTGAGTTGAAACCAACGGCGATCTGTTTAAGAGATCCCTTAAGTTTCTATCAAAGCCGATCCAGTTAAGTGTATTTCATTCAGATGGATTCGGGCTGGCTTGAACCAACCGAGCCCAGTTTGCTGAAACCCAGCGCAGCAAACACTTCTGCCCGTCCTGGGAACGGTATCTGTCTGTCAGGTACTCGTTGTCAATTAATAAAATGCCTTCTTGAGGCCCAACGTGCCCTCTGGATCTCTGTCTTCCCGATCTCGACCCGAACCTAGTGCTACCGTCACGCGGCCTCCGCCGGCGCTTTTCCTCCTTCATGTTTGGAAACGCGAAGTGAGCCGAGTCATCGGGCGAGAAAATTGCTCGTATCAACGCCGACCGAGCCTCGACGAACGACCGCCTCGCGTTTTCCGTGAGTTAAGCTCGTGTTTAAACTTAGATCGCGTCGTCGCGAGTAAGTAAGCCCAAGTGGAGATGTAAAAAGTGTGAGGTTTAGACGTCTACCTTGTGTAGTCTCCTGCTCGCCGCCATCTTGAATCTTTCAACTGATCCCAGAATGCACCGCGCGGCGCAGCTCGGCGGCTCCGGCGATGGAATCGCTCGCTCGCGCGATAGTTTTGGGCTTCGGCTGACCCGGGATCAGTTTGAATGAACCGCTCGAAGCAGGATACAGGTGAGACTGGACACGAACCGAATGGTCTCAGATCAGCACCAATGGGTACTTTCCATTACAAAACCAAACAAAAATGCCATTTATTACACTGCTTTTGGAATTGATTAATCGATTATAAAACAAGCTGTTATTTAGGCCGCTTTAGACATCAAAATATATGAAATCTAACACACGATTTCATTCAGTTTAGGGTGTTGGTGTGCCTGTCAACAAACAAAAAACGTCAAGAAAATAAGTTATTATTATTATGAGAAGTTCTAGTAAGTGACCATAAGGTGTCACTCTAGAGTTATTAAAGACTATATTAGTTACATCAAACGGAAATTGTGCATGTGGTTTCTGTAATAAAGACAAGGGAAAATGTTTCATTCAGTTTTAATTTATATATAAATACATTATTTATATATAATCCATACAATTATATATATATGTATAATTTATATTTGTTTGTATATACATCTGGGTCAACAGACAGAAAATAAAACAACTTCAATCGTATAGAATCATTCATATAAATATAAATATTAACGTATATATGTTTCATATATTTATTATATATTTGAAACAAACCTATCTGCCTCCAAACCAGTTTATTTTAAAAATTATTTTAAACAGTACTGTAGCGTCATGTTTTGCATAAACGTAAATGCAGGAAGGCTATTACAGCTAGTAACATTATTTTATACCTGTTCAAGGGGGCATGGGCCTTCGTTTTGACTGAATCAGATAAACTTGCCTTGCATTATCATTTCAGTCCTTTGTGATAATGACAGAGATGTACTGTGAATGATATATCATGCATTCTTATTTTATTTGTGTGTGGGAGGTGGTGCATATGTATAATTGTTTGGGCATCTGTGGTTTGTTTATTGATCAGTGTAGAAGTTTATTCTACATTGCCAACATGCTTCCCAGACAAAGACAGATAAAGACTCTTGTAGGGTTCCTGTAAAGCTCATGACTGAAACGACTTGATCAGACTTGCTTCCCCCTCCAGCATTTTCAGGTAAAGCTGGCCCGTTGGTTACCGATGGGAACTGTTAAGTTTCTTGTTTCTGCTTTTGTTATGTTTACCATTAAGTTTTAATTAACAGTAAATAAAAGGTAGTCACAAGGAATAGAAAACCCAGTTAAATGTACTATTGAAGCATCCGATGTAACCCAAATTTCAGGATGTCTTTCATTCACTTGCATTAATGCAGTTTTGAACATGTGGCTAGGTGAATTATAGGTCATACAGTTTCAAATCTCAAAGATGGGCTTTGGAGCATCAATCAAGCAAAGTAGGTCAGAGACCTGTTACTTTGTGAGTGAATCCGCAAGGCTTTAATTCAATAGCAGAAACCGAGTTATTAATTTTCACTGATACCTTAATAACGCTTAATTCCCTTTCGTGGACTGTGCAGGAATGTTATTCAGGTTTTAGCACCTGAATAACTGGGTTGTTTTCAGCTGTCACATCATATTATTTGCTTATTTTGTGAAGGCACATATAAACAGACAGGTAGAAGATTCATTATGTGGTGTCTGTCATAAATTAAACAAAGAAAATCTTACAATTATGCCATGCATTCTTCAAAACCATTCAATAGCATTCAATAACAAAATCATGCGATGCATTCATTTAGTCATAAAATAAACATTCAACTCTACTATAATCCTCTTCAGAAAGATTCCATGGCATTCGATGGTCAAATATTAATGACCACTAAACAATATTAACTTGTATTTAATTTTGTATGGCCATATATGCATTTTATTTGTTATACAGCTATGTAATAAGTAGTATTGTTGTATTACCAACCTTTATTCACATACAGTCATCACAAACAAACTCCTTTAAGGTGATAAAATCCCCAGTCAAGGTTTATTTTGCTATGGTGACCATCTGAATTTACAGGAACCCTTACATATTCTGGGAATCACAGACAAGCATTTTGTTCTTGTTGTGTCGGCTGCTTGTTTTTTTTTTTATTTCAAAGGGAAATATCTCTGGACAGCTCTGTACTTTGTCTCTCTTTTTCCAAGAAGATCACTCTGACGATATCTAAGGCCAAAACATTTACAGCAGAAGCAGTATTCAGTTCAGTTCAATTCACATTTATTTGTATAGCACTTTTCACAATACATATTGTTTCATAGCTGCTTGTAAATTGATTTATAGGATTTGACTAAATCGCCTGTGGGTGGTCAGCACTTTCTATTTTGCATTTGAGTTCCAGGAAGGTTTGCCCCCAACTCTAACACTAAGCAATATCCAAACAAAACTTCCTGTTGTGTTCTCTGCTGAGAAACCAGAGGGACTTTCCTACTAGTAAAGGAATACCTTCCCATTTGACTGTTATGATTAGACTAATCATTTGCGTGATGGGGCTCCAAACATGACATCTCATAAGTGACAATTCTGCATTGCCTACATTACATAAACAGGAACATATACATTCTCACGTCTTAGTAAAAGTGATCTTAGAAATGGCATATAATGTCTTTTTGTCCTCTGCATTAGAAAATAAATGCATACCATATATATATTCAATACAAGTGTGTGTGGTATGTGTGTTGTATCTTGAACTTTGCTCTGACTCTTTCATTGTTTAAAGATCTGGTTGAGCCTCAGAACATTGGGCAATGGTTTAAAGTAGCGTGCACAACTTTCAGTTCTCAGATTGCGAAGATGTTTTTATCTGATTATGGATCGCTGATAAGCAATCAAAACATCTCACCTTTAAATATTTGGAAAGGATTCAGCATGTCTACTTTTCCATATTGAATAAGAGAAATAAAGGCCTTCTGTCTGTCATCTTGCCATGTATTAAACATGAGCAGAACTCATTTGTGTGAAAATCATTCATCAGACCATTCATCAACGTGACAATTTATGTAAGAACATATTTATAAAAGATTTACACAAAAATCCATGCTACTTATGTTTCATGCACACAGATGTTTGCATTTAAGGTTTTACACAACCTGAGATGCTAGGAAACCCATCAGCCCTTCTGTTCAGCATGCAACATACATTTTAAAGAGGTAAAGTTGAGTGACTTGCCAGTGCATATTCAGTGCAATAATTCTTGCTGAAGTAGGCAAGTTTATTTGAAAATACTTTTGGAGAGTGATGTGATAGACATCAGAGATGCAAAAATGATGCTTTAAAGGGATAGTTCACCAAAAACAGAAAAAGGTTGAGAAAACTGAAGATGTTATTATATTAGTTAAGAGATTATTTTCTCAAAATAAGCAAACACAGTAAAGAGCACAGTGTGCAGTAATGTATCTAGCCCCTCTGTCACCTTGAATGCCCCATTTTGGAAACAGCTTGTGCTAAATCACATACATGAAAATGTAACAGAAGTGTGCATAAATGGATGGAGGTTTCACGTTTTAAAAAATATACATGCTGCTTCAGCAAAGTTTAAGCCACATTTTTAATTGCATCAAGCACATTTCACCTCAGACTCTTGACAATGGTGATGCTCTTGGGTTTGTTAGATAAGCTTCACGGAAAACACACCCTTGTATCAATGCCAAAGTCATTTATCAACAGGTATTCAAACAAATCATTATTGAGATAATGACATGTTATGATCACTTATAATGGCCCCTTTTTTAACAGGAAGGTTTAAAAAGACCTGGATTATGTGTATTATATTTCTTTCTCCACTAAAGAAATTTGAGCCAAATGTTAACCAGTATTGACCATATTAAATTCCTTTGTAGAGGTCCGTTTTTCTCGCTTCCATTAAAGTACAGATGCTTTTAGAACATTCTCAAATCCTTGTGCACAAACACATGGAGTTCATGCAAAACTTCATGCCGATAACATAATTTGTTAGATTTAGTACACTTACCTCTTACACATTCAAAACAGTCCCCTTACCCTGATTAACAACAGTAAGTCTATATGATTTAATAATAATTTGAGCTGTTGGGTCTGATGTCCTAGGAAATGTCAGTTTGGATTCTTGTGATTTTAACATGCGTAAAGAAAAGCACAAAGTAATATGCAATTTTATGTTTCAAACAGAGATGGCGATAAGGAGGCAAAAGGTACAGATTGCAGCTTAGAGCTGTTTTACGCATTTGGCAGACACTTTTATCCAAAGCAACTTACAGTGCAATGAAGCTACACATTTGATCAGTATGAGTTCCCTGGGATTTAAGACCACAACCTTTTGTGCCGCTAACGCAATGCTGCTAACGCAATGATGCTAACGGAATGCTGCTAATACAATGTTCTACCAGCTAAGCTACAAGAACACCTGTAGCTCAACAGCTTTAAGTGCTTACAAAAGCAATCCATCTTCAGTTGTTTCCTGAATGTTTGAGGGTACGAGAGTAAAAGTTATGACAAAAACTTTTGACAAAAACTACACATTTTACTATAGATTCAATAAAACCACATGGAGAGGCCAAAATGTCAAAAAAGACTTCACGACTCACATGGGCTGCACAGTTCAGATCATTTGGTTTGTAAAAATTGGATGAGAAATGTTTGAGTTCATACTGAAACCTCAGATTTCTGAACGGTTTCTGAACACCTTGCCAGACATTGTTCAGATCACTTCTAAAACCTCCAGACACATATAAGAGTACTTGTGTTTTCATAAGCTGTTTAATTTATGGTCATATCATGCTCTTTGGCAGAGAATTTTCAATGGGAACAGGGAAAAAAATATCCAGGAAGGAATGTGGGTTCGGTAAACCCAAACTAAACATATGAGATGGGGCGGTGCCAAAAAGTGTTAATGCGAAAGTGAAACTTAGATCTTTTTGTGTATAAATACCTGCACATGGACACCTGCATTTCACACCTGTGCACCTCTGATGTTCATACTGCATAGACAGAAGAATGCACGCATCAACCTTCACTCTCATCGTCCTTTCTGCAGTCCTCTGGGGCAACACAGAAGGTAAGACCAGAAACAATTCAACACCTACTCTCATGCCTTCTTACATGCAGCTGTTAATTAAGAACTGTATGCATCTCCAGCTTTTTGGCTGTGAGATCTTTGACATAACACTTTTTGGCATCTGTTTGCTTTTGGCCTTTTCAAGTAACTCATACTTCCAGTAAGTGAAATACATGACGGTCAGGGCATGTTATATTCCTGCAAGTTGTAAAGTGTGGGGGGATTTCTGGGAATAAGCTCTGCTAATACCAACCTCCCATTCTCAGCCTTTTCTGATGCAGCTGTGGACTGCTGTCTGATCACCAAGGACACGCGTATCCCTGTGCAAATCATTGCAGACTATTTTTATCAAACCACAGACAGCGGCTGCCCAATCCCAGCAACTGTGTAAGTATCGATTTAGCACAATCAGTTAATTCATTATTAGTTGGATTAGCGTCATATTAATGCACATTTCATAGTTAAAAGGATGGTTCTATAATTCCCATAGATTCATCACCAGGAAGGGCAGGAAATTGTGTGCACCTTCAGAGGAGAGACATGGGTGGATTAGCAAGATTGTCTCATACCTGGATAAAAACAAAAAAACACAGCAGTAAGAACACAGGTGACAAACATGCATCCTGCAAATACACACTGGAAAAAACCCCTTTTCACTGCATGTCCCTTTTCATGATAACTCAGAATCTTAGTTCTGCTCTTTCACTCCTTCCCTTGAAAGGCTAAATTAAACCTTTAGGAGAAGTTGGATGTAGTTTTCCTTCCCTGCAACATTTTATGCCCCCTGCAAATGAAACTTTAAACTTCATTTTCTTTTTTCTTCTTCACAGACAGGAAGTGACCATGATGACCCTCAAGATGCACTGAGGAAGATTACTATAAAAACAGGATGTGACAACGATGATCTTGTATCTGCAATCATGACTACAATAAAACCATTATATATGGTTTATATATAATGGTTTATTATATATGATATATATATATCGCACGTATATAAATTGTCCAATTTTTCTAAATTGTGTTGATGTAAGGACAGATGCATTACTCAAACTTTGTATGAGAAATGAACAAAATTGCATTTGAAAATTGATAGTTAATATGTAATTTACTGTGAATATTTTTTGTACCACACTGACTCACTGTAGCACTAATGAGTCCTATACATTTGCATTAGCTATCCTTTAAGCTATGTTTAGAAATTAGGCTTCTACTAATGCATGTTACATACCTTGTTATTGCAAACTTTGTTAAAGATGAATGTTTCTAAATAAATTCATTTCAGTAAATCTCTAATATGCTTCATTGTTTTTGTATGTATAAAAATAAACTATAAGAGGCTTTCATCTAATGTTCCAAGTATAGACACTATAGTATAGACAAGTATAGACACTGTAGTATAGACAAGTATAGACACTGTAGTATAGATAAATATAGATACTGACATTTTCTTAGTGTCATACTTAAGAGTTGTTCCTGGAGTTTAATTGGTAGATCATTGTGTTAGCACCGCAAAGATTGTGGGTTTGATGGCCAGGGAACAAAAATACCGATAAATAATGTATGGAATGCACTGTAAGTTGCTTTAGGTAAATACATCTGCCACCTTTACATTAAACTTTCAGCAAAGCCATTAAAATTCCACAGACAAACACACAGTAATATGAGGAACTAATAATGAACCATTATTAAAACTAATAATTTCTAAAAATGTCTAAAACTGATAACCTCAAAGCTAATCATTGTATACTAATAACTAACTAATAACTTTTATAATAACTCTAAAGCTATCCTGCCAGTTTGCCTGCTTTATGGTTTAAGAGGGATTGGGACATTTTTCCCCCTGGCCAGGCTGGCCAGGCCAACAAACCAGTTTGGCAGGGAAAATGGTAGTTGTTTCATGGCATATTGTTTTAATCATTAAAAATTCCCAACACTGTTCAGTTTGACAGGTTTAACTGAAGTACTTCACTGTTCTATAGTCATATCGAAACATCCACTTCTGCCAGCCTGATATGACCTTCATGTGAGAAAGCATGAAAGTATCTAAGAGTTTCTATGTGGGTAGAAAGAACATGGGGAGGGTGAGTGAAAGAGAATGTGGGTCATTGTGCTGTAAATATGGCCCTCATTCATAAAAACCCCAGTTCACAACCCCTGAATTCAACTTCTGCTGCTTTGACTTTTATCACAGGGGAGGGGCCATGTGAAAACAGTAAAAGTGAAACTTATGGTTGTCCTATAAAGCAGGGCAATGATGGAGAGGATGTAAGGAGAGTATCAGCAAAGCTTGCCGCAGCACAGACTCAAGCTGTATTTTATTGTCTCTTGTTGCCATGGCTTCAGCAATTCTATCTACCCTGCATGTGTTGCTCTGTGCAGTGGCACTCATACTCTGCAGCAGTCCAGCAGGTAAGTCTATATCTATATAATGTATTTTATGAGTGCAGTGAGTTAAGTGGATGTGATTCATTTGTTGATTTATTTATGTATGATAAAATTTCATATATGGCAACAGATATATTACACAGCTTGGAGAATTTATGGAAATTGATTCTGCTTCACACACACACACACACACACACACACACACACACACACACACACACACACACACACACACACACACACGTCAAAACTATGTAATCTAAAAGTTTTTATTTAATCATACAACAAACAAACAAAACTGGTTTATTTAACAATAAATCGTTTGCCAATGTTTATTAGTATTCAATTAAAAACTTTTTTAAAAAGTTTTGTATACACTGTAATTGACATTTTTTATATAAGCTTTTGTATGAACACAATTAATCATAATGATTAACAATGATGAACTTATTGATGAAATTTCTCTGGTCAATAATATTGTCAGAATATTTAGTCTATGATAGACTGACACACTCTTTGTAAATAGTTGTGGGAGAGAAGTAGTTTAGTCATATTTAATATATTTGGATCACCTACGTCATCCCTTTGGATCACTTACGTCATAAGTTATGTTGCAGCTGTGCATTAAAAATCTGTAATGCACAGCTGCAACATAACTTATGAACAATGAATGGCTTCCTGTTGTTTGTCTCTGGGTGGGAAGCATGGTAGTCTCATTTCCATGAATTTCTTCCTCTGGACAGTCATCTATTTCTCACTTTCTCTCTTTTTCTCTCTTGTAGATGCTCAGTCAGATTTAGCTTTGGACTGCTGCCTGAGTGTTAGCAATAGACACATCCCCAGACGTGTAATCATTACTTACAGGAACCAGACCAAAGGGGATGGCTGCCCCCTTAATGCTGTTATGTGAGTATATTCTTGTTTCAAAACAAAATGTTGGATGTTTGTTTACAGTTTAAGACTGAGTCAGGGGTCTACTACCTCTAGGATCCACTGTTAGTGTTGTAAGAACATTTCCCCAACATTTCCATTAGGTTGCAAAACATTAAAAACATTATTTTGAATGAATATTCGAAACGTCCAGTTTTTAGACATTGTAAAAAAGTCTAACTAAACTAACTTTGTAACTTTTTAAAATTTTCGACTAATGTTACTAACTTTCACAGAGCAGTAGCCTATGTACTTTCCCTGTTAGCTGGGAAGACAAACAGTTATGTAAATATGATTACTCTCCAAACAGAGCAGAAGTGAAAGCATGAGTTTAAAAGAAAATAAATAGAAGAGCTGCCTTTTCTAAACAATAACACACATGGGCCCATGATATTACAGTTTAACAACCAGGAAAGGTTGGAACCTTTGTGCCCCACCTGCCAGTGAAGCTAAATGGGTTGGAGAGCTGATCACGTTTGTGGATGACAGACTCAAGATGTGCAAAGAAAACAAATATAAGGTATGGTATTATATTGCATGATACAAAGTTGGTCAATGAATATTGCGTCATATACACAGCAACACACTTTCTCTGCTGAGTCTCTGACTCATACATTGTTTATACTCAGTAGCTCATGGTTTGGATATGCTGTAGACATAATCTTACTCATACAAAACCACAAGCTGTTCAGCTGTAAAACCGCATACCAAAATATCCCCCTATTGTAGATTGATAAAGACATCAAAACTGACCACCAACAAGAGCTGAGTAATACAGATACTTCTGTTGTATTATCCTGCATACAGTTAATGGTATAATTGTGTTTTTATTGTAGGGGAAACGCTGTGAAGCCCTGAAGCCTTTATCTTTTTGAGTAAACACACACATTTGCACACACATACGTACAAATGTGGCAGCTAACGATGACAGATAATTTCTTGTCAAAATGTTCTATGCTGTTATGCATTTTATTTTCAGCATTTTTTAATTATTAGAATTGTTTTGCCTTACTCTTGGAACTTAACAAATAGCTTGTGATGCTACTTTTTTGTATTTTTCTTACAATAAAATGCTAATATGTGAATTTTATAACATAAACTGCAATGTATTTCCTGTTATGTGTTCTGATTGTTCATAAAAACAAGCAAACAATTTATTGAGAGAATCATTTTGTTACATTAACAAAAAATAAAAGGTTTCTGTTTAAGGACACAACTTTTGGTGACACTGTTTTCTTTATTAAGGCAGTATAAAGTGGTTAAACCAGGTATAAAGTCCATTAAAAGTGTCTGCATATACATACCTAAAGTTTAGGTCTAAACTGGATCATAACCTCATACACTCACACACTTTTACCTACTTATATGAGTGAGTTCAAGTTTGAAAAAACATTTTCTGTAGAAATGTTCAATGTATATTACAAACTAGTTTGTACAGTTATCTTTGTGGGGACTTTCCAAAGACTTCCAAAGTAACTTTTATACTGTACAAAGTGTACTTTCTATCCCCTAACCGTCACCATACCCCTAAACCTAACCCTTACACAAACCTCTTTGAATTTTAACATTATCATTAATAGGCTTAATTTAGTATGTTTAATAATTAGTTGGCTGACTGGTCCCCACAATAAAATGATTTACTATATATTTATAGCGTGTTTGCAAATGAGGACATCCCCAAAAATTGTTTTTGCTCAGATTTGTTAGGTTTTGCTGACAGTTGTATGTGGTTTGTCCTCCACGCATATAGGAGGCGGTATAGAGCTGAACTTCTCTGGGTTACACCGTAACATCAGGAGAAAAGGACTCACCATACAAACGTCACATTATGGCAATATTATCGTCCTTTTCCACAGTGTTTTATTTCATATTTATAATTATTGTACTTCTAAAAGAAGGAACAATCTGTAATGTTGGTAAGTGATAAGTGATCTTTTTAAATACTGTACATGGGCATCGGGAAACACGATTAGCTAACTGGTAACAGCTAGCAAACATATTGTTGCCATGGAGAAAAACAGCTAAATGCTGGTTTGACTGTACATTTGAGCTTATAACAAGAACAGATCTGATTTAAACACGAATAACATTAACTCAAAAAGGTTTGAGTAATTCCTAATATCCCTTTTTATGTATCAGTCTTTGTATGAAAGATCTGTATGAAAGATAATCATTAATAGTTTCTGCAGTGTTTCAGCCCAAGTTTATTCTAGCATCTGGTCCAAGAATATCAGCCTTTCTGGTCGGAAACATCTCTGGTGTTTCTTTAATTGTCAATGCTGTGTCACCCTCAAATGCAACAGGTGAGACAATAACACAACTCAGTCTAACTAAAGCTGGTCTGTTGTTTTGCTCTATATTGTATGATGCAATGAAACTGATGATTTGATGATATGTTTTTAAACTTTATTGTCTTTGTTCTATAATAATAAAATAACAGAGCAATGCAGGACAGTTTACATCTAACCAGAATGAAATTTTGCAGTATACCAAGAGATTATATTATATTATTATAGTATAAATGTCTTGATATGAAAAGCCGCATCAGACAAATAGTTTTAAATGACATGATTTGTAGGTAGTGTGGTTCGAAATGTAAAAAAAAGTATGAAACGTGTGCAAAATAGTTGTAGTTGTGGAGTAGCAAATATGTTTTGTGTGTCACATTTGGCATTAGCGTTTACTGTAAAATGTTTCAGGTAGCCTTCCACCATCATCATGTATTGCAGTTTCTCAAACACAGTGGAACCTTTCAGCTGAGTTTATTGGGAAGGTAAGTAGCTCCTTGACTTTAACAACTGGACTGTATGGTGCTGGACTGCATATGTCTAGGAAATCCCTGTTTTTACTCTGTTTAGAAGATCTCTTCACTAGTGCAATATATAAAGTGAAGTCACCTTTATTTATATAGTGCTTTATGCAATACAGATGTTTCAAAACCAGTGTTACAGTAATTAAACAAGAAAGCAAAGAGAAATTATGCAAATTTTAAAGGCCATCAAAATGTACGATACAGAAAAAACTTACTTTTTACTTACTAGTTACTTAACATAATTACTAATGTACACACAGTGAGGCTGTCATGGTTTTCATATCATTTTTTAAGACTTAAATCTGTAATATCTAATTCTATAATATTTTTATAGAAACCCAGAAATAAGCATTGCATAAAATGAACATTTATCGGTTGAACATAATTCATCCAAAATTCATCAGTTATGTCAAATAAATAGTCAGTAAATAGTTAAGGGAAACCAAATAGTAACCGTTAATTGCCAGTTGCAGTTAAAAATTGTATTTCAAGCATCCTTGTAACAAACAACTGACTCATCTTTCCTTATGAATAGCAGGGAAATAATATCTGACTGTACATTATTTCATACAGCCTGTCATTAGACAGTCAGCGCTCAGGGTGTGGACTCCTACTCATCTCACATTGTGCATAAATTACTATTATTATTTTGCATTATCAGGGAAATCATTGTGTACCGAGATACAAATGAGCTTGACAACGTGACCTGGAATTTTAACTTCTTTTTTTCTTATATCTTAGAAATAGTTTTCCTTTCACTGCACCCATTTACTTACAAATGTGTGGCAGTTGTTTATATGATGAATGTACAAGATAATGCTTTGAGATGGACATTCCCCAGGCACTTTTTACTGGGTGCTTTTTCCTGATTACTTTAAAGTGATAAGAAAGCATCTTCCAGGAGCTTAAAAGTAGCGTAGAATTCCTTTAGTTCTTATAGACTGCTTATTTACTGCTTGCAATAAGAAAAATTAAATGTGCAGTCATGTTATTTCATAGTTAACATTATGGGAAACTTTTCTATTTTAGTGAATGATAAATTTATGATGAATTTTTCCACTTCACAGAAAACCAATAAATGATAGTATTTTGACGTTCTGTTTCTGCTGTAGTATTTATCTTCACAGTACAGAATGGTTCTCATTTTCAGGAAACCTGTACATTAATAATGTCCAGTAATGCACTGTGGAGATTATTCACGTGAAATACAGTAAATAAAGTTTCCTGTTGCAGGAACGTCATCCAGGTAGCTTCTTCAGTTGAAATGATGGGAATATCCTTGACATTCAAGTTTGACATACCACAAAATTGCAGTAGGAGTCAATAATTGTATGAATTGTTATCATTCAAAAACTGCCTCAGGCAGAGTTATGATTAGAATAGACAGCTCTCGTTTCCTGGGCCTTGCATAGTTTTTAAGGGGTTGTTTAGTTTCCACAACATATAAATTGAATTTTATTCCTTGTACTGAATGACACATACAATGTTGTTTTGATTTAATCACAGCCTTACATTTACAATTATATTTACAGGTATTTAGAAGATACTTTTATCCAAAGCGACCTACATAGATGAGGAAAACAATAAAGCGATTTGTCATAGGAAGGCAATAATATGAGAAGTGTTGTACATAATTACAGCAGTTGTTAGAGACAAACCCTAATGGAGAAAGATTACATTGAAAAACATTTCCTGTAGCTCAATTGGCAGAGCACTTCATTAGCAGAGCAAAAGGTATGGGTTCAATTCCCAGGGAACACACATACTGATGCATTTTTTTATAATTGAATATACTGTAAGTCTCTTTGGATAAGTGGCTGCCAAATGCATAAATATAATGTGAATGTAACAAAAAACAGGCAGAGCATTCAACACGTTCCTGTCAGATATTAATGGAAAAGATATGCATTTATGATGTAGCTGTTGCTGACCAGACAGAGTGTGGAAGATCATGCTATTATCAAAGAATAATGGTGAATGAGCGGTGATTTTGTGTCCTTTTTGTGAGGGTGCTATAAGGCGGCACTCATTTGCTGATGTCCCATGTAGAAATGACTAGACTAGAAATGCCCAAGAAGTGCAGTCTGCTCAAAGCAGATAAGGCCTGAATTCAATGCAAATCTGCACGATCATGTTGTCTTTGCCATGTGACACACACAAACAGAAAGAGTGCAACGTTGTATGTGCTATAGGTCATGTCGTAACGATGCACCGTTGAGCTCTAATATGTGTTCTTCTGTATCAGACTGCCCTCCTGGTGCAGCTGAGTCTAAACCGCAGCCTGCAGCTTCCATGTGGAAATGAAACTCTTCAGGACTGTTGCCTGGAGTCTCTGTGTGTGCAGGAGACACTCCGTGTGTCTGCATGTGCCGATGAAACTCCCATAACCTCACTTATTATACAAACCCAGATATACGCCCGTATCACCCCCAGCAAACCCCCGTCTGGTCAGTGTCTCTCTTCATGCTACTGAATATACAGTTACAGTACAGCATAACCAGTAGTAGTAAACCTGGGAGATTTTATCATGCTTTATGGCATTGTGATACTACTGTTGTTTATTTTGGACAAGCATAGATGCATGTATGTATCGGAGCACTGTGCTATTAAAGACTGATACCAGCACTGTACCATGTACAAACTTTAATAAATGAAATACTGTAGTGTATCAGTATGTATGTGTTTGTTTTTCTGTGAAACAGAAAATAAAACAGTCATTCCTAACCAGGAGTTTCAACCTCTCGGTCGCTGTCCATGTGATGTTTCTCCAGACGTCTGTGACATTCGCTGCTGCTGTGACCAGGTGAGATTTAAAGCCACTGGAAGTTTCACACCGTTAATATTACAGCATCATGATAGGTGGAATATTTACTGTCTGTTTACAATATTTTAGTCACTGTGGTTCTGCAGTTGTAATGGGAGTACTGTGTGAGAACATCATGATCTAAATAAAATGTTTATTGCTTTATTCCTCTTTACAGAACTGCACCCAAAAACAGCTGGGACTATTTTCAGATCAGTGTCTTCCTGGTCCTTTTGGGGGAAGTTTTAGTCCTGTTCCCGACTATCAGTGCTCTACCCAGTCATCTGAAAATGACCCTGACTGGTTTCCGTTCCTCTGTGTCACCTCACCGTCTGACAACAACCCTTTTCTGGGACTTTTTTACAGTGGAGGGATGGTGTAAGTAAAATACACAAGGGATTTTTTCATCATGGTTATCATTGTTCCTTGTGTGATTGCGGTTAATGAAAAATGTGCTTGGTGATGTTTTAAATCTGTGTGATCTTTACAGCTCTCCAAAGCCTAGTCCTTCATTCCAAACTCAGATGACAGCTCCTGTACCTCCCAACACCTACCGCCAGGGGGTGCCAATCTTCACTGTAGCTGACAAGTACTTCACTATTCCACAGGTTAATGAGAACACACCTGTGGTTGTATGAATCTGATTTAGTGTGCATGTCTTTAGCACTTTGCATATGGTGTGAATATTGGTGAGACATTTTGTAACTGCAGAACTCTGGATTGGGCCAATGTGTAGACGACGCTCCAGTGGCGTTTTTGGAAAACTTTGAGTATCATTGTGTGAAGAAGCTGCAGTTTTGTCCTTCGCAGTCAGACAATCTGAGAGTGAAGGTTAAAGATGGACGGGGAGGTAAATTTACATTTTTCTGTAGGATCAGCATTTTTTTAATAATGTATTTGAGTTAAATACATTGTAAGAATAGTGAGTGCTAATGAAATATCTCAGATATTATTCATTTCAGATGTCTTTCACTGTTTTTATTTTGGCATACTCAGGTGTGGTAACAGTCCATGTTCTGGATGAAGTGACCAGTGACCTTCGTTTATTTCTCTCAGATTCTCCTGAGACAGTATCTGGTAATTATATTTAAAATTTCAAGTAATTATATTTATATATTAATGATGTCTCTTTATGGTAAATAATAATATAACATATAGTATAGAAATTATCACCTGACAGCGATATTTTGTGATAATGACTGTACTTTATACAAGACATGATACTAACACAGTGTATAAGAGTCATTGCCATGGTATTGTCCAATTACAGAGTCTAGCAGTCATTATATTAAAATATTAAAGCACAGAGATGCATGCAGAGATTGACCAATCAGAATCCAGTAAAGCAAGAAGCTGTGAAATAAGATAAATAGAATAATTTTACATAGAAATTATTGTAAATATTAATTTATCATTTATCTCAGTTGGGCTGGGCGATTTAGCAAAAAAAAAAATCTTGATTGTGTTTTTCACTACGCTTCACCGAGTCACGATTTCAGTTTTTTTTAAATGTTTTACTAACCAAAATAAAACATAACTCCAAGATTGAAATAACATTTTCTTTATTAGTAACTTTAAAAAACCATCTGGTTAAAAAAATGTGTTTTTGTATTGCAAAGTTATAAATGAAAAGATATGAATGAAATATACCACATCTTAACCAATGTAAACACTCTGTTATCTAGTCAACTCAACACGTCAAGCTAATTCTACATTTCTAATAGCACTTCGCAGACCATTGTGGAAACACGATGAACATGTAGTAGTTTTTCCTTACAGGTTTCTTGAAAGGAAGACCAGTCTGTCTACTGTTTCAGTCTTAAGACAAGATTCCCACCAGCACTAAACACACGCTCATCAATCCACGATGCGCGGTTAATCAGGCGTGCCATCTAGTGGCTGAGAAATATTGACTCTTAATTATTCTACCATAGCTGTATTGACAATGTATTTAATTGCATGCGTGCACTAATAGTTTTATTAAAAATCGCGACACCTCCATTAAAAAAAGAAATAAAATCGTGTTAAAACGTAAATTTGAATTCATCGGAAAAATCGCCCTGCCCTGTCTCAGTGTAAAAATGTGTGGAATTGGTATAATTCGTTTTTCTTTATTGCTTGATTAAGGCTCACAGCAGACTGACAAACAGCAGTCGTGTGTTGTCGTTCTGGCTCTGCGTTACACATTTTACTGGAGAGAGAATGGCCTTACTGGGATTGCTGTGGTACGGACCAGTGCGAACATCTCGCTGGGTCCTGCTGGTGAGTTCACAGCTGTTGTCTTCCTGTTGAAGTTCACAACGTGACACGCTTCTGTCCTCTCTCATGGTTTCTCGTTTTCTCTGGCCTCTTCTAGTTACTTTTACAAGCAGATACTCAGCTGTGTTTGTGAATGGTAATGAAACATCTCAGCCAAACTCCGGCAATCCAGGTGAGAACGATGCCTAAAGAGTATCCGCTGTCAGCGTCAGATGCTGAGGAACATTTGATTTAGGCCAGATAGAGCAGAAATAATTAGTTATGCGTTCATTTATTGCTGCTGTTTGAACTATTGCGTACAGGTTATCAGGTGAGAAGGCCAGTGATTGGTGGGATTATGGACTCTGAAACCATTCAGAGAGCTCCAATCAACCTCTGGCAACCAGGTAGTGAAGCATATTTCCAGAGCAAGAAAATCTTTACATTAAAATGCCCCTGAACCATTACCATTAACAGCATAAGATCAAATGAAATGATTTCTAGTTTTGTGCTGTGTGATGTTCAGCTGGAGATGGCCTGTGCTCTTCTGCTGATCTGAGACCAGTTCTGTTTGGAATCAACGCTACATCAGGCTGTCTGTTTCCCGTGAGTTTGCTGAACCTGACACAGTGCAGTCAGCTCAGGTGAGACACTGTGAAGGTTTGCCAGGTTGCCAGGTGTAACTTGTGCTGTGGATGTTTGTGACACTATATAATGCAGTAAAACTCTGTGTGTTTCTCAGAGAAACAATGCGTGCTGTGTTGGAAGGATTAGTGATGTCTACTCTGGTGTCCAGAACAGGAAAGCCTGACTTTACTAACATAACAGATTGGCTCAACATTACTAGTAAGTAGCAGTATGAAAACCATCTGACAATTAAATTTTAGCACAAATTTTTAAAACCCGTTATACATAATGCAGTAATATCCAATGTATATAGCCAAATCACTGGGTATTATATTTTGTAATAAAGCCATTTTTAAATTGTACCCAACAGTGAACAAAGTTCACATTTTATGAAACATTATTTAATTAGGACAAACAAACTAATGGCAGAGCAAATATTTACATAATTAGTGTCCAAACTAGTCATATCACTACATCATACAATTAGATTATAATTTCTATAATATGCTTCAGACGATCATTTTTGCCAAATTTAACTACACAAATTATCAGAAGGGTATAAAATGACCTCTCCTGCACGTCTCAGTTTTACCGCAGAACTCCAGTCAGCCAGCAGAGGGCAGCAATGGGGCGTGCTCAGCTGTTCCAACCCATCTCCATATCCAAATCAAGACTGTGACTATGGGAAACGTGCAGGGTGTGCCTCAGAAGTTCATCCAGGCAGTAGAGATCAGGTACTGGGGGGTCTTAATCAACTTTCATCCAGTACTTTTATCTGGTCTTTTCATCATTGTTTGTGCTTGATATATCCAGTGCTGGGTAGAATACTTGGGAGTTGTAATCGCACTTACTACGTAATATACTTAAAATATACCTGAACTTTGCTTAAGTGTACTTGATAAAACTTACTTGATGTATACTTCTTTTTTTGTAAAGGAAACAATTTGTCAAGGAAATTTGTAAGCAAAACATTTGTACTTCTGGTTATTTTTGAAATACCTTGTCAGACATTCTGTTCTGCATTTGTTCTCCAGTGTCAGAGAAACAACATGGATAATAGAATGTGACATGGACGGTCCGAACCCCTGTTTGGACCCAGGAGTTCTGCAGAATTTCCCAGTCACTTCGTCTGTCACCTTCACTGAATATTTCCGTAGTTCCCAGCCCCCTAGATCCAGGTGTGTTCTAAATATATACAATACACAGAGACTAACCTCGTTTGCATAACAGCTTTTTATGTAAACACCACGGTATGTGTCTTTTTGAATGATGGTATTCATTTATGGTATACAAGTATTGTTGTTGCCAGCTGATGCAATCACTGTACCATGGTATTGCTGCAGTACTTTTACTTTAACTTATCTTTTACATTTATTCATTTAGCAGATGCTTTTATCCAAAGCAGCTTACAAAATAGAGAGAGATTTAACAATTTGCTCTAAGACTCTTAAGAACCAGCAATTCTAGTCTATAAAGCTGATGCCAGGGATTATTTTCATAATGAGCATTATTTTGCATTTATGCATTTGGCAGACACTTTTATCCAAAGCAACTTACATTACATTCAAATTACACATTTTTGTCAGTACGTGTGCTTTCGGGGAATTGAACCCACAACCTACAGGAACAGAATATTCAGAATCTTGCATTTTATTGTTATTTAAATATAAAAAGTAGTGGTATAAATAGTTTACTTACTGATTATTGTATTGAAGTCATGCGGTCTGTTTTGGCCTTTGCAATGCTTAATTTCAGTATCTTTTCTACTGTAGGTTCAGTATTAACTTCACAGAGTTTGACTGTGACAGGAATGACGTGTGCTGGCCTGAGTTGGCTTTCCCTCTTACAAGATACTACACTGGTGAGGCTTATAATAGAGTGAGACAGAAAAAGTCAGTATGTACTGCATACAGACCTTGATAATGTTTTAGGATTCAGGACAGTTTGTATGATGCAACAGTTTTTCTGTGTGCTGAAAACTTCTGAAATTGTAGCCCTTCGTATTGTTAAACAATATTAATTCTGGTATATTTAGATCATGTCTGATTTATTGATTTGTTATGAACCTGACCTCTTCACAGGTGAGCCATATTCCCAGGCTCTGGCTAAAGGACTCATTCTGGTGTTCTTCTTCATCGTTGCATCTGTTTTAGGAACGCCATGGAGGCAAATCAGACAAGCATGGAGCAATGCTTTTCTCTGAGAGAGAGAAAGTGTGTGAATGAGAGACAGAGAATGTATGTGATAAGTGTTTCTGGTTCTTTAACCTCAGACGTACTAAGATGGATGAATAGAGTTGGTTGGGGTTTTCAGAATAGCTGGTGGGGTTTCACAGAATACTCTTAAATTATGAACAGATCATCTTGGTAAAAGTATTTGGTATAATATTGTAAATAGCTGTAAAATGTAAAAATGTAATTAATTTATTTCTTTGTCAATGTCATGAAAAATTTGTTTTGGAAAAATAATAGTTTGTACTTTTTTACTAAACTGTGAATAAAACATTATACGCAGGTATTTTTCCTTCTTAATTGCTATACATACATTATTATTATTGTTGTTTATGTTGTTGTTTTCATTATCATCATCATCATAAAGCTTTTGCCTCACTATCACCATGTCTACGTGAAACACAAAATCGCACGTTACTTTCCGTACTATGGTGAAGTCAAAGGAAGCCAAATGGACATTTCCCGGGAAATCAGCTCAATGTATAAATCATTATCATAAACTTATGGTAATGATTTATACGCCTTGATATGTTCTTACTCATATAAGTAAGAACATAACGCCGTTTTTGTTCATTTATAACCAAAAAAAACTTGCGGATCGTATCTTTAAGCAGCCTCCGTTATGAAATGAGTGAATGATTCAGCAGCGCCCCCCGGCGGTAGAGGAGCAGCGCGACTGTGGGAGGAGACACGGCGCATCATTCGGTCTGCAGCTCGTTTTCAGTCTCTTCGACTCCTGCTGGATTTTACTGTCAGTTTTGTTGTGTTGGGAACATGAGCGGAAGAGTTGGAGATCTGAGCGTAAAGCAGGCGGAGGTTCTGGCCCAGGTGAGTTGTGTACCCTGTTTTTTCAGCGATGGGATGTGGGTGTAATTGGCCGGGGGTTGACCAGCGGCGGAGCAACGTGGTGCCGGGATGGAAACATTATTCCCGACCCGAGAGGCCGCACACCGCCGCTGTTTGGTGGATAAAAATCGGATTCACATTGGGTTTGCCTGGAAGTTTTAAACCACGCCCGTTTCCGCATAATATGTTTATACTTCATTGGTTTGTTATTATTTCTATTTAGGCAGCGAGTTTCGTGAATTGCTTCCAAGTATCCGGTACAAGAGCGCAAGTTTTTACTAGACGCTTTAAAAGGCTAAATTTGTTTCTTTTCCGCAGTTTTTTTTTACTGATGGGGTCGCCCCATAACAAAAATATCAGTGATTAATATAATGACTGCATAACAATCATCATTTTCCGGCTCTTGTTAAACTTTTGCCAGTTTCGGGAGAAGGTGCGGGATATTCTGCCCCAGTGCCCCTCTCAGAGTGACCAATTTCTCCTCCGATGGCTGAGAGGTGAGTTACATTCAACGGGACATTTATGATAAATAACAATCAGTTGTTGTAATGGGAGTAAAATATCCATCTCATGCATTCATATTTTTTGGACAGAGAGAAAAGAATTACTATAGAATAGAACCTTATTGCGTGATTATACATATAGAATAGAGTCTTATACAACAACAATACATATAGAATAGAGTCTTATACAACAACAATACATATAGAATAGAGTCTTATACAACAACAATACATATAGAATAGAGTCTTATACAACAACAATACATATAGAATAGAGTCTTATACAACAACAATACATATAGAATAGAGTCTTATACAACAACAATACATATAGAATAGAGTCTTATACAACAACAATACATATAGAATAGAGTCTTATACAAAAACAATACATATAGAACAGAATCCTATACAAAAACAATACATATAGAATAGAATCTTATGGAATGCCAAACATATAGAATAAAGTCTTGGAGAATAACAGAACATACTGTATAGAATACAGCATCTACAACAGCATCTACATCCCCCCCACACACACATATTTCGACACATTTCTAATGGGTTTTAAGAAACAGATGACATGTCCTGCAGTAACCTATGTACAGACAGTATGAATCTGTGTAATCAGATCAAAGCTGTGTGTAGTGCTGCAACTCACAATGCATGAAGAATTAGCCTGTGTTGCAATGCTCTGTTTTGATCTAGTGTTTGTAACAGCTCATTTATTCAATTACTTTCATCTTTATATCTTTATGCCTATTTTACATACTAACAGTAAAGATAGAAAAGGTTGTAGACTAAATTTAGGGGATGTGTGGCTTAAGTTTCTTTAACTTATAATTGATCCTCTAGAATCAGGTTAAAACACAATGGCAGTCTTTGAGAGAGCATTATTTGGGTTTTAACAAAGACTGTTTTGTGTTTCTGAATAGAGCTAAATACAGCCTGTCTCGGGGTTGGGGGGCATTTGTGTAAGATCACTGATGTGCCTGAAAATGAGCAAATCCATATAAACATTGACACCATTTGAGAAGCATGATGAAAACAGCAGAAATTAGTGTTGTAAACTGTGAGTTATGCAGAGATGGAGAGTGTCGGCATACACATATTTCGTTAATAAAGGTTAGGGTGTCCCACAAAGACTTGATAAGATAAAACAGTCAGTTATTAAACAAGTCATGAAGGTCCACAATGATATGACACAGGTTCAACACTGTCTTAAAGCTCTGGATCATTACAACATCAGCAGGGTGTGTTATAAATAAATCTCATGACAATCATTTTTCACCTCCTCAGCAGTTTCAATCTGTGGTGCTTACTAAGTCGAGCATTACTTACTTTAACTCATATATTTGTTCAGCAAACCACTGACTGTAACTTGACCCACATGGTTTGTTCTACAGACAAGTAAACAATTTTTTTTAATGTGGACCAATCATCTGCCAACTGCCTAGCAAAGCCCTAGCAACCACCGAAAACATGTTAGCATTCACATGACCCTGGCAACCTACACCCTGGCAACCAGCAGCCACACCCTAGAGCTATGATGTAAGCACCACTTATGTTTTGTTTGAATAATGTGAATCTGTAGTTTGTTTGAACATGCAGTACACATACAACATGTAAATTCTTAGCTCGACAAAGTTGATTGACATATCCGTTCGACAGCTTTTGTCAGCTGTCACATAATCTTCTTTGAGTATTAAATACTTACATATGACTCAATGTCAGTCTTAATCTGGGTTAGTTGTATTTCTAGGCCAGTCAGGTACAGACAAGTGTGACTTAAAAGACAATGAAAGTAATCCACTATGCCTTACTTTCTTAAAGTGATAGGGTTGGGTTAAACAGGTTGAAATGTAATTCGATTTTGTGTGGCTGATTGTTTGAGATAATCTTTTCCCGCAAACAAAATAAGCCTATCTGCCTGGTAAAAAACAACCAAAAAGTTAATGTTATATCACATGGAAGACTATTGGTGGCACATGGTTACCGGTTATTTCCAACAAATATTTATCACATTAAGTCATGTAAAAACACTTTGTCTGCAGCATGTGAAATCGTATTGACATGAAGGTCATGTGTACAGCACGTGTGTTCTTTGTGTGCGCGTTTATTATTAGATTTTGCCTGTTAAGCCAAATATAATGGTGTTTTGTCCTTGTGGTTATTGGTTAACACTCTGGACTCGTAACTGAAGGGTTGTGGGTTCAAACCTCACAAGATACTTACAAGGTCTGTTTATGTAACCATATACTGTAAATTAATTCAGACAAAATGACAAATAATTCTGCATTGTCTCTTTTGATTTTCAGCCAGAAATTTCAGTGTACAGAAAGCGGAGGCTATGCTGCGCAAGGTACCACATCTTATCTTCCTGTCACAAAAATAAACAGGAAATCAACACAAAAATAAGCACTTGTTTTTGTTAGTGTCATAATCTAAACTTCACGATAACACAATTGTGACTGATGCTGTGTATAATTCATTAACATTTAGGCACAGAATAAACAGATTGTGCCATACTGACCTTTCAAAAGACAATTTTGTGTCTGTTTTTCTTCAGTCGGATGAATTTGGGTGTGACTGTCGTCACAGTGCCAGGCTTTATATTACCAGTTTGTGTTTTTGCTTTGTCATCAGTGTTATGCAACTGCAAAAGCTTTATATAAGATGTTTAATATTATTACAAAATATGATCACAATCATTACACTTTTAATTTGTGATCTGAATAATAGCGGGCCCATTTACCCCTGGTTTTAAAATACAGGCACAAACAGGATGTTTGGTCCCTTACAAAAATTAGTCATAGTTTTATTATAGTTTACACCAAAATCAATGGTTACTATAGTTAAACCATGATAATCACAAATTGAGAGCTTAACTGTAGTATTTGTAGTAAAACTGTGGTTATATAAATGATAATCAATGCACCAAAAGTTAATGGTTGCTACACTTTCACTATAATACAACCATGGTTTATGTTCTTGATGGGTATTTCTGGCATTACAGCAAAGTACCAATATTAATTAAACTTTGAATGTGTGTGCTTCAGATGGTCTTCACTTTTGTCCAGGATACATCAGCATTAGCATTTATGATACAAATACTAAGTGACCTCATGCATTTTCAGAGATCTTATACCAGACGTAAATTAATTCTTAAACGATTTTCAGTTTATTTTATTTCACTACAGTTGTGACTGCATTTGTTGTAGAAGATTCTGTTGGATGAGAGATCAGATGCTGTTTCCATTCGTGTTGTCGTGTTGTTTTTAACTGTTAAACTGTGGCTCTCGTGGTCTTTGAATCTGTGAAACCCTGTCACCTTTGTCCATTGAACGTCAGGTCAAAGCACAGACAGCAGTATCTACTGCAGGTTTAGAGTGGCAAATTATCTGATAACAGAACTAATTAGCATGCTCATACCGTCATGCTTTGCTGTGCTGACGGTCTGAATTCTGTCTGAATGCCAAATACAATCAACCAAACAGTTTTTATGCAGCTGTTTTTAATCCTGTTGTTTTTAATGTGCAGCATGTTGAGTTTCGAAAACACATGAACGTTGATACCATCACTACAGAGTGGCAGGTGCCAGAGGTACGACACATATGCATTTATCATATATACATATAATTTATAAGGAATTATGTTTTCATTATGTATGTCAAATATATGTGTGTATTATAAATATTATGTATGTATTATATGTAATGATATGCATTTATTATAAGGAATTGAATGTAATCAGCTCAAGTCTTAAAGGGGCCGTTTTATTAATTTCTATAGAAATCTTGTTTTCTGTAGTATGGCCCCTTTAAGAGTTTAATCTTATTGTTGATTGGTGTAATTATTTCATCCATTGTGTTTTCTGCTCAGGTAATAGACAGGTATCTCTCAGGTGGCATGTGTGGCTACGACCGCGAGGGCAGCCCGGTGTGGTATGATGTCATCGGGCCAATGGACCCCAAGGGTCTGATGCATTCGGCAACTAAGCAGGACTTCATCAAGTCGAAAATCAGAGACTGCGAGATGTTGCAGATAGAATGCGACTTACAGAGTAAACGGGTCTGTGTGGGAAAAAAATCTATAATTATTTTATTAATTCATATAAGTATTAATTCTCATATTGGTTTATGGTAATTTCTACTTCCTTGAAACAAATGGAGATGTTTGGTAAAATGTCAGTCTACACTATTCTTTTAAGTTTTATAAGCTGATCAGTTGAGGTTATCATGACTGTGGTTTTATACGCACATGAAATTAGTTATGTCTGTTTGTTTCTCTTTTTCCAGCTGGGTAAGAATGTTGAGTCCATAACTATGGTCTATGACCTTGAAGGTCTGGGGATGAAGCATCTATATAAACCTGCTGTAGACACTTATGGAGAAGTGTGTTTATTTTACACATACACACACACACATTTTGTGTGGGAAAAATATGTTTGTATATATATATATATATGTATATCTTGAGGCATGTGTCTTGTCTTTCTTAGATTCTCACTATGTTTGAGGATAATTATCCAGAGGGACTCAAGAGGTTATTAGTCATTAAAGGTCAGTATTCCATGAACATCAGTTATCAGTGGAGTGTCTACAACTTATTACGTCAAACGAATTGAATGATGGCACAAAGTGCAGAGTTACGTGTAGAGTTA
Organism: Chromobotia macracanthus; assembly: GCA_036877525.1. Taxonomy (NCBI): domain Eukaryota; kingdom Metazoa; phylum Chordata; class Actinopteri; order Cypriniformes; family Botiidae; genus Chromobotia; species Chromobotia macracanthus. Next base: position 7,371,765 of record JAZGTH010000058.1, read on the forward strand.
TTTTGCAAGCATATTTCACATTACACTGTGGTTAACCATTTTGATATCTGTATCTAAGTAATATTTATGTTACAGCACCTAAACTGTTTCCTGTGGCATATAATCTGGTGAAGCATTTTTTGAGCGAGGACACCCGTCGTAAGGTCATCATGCTGGGGTGTAAGCTGGCTCATTTAACTCATTTAACTTTCAACACCTGCACAACGTTCTTTATTCGATCGATCTGTTGATATTGTATTTAAAACCCTTGTACTATGATTAAAACACTAGAACCAAGGCAGTGTTTATATCAACCAGTTGCATGTCATGGTTTTAGGTGGATTGTTTTGTGCAAATAAAATGAAAATAATAATTGTATTAGAACATTGAAAACCAAGTTGTTTTAATCATTAAAAGTTTATTTTCATATACAAGACTGAAAAATTTGGTTAGGTTTTAGAATTCGGTTCAGTTTTACAAACTTTTAACATTTTAAAATGGCAGACTGAAAAGCCTGGAGGTCATATTGCTCTGTTTAAACTCTCCATCTTATTTGCCTGCCAAGCTTGTAGTTAATTACTATTAAACGGTTTTCCGTTTTCATTTATAAACACACAGGGTTGAAATTGTTAACAGTGGTGATCTGCAGAATGTCACAGACGTGCTAACTGCTGCTGTTGATCAGAATCCTGTTGACTTCTCTCTCCTCAGCAAACTGGCAGGAGGTTTTGCAGAAGTACATCGCCCCCGAGGAGCTTCCTGCCTTCTACGGGGGCAAACTGACAGACCCTGATGGTGATCCTAGATGTAGAACCAGGGTAAGTAAGAGTCAAAGGTCACACGTTACTTTAGTTAAAGTAACATTAGCTTGCAGACAAGCTAACACATTGACTCTGATTGACTAACAGTGTGCTGACAGTTCCAGTGGTCTCATCGTAGATTCTTTTAGTTCTCTTTTTATGTTAACACAACATTGAGGAAGTTGCCAGTCATGAGTTATATACAGTTTCCATTTCATGATACTGACATGATAAGTTTTACTTCCAGATAAAAACATAAGATTAACTTTACTGAGGCTTTACTTCCAGGTCACCAACTGTTTTTTTTTTTAATGGACAGCTGTTTACGGTCATTACTGGTTTGTAAAAGATCCACCAACCACAGAACCATCCAAACTCTGAGTTAGCCAGTAACTTTATGAATATATAACAGTTGCAGTTTGGTCTGTATATAATGCTGTGTGAGAAACAGTGTGCACTGCAGCTTCATAATTCTGTTACTATAGGGAAAGAATATTATAATTTGAAATAATGCAAATTGCAGTTTTTGTTTGTAAAAAAAACACTTGCTGGTAACAATTTTGACTTCGCTTGTAAGACGTGTGTGTGTGTGTGTGTGTGTGTGTGTGTGTGTGTGTGTGTGTGTGTGTGTGTATATATATATATATACACACACACACATATATATATGAATTTAAATATTACTTGATAGTATCACACAGTGTGTGTTTGTCTATCTATTCATCTGTAACATAGTCTGTCTGTCTAACATTTTGTTTTTGCATACTTCCTTCAGTGTAGTACAAACTTCTAGGTATTTCCTGCTGATTCTAATGCCAGCATAGCAACTTTGTGTAGTAATACCAGACTCTACCTTACAGGAACATAGTGTTGCCCCTAAGAAACTCATTATACTGTACATACATTCTTGCAAAAGTGCTGCTTAGTAGAAGCATGGCTGTGTAGTTTAATAGCATACGTGTTCCAAAGTAACAAAAAGAAGGATAAGCCTGTCAAAGCTTGTGTTTATCTATATGAGTTTATGTGCATTGCAATGCTTGAATATTCTTGCACAACATCATAAACTGATGCTGTGCTGTGTTAACTCAAAAGGAGCTGATAGTATTGCTTCATATGTTATAGAACAGACTGATTTGGAAGAACAGACAGTTTTGGAAGAAATGACCCGACTAATCTGCCCCCAATCTGTCTAAGCACTGTGGTTATGATTCTGTTTGTGATAACTGAGTGTGAGAAGCAAAGGGATGTTAAGACGGGAAGAGGCAACTGATCAGCATTGTGTGAAACACACAAGTGAATACAAAAATAATTCTGTATGTGTGTAAATATATATATTCGGGCATATAAGATTTAAAAAATAGCCAAAACCTAAGTAAGCAGGCTAGCTTTTGCATTTTTTGTTTACACATGCAGAAAACATGCAGAATTGTGTTCAAAAGGCTGGTTCTGAACTGAGCTTTGCTGTCTCTGTGTAGATACACAGGTAGTGCTGCTGCCCCCTTCAGGACTGGAGGTACAGTCTTAAATACACTGCAGAAGACGCCACACTGTGAATAAAGGGGATTCATATTTAGCTATTTTTTTAGACTGCTGTATCGCACAAATACATATTTTCCGTCAGATAAATGTATTGTGTGTTAAAGATAGATAGTAGTTTGTCCTTAGAGATGTATTGTTAGAAATGTATGTTTGTATCTTGAATGCTTATTGGCTGTTGTATGTTGTACTACCACAGTAAGTAGAAACAAGTGTTAACTTTGATTGTGTTTGTTTTCCTACTGGTGACCTTAAAAACAAACCTTAAAGCTCTTCTTTTGGAGAAATTGCTAAAGGTTCAAATGAAGTTAGAGAGAGAAGATCGTGTGTTTGTTCATGACAACAGATTATGTCACAACTGCATAACATGTACACATGGAAATAGTTAAAATGATACTTTAATTAGAATGTGTCTTTACATTTTTTATTTTGTTGGTATTAAACAATTGGCTAAACTCTAAGTTGCATACTTCTGCAACACACTACAAGTGGTCTGTGTACTTCTGAGTATGTTGAAAGACTGCTTCAGCATTGAAACATGCATTTAATGTATAAAATGTATTATTTATCATTTAAGAGCTGATGTGCGAAAGGCTGTCTCATCTCCTCTTCTGTAGCTCAAGGAATTGTGGGCAATGTTATTAAAACAAAAGCATGCACAGGTACATAATCCAGAACAACACATGACATACTGTTCAGTTTATTATGATTTGAAAAGGAATTTTGCATACTATGTAGGACAGAAAGTGTGTGAGTTGGAATGCAGCCTGTGTGTTTAGTCTAATGTTAGTGAGTCTCAGTTTTCTTAAGAGCGTCATATTTGCTTTATCATTAGCTGCCATTGGATGATTGTCGCACTGAGTGACTGAGCATCTTTGTGTGACTCTAGATTGTGTGACCTTACCTCCAAGTGTCTGACACTGAAGAATCCCATTGTTTTATTGTATTCACTTATCGTCTGATCTTTTGTTTATGTTTATGTGCTGTTCTTGATTTACAACACAAAATAAAATAGAATTTGCTTTTGTGAATGTACAGCCATCTGTAGGTTGTCTTACGACATTTCCACCTTCAGCTTTAACTGACAAGCTTTGATTGGGCATCTTTCCTGTCTATTTTTCTTGTTTTCTTATTTCCCTATAAAATACTGTACTAATCACATGTCAGGCTTTCATTTTGCCCTCATGATGTTTCTGTAAGTTTCATTCAATTGTCCATTTCCATCATAAGAAAATTAATACCAATTCACCCAAAACAAGCAATTTTAGGTTTTGTTGTGTGTGTGTGTGTTTTCAGATTACATTTGCATCTGAGGTTCCCAGATCTTACTATGTTCGGGACACCATTAAAACAGATTATGATCAGTGTGTGACTATTGGCCGTGGCTCCTCTCACCAGACGGAATATGAGATTCTTGCACCAAACTGTGCGCTGAGGTAAGCAGATGGCTTTCTGATACTGGTACTGTCACCGGCGATTCTACAGCCTCAGAAAGAATATGCATATCTATATATATATATATATTATATATATATATATATATATAATATGTGTGTTTGTGTGATTATATATATTTATGGCTTTTGTTAATTCAGATGGCAGTTTTCCTGTGATGGTGCTGATGTGGGTTTTGGTGTCTATCTGAAGAAGAAGATGGGAGAGTGGGTGAAAGCCGGCCAGATGAAAGAGGTTGTGCCTAATCAGCGCTACAATGCACACCTGGTACCTGAGGACGGATCTCTCACCTGTCCAGAACCAGGAGTGTGTAAGTACAGAGTCGACTCAGTTTTCTAGCATTCATTGAGATAAAACATTCTTTACTGCATGAAAATTAATTTACTAAGATGGGTCTTTTTTCTCAGATGTTCTGCGATTTGACAACACATACAGCATTTTCCAGTCCAAAACGATCAAATACTCGGTGGAGGTCCTCCTACCTACTAATGTCAACCAGGCAGAGTCCTAGAAAAGCAATAGTGACAATAGCAACAAGTGACAGTCAACTACTATAAAGACTTGTTCTGTACCATAGCATACCATACCATAGCATTAATCTCTTAGACAGTATATACTGTATACTATGCTTCCCTGATCATCATACAAAGTCCAACAACATAGTCGAATCCTGATTTCAGTCAGATAGCTGTGTGATTCTTTACACTTTACATTGTAAGACAAGAAGCAAAGTTTACATGAATGAGATATGAATGAGGTGTTTATACTCGGCTGTTGTTTTTTAACTGTAGCAGTTGCATTAAGACTGTAAATTTACAACCAAAATCTAGCATATACAGTATTATTCATGCTTCTCTTGTGAAGTCTTTTCGAATGTCTTGACTGATTTTTTCCTAGCCATTTCACCAGTTAATTTCCAACTCAAATGAGTCTGTTGACTCTTCAGAATGTGGTAGGGGATTCAATGATTTGTTATTGTGTTATCGATGAAACACTTTTCCGTTTACAAAAAGCATATTACTTGATACAGATAATTATGATAATTTATGGGGTTTTTAAAATTATATTTGGTCTTTAAATTCTCACAATTGCCTTACAAAATTGTAAATACGTTTGTAAAATGTTGATTATTGAAGAGATTTACCTCAGGTCCTATGTTTAAGTTGCCTGTATTTGATTCCACCCACGTGATCTGTATTGTCAGTGTATGTTTTTATGTCTTCCTTTGATTTGGGAATATTAATGTAATTTATGAGTGCATTAGATTTTTATGAATGTACTAATGAAATATAATATTAAAATGACAGAAACAATCTCAGACCACATCTGGTGCATATTTATGCATGAGAATTTGTGTAACATAACAGGTTGCATGAACAAAGTATTGAATTAGCCACAAATTGAAAATATTTAACTAAACCTAGCTAAATCTAAACTGAAGTCGTTCTCACACTGTCCGTTTTCATCCTGCCCGAGAGCGCCGCCTGTTGACGAAATAGCGCAACAACATGTTGCGCAATACCATTATAGTGACGTAATCGCACGTCTAACCTTAAGAGGGCGCTATTGTAAAGGAAACGAAAATAAAACGTTATACATTAAACCCACAAACCTTGTTTTATCAAATGAAGAAACGTTGTATTGCACCGCAAAAAGAAAAAAAATCTTTTATGCATAAAGACATGTATTATATAGACTGTAATGCATATTTGGAAATTGTAGGTATACGTCATGCTAGTGTTTGTTTAAACGAACTGAATTCATGGAAAATTAAACAAACAATATTGCCCTGTATTACATTTTACATTGGGATAAAATATGACCCGGCGGTGTCCTGCGATTTACCCGGCAAATTACACATATTATGACATCGTGTTTTACATCGTAGTCACGACGGATGGCGCAATGCCTACCGCCGGGACGACAAATTACATTCATATCGCTTTAATTTATCTTGCGTATCGGTGATATTATCTCATTTTGTGAACCTTGCAAGGACTTGTACGAGCACTTGACTCTAACCTACCGCTCCACCTTAACATGACAAATAAAACCAGTCCCCTTTAAGCAACTCAACCCAAGAGGGCTCGTTCTGTCTTATTTGGTGACGTTTCACGTGCTGATTGGAGCGCCGCGTGTTATGTTAATGAGAGGGCGGGCCTGTGTGAAATGAGTAGGTGACGTAAACTCTCATTCCGCAGAGAGCGAAACAAACATGGCGACGGAATGGAGTGGGAAGGGGTGCACGCTGACTTTAATAGTGTTATTTTGCTGTAAAGTATGTACGAATGGAGCGGAGGCCTGGGGGAGCGATAGTCGGATCCTCGGCATGCGGCTGGAGAGGAGCGACAAGCCCGCCACGACCACCGATGAAGGGATCATACAGGTAACCGAGGAGAGCAACATCTCGCTCAGGTTCTACGGACTGCACATTCATAATGACACCTGGTCTCAGATTAAGTTCATGGACCAGGGGGAGGACAGCAGCTCTGACTTCAACAGGACTTGTTATGATTTCACTAAAGACATCTCCATTAGGACTGCTATGACTGTCAACAGCCAGGGCACATCTGGAGTGTTGGGTGTCAAAATAAAACCACTAAGGAAAACTGAGTCCCAGAGGGATTACGGCTTGTGCATCCGACATAGCCAAGATGGAAAGTGGTACCTACTGGGAGAGCATGATGGCAAGTTGCGTGTGGTGGAAGAAAAGAAGTCTCTACTTCCTATTTGGCTCCAGGTGATCTTGATATGCTGCCTTTTGGTGCTGTCAGGTATGTTCAGTGGGCTGAACCTGGGGCTCATGGCTTTGGACCCCATGGAACTACGAATTGTGCAAAGTTGTGGCACTGATAAGGAGAAAAAGTATGCACGCAAGATCGAACCCATTCGGAGGAAAGGAAACTACCTGTTGTGCTCTCTTCTCCTTGGCAATGTCTTGGTCAACACCACGCTGACCATCCTGCTTGATGATCTCATTGGCTCTGGTTTGGGTGCCGTGGTGGCATCAACCATCGGCATTGTCATCTTCGGTGAAATTGTTCCCCAGGCGCTTTGCTCTCGGCACGGCTTGGCGGTAGGTGCCAACACCATCCTGCTCACCAAGTTCTTCATGCTATTGACCTTACCGTTGTCCTATCCCATCAGTAAACTCCTAGACTGCGTGCTGGGCCAGGAGATAGGTACTGTGTACAATAGGGAGAAGCTGGTGGAGATGCTGAAGGTGACAGAACCGTACAATGATCTGGTGAAGGAGGAACTGAACATGATACAGGGAGCTCTGGAATTGAGGACTAAAACAGTGCAGGACATCATGACTCCACTCAGCAACTGTTTCATGATCAACAGTGATGCTGTTCTGGACTTCAACACCATGTCTGAGATCATGGAAAGCGGATACACCCGCATCCCCGTGTATGAGGACGAACGGACCAACATCGTGGACATCCTCTTTGTGAAAGACCTGGCGTTTGTGGACCCAGATGATTGCACCACCTTGAAAACCATCACCAAGTTCTACAACCGTCCGGTCCACTTTGTTTTCCATGACACCAGGTTGGATTCCATGTTGGAGGAGTTTAAAAAAGGTATTTTTGACTCACAGCCTCAAATATTGCAATGAACACAGTAACTTTTTAGCATTTGACCTCTAGATTTCATTATTGTTTTTCTTAGTGTGAGGGGAAAAAAGCAGAGTAAAAATTGCATCCGTCAAATTAGACCAATAGGGAGGAAGCCCCATTAATGATGTTTGTTAATATAGTCTGTAGATCAGGCCTCTCTAATTAGTCCAGTTTCTATCAGGTTGCAAAGCATACATCCTCCCTCCCTCTGGGCCTCTCTCTCCTCCACTGACTTTCAAGGTCAGTTATTGGCAGTCTCCGCTTGCTTGTCTTCTCTCGCCTTCTCCTACACAGTTTCAGGAGGTTGCTTTCTGTTAAGCTTGTGTAGTTAAGAAGCGTTTAGAACGTTTATGGTGTATTTTTCCTATAAAGCTTTGACTCCATCCTATAATACACAGCTGTGATGTCACTGATGTCACTTTGTACCTAAAACAGACTGAGGCTGTCTGTTTTGCAGATGTAATCAAGGATTAATTGTTTCATAGGTCCTCTAAAAGGAGGTGTATGCAGAACTATACAACTTGGAGGCTATAAAACGCTCAGCAAACATTTAGGATATCTGTGTTAGACTAATCGTGTGTTTGTTGTCGCTATAGTCATGACAGAGAGTTTAAATTATCATTGATTGCACAACTTTACTGTCAACAGGCTTTGACTCAAGACATACATACAGTGTGTGTTTGCATTATGTTTTTAACTGCTGCCCTGAATAAGGTGTTTCACAACAGTTGTTTATTTGTATTCCATAAGACAAAATATTAAATGAATTGACACAAAAGATGATGTTCAGATGATTGCAACAGTTTTTATGGTATGTAGCTTCCTTGTTGATTAATGAGTGTTTGTGTTTATGATTTATGCCTCATGTAGAGTCTTTCACAATCCACAAGATGTTTATTGTTATCTTATAAGACTTACAGATCTGTTGATGCCATACATGCATTTGAATTGGAATGCCATTTTTATTTTTATTTCTTAGAGGGTGCTCTTTCATAGCTCTGGAGATGTGATGGAGATCTCTGTTGTTTTTCACTTAAGTATCAGTTTTGTCTCAGAAATAAAAATTGAAACAAATAAGACAATTGTTAAAATACATTCAAGGGTGTGGAGATTGTGGGTAGATTGAGATTCATGTAGATTGTGGGTTAAATAATCTGGATTTGGGTAAATATGATTTGTAAAGTTTGAGTTTATATTAAACTATTTAGTAACTATCTTGACTTTTGATTGCAGATTTGGCAAATGTGAGCTCAGTTTGAGACATTGTTGAGATCTCTTCTGAAACTCTAATAGAGACATTTATGAGATTTCTGGGTATTTTTCTCAGTAGAAATATCTGAGACATGGGAGACTTAAGCGTTTCCATTTGCTCTCTGTTTAATTCCATTGGTGTCTTGGAGAAATAATTGAGGTACTAAAGGGATCTCATCTGTTATTATTTTTCCTTCCTGTGGGTTTTTCAATGAGAATGTCTGAATAGCCCTCAGATTCATTCTGTATTTCTGCTCCTGGACATTCATACAGGACACGTGTATGCACCTTGAGCTTTGACTTGGGTGGGTAATAGATTAGACACCAGTCAACAGCAGCAGACATTGTTTGCAGTAGCCACTTGTAACCATATGTGATGTAGAACAGTGTGTTGTTGGTGAGTGACTTTGAAAGGGTCATCACTGCATGTGTGCTTCAACAACCTGATCTTCAGCCAAAGCAGAAGACATGTGGAAGTGACACTACGCTTGCTCTCTCTGGGTTTAGAGTGAAGAAATCACGAATTGTTTTACATTTATTACACAACAGTTGCATGACTGTGTAGCTGTTGTTTTGTAAGCTGTCATTTACATGTGGTTAAAATGTAGGAGGTTTGTTGTGCAGAGTACAGAGGCAGTGTTCAAAATGAAATACTAGCACATACAGTACTGTGCAAAAGTCTTAGTTGGGTTAGTATTTTCAACTCAAAAATGGTTTTATGTCAGTTATTTTTATCTTTTGCTGTAGTGTGCCAGGTGCAAATAAACATTTTTTTTGCCATTAATAGTTATAATCCAGTGAGATTTGTGTATGCACAAGGACTCTGACAACAGTCAGTTCTCCACACAGGGAGATCTGATCTCACCATCATCAAGTCTGTCTGGGATTACATGAAGAAACAGAAACGACTCAGACAGACTAGACTGGTTAGTTTTCATTTTTAATCTATATTAAAATCGTCTTGTTTGGAGGTCCAGTCAAATCCTGAGTTGGAGAGGAAATGTAAAAATCACAGCTAATATCACTTCTGGATCATTGTGTGCATTGCGTGATATAGAATCCACACACATCTGATCTTAAATAAATATTTAGATTAGAACTCAGGTCAAGTTCTTTAACATCATTGTACAGGAGCAATGACATTTTTTGTATGCAAACTTGTTGCATTTAAATATACAGCAATTGATAAAAAATAAATTATTAAAAAAGAGAGATATGTATAAAGAAAAAAATACACAAGTGGTAAGAAGTATAAACAAACTGGGCTATATAAAATATTTATTATAATGATAACCGCTCATATGGGTTCACTGCCAGTCCAAAGATTTATGTTGTGACTTCTGGAGATTTTTTTTAAAGCAATTTAATATTTGTAACTTTAGCCCTGAATATACAAACACTGTGACATTATTGTCTAATTCAAGCTCTCACCAATATTTAAAACACCTTCACACTGTGGGCTTTTTGTTGGTCAGGATTGCACTCTAGCAACACACACAAACCAACATCCAAACAAACGTGAGCTTTTGAAGAACTTCCTGTATTTTTTTTTACTGCACTTCCCATCCCTGATACCTCAAACTATTGTGTTTCCTCATCCACCTGCTCTGTGCTGCTAATACAGTCTCACGAATAGAATTCTGGTATTATCTCCCAGTGTTTGGGCTTCTGCCACATGGCTCTGTGTAATAGTTTTAGTTGTGTATTGTATGGTGTGTGTGAGGAGTGAGGGTGTAAAGCAGGGCCACCAGAAATTGGGCGAGTCATATTCAGATTAGTGGTCAACCAATGTGGGTTTCTCAGTGGTTGATTCTTAAATGTGAAGGGTGTTATTATTTCTGTGCTTCTAGTAGCATCAAACTAAACTGCAAAAGTTATTTTTCCTTATTCAAGTATGTAAATAAGTGGGTACATGCTTGGCATAGACATTTTTGTTTTTTACATGTACAGATTTGGCTTTTATCCAAAGCGAGTTGCAGTGTATCAAATCCACAACCAGATGCTCTGCTATGGTTGTGTGGTAATGCTCTACCTATTGAGCTATAGGAACACTCGCATTTTTTTTCTAAACCATTTATGTTACATTTACATATTTGACAGGTGCTTCCATAGTGACTTTGAAGCTGAAAGTCACTTGAAGCTGCATGTTTTATTAACGTGTGTTTCCTGGGATTAGAACCCACAACCTTGCGGTTGCTGGCACCGTGCTCTTACCAATTGAGCTGTGGGAGCACTTTGTTTCTGGTCAAACATGGCAGCAGTTTTTATTTGCTCCATGACAGGTTGTGAATTTCTTTAGCAAAAGGTTGCTGGTGCATGTCTGTGTGTGCACGTGAGTCTGGTTGCGTACACAGTTTTAATGCAACAAAGCTTAAGGCACAGTTCTCTGAGACACTGTTTGAATATCACTGCTGTTGTACCTATCAACATTCTCACGGTGTGTACGGAGAGGTTAATCGACTGTTTGCATGCTCTTGTACTGCTGTCATACATTCCTAGGGCCCATTTCCTCAACAGCATTTTCTTCTCTGGGTTTCTGACTGTATTGTCTGTAACTACAAAGTTGTTTGTAGTAAATGACCAGAGTGTGCAAAGCTGTAATCTAGGTGAAGAGTGTGTAAATGAAAGTGATCTAAACATCAAAAGTGTGTATCAAATTTGTTTAAAATAAACAATTTGTCCATCGCCTAAAAATGTTGTCCAATTTTATATCTTGTTTTCTCTCCTTTTTTGCATATTAACCTCAACAGCTTTTCAAATTCATTTGTCCTATAGCGAATTTAAAGATGACATTTGAAAATCCTTTGGGCTAAGTTTCATATATTGGTATGTATTTCAGAAATTATAGGCAAGTGCAATAATGAGAAGTACATATAATTAAGAGTTTTGAAAAACCTCACACATACAGTATGTACATTAGACATCTAGACAGACAGACAGTGGATGTACATTGTGTTGCAGTGATGTAACTGTGATGAGTTTGTGAAGTTATTACTCTGGGGACGGTGGCTCAGTTTAGCGCACTGACTCATGGTGATGTAACGCCTTGATGAGATAAACAATGTCCTTTTCCAGCAAAAACAATTTCCTTAATTAGACATTTCTGTAGGGCACGGCCCTGGGAACATGCTAGTTGAGAGCAGTTTTTACAAGTCTCGGGTGGAAGCACCCGGTTATTGGTTGCTGATATTATTAAAATGGCAAAGATTGGAGACATGTTTGCCAGTGACATGTCATATCATTCTGCTTACGCATGCTTTGTGTCCACCAGAGATGAATGATCATTTAATTTGATCCTTTGGTTTTGATTATTGACTAATAAATTAAATATTGTGAGTGTGTTTTTAAACTCAGGCCTGGTCAAACCTGTAATACATAATTTATTGCAGGTGTGACGGACTGAATTAAAGTGTCCCAGCTGGTTTGTATCTTTTCACCTCTGTGTTTGGCAGGCAGGAACGTGGACATCATTTTGTTTGTTTCTGATGTAGTTGTGAATATTATGTGAAATGGATTAATGTTTATAGTCATTCCGTTTTGCAGTAGTTGTTTGTTAACTTTATGTAGTAACTTCAAGTAACATGTTAACTGTATTCAAACTTCAAACTAGGTTGTCAACCATTGAAGACTGTACAGCTTCTTTTATATATAAATAGAACAGGACTATATATGCACACACACACACACACACAGATAGATAGATAGATAGATAGATAGATAGATAGATAGATATAAGCTGATGCAGTTAGAGTTGAGTACAGTATTAAATTACCATGGTAAAGACAGGGTAGTGCAGGGTACAGCGTGTGTCAGTGAGTGAGTGTGTGCACTGATGCAGGGAACACACACAGAAAGAGATACTGACAAACGATGGTTTAGCCGCAGGGATGGATGACTCAGCATGACAAATGGTTTACGAAATGTTGTGAACAGTCTAAAGCACTCTGTTTGAGAATATGAATGTTGTTGTGTTGTGCTTGTAGAATTCCTGACTTGTGATGCGATTCCAGTAATACAAAGTCTACATGTGTTCATCTGATTGTTTGTGTGACGGATGAAGTCATTCCTGTGAGGAGCTGAATTAGATTTACAGTATGTAAATTGTTTCTCTCGCTGTCATTGTGATTTTGGCAAATTTCATCTCCCCTGCAGTAAAACGTCAGCCTGTGCGACATCTGCTGTCTTCTGTGTGTTCCAGAGTCAGTCTACACTGATTTCTCTCCACCAAAAACACTCCAAAATCTTGAGTTAGAGTCCCTAAAGGAAAATAGAGAGGTTTCTCTTTCTTAGCTGGTGAGATTTAATGGAGATCTCAGTTGTTTTTTTTAAGTAACAACTTTGTCTCAGATATTTATCTCAGAATTGAATTGCTTGGGAGATATAGAAACATATGAGAAAATTAGAAACAAATGAGACAATTGTTAAAATACATACAAGAGTATGGAGCTGTAAAATGAATGTAGATTATATAGCTAAAATAACCAGGATTTGGGTAAATTTGATGAGAAATTAGTTCATCTTGAAATCTTCAGTAATCTTGACGTTTGATTGCAGACTTTGAGATATTAAGATCTCGTCTGAAAGTCTAATAGAGACATTTGTGAGATTTATGGGTCTGTTACTAAGGAGAAGTATCTGAGACACAGGAGACTTAAGCAAAAGTTTCCATTTGCTCTCCTTTTAATCTTATTGCTTTCTAGGAGAAATAGTTGAGATATTAAAGAGATCTCATCTGTGATTTTTCTTTCCTATGGGTCTGTAACTCGGTGAGATTCTAGATTGTTCTGCTTTACTTAAATGCAGAAGGCTGTTTGGATCGCCTGGGGTGTACAGTCTTTATTAGCTACATCCTGTCATGGGCACATTTTTTCACATTATGACTGAGATGGCAGATAAGCAGACAAAGTTTAACTCCTCACTCCCTGTCCACAAACAAAAGAAGTACCATGATATTACTACGTATGAGCGTCATGATGTAAACACCAAAGTACATGAATTTGGTATGTATTCAGAAGCACAGTATATAAGTACCATGGATAGTTGCTTCTGATGTTTACCTACTATAGATTTAGGTTCTTTCTATTTAGGTATAAGTTCTTTTAGCATACTTGGCTGCAATATACTGTTTGATCTGTATTATCATGAGAACTAATTGCTCCTGTGGGTGACAATTATATATTGGTAAAGATGGTCCACATTTTGTTGAGTAAATTTATAATATAATAGATAATAAAATGGGCTTTTGATTTGGACAATATGAATGCTTTGTTTTTGGGCAGTACAATCATGTTAAAATATTTTGTAGCTCGGAATGCAAAATTTCATTCTGCAATTCCAATGTGTTTCAAATGCGTTTTGGTTCCTCATCATTATGTATGTCAGTGCAGAATGATATTGTCTACACATCACTTCTGGATTAAGTGGGTTTTATGTTTTGATGAGCAAACAATTTTGGGTTTCCTGCCTCTTTTATGCTGCAGTGCCAGAGTGCCACGTTCTGGTAACCTATGTTAACCTTCAGCTGTGTCCGTCTGTTCTTGGCAATATTTTTGCAGAAAATTCTGTGGGATATAGTGTACACTACAGTCTTTGGTTATCTGTGTTCTATTCATTACTAACTTACAAAAATAGGCGTTTTTCATTGCTGTTTTTCATATTTCTTTTATATGGTGTTACCATGTTTTTGTGGATGTGGTACCTTGGTATTTTCTTATTAATCAGTAAGTAATTTCTTAGTCTTATTGTTCTCTTGCAGGTAAATCCCATTTGGCGATTGTTCAGAAAGTGAATAATGAGGGGGAGGGAGATCCGTTCTATGAAGTGCTGGGATTGGTCACCCTGGAAGATGTCATTGAGGAGATCATCAAATCAGAAATCCTGGATGAGTCTGACCTCTACAGTGAGTAGCCAGTGTTTAATTTTTAATTGCTTTTATTTTTATATGTGTGTGTTACTGTCGTAGAAACAACTGATGTATCTGTGTAAATCCACACACTAGAAAAAATGAACTTGCACCACTAGAAACCTCACAGAGATGTTTTTTTCTGACATAGTTCCTTTTGCTGTGCTGCATTTTAAATCATTTCTTGTGAAATCACACAGACATGCACTCAGCATTTAAAATGGTACCAGTGCAATATTTTATTACAAAAGAATCAATGCAAAAAGAAGTTTTATTGTTTTATCAATTTCATATTTTGTCCCTTGATCATGCAGTATATAATGTGTAGAATAAAATGTAGAGTTAATGGAACCCACCAAAACTGATTTCCATTGTGTAACATTTTCAAATGTTTAACAATTTATTTTGATTCACAAACTTTTTGTCTTTTTCCTTGCAGCTGACAACCGCAACAGAAAGAAAGTCGCACACAATAAGAACAAACGTGATTTTTCTGCTTTCAAACTAGAGAGCGAATCTAAAGTCAAGATCTCTCCTCAGCTGCTATTGGCTGCTCATCGCTTCCTTGCAACAGGTAAGCAGCCAATCACAGCCCTCCTCTGATTGCACCGCTGGTTCTTTTTGAGCCAGCATGACCCACAGCAGCCTTTACAACAATACAACGTTTGTATTGTTGTATCAACAATACAATGTCAAGTATTGTTGAAACTATTGGAATGTGATCAAGGCCCAGTAAAGCAGTTTTTGGTACAATGAATTTGGTACGATGGCACCTGATAAGGTATATAAAAGGGACTGGGAAAACATACTGTAGCCATATCTAAAGCGACATTCTCTACACATGACAAAAGTGGGTGAATTAATAGAGATTTTCAGCCATGAAACTGTATTAAAACACTTTTATTGTGTAAACTCAGGTTTATTTTACCAGTATGTGTTTGTGAAAATCGAACCCATGGCCTTTGGCATTGCTAGCAACATGCTTCACCTGAGCTATAGGAAATCCCATTTAAAAACTAACTTTGTCGTCTATGTCTATTTTTGTCTCTCTGTATCTGCAGAGGTTAATTTGTTCAGTCCATCTCAAATCTCTGAGAAGGTTCTTCTGCGAATTCTTAAGCACCCTGATGTGATCCAAGAGGTCAAGTTTAATGAGAACGACAAGAGGTCGGCACACCACTATCTTTACCAGCGCGGCAAGCCCATAGACTACTTTATTCTCCTACTGCAGGTAACAGCAACATCTGAAGTTCTTCAAGCCCTTTTGCTTGCTGTAGGGTCAGGAATTGGAGAGATCCTAAAGCCAATTAGACAGACAAGATGATTTAAGCAGTTTAAGACCACAGGCTTTGGCTTACGGCATGGGTGTAATCCATGGAGCTTCCTTTTAAAGCTCAGGTCTAAATGGTGATATTTGAATTGGTCTGAATGTCTGTATTCAGACCAGTTCTACTGATTAACTAATCTAGTTTGTTTGGCAAACTGTCATTTAGGTATAGATCTGTCTTAATCATGGGGTGAGCTTACAGCTCTAGTTTTTGTTTAGGAAGTTTAACTAGAAAGACTGAACTGGTAGTCCATAAAAAAATGATAACTTTTAGGAAAAATTTTAACTGAATTATTTGAATCTGGTCATGATTTGCTGCTAAAATGCATCACAAAATGATTTTTATATAATTTATTTTGCTAAGTGCTGTTCTAATTTTTCCACAACAACATTCAGCAAAATTAGATAAAACAAAAAACAAAATAAAATTAGATAAAAATGAAACAGGAAGTTTTTAAAGAGCTGTGACATGCAACAGCTAAACATGCATAAAAAAAACTAAACATGAGCCTTTTCGAATGACCAGAGTCAGTCATGACCTCAATCCAGCATGTGATCTCAAACAGATCAGGAAAAGCATCCCAAAAAAGACATTAAAACTGAACTGCAACTGATTTTATATTAGGAAATATAAAATCGCTGAAATACTTCATAACTGTTCACATCAGTGAGATTGTTATTTGATGATGCAAATTTAATGAAAAATTTGATCTACTTCAAAGTGCTACTTCAAAATGTTGTATTTAAGTAATGATTTAGGATCAATTTATGCTTAAATCAGATCATTGCCTAGAAATGAAAACATCTTTTTCCCACATTAGATGTAAACCCTGACCATCCTCCATCACATATTCCCTTAATAATTATCGTATTCTCTGTATCTGAGGTTTTTGACTGATTCAGTTGTCCTCTAAACAATCATAAGTTCATTCAGCTGATATAGGTTAAACATCACATGCTGCTGTGAATCACAGACCCCACACATGGCATCTGTAAACCTCCAAAAAAAACGTACAGTAACATTGAAACCATATCAAGATCTTGTCTGTGGCTCTTACACTTGCAAGTTTCCTAAAGACAAACTAATGATCTTTGTTCTCTGAACAGTTATGGGTTTAACCTATAAAGTTTAAGCGCTCCAGTTAAAATATCTAAATTCAGTGTGCTGCACGGTCGATGATTCACTGTTGGAGGGCAATTCATTAATAGGTTATAAAGTGCAGCAGTTTGATGCTATTAAATACATTTGCTATCTGTTTGTGTTTTTTGAGTGGGGGGTATTTATTATTTAAGGCAGCTTTGTTGGTGTTTGTGGAAGCCGGATGTTCTGTAACATTATAATTATTTAATACATTTAGTATGCATGCAAGTAGACTTCCCAGCGTGGAGACCTTTCTTTGCTGGCATCAGATGAAGACGACCTTCATCCAAGCGTCACACTGAGAGCAGACCGGTGACCTTCATCAAAGATTAAAGCTGCTTTCTCAGAGGCGCCAGGCTTTGTGTTAAAGATCCACAGCACTTCTCCTGATGCACAAATGACTTTCCGTATGTCTTTAAATTCAAGCTTGAGAAGAAAAAACTGCAGTCAAAAATCTACATTTTCAAATTAAAAACGGTTGTCTAGAGAATTATTATTATTTTCAGTCAAGACTAACTAATGGTGCATCCAGCCCAAAAATTTGATTTTGAGAAATGTGTTTTTACTCTGCTAAATGTGGGAAATGCAGTACAGTTT